>CM055859.1:0-600000 GCA_029490765.1 Euthynnus affinis
GAAAAAAACGACAGGCCGCAGGGTTGAAAAAATGGTCAAAATTTGAAGGGCGTCAGATCTTCCCCAAAACCTGATAAAATGACAACGGGGGTGGGTATTAATCGAGGAATTGCAGAGATTAGAAAGAATTATCTTTGTTCCAAAGAAATTTCAGCTCCGGAGGTTAGGCCGAAAACCCGAAAAAAAATGACAGGCCGCGGGTTGAAAAAATGGTCAAAATTTGAAGGGCGTCAGATCTTCCCCAAAACCTGATGAAATGACAACGGGGTGGGTATTAATCGAGAAATTGCAGAGATTAGAAAGAATTATCTTTGTTCCAAAGAAATTTCAGCTCCGGAGGTCACCTCCAAAACCTGAAAAAAACGACAGCCGGCGGGGGTGAAAAAATGGTCAAAATTTGAAGGCCGTCAGATCTTCCCCAAAATCTGATAAAATGACAACGGGGTGGGTATTAATCGAGAAATTGCAGAGATTAGAAAGAATTATCTTTGTTCCAAAGAAATTTCAGCTCCGGAGGTCACCTCCAAAACCCGAAAAAAACGACAGCCGGCGGGGTGAAAAAATGGTCCAAAATTTAAAGGCTGTCAGATCTTCCCCCAAAACCTGATAAAATGACAACGGGGTGGGTATTAATCGAGAAATTGCAGAGATTAGAAAGAATTTATCTTTGTTCCAAAGAAATTTCAGCTCCAGAGGTTACGCCAAAAACCAGAAAAAAACGACAGGCCCCGGGTTGAAAAAATGGTCAAAATTTAAAAGGCCGTCAGATCTTCCCCCAAAACCTGATAAAATGACAACGGGGTGGGTATTAATCGAGAAATTGCAGAGATTAGAAAGAATTATCTTTGTTCCAAAGAAATTTCAGCTCCAGAGGTTACGCCCAAAACCCGAAAAAAAACGACAGCCCGCGGGGTTGAAAAAATGGTCAAAATTTAATAGGCTGTCAGATCTTCCCCAAAACCTGATAAAATGACAACGGGGTGGGTATTAATCGAGAAATTGCAGAGATTAGAAAGAATTATCTTTGTTCTAAAGAAATTTCAGCTCCGGAGGTCACGCCCAAAACCCGAAAAAAACGACAGGCCCCGGGTTGAAAAAATGGTCAAAATTTAAAGGCCGTCAGATCTTCCGCAAAACCTGATAAAATGACAACGGGGTGGGTATTAATCAAGAATTTGCAGAGATTAGAAAGAATTATCGTTGTTCCAAAGAAATTTCAGCTCCGGAGGTCACGCCCAAAACCCGAAAAAAAACGACAGCCCGCCGGGGGTGAAAAAATGGTCAAAATTTAAAGGCCGTCAGATCTTCCCCCAAAACCTGATAAAATGACAAAGGGGTGGGTATTAATCGAGGAATTGCAGAGATTAGAAAGAATTATCTTTGTTCCAAGGAAGTTTCAGCTCCGGAGGCTACCGAAAAAAAACGACAGGCCGCGGGTTGAAAAAATGGTCAAAATTTGAAGGGCGTCAGATCTTCCCCCAAAACCTGATAAAATGACAACGGGGTGGGTATTAATCGAGGAATTGCAGAGATTAGAAAGAATTATCTTTGTTCCAAGGAAATTTCAGCTCCGGAGTTTAGGCCGAAAAACCCGAAAAAAACGACAGGCCGCGGGTTGAAAAAATGGTTAAAATTTGAAGGGCGTCAGATCTTCCCCAAAACCTGATAAAATGACAACGGGGTGGGTATTAATCGAGGAATTGCAGAGATTAGAAAGAATTATCTTTGTTCTAAGGAAATTTCAGCTAAAAAAAAACGACACCGAAAAAAACGACAGGCCGCGGGTTGAAAAAATGGTCAAAATTTGAAGGGCGTCAGATCTTCCCCAAAACCTGATAAAATGACAACGGGGTGGGTATTAATCGAGGAATTGCAGAGATTAGAAAGAATTATCTTTGTTCCAAGGAAATTTCAGCTCCGGAGGTTAGGCCGAAAACCCGAAAAAAAACGACAGGGCCGCGGGTTGAAAAAATGGTCAAAATTTGAAGGGCGTCAGATCTTCCCCAAAACCTGATAAAATGACAACGGGGTGGGTATTAATCGAGGAATTGCAGGGATTAGAAAGAATTATCTTTGTTCTAAGGAAATTTCAGCTAAAAAAAACGACACCGAAAAAAACGACAGGCCGCGGGTTGAAAAAATGGTCAAAATTTGAAGGGCGTCAGATCTTCCCCAAAACCTGATAAAATGACAACGGGGTGGGTATTAATCAAGGAATTGCAGAGATTAGAAAGAATTAATTTTGTTCCAAGGAAATTTCAGCTAAAAAAAACGACACCGAAAAAAACGACAGGCCGGGGGTTGAAAAAATGGTCAAAATTTGAAGGGCGTCAGATCTTCCCCAAAACCTGATAAAATGACAAGGGGGTGGGTATTAATCGAGGAATTGCAGAGATTAGAAAGAATTATCTTTGTTCCAAGGAAATTTCAGCTCCGGAGGATAGGCCGAAAAACCGAAAAAAAGACAGGCCGCGGGTTGAAAAAATTGTCAAAATTTGAAGGGCGTCAGATCTTCCCCAAAACCTGATGAAATGACAACGGGGTGGGTATTAATCGAGAAATTGCAGAGATTAGAAAGAATTATCTTTGTTCCAAAGAAATTTCAGCTCCGGAGGTCACCTCCAAAACCTGAAAAAAACAACAGCCGGCGGGGTGAAAAAATGGTCAAAATTTAAAGGCCGTCAGATCTTCCCCAAAACCTGATAAAATGACAACGGGGTGGGTATTAATCGAGGAATTGCAGGGATTAGAAAGAATTATCTTTGTTCTAAGGAAATTTCAGCTAAAAAAAACGACACCGAAAAAAAAACGACAGGCCGCGGGTTGAAAAAATGGTCAAAATTTGAAGGGCGTCAGATCTTCCCCAAAACCTGATAAAATGACAACGGGGTGGGTATTAATCAAGGAATTGCAGAGATTAGAAAGAATTATCTTTGTTCCAAGGAAATTTCAGCTAAAAAAAACGACACCGAAAAAAACGACAGGCCGCGGGTTGAAAAAATGGTCAAAATTTGAAGGGCGTCAGATCTTCCCCAAAACCTGATAAAATGACAACGGGGTGGGTATTAATCGAGGAATTGCAGAGATTAGAAAGAATTATCTTTGTTCCAAGGAAATTTCAGCTCCAGAGGATAGGCCGAAAAACCGAAAAAAAAGACAGGCCGCGGGTTGAAAAAATTGTCAAAATTTAAAGGCTGTCAGATCTTCCCCAAAACCTGATAAAATGACAACGGGGTGGGTATTAATCGAGAAATTGCAGAGATTAGAAAGAATTATCTTTGTTCCAAAGAAATTTCAGCTCCAGAGGTTACGCCCAAAACCCGAAAAAAAACGACAGCCCGCGGGGTGAAAAAATGGTCAAAATTTAAAGGCTGTCAGATCTTCCCCAAAACCTGATAAAATGACAACGGGGTGGGTATTAATCGAGAAATTGCAGAGATTAGAAAGAATTATCTTTGTTCTAAAGAAATTTCAGCTCCGGAGGTCACGCCCAAAACCCGAAAAAAACGACAGGCCCCGGGTTGAAAAAATGGTCAAAATTTAAAGGCCGTCAGATCTTCCGCAAAACCTGATAAAATGACAACGGGGTGGGTATTAATCAAGAATTTGCAGAGATTAGAAAGAATTATCGTTGTTCCAAAGAAATTTCAGCTCCGGAGGTCACGCCCAAAACCCGAAAAAAAACGACAGCCCGCGGGGTGAAAAAATGGTCAAAATTTAAAGGCCGTCAGATCTTCCCCAAAACCTGATAAAATGACAAAGGGGTGGGTATTAATCGAGGAATTGCAGAGATTAGAAAGAATTATCTTTGTTCTTAGGAAATTTCAGCTAAAAAAAACGACACCGAAAAAAACGACAGGCCGCGGGTTGAAAAAATGGTCAAAATTTGAAGGGCGTCAGATCTTCTCCAAAACCTGATAAAATGACAACGGGGTGGGTATTAATCAAGGAATTGCAGAGATTAGAAAGAATTATCTTTGTTCCAAGGAAATTTCAGCTCCGGAGGATAGGCCGAAAAACCGAAAAAAACGACAGGCCGCGGGTTGAAAAAATTGTCAAAATTTGAAGGGCGTCAGATCTTCCCCAAAACCTGATGAAATGACAACGGGGTGGGTATTAATCGAGAAATTGCAGAGATTAGAAAGAATTATCTTTGTTCCAAAGAAATTTCAGCTCCGGAGGTCACCTCCAAAACCCGAAGAAAACGACAGCCGGCGGGGTGAAAAAATGGTCAAAATTTAAAGGCTGTCAGATCTTCCCCAAAACCTGATAAAATGACAACGGGGTGGGTATTAATCGAGAAATTGCAGAGATTAGAAAGAATTATCTTTGTTCCAAAGAAATTTCAGCTCCGGAGATCACGCCCAAAACCCGAAAAAAACGACAGGCCCCGGGTTGAAAAAATGGTCAAAATTTAAAGGCCGTCAGATCTTCCGCAAAACCTGATAAAATGACAACGGGGTGGGTATTAATCAAGAATTTGCAGAGATTAGAAAGAATTATCGTTGTTCCAAAGAAATTTCAGCTCCGGAGGTCACGCCCAAAACCCGAAAAAAAACGACAGCCCGCGGGGTGAAAAAATGGTCAAAATTTAAAGGCCGTCAGATCTTCCCCAAAACCTGATAAAATGACAAAGGGGTGGGTATTAATCGAGGAATTGCAGAGATTAGAAAGAATTATCTTTGTTCTTAGGAAATTTCAGCTAAAAAAAACGACACCGAAAAAAACGACAGGCCGCGGGTTGAAAAAATGGTCAAAATTTGAAGGGCGTCAGATCTTCCCCAAAACCTGATAAAATGACAACGGGGTGGGTATTAATCAAGGAATTGCAGAGATTAGAAAGAATTATCTTTGTTCCAAGGAAATTTCAGCTAAAAAAAACGACACCGAAAAAAACGACAGGCTGCGGGTTGAAAAAATGGTCAAAATTTGAAGGGCGTCAGATCTTCCCCAAAACCTGATAAAATGACAACGGGGTGGGTATTAATCAAGGAATTGCAGAGATTAGAAAGAATTATCTTTGTTTCAAGGAAATTTAAGCTAAAAAAAACGACACCGAAAAAAACGACAGGCCGCGGGTTGAAAAAATGGTCAAAATTTGAAGGGCGTCAGATCTTCCCCAAAACCTGATAAAATGACAACGGGGTGGGTATTAATCGAGGAATTGCAGAGATTAGAAAGAATTATCTTTGTTCCAAAGAAATTTCAGCTCCGGAGGTTAGGCCGAAAACCCGAAAAAAACGACAGGCCGCGGGTTGAAAAAATGGTCAAAATTTGAAGGGCGTCAGATCTTCCCCAAAACCTGATGAAATGACAACGGGGTGGGTATTAATCGAGAAATTGCAGAGATTAGAAAGAATTATCTTTGTTCCAAAGAAATTTCAGCTCCGGAGGTCACCTCCAAAACCTGAAAAAAACGACAGCCGGCGGGGTGAAAAAATGGTCAAAATTTGAAGGCCGTCAGATCTTCCCCAAAATCTGATAAAATGACAACGGGGTGGGTATTAATCGAGAAATTGCAGAGATTAGAAAGAATTATCTTTGTTCCAAAGAAATTTCAGCTCCGGAGGTCACCTCCAAAACCCGAAAAAAACGACAGCCGGCGGGGTGAAAAAATGGTCAAAATTTAAAGGCTGTCAGATCTTCCCCAAAACCTGATAAAATGACAACGGGGTGGGTATTAATCGAGAAATTGCAGAGATTAGAAAGAATTATCTTTGTTCCAAAGAAATTTCAGCTCCAGAGGTTACGCCAAAAACCAGAAAAAAACGACAGGCCCCGGGTTGAAAAAATGGTCAAAATTTAAAGGCCGTCAGATCTTCCCCAAAACCTGATAAAATGACAACGGGGTGGGTATTAATCGAGAAATTGCAGAGATTAGAAAGAATTATCTTTGTTCCAAAGAAATTTCAGCTCCAGAGGTTACGCCCAAAACCCGAAAAAAAACGACAGCCCGCGGGGTGAAAAAATGGTCAAAATTTAAAGGCTGTCAGATCTTCCCCAAAACCTGATAAAATGACAACGGGGTGGGTATTAATCGAGAAATTGCAGAGATTAGAAAGAATTATCTTTGTTCTAAAGAAATTTCAGCTCCGGAGGTCACGCCCAAAACCCGAAAAAAACGACAGGCCCCGGGTTGAAAAAATGGTCAAAATTTAAAGGCCGTCAGATCTTCCGCAAAACCTGATAAAATGACAACGGGGTGGGTATTAATCAAGAATTTGCAGAGATTAGAAAGAATTATCGTTGTTCCAAAGAAATTTCAGCTCCGGAGGTCACGCCCAAAACCCGAAAAAAAACGACAGCCCGCGGGGTGAAAAAATGGTCAAAATTTAAAGGCCGTCAGATCTTCCCCAAAACCTGATAAAATGACAAAGGGGTGGGTATTAATCGAGGAATTGCAGAGATTAGAAAGAATTATCTTTGTTCCAAGGAAGTTTCAGCTCCGGAGGCTACCGAAAAAAACGACAGGCCGCGGGTTGAAAAAATGGTCAAAATTTGAAGGGCGTCAGATCTTCCCCAAAACCTGATAAAATGACAACGGGGTGGGTATTAATCGAGGAATTGCAGAGATTAGAAAGAATTATCTTTGTTCCAAGGAAATTTCAGCTCCGGAGTTTAGGCCGAAAACCCGAAAAAAACGACAGGCCGCGGGTTGAAAAAATGGTTAAAATTTGAAGGGCGTCAGATCTTCCCCAAAACCTGATAAAATGACAACGGGGTGGGTATTAATCGAGGAATTGCAGAGATTAGAAAGAATTATCTTTGTTCTAAGGAAATTTCAGCTAAAAAAAACGACACCGAAAAAAACGACAGGCCGCGGGTTGAAAAAATGGTCAAAATTTGAAGGGCGTCAGATCTTCCCCAAAACCTGATAAAATGACAACGGGGTGGGTATTAATCGAGGAATTGCAGAGATTAGAAAGAATTATCTTTGTTCCAAGGAAATTTCAGCTCCGGAGGTTAGGCCGAAAACCCGAAAAAAACGACAGGCCGCGGGTTGAAAAAATGGTCAAAATTTGAAGGGCGTCAGATCTTCCCCAAAACCTGATAAAATGACAACGGGGTGGGTATTAATCGAGGAATTGCAGGGATTAGAAAGAATTATCTTTGTTCTAAGGAAATTTCAGCTAAAAAAAACGACACCGAAAAAAACGACAGGCCGCGGGTTGAAAAAATGGTCAAAATTTGAAGGGCGTCAGATCTTCCCCAAAACCTGATAAAATGACAACGGGGTGGGTATTAATCAAGGAATTGCAGAGATTAGAAAGAATTAATTTTGTTCCAAGGAAATTTCAGCTAAAAAAAACGACACCGAAAAAAACGACAGGCCGGGGGTTGAAAAAATGGTCAAAATTTGAAGGGCGTCAGATCTTCCCCAAAACCTGATAAAATGACAAGGGGGTGGGTATTAATCGAGGAATTGCAGAGATTAGAAAGAATTATCTTTGTTCCAAGGAAATTTCAGCTCCGGAGGATAGGCCGAAAAACCGAAAAAAAGACAGGCCGCGGGTTGAAAAAATTGTCAAAATTTGAAGGGCGTCAGATCTTCCCCAAAACCTGATGAAATGACAACGGGGTGGGTATTAATCGAGAAATTGCAGAGATTAGAAAGAATTATCTTTGTTCCAAAGAAATTTCAGCTCCGGAGGTCACCTCCAAAACCTGAAAAAAACAACAGCCGGCGGGGTGAAAAAATGGTCAAAATTTAAAGGCCGTCAGATCTTCCCCAAAACCTGATAAAATGACAACGGGGTGGGTATTAATCGAGGAATTGCAGGGATTAGAAAGAATTATCTTTGTTCTAAGGAAATTTCAGCTAAAAAAAACGACACCGAAAAAAAACGACAGGCCGCGGGTTGAAAAAATGGTCAAAATTTGAAGGGCGTCAGATCTTCCCCAAAACCTGATAAAATGACAACGGGGTGGGTATTAATCAAGGAATTGCAGAGATTAGAAAGAATTATCTTTGTTCCAAGGAAATTTCAGCTAAAAAAAACGACACCGAAAAAAACGACAGGCCGCGGGTTGAAAAAATGGTCAAAATTTGAAGGGCGTCAGATCTTCCCCAAAACCTGATAAAATGACAACGGGGTGGGTATTAATCGAGGAATTGCAGAGATTAGAAAGAATTATCTTTGTTCCAAGGAAATTTCAGCTCCAGAGGATAGGCCGAAAAACCGAAAAAAAAGACAGGCCGCGGGTTGAAAAAATTGTCAAAATTTAAAGGCTGTCAGATCTTCCCCAAAACCTGATAAAATGACAACGGGGTGGGTATTAATCGAGAAATTGCAGAGATTAGAAAGAATTATCTTTGTTCCAAAGAAATTTCAGCTCCAGAGGTTACGCCCAAAACCCGAAAAAAAACGACAGCCCGCGGGGTGAAAAAATGGTCAAAATTTAAAGGCTGTCAGATCTTCCCCAAAACCTGATAAAATGACAACGGGGTGGGTATTAATCGAGAAATTGCAGAGATTAGAAAGAATTATCTTTGTTCTAAAGAAATTTCAGCTCCGGAGGTCACGCCCAAAACCCGAAAAAAACGACAGGCCCCGGGTTGAAAAAATGGTCAAAATTTAAAGGCCGTCAGATCTTCCGCAAAACCTGATAAAATGACAACGGGGTGGGTATTAATCAAGAATTTGCAGAG
Source organism: Euthynnus affinis (assembly GCA_029490765.1). Classification (NCBI taxonomy): domain Eukaryota; kingdom Metazoa; phylum Chordata; class Actinopteri; order Scombriformes; family Scombridae; genus Euthynnus; species Euthynnus affinis. The sequence continues at coordinate 8,651 of CM055859.1, forward strand.
ATTAGAAAGAATTATCGTTGTTCCAAAGAAATTTCAGCTCCGGAGGTCACGCCCAAAACCCGAAAAAAAACGACAGCCCGCGGGGTGAAAAAATGGTCAAAATTTAAAGGCCGTCAGATCTTCCCCAAAACCTGATAAAATGACAAAGGGGTGGGTATTAATCGAGGAATTGCAGAGATTAGAAAGAATTATCTTTGTTCTTAGGAAATTTCAGCTAAAAAAAACGACACCGAAAAAAACGACAGGCCGCGGGTTGAAAAAATGGTCAAAATTTGAAGGGCGTCAGATCTTCTCCAAAACCTGATAAAATGACAACGGGGTGGGTATTAATCAAGGAATTGCAGAGATTAGAAAGAATTATCTTTGTTCCAAGGAAATTTCAGCTCCGGAGGATAGGCCGAAAAACCGAAAAAAACGACAGGCCGCGGGTTGAAAAAATTGTCAAAATTTGAAGGGCGTCAGATCTTCCCCAAAACCTGATGAAATGACAACGGGGTGGGTATTAATCGAGAAATTGCAGAGATTAGAAAGAATTATCTTTGTTCCAAAGAAATTTCAGCTCCGGAGGTCACCTCCAAAACCCGAAGAAAACGACAGCCGGCGGGGTGAAAAAATGGTCAAAATTTAAAGGCTGTCAGATCTTCCCCAAAACCTGATAAAATGACAACGGGGTGGGTATTAATCGAGAAATTGCAGAGATTAGAAAGAATTATCTTTGTTCCAAAGAAATTTCAGCTCCGGAGATCACGCCCAAAACCCGAAAAAAACGACAGGCCCCGGGTTGAAAAAATGGTCAAAATTTAAAGGCCGTCAGATCTTCCGCAAAACCTGATAAAATGACAACGGGGTGGGTATTAATCAAGAATTTGCAGAGATTAGAAAGAATTATCGTTGTTCCAAAGAAATTTCAGCTCCGGAGGTCACGCCCAAAACCCGAAAAAAAACGACAGCCCGCGGGGTGAAAAAATGGTCAAAATTTAAAGGCCGTCAGATCTTCCCCAAAACCTGATAAAATGACAAAGGGGTGGGTATTAATCGAGGAATTGCAGAGATTAGAAAGAATTATCTTTGTTCTTAGGAAATTTCAGCTAAAAAAAACGACACCGAAAAAAACGACAGGCCGCGGGTTGAAAAAATGGTCAAAATTTGAAGGGCGTCAGATCTTCCCCAAAACCTGATAAAATGACAACGGGGTGGGTATTAATCAAGGAATTGCAGAGATTAGAAAGAATTATCTTTGTTCCAAGGAAATTTCAGCTAAAAAAAACGACACCGAAAAAAACGACAGGCTGCGGGTTGAAAAAATGGTCAAAATTTGAAGGGCGTCAGATCTTCCCCAAAACCTGATAAAATGACAACGGGGTGGGTATTAATCGAGGAATTGCAGAGATTAGAAAGAATTATCTTTGTTCCAAGGAAATTTCAGCTCCGGAGGCTACCGAAAAAAACGACAGGCCGCGGGTTGAAAAAATGGTCAAAATTTGAAGGGCGTCAGATCTTCCCCAAAACCTGATAAAATGACAACGGGGTGGGTATTAATCGAGGAATTGCAGAGATTAGAAAGAATTATCTTTGTTCCAAGGAAATTTCAGCTCCGGAGTTTAGGCCGAAAACCCGAAAAAAACGACAGGCCGCGGGTTGAAAAAATGGTTAAAATTTGAAGGGCGTCAGATCTTCCCCAAAACCTGATAAAATGACAACGGGGTGGGTATTAATCGAGGAATTGCAGAGATTAGAAAGAATTATCTTTGTTCTAAGGAAATTTCAGCTCCGGAGGATAGGCCGAAAAACCGAAAAAAACGACAGGCCGCGGGTTGAAAAAATTGTCAAAATTTGAAGGGCGTCAGATCTTCCCCAAAACCTGATGAAATGACAACGGGGTGGGTATTAATCGAGAAATTGCAGAGATTAGAAAGAATTATCTTTGTTCCAAAGAAATTTCAGCTCCGGAGGTCACCTCCAAAACCCGAAGAAAACGACAGCCGGCGGGGTGAAAAAATGGTCAAAATTTAAAGGCTGTCAGATCTTCCCCAAAACCTGATAAAATGACAACGGGGTGGGTATTAATCGAGAAATTGCAGAGATTAGAAAGAATTATCTTTGTTCCAAAGAAATTTCAGCTCCGGAGATCACGCCCAAAACCCGAAAAAAACGACAGGCCCCGGGTTGAAAAAATGGTCAAAATTTAAAGGCCGTCAGATCTTCCGCAAAACCTGATAAAATGACAACGGGGTGGGTATTAATCAAGAATTTGCAGAGATTAGAAAGAATTATCGTTGTTCCAAAGAAATTTCAGCTCCGGAGGTCACGCCCAAAACCCGAAAAAAAACGACAGCCCGCGGGGTGAAAAAATGGTCAAAATTTAAAGGCCGTCAGATCTTCCCCAAAACCTGATAAAATGACAAAGGGGTGGGTATTAATCGAGGAATTGCAGAGATTAGAAAGAATTATCTTTGTTCTTAGGAAATTTCAGCTAAAAAAAACGACACCGAAAAAAACGACAGGCCGCGGGTTGAAAAAATGGTCAAAATTTGAAGGGCGTCAGATCTTCCCCAAAACCTGATAAAATGACAACGGGGTGGGTATTAATCAAGGAATTGCAGAGATTAGAAAGAATTATCTTTGTTCCAAGGAAATTTCAGCTAAAAAAAACGACACCGAAAAAAACGACAGGCTGCGGGTTGAAAAAATGGTCAAAATTTGAAGGGCGTCAGATCTTCCCCAAAACCTGATAAAATGACAACGGGGTGGGTATTAATCGAGGAATTGCAGAGATTAGAAAGAATTATCTTTGTTCCAAGGAAATTTCAGCTCCGGAGGCTACCGAAAAAAACGACAGGCCGCGGGTTGAAAAAATGGTCAAAATTTGAAGGGCGTCAGATCTTCCCCAAAACCTGATAAAATGACAACGGGGTGGGTATTAATCGAGGAATTGCAGAGATTAGAAAGAATTATCTTTGTTCCAAGGAAATTTCAGCTCCGGAGTTTAGGCCGAAAACCCGAAAAAAACGACAGGCCGCGGGTTGAAAAAATGGTTAAAATTTGAAGGGCGTCAGATCTTCCCCAAAACCTGATAAAATGACAACGGGGTGGGTATTAATCGAGGAATTGCAGAGATTAGAAAGAATTATCTTTGTTCTAAGGAAATTTCAGCTAAAAAAAACGACACCGAAAAAAACGACAGGCCGCGGGTTGAAAAAATGGTCAAAATTTGAAGGGCGTCAGATCTTCCCCCAAACCTGATAAAATGACAACGGGGTGGGTATTAATCAAGGAATTGCAGAGATTAGAAAGAATTATCTTTGTTCCAAGGAAATTTCAGCTAAAAAAAACGACACCGAAAAAAACGACAGGCCGCGGGTTGAAAAAATGGTCAAAATTTGAAGGGCGTCAGATCTTCCCCAAAACCTGATAAAATGACAACGGGGTGGGTATTAATCGAGGAATTGCAGAGATTAGAAAGAATTATCTTTGTTCCAAGGAAATTTCAGCTCCGGAGGTTAGGCCGAAAACCCGAAAAAAACGACAGGCCGCGGGTTGAAAAAATGGTCAAAATTTGAAGGGCGTCAGATCTTCCCCAAAACCTGATAAAATGACAACGGGGTGGGTATTAATCGAGGAATTGCAGGGATTAGAAAGAATTATCTTTGTTCTAAGGAAATTTCAGCTAAAAAAAACGACACCGAAAAAAACGACAGGCCGCGGGTTGAAAAAATGGTCAAAATTTGAAGGGCGTCAGATCTTCCCCAAAACCTGATAAAATGACAACGGGGTGGGTATTAATCAAGGAATTGCAGAGATTAGAAAGAATTAATTTTGTTCCAAGGAAATTTCAGCTAAAAAAAACGACACCGAAAAAAACGACAGGCCGGGGGTTGAAAAAATGGTCAAAATTTGAAGGGCGTCAGATCTTCCCCAAAACCTGATAAAATGACAAGGGGGTGGGTATTAATCGAGGAATTGCAGAGATTAGAAAGAATTATCTTTGTTCCAAGGAAATTTCAGCTCCGGAGGATAGGCCGAAAAACCGAAAAAAAGACAGGCCGCGGGTTGAAAAAATTGTCAAAATTTGAAGGGCGTCAGATCTTCCCCAAAACCTGATGAAATGACAACGGGGTGGGTATTAATCGAGAAATTGCAGAGATTAGAAAGAATTATCTTTGTTCCAAAGAAATTTCAGCTCCGGAGGTCACCTCCAAAACCTGAAAAAAACGACAGGCCCCGGGTTGAAAAAATGGTCAAAATTTAAAGGCCGTCAGATCTTCCCCAAAACCTGATAAAATGACAACGGGGTGGGTATTAATCGAGGAATTGCAGGGATTAGAAAGAATTATCTTTGTTCTAAGGAAATTTCAGCTAAAAAAAACGACACCGAAAAAAAACGACAGGCCGCGGGTTGAAAAAATGGTCAAAATTTGAAGGGCGTCAGATCTTCCCCAAAACCTGATAAAATGACAACGGGGTGGGTATTAATCAAGGAATTGCAGAGATTAGAAAGAATTATCTTTGTTCCAAGGAAATTTCAGCTAAAAAAAACGACACCGAAAAAAACGACAGGCCGCGGGTTGAAAAAATGGTCAAAATTTGAAGGGCGTCAGATCTTCCCCAAAACCTGATTAAATGACAACGGGGTGGGTATTAATCGAGGAATTGCAGAGATTAGAAAGAATTATCTTTGTTCCAAGGAAATTTCAGCTCCAGAGGATAGGCCGAAAAACCGAAAAAAAAGACAGGCCGCGGGTTGAAAAAATTGTCAAAATTTGAAGGGCGTCAGATCTTCCCCAAAACCTGATGAAATGACAACGGGGTGGGTATTAATCGAGAAATTGCAGAGATTAGAAAGAATTATCTTTGTTCCAAAGAAATTTCAGCTCCGGAGGTCACCTCCAAAACCTGAAAAAAACGACAGCCGGCGGGGTGAAAAAATGGTCAAAATTTAAAGGCTGTCAGATCTTCCCCAAAACCTGATAAAATGACAACGGGGTGGGTATTAATCGAGAAATTGCAGAGATTAGAAAGAATTATCTTTGTTCCAAAGAAATTTCAGCTCCGGAGGTCACCTCCAAAACCCGAAAAAAACGACAGCCGGCGGGGTGAAAAAATGGTCGAAATATAAAGGCCGTCAGATCTTCCCCAAAACCTGATAAAATGACAACGGGGTGGGTATTAATCGAGAAATTGCAGAGATTAGAAAGAATTATCTTTGTTCCAAAGAAATTTCAGCTCCAGAGGTTACGCCAAAAACCAGAAAAAAACGACAGGCTGCGGGTTGAAAAAATGGTCAAAATTTGAAGGGCGTCAGATCTTCCCCAAAACCTGATAAAATGACAACGGGGTGGGTATTAATCGAGGAATTGCAGAGATTAGAAAGAATTATCTTTGTTCCAAGGAAATTTCAGCTCCGGAGGATAGGCCGAAAACCCGAAAAAAACGACAGGCCGCGGGTTGAAAAAATTGTCAAAATTTGAAGGGCGTCAGATCTTCCCCAAAACCTGATGAAATGACAACGGGGTGGGTATTAATCGAGAAATTGCAGAGATTAGAAAGAATTATCTTTGTTCCAAAGAAATTTCAGCTCCGGAGGTCACCTCCAAAACCTGAAAAAAACGACAGCCGGCGGGGTGAAAAAATGGTCAAAATTTAAAGGCCGTCAGATCTTCCCCAAAACCTGATAAAATGACAACGGGGTGGGTATTAATCGAGAAATTGCAGAGATTAGAAAGAATTATCTTTGTTCTAAAGAAATTTCAGCTCCGGAAGTCACGCCCAAAACCCGAAAAAAACGACAGGCCCCGGGTTGAAAAAATGGTCAAAATTTAAAGGTCGTCAGATCTTCCCCAAAACCTGATAACATGACAACGGGGTGGGTATTAATCAAGAATTTGCAGAGATTAGAAAGAATTATCGTTGTTCCAAAGAAATTTCAGCTCCGGAGGTCACGCCCAAAACCAGAAAAAAAACGACAGCCCGCGGGGTGAAAAAATGGTCAAAATTTAAAGGCCGTCAGATCTTCCCCAAAACCTGATAAAATGACAAAGGGGTGGGTATTAATCGAGGAATTGCAGAGATTAGAAAGAATTATCTTTGTTCTTAGGAAATTTCAGCTAAAAAAAACGACACCGAAAAAAACGACAGGCCGCGGGTTGAAAAAATGGTCAAAATTTGAAGGGCGTCAGATCTTCTCCAAAACCTGATAAAATGACAACGGGGTGGGTATTAATCGAGGAATTGCAGAGATTAGAAAGAATTATCTTTGTTCTAAGGAAATTTCAGCTAAAAAAAACGACACCGAAAAAAACGACAGGCCGCGGGTTGAAAAAATGGTCAAAATTTGAAGGGCGTCAGATCTTCCCCAAAACCTGATAAAATGACAACGGGGTGGGTATTAATCAAGGAATTGCAGAGATTAGAAAGAATTATCTTTGTTCTAAGGAAATTTCAGCTAAAAAAAACGACACCGAAAAAAACGACAGGCTGCGGGTTGAAAAAATGGTCAAAATTTGAAGGGCGTCAGATCTTCCCCAAAACCTGATAAAATGACAACGGGGTGGGTATTAATCGAGGAATTGCAGAGATTAGAAAGAATTATCTTTGTTCCAAGGAAATTTCAGCTCCGGAGGATAGGCCGAAAACCCGAAAAAAACGACAGGCCGCGGGTTGAAAAAATTGTCAAAATTTGAAGGGCGTCAGATCTTCCCCAAAACCTGATGAAATGACAACGGGGTGGGTATTAATCGAGAAATTGCAGAGATTAGAAAGAATTATCTTTGTTCCAAAGAAATTTCAGCTCCGGAGGTCACCTCCAAAACCTGAAAAAAACGACAGCCGGCGGGGTGAAAAAATGGTCAAAATTTAAAGGCCGTCAGATCTTCCCCAAAACCTGATAAAATGACAACGGGGTGGGTATTAATCGAGAAATTGCAGAGATTAGAAAGAATTATCTTTGTTCTAAAGAAATTTCAGCTCCGGAGGTCACGCCCAAAACCCGAAAAAAACGACAGGCCCCGGGTTGAAAAAATGGTCAAAATTTAAAGGCCGTCAGATCTTCCCCAAAACCTGATAAAATGACAACGGGGTGGGTATTAATCAAGAATTTGCAGAGATTAGAAAGAATTATCGTTGTTCCAAAGAAATTTCAGCTCCGGAGGTCACGCCCAAAACCAGAAAAAAAACGACAGCCCGCGGGGTGAAAAAATGGTCAAAATTTAAAGGCCGTCAGATCTTCCCCAAAACCTGATAAAATGACAAAGGGGTGGGTATTAATCGAGGAATTGCAGAGATTAGAAAGAATTATCTTTGTTCTAAGGAAATTTCAGCTAAAAAAAACGACACCGAAAAAAACGACAGGCCGCGGGTTGAAAAAATGGTCAAAATTTGAAGGGCGTCAGATCTTCCCCAAAACCTGATAAAATGACAACGGGGTGGGTATTAATCGAGGAATTGCAGGGATTAGAAAGAATTATCTTTGTTCTAAGGAAATTTCAGCTAAAAAAAACGACACCGAAAAAAACGACAGGCCGCATGTTGAAAAAATGGTCAAAATTTGAAGGGCGTCAGATCTTCCCCAAAACCTGATAAAATGACAACGGGGTGGGTATTAATCAAGGAATTGCAGAGATTAGAAAGAATTAATTTTGTTCCAAGGAAATTTCAGCTAAAAAAAACGACACCGAAAAAAACGACAGGCCGGGGGTTGAAAAAATGGTCAAAATTTGAAGGGCGTCAGATCTTCCCCAAAACCTGATAAAATGACAAGGGGGTGGGTATTAATCGAGGAATTGCAGAGATTAGAAAGAATTATCTTTGTTCCAAGGAAATTTCAGCTCCGGAGGATAGGCCGAAAAACCGAAAAAAAGACAGGCCGCGGGTTGAAAAAATTGTCAAAATTTGAAGGGCGTCAGATCTTCCCCAAAACCTGATGAAATGACAACGGGGTGGGTATTAATCGAGAAATTGCAGAGATTAGAAAGAATTATCTTTGTTCCAAAGAAATTTCAGCTCCGGAGGTCACCTCCAAAACCTGAAAAAAACGACAGGCCCCGGGTTGAAAAAATGGTCAAAATTTAAAGGCCGTCAGATCTTCCCCAAAACCTGATAAAATGACAACGGGGTGGGTATTAATCGAGGAATTGCAGGGATTAGAAAGAATTATCTTTGTTCTAAGGAAATTTCAGCTAAAAAAAACGACACCGAAAAAAAACGACAGGCCGCGGGTTGAAAAAATGGTCAAAATTTGAAGGGCGTCAGATCTTCCCCAAAACCTGATAAAATGACAACGGGGTGGGTATTAATCAAGGAATTGCAGAGATTAGAAAGAATTATCTTTGTTCCAAGGAAATTTCAGCTAAAAAAAACGACACCGAAAAAAACGACAGGCCGCGGGTTGAAAAAATGGTCAAAATTTGAAGGGCGTCAGATCTTCCCCAAAACCTGATTAAATGACAACGGGGTGGGTATTAATCGAGGAATTGCAGAGATTAGAAAGAATTATCTTTGTTCCAAGGAAATTTCAGCTCCGGAGGATAGGCGGAAAAACCGAAAAAAACGACAGGCCGCGGGTTGAAAAAATTGTCAAAATTTGAAGGGCGTCAGATCTTCCCCAAAACCTGATGAAATGACAACGGGGTGGGTATTAATCGAGAAATTGCAGAGATTAGAAAGAATTATCTTTGTTCCAAAGAAATTTCAGCTCCGGAGGTCACCTCCAAAACCCGAAGAAAACGACAGCCGGCGGGGTGAAAAAATGGTCAAAATTTAAAGGCTGTCAGATCTTCCCCAAAACCTGATAAAATGACAACGGGGTGGGTATTAATCGAGAAATTGCAGAGATTAGAAAGAATTATCTTTGTTCCAAAGAAATTTCAGCTCCGGAGATCACGCCCAAAACCCGAAAAAAACGACAGGCCCCGGGTTGAAAAAATGGTCAAAATTTAAAGGCCGTCAGATCTTCCGCAAAACCTGATAAAATGACAACGGGGTGGGTATTAATCAAGAATTTGCAGAGATTAGAAAGAATTATCGTTGTTCCAAAGAAATTTCAGCTCCGGAGGTCACGCCCAAAACCCGAAAAAAAACGACAGCCCGCGGGGTGAAAAAATGGTCAAAATTTAAAGGCCGTCAGATCTTCCCCAAAACCTGATAAAATGACAAAGGGGTGGGTATTAATCGAGGAATTGCAGAGATTAGAAAGAATTATCTTTGTTCTTAGGAAATTTCAGCTAAAAAAAACGACACCGAAAAAAACGACAGGCCGCGGGTTGAAAAAATGGTCAAAATTTAAAGGCCGTCAGATCTTCTCCAAAACCTGATAAAATGACAAAGGGGTGGGTATTAATCGAGGAATTGCAGAGATTAGAAAGAATTATCTTTGTTCTTAGGAAATTTCAGCTAAAAAAAACGACACCGAAAAAAACGACAGGCCGCGGGTTGAAAAAATGGTCAAAATTTGAAGGGCGTCAGATCTTCTCCAAAACCTGATAAAATGACAACGGGGTGGGTATTAATCGAGGAATTGCAGAGATTAGAAAGAATTATCTTTGTTCTAAGGAAATTTCAGCTAAAAAAAACGACACCGAAAAAAACGACAGGCCGCGGGTTGAAAAAATGGTCAAAATTTGAAGGGCGTCAGATCTTCCCCAAAACCTGATAAAATGACAACGGGGTGGGTATTAATCAAGGAATTGCAGAGATTAGAAAGAATTATCTTTGTTCTAAGGAAATTTCAGCTAAAAAAAACGACACCGAAAAAAACGACAGGCTGCGGGTTGAAAAAATGGTCAAAATTTGAAGGGCGTCAGATCTTCCCCAAAACCTGATAAAATGACAAGGGGGTGGGTATTAATCGAGGAATTGCAGAGATTAGAAAGAATTATCTTTGTTCCAAGGAAATTTCAGCTCCGGAGGATAGGCCGAAAACCCGAAAAAAACGACAGGCCGCGGGTTGAAAAAACTGTCAAAATTTGAAGGGCGTCAGATCTTCCCCAAAACCTGATGAAATGACAACGGGGTGGGTATTAATCGAGAAATTGCAGAGATTAGAAAGAATTATCTTTGTTCCAAAGAAATTTCAGCTCCGGAGGTCACCTCCAAAACCTGAAAAAAACGACAGCCGGCGGGGTGAAAAAATGGTCAAAATTTAAAGGCCGTCAGATCTTCCCCAAAACCTGATAAAATGACAACGGGGTGGGTATTAATCGAGAAATTGCAGAGATTAGAAAGAATTATCTTTGTTCCAAAGAAATTTCAGCTCCGGAGGTCACCTCCAAAACCCGAAAAAAACGACAGCCGGCGGGGTGAAAAAATGGTCAAAATTAAAAGGCTGTCAGATCTTCCCCAAAACCTGATAAAATGACAACGGGGTGGGTATTAATCGAGAAATTGCAGAGATTAGAAAGAATTATCTTTGTTCCAAAGAAATTTCAGCTCCGGAGGTCACCTCCAAAACCTGAAAAAAACGACAGCCGGCGGGGTGAAAAAATGGTCAAAATTTAAAGGCTGTCAGATCTTCCGCAAAACCTGATAAAATGACAACAGGGTGGGTATTAATCGAGAAATTGCAGAGATTAGAAAGAATTGTCGTTGTTCCAAAGAAATTTCAGCTCCAGAGGTTACGCTCAAAAACCGAAAAAAACGACAGCCGGCGGGGTGAAAAAATGGTCAAAATTTAAAGGCTGTCAGATCTTCCCCAAAACCTGATAAAATGACAAAGGGGTGGGTATTAATCGAGAAATTGCAGAGATTAGAAAGAATTATCTTTGTTCCAAAGAAATTTCAGCTCCAGAGATTACGCCAAAAATCAGAAAAAAACGACAGGCCCGGGGTTGAAAAAATGGTCAAAATTTAAAGGCCTTCAGATCTTCCCCAAAACCTGATAAAATGACAACGGGGTGGGTATTAATCGAGAAATTGCAGAGATTAGAAAGAATTATCTTTGTTCCAAAGAAATTTCAGCTCCGGAGGTCACCTCCAAAACCTGAAAAAAACGACAGCCGGCGGGGTGAAAAAATGGTCAAAATTTAAAGGCTGTCAGATCTTCCGCAAAACCTGATAAAATGACAACGGGGTGGGTATTAATCGAGAAATTGCAGAGATTAGAAAGAATTATCGTTGTTCCAAAGAAATTTCAGCTCCAGAGGTTACGCCCAAAAACCGAAAAAAACGACAGCCGGCGGGGTGAAAAAATGGTCAAAATTTAAAGGCTGTCAGATCTTCCCCAAAACCTGATAAAATGACAACGGGGTGGGTATTAATCGAGAAATTGCAGAGATTAGAAAGAATTATCTTTGTTCCAAAGAAATTTCAGCTCCAGAGGTTACGCCAAAAACCAGAAAAAAACGACAGGCCCCGGGTTGAAAAAATGGTCAAAATTTAAAGGCCGTCAGATCTTCCCCAAAACCTGATAAAATGACAACGGGGTGGGTATTAATCGAGAAATTGCAGAGATTAGAAAGAATTATCTTTGTTCCAAAGAAATTTCAGCTCCAGAGGTTACGCCCAAAAACCGAAAAAAACGACAGCCCGCGGGGTGAAAAAATGGTCAAAATTTAAAGGCTGTCAGATCTTCCCCAAAACCTGATAAAATGACAACGGGGTGGGTATTAATCGAGAAATTGCAGAGATTAGAAAGAATTATCTTTGTCCTAAAGAAATTTCAGCTCCGGAGGTCACGCCCAAAACCCGAAAAAAACGACAGGCCCCGGGTTGAAAAAATGGTCAAAATTTAAAGGCCGTCAGATCTTCCGCAAAACCTGATAAAATGACAACGGGGTGGGTATTAATCAAGAATTTGCAGAGATTAGAAAGAATTATCGTTGTTCCAAAGAAATTTCAGCTCCGGAGGTCACGCCCAAAACCCGAAAAAAAACGACAGCCCGCGGGGTGAAAAAATGGTCAAAATTTAAAGGCCGTCAGATCTTCCCCAAAACCTGATAAAATGACAAAGGGGTGGGTATTAATCGAGGAATTGCAGAGATTAGAAAGAAGTATCTTTGTTCTAAGGAAATTTCAGATAAAAAAAACGACACCGAAAAAAACGACAGGCCGCGGGTTGAAAAAATGGTCAAAATTTGAAGGGCGTCAGATCTTCCCCAAAACCTGATAAAATGACAACGGGGTGGGTATTAATCGAGGAATTGCAGGGATTAGAAAGAATTATCTTTGTTCTAAGGAAATTTCAGCTAAAAAAAACGACACCGAAAAAAACGACAGGCCGCGGGTTGAAAAAATGGTCAAAATTTGAAGGGCGTCAGATCTTCCCCAAAACCTGATAAAATGACAACGGGGTGGGTATTAATCAAGGAATTGCAGAGATTAGAAAGAATTATCTTTGTTCCAAGGAAATTTCAGCTAAAAAAAACGACACCGAAAAAAACGACAGGCCGCGGGTTGAAAAAATGGTCAAAATTTGAAGGGCGTCAGATCTTCCCCAAAACCTGATAAAATGACAACGGGGTGGGTATTAATCGAGGAATTGCAGAGATTAGAAAGAATTATCTTTGTTCCAAGGAAATTTCAGCTCCGGAGGATAGGCCGAAAACCCGAAAAAAACGACAGGCCGCGGGTTGAAAAAATTGTCAAAATTTGAAGGGCGTCAGATCTTCCCCAAAACCTGATGAAATGACAACGGGGTGGGTATTAATCGAGAAATTGCAGAGATTAGAAAGAATTATCTTTGTTCCAAAGAAATTTCAGCTCCGGAGGTCACCTCCAAAACCTGAAAAAAACGACAGCCGGCGGGGTGAAAAAATGGTCAAAATTTAAAGGCCGTCAGATCTTCCCCAAAACCTGATAAAATGACAACGGGGTGGGTATTAATCGAGAAATTGCAGAGATTAGAAAGAATTATCTTTGTTCTAAAGAAATTTCAGCTCCGGAGGTCACGCCCAAAACCTGAAAAAAACGACAGGCCCCGGGTTGAAAAAATGGTCAAAATTTAAAGGCCGTCAGATCTTCCCCAAAACCTGATAAAATGACAACGGGGTGGGTATTAATCAAGAATTTGCAGAGATTAGAAAGAATTATCGTTGTTCCAAAGAAATTTCAGCTCCGGAGGTCACGCCCAAGACCAGAAAAAAAACGACAGCCCGCGGGGTGAAAAAATGGTCAAAATTTAAAGGCCGTCAGATCTTCCCCAAAACCTGATAAAATGACAAAGGGGTGGGTATTAATCGAGGAATTGCAGAGATTAGAAAGAATTATCTTGGTTCTAAGGAAATTTCAGCTAAAAAAAACGACACCGAAAAAAACGACAGGCCGCGGGTTGAAAAAATGGTCAAAATTTGAAGGGCGTCAGATCTTCCCCAAAACCTGATAAAATGACAACGGGGTGGGTATTAATCGAGGAATTGCAGGGATTAGAAAGAATTATCTTTGTCCTAAGGAAATTTCAGCTAAAAAAAACGACACCGAAAAAAACGACAGGCCGCGGGTTGAAAAAATGGTCAAAATTTGAAGGCCGTCAGATCTTCCCCAAAACCTGATAAAATGACAACGGGGTGGGTATTAATCAAGGAATTGCAGAGATTAGAAAGAATTATCTTTGTTCCAAGGAAATTTCAGCTCCGGAGGATAGGCCGAAAAACCGAAAAAAACGACAGGCCGCGGGTTGAAAAAATTGTCAAAATTTGAAGGGCGTCAGATCTTCCCCAAAACCTGATGAAATGACAACGGGGTGGGTATTAATCGAGAAATTGCAGAGATTAGAAAGAATTATCTTTGTTCCAAAGAAATTTCAGCTCCGGAGGTCACCTCCAAAACCCGAAGAAAACGACAGGCCGCGGGTTGAAAAAATGGTCAAAATTTAAAGGCTGTCAGATCTTCCCCAAAACCTGATAAAATGACAACGGGGTGGGTATTAATCGAGAAATTGCAGAGATTAGAAAGAATTATCTTTGTTCCAAAGAAATTTCAGCTCCGGAGATCACGCCCAAAACCCGAAAAAAAACGACAGCCCGCGGGGTGAAAAAATGGTCAAAATTTAAAGGCCGTCAGATCTTCCCCAAAACCTGATAAAATGACAAAGGGGTGGGTATTAATCGAGGAATTGCAGAGATTAGAAAGAATTATCTTTGTTCTTAGGAAATTTCAGCTAAAAAAAACGACACCGAAAAAAACGACAGGCCGCGGGTTGAAAAAATGGTCAAAATTTGAAGGGCGTCAGATCTTCTCCAAAACCTGATAAAATGACAACGGGGTGGGTATTAATCGAGGAATTGCAGAGATTAGAAAGAATTATCTTTGTTCTAAGGAAATTTCAGCTAAAAAAAACGACACCGAAAAAAACGACAGGCCGCGGGTTGAAAAAATGGTCAAAATTTGAAGGGCGTCAGATCTTCCCCAAAACCTGATAAAATGACAACGGGGTGGGTATTAATCAAGGAATTGCAGAGATTAGAAAGAATTATCTTTGTTCTAAGGAAATTTCAGCTAAAAAAAACGACACCGAAAAAAACGACAGGCTGCGGGTTGAAAAAATGGTAAAAATTTGAAGGGCGTCAGATCTTCCCCAAAACCTGATAAAATGACAAGGGGGTGGGTATTAATCGAGGAATTGCAGAGATTAGAAAGAATTATCTTTGTTCCAAGGAAATTTCAGCTCCGGAGGATAGGCCGAAAACCCGAAAAAAACGACAGGCCGCGGGTTGAAAAAACTGTCAAAATTTGAAGGGCGTCAGATCTTCCCCAAAACCTGATGAAATGACAACGGGGTGGGTATTAATCGAGAAATTGCAGAGATTAGAAAGAATTATCTTTGTTCCAAAGAAATTTCAGCTCCGGAGGTCACCTCCAAAACCTGAAAAAAACGACAGCCGGCGGGGTGAAAAAATGGTCAAAATTTAAAGGCCGTCAGATCTTCCCCAAAACCTGATAAAATGACAACGGGGTGGGTATTAATCGAGAAATTGCAGAGATTAGAAAGAATTATCTTTGTTCCAAAGAAATTTCAGCTCCGGAGGTCACCTCCAAAACCCGAAAAAAACGACAGCCGGCGGGGTGAAAAAATGGTCAAAATTAAAAGGCTGTCAGATCTTCCCCAAAACCTGATAAAATGACAACGGGGTGGGTATTAATCGAGAAATTGCAGAGATTAGAAAGAATTATCTTTGTTCCAAAGAAATTTCAGCTCCGGAGGTCACCTCCAAAACCTGAAAAAAACGACAGCCGGCGGGGTGAAAAAATGGTCAAAATTTAAAGGCTGTCAGATCTTCCGCAAAACCTGATAAAATGACAACAGGGTGGGTATTAATCGAGAAATTGCAGAGATTAGAAAGAATTGTCGTTGTTCCAAAGAAATTTCAGCTCCAGAGGTTACGCTCAAAAACCGAAAAAAACGACAGCCGGCGGGGTGAAAAAATGGTCAAAATTTAAAGGCTGTCAGATCTTCCCCAAAACCTGATAAAATGACAAAGGGGTGGGTATTAATCGAGAAATTGCAGAGATTAGAAAGAATTATCTTTGTTCCAAAGAAATTTCAGCTCCAGAGATTACGCCAAAAATCAGAAAAAAACGACAGGCCCGGGGTTGAAAAAATGGTCAAAATTTAAAGGCCTTCAGATCTTCCCCAAAACCTGATAAAATGACAACGGGGTGGGTATTAATCGAGAAATTGCAGAGATTAGAAAGAATTATCTTTGTTCCAAAGAAATTTCAGCTCCGGAGGTCACCTCCAAAACCTGAAAAAAACGACAGCCGGCGGGGTGAAAAAATGGTCAAAATTTAAAGGCTGTCAGATCTTCCGCAAAACCTGATAAAATGACAACGGGGTGGGTATTAATCGAGAAATTGCAGAGATTAGAAAGAATTATCGTTGTTCCAAAGAAATTTCAGCTCCAGAGGTTACGCCCAAAAACCGAAAAAAACGACAGCCGGCGGGGTGAAAAAATGGTCAAAATTTAAAGGCTGTCAGATCTTCCCCAAAACCTGATAAAATGACAACGGGGTGGGTATTAATCGAGAAATTGCAGAGATTAGAAAGAATTATCTTTGTTCCAAAGAAATTTCAGCTCCAGAGGTTACGCCAAAAACCAGAAAAAAACGACAGGCCCCGGGTTGAAAAAATGGTCAAAATTTAAAGGCCGTCAGATCTTCCCCAAAACCTGATAAAATGACAACGGGGTGGGTATTAATCGAGAAATTGCAGAGATTAGAAAGAATTATCTTTGTTCCAAAGAAATTTCAGCTCCAGAGGTTACGCCCAAAAACCGAAAAAAACGACAGCCCGCGGGGTGAAAAAATGGTCAAAATTTAAAGGCTGTCAGATCTTCCCCAAAACCTGATAAAATGACAACGGGGTGGGTATTAATCGAGAAATTGCAGAGATTAGAAAGAATTATCTTTGTCCTAAAGAAATTTCAGCTCCGGAGGTCACGCCCAAAACCCGAAAAAAACGACAGGCCCCGGGTTGAAAAAATGGTCAAAATTTAAAGGCCGTCAGATCTTCCGCAAAACCTGATAAAATGACAACGGGGTGGGTATTAATCAAGAATTTGCAGAGATTAGAAAGAATTATCGTTGTTCCAAAGAAATTTCAGCTCCGGAGGTCACGCCCAAAACCCGAAAAAAAACGACAGCCCGCGGGGTGAAAAAATGGTCAAAATTTAAAGGCCGTCAGATCTTCCCCAAAACCTGATAAAATGACAAAGGGGTGGGTATTAATCGAGGAATTGCAGAGATTAGAAAGAAGTATCTTTGTTCTAAGGAAATTTCAGATAAAAAAAACGACACCGAAAAAAACGACAGGCCGCGGGTTGAAAAAATGGTCAAAATTTGAAGGGCGTCAGATCTTCCCCAAAACCTGATAAAATGACAACGGGGTGGGTATTAATCGAGGAATTGCAGGGATTAGAAAGAATTATCTTTGTTCTAAGGAAATTTCAGCTAAAAAAAACGACACCGAAAAAAACGACAGGCCGCGGGTTGAAAAAATGGTCAAAATTTGAAGGGCGTCAGATCTTCCCCAAAACCTGATAAAATGACAACGGGGTGGGTATTAATCAAGGAATTGCAGAGATTAGAAAGAATTATCTTTGTTCCAAGGAAATTTCAGCTAAAAAAAACGACACCGAAAAAAACGACAGGCCGCGGGTTGAAAAAATGGTCAAAATTTGAAGGGCGTCAGATCTTCCCCAAAACCTGATAAAATGACAACGGGGTGGGTATTAATCGAGGAATTGCAGAGATTAGAAAGAATTATCTTTGTTCCAAGGAAATTTCAGCTCCGGAGGATAGGCCGAAAACCCGAAAAAAACGACAGGCCGCGGGTTGAAAAAATTGTCAAAATTTGAAGGGCGTCAGATCTTCCCCAAAACCTGATGAAATGACAACGGGGTGGGTATTAATCGAGAAATTGCAGAGATTAGAAAGAATTATCTTTGTTCCAAAGAAATTTCAGCTCCGGAGGTCACCTCCAAAACCTGAAAAAAACGACAGCCGGCGGGGTGAAAAAATGGTCAAAATTTAAAGGCCGTCAGATCTTCCCCAAAACCTGATAAAATGACAACGGGGTGGGTATTAATCGAGAAATTGCAGAGATTAGAAAGAATTATCTTTGTTCTAAAGAAATTTCAGCTCCGGAGGTCACGCCCAAAACCTGAAAAAAACGACAGGCCCCGGGTTGAAAAAATGGTCAAAATTTAAAGGCCGTCAGATCTTCCCCAAAACCTGATAAAATGACAACGGGGTGGGTATTAATCAAGAATTTGCAGAGATTAGAAAGAATTATCGTTGTTCCAAAGAAATTTCAGCTCCGGAGGTCACGCCCAAGACCAGAAAAAAAACGACAGCCCGCGGGGTGAAAAAATGGTCAAAATTTAAAGGCCGTCAGATCTTCCCCAAAACCTGATAAAATGACAAAGGGGTGGGTATTAATCGAGGAATTGCAGAGATTAGAAAGAATTATCTTGGTTCTAAGGAAATTTCAGCTAAAAAAAACGACACCGAAAAAAACGACAGGCCGCGGGTTGAAAAAATGGTCAAAATTTGAAGGGCGTCAGATCTTCCCCAAAACCTGATAAAATGACAACGGGGTGGGTATTAATCGAGGAATTGCAGGGATTAGAAAGAATTATCTTTGTCCTAAGGAAATTTCAGCTAAAAAAAACGACACCGAAAAAAACGACAGGCCGCGGGTTGAAAAAATGGTCAAAATTTGAAGGCCGTCAGATCTTCCCCAAAACCTGATAAAATGACAACGGGGTGGGTATTAATCAAGGAATTGCAGAGATTAGAAAGAATTATCTTTGTTCCAAGGAAATTTCAGCTCCGGAGGATAGGCCGAAAAACCGAAAAAAACGACAGGCCGCGGGTTGAAAAAATTGTCAAAATTTGAAGGGCGTCAGATCTTCCCCAAAACCTGATGAAATGACAACGGGGTGGGTATTAATCGAGAAATTGCAGAGATTAGAAAGAATTATCTTTGTTCCAAAGAAATTTCAGCTCCGGAGGTCACCTCCAAAACCCGAAGAAAACGACAGGCCGCGGGTTGAAAAAATGGTCAAAATTTAAAGGCTGTCAGATCTTCCCCAAAACCTGATAAAATGACAACGGGGTGGGTATTAATCGAGAAATTGCAGAGATTAGAAAGAATTATCTTTGTTCCAAAGAAATTTCAGCTCCGGAGATCACGCCCAAAACCCGAAAAAAAACGACAGCCCGCGGGGTGAAAAAATGGTCAAAATTTAAAGGCCGTCAGATCTTCCCCAAAACCTGATAAAATGACAAAGGGGTGGGTATTAATCGAGGAATTGCAGAGATTAGAAAGAATTATCTTTGTTCTTAGGAAATTTCAGCTAAAAAAAACGACACCGAAAAAAACGACAGGCCGCGGGTTGAAAAAATGGTCAAAATTTGAAGGGCGTCAGATCTTCTCCAAAACCTGATAAAATGACAACGGGGTGGGTATTAATCGAGGAATTGCAGAGATTAGAAAGAATTATCTTTGTTCTAAGGAAATTTCAGCTAAAAAAAACGACACCGAAAAAAACGACAGGCCGCGGGTTGAAAAAATGGTCAAAATTTGAAGGGCGTCAGATCTTCCCCAAAACCTGATAAAATGACAACGGGGTGGGTATTAATCAAGGAATTGCAGAGATTAGAAAGAATTATCTTTGTTCTAAGGAAATTTCAGCTAAAAAAAACGACACCGAAAAAAACGACAGGCTGCGGGTTGAAAAAATGGTAAAAATTTGAAGGGCGTCAGATCTTCCCCAAAACCTGATAAAATGACAAGGGGGTGGGTATTAATCGAGGAATTGCAGAGATTAGAAAGAATTATCTTTGTTCCAAGGAAATTTCAGCTCCGGAGGATAGGCCGAAAACCCGAAAAAAACGACAGGCCGCGGGTTGAAAAAACTGTCAAAATTTGAAGGGCGTCAGATCTTCCCCAAAACCTGATGAAATGACAACGGGGTGGGTATTAATCGAGAAATTGCAGAGATTAGAAAGAATTATCTTTGTTCCAAAGAAATTTCAGCTCCGGAGGTCACCTCCAAAACCTGAAAAAAACGACAGCCGGCGGGGTGAAAAAATGGTCAAAATTTAAAGGCCGTCAGATCTTCCCCAAAACCTGATAAAATGACAACGGGGTGGGTATTAATCGAGAAATTGCAGAGATTAGAAAGAATTATCTTTGTTCCAAAGAAATTTCAGCTCCGGAGGTCACCTCCAAAACCCGAAAAAAACGACAGCCGGCGGGGTGAAAAAATGGTCAAAATTAAAAGGCTGTCAGATCTTCCCCAAAACCTGATAAAATGACAACGGGGTGGGTATTAATCGAGAAATTGCAGAGATTAGAAAGAATTATCTTTGTTCCAAAGAAATTTCAGCTCCGGAGGTCACCTCCAAAACCTGAAAAAAACGACAGCCGGCGGGGTGAAAAAATGGTCAAAATTTAAAGGCTGTCAGATCTTCCGCAAAACCTGATAAAATGACAACAGGGTGGGTATTAATCGAGAAATTGCAGAGATTAGAAAGAATTGTCGTTGTTCCAAAGAAATTTCAGCTCCAGAGGTTACGCTCAAAAACCGAAAAAAACGACAGCCGGCGGGGTGAAAAAATGGTCAAAATTTAAAGGCTGTCAGATCTTCCCCAAAACCTGATAAAATGACAAAGGGGTGGGTATTAATCGAGAAATTGCAGAGATTAGAAAGAATTATCTTTGTTCCAAAGAAATTTCAGCTCCAGAGATTACGCCAAAAATCAGAAAAAAACGACAGGCCCGGGGTTGAAAAAATGGTCAAAATTTAAAGGCCTTCAGATCTTCCCCAAAACCTGATAAAATGACAACGGGGTGGGTATTAATCGAGAAATTGCAGAGATTAGAAAGAATTATCTTTGTTCCAAAGAAATTTCAGCTCCGGAGGTCACCTCCAAAACCTGAAAAAAACGACAGCCGGCGGGGTGAAAAAATGGTCAAAATTTAAAGGCTGTCAGATCTTCCGCAAAACCTGATAAAATGACAACGGGGTGGGTATTAATCGAGAAATTGCAGAGATTAGAAAGAATTATCGTTGTTCCAAAGAAATTTCAGCTCCAGAGGTTACGCCCAAAAACCGAAAAAAACGACAGCCGGCGGGGTGAAAAAATGGTCAAAATTTAAAGGCTGTCAGATCTTCCCCAAAACCTGATAAAATGACAACGGGGTGGGTATTAATCGAGAAATTGCAGAGATTAGAAAGAATTATCTTTGTTCCAAAGAAATTTCAGCTCCAGAGGTTACGCCAAAAACCAGAAAAAAACGACAGGCCCCGGGTTGAAAAAATGGTCAAAATTTAAAGGCCGTCAGATCTTCCCCAAAACCTGATAAAATGACAACGGGGTGGGTATTAATCGAGAAATTGCAGAGATTAGAAAGAATTATCTTTGTTCCAAAGAAATTTCAGCTCCAGAGGTTACGCCCAAAAACCGAAAAAAACGACAGCCCGCGGGGTGAAAAAATGGTCAAAATTTAAAGGCTGTCAGATCTTCCCCAAAACCTGATAAAATGACAACGGGGTGGGTATTAATCGAGAAATTGCAGAGATTAGAAAGAATTATCTTTGTCCTAAAGAAATTTCAGCTCCGGAGGTCACGCCCAAAACCCGAAAAAAACGACAGGCCCCGGGTTGAAAAAATGGTCAAAATTTAAAGGCCGTCAGATCTTCCGCAAAACCTGATAAAATGACAACGGGGTGGGTATTAATCAAGAATTTGCAGAGATTAGAAAGAATTATCGTTGTTCCAAAGAAATTTCAGCTCCGGAGGTCACGCCCAAAACCCGAAAAAAAACGACAGCCCGCGGGGTGAAAAAATGGTCAAAATTTAAAGGCCGTCAGATCTTCCCCAAAACCTGATAAAATGACAAAGGGGTGGGTATTAATCGAGGAATTGCAGAGATTAGAAAGAATTATCTTTGTTCTAAGGAAATTTCAGCTAAAAAAAACGACACCGAAAAAAACGACAGGCCGCGGGTTGAAAAAATGGTCAAAATTTGAAGGGCGTCAGATCTTCCCCAAAACCTGATAAAATGACAACGGGGTGGGTATTAATCGAGGAATTGCAGGGATTAGAAAGAATTATCTTTGTTCTAAGGAAATTTCAGCTAAAAAAAACGACACCGAAAAAAACGACAGGCCGCGGGTTGAAAAAATGGTCAAAATTTGAAGGGCGTCAGATCTTCCCCAAAACCTGATAAAATGACAACGGGGTGGGTATTAATCAAGGAATTGCAGAGATTAGAAAGAATTATCTTTGTTCCAAGGAAATTTCAGCTAAAAAAAACGACACCGAAAAAAACGACAGGCCGCGGGTTGAAAAAATGGTCAAAATTTGAAGGGCGTCAGATCTTCCCCAAAACCTGATAAAATGACAACGGGGTGGGTATTAATCGAGGAATTGCAGAGATTAGAAAGAATTATCTTTGTTCCAAGGAAATTTCAGCTCCGGAGGATAGGCCGAAAACCCGAAAAAAACGACAGGCCGCGGGTTGAAAAAATTGTCAAAATTTGAAGGGCGTCAGATCTTCCCCAAAACCTGATGAAATGACAACGGGGTGGGTATTAATCGAGAAATTGCAGAGATTAGAAAGAATTATCTTTGTTCCAAAGAAATTTCAGCTCCGGAGGTCACCTCCAAAACCTGAAAAAAACGACAGCCGGCGGGGTGAAAAAATGGTCAAAATTTAAAGGCCGTCAGATCTTCCCCAAAACCTGATAAAATGACAACGGGGTGGGTATTAATCGAGAAATTGCAGAGATTAGAAAGAATTATCTTTGTTCTAAAGAAATTTCAGCTCCGGAGGTCACGCCCAAAACCTGAAAAAAACGACAGGCCCCGGGTTGAAAAAATGGTCAAAATTTAAAGGCCGTCAGATCTTCCCCAAAACCTGATAAAATGACAACGGGGTGGGTATTAATCAAGAATTTGCAGAGATTAGAAAGAATTATCGTTGTTCCAAAGAAATTTCAGCTCCGGAGGTCACGCCCAAGACCAGAAAAAAAACGACAGCCCGCGGGGTGAAAAAATGGTCAAAATTTAAAGGCCGTCAGATCTTCCCCAAAACCTGATAAAATGACAAAGGGGTGGGTATTAATCGAGGAATTGCAGAGATTAGAAAGAATTATCTTTGTTCTAAGGAAATTTCAGCTAAAAAAAACGACACCGAAAAAAACGACAGGCCGCGGGTTGAAAAAATGGTCAAAATTTGAAGGGCGTCAGATCTTCCCCAAAACCTGATAAAATGACAACGGGGTGGGTATTAATCGAGGAATTGCAGGGATTAGAAAGAATTATCTTTGTCCTAAGGAAATTTCAGCTAAAAAAAACGACACCGAAAAAAACGACAGGCCGCGGGTTGAAAAAATGGTCAAAATTTGAAGGGCGTCAGATCTTCCCCAAAACCTGATAAAATGACAACGGGGTGGGTATTAATCAAGGAATTGCAGAGATTAGAAAGAATTATCTTTGTTCCAAGGAAATTTCAGCTCCGGAGGATAGGCCGAAAAACCGAAAAAAACGACAGGCCGCGGGTTGAAAAAATTGTCAAAATTTGAAGGGCGTCAGATCTTCCCCAAAACCTGATGAAATGACAACGGGGTGGGTATTAATCGAGAAATTGCAGAGATTAGAAAGAATTATCTTTGTTCCAAAGAAATTTCAGCTCCGGAGGTCACCTCCAAAACCCGAAGAAAACGACAGCCGGCGGGGTGAAAAAATGGTCAAAATTTAAAGGCTGTCAGATCTTCCCCAAAACCTGATAAAATGACAACGGGGTGGGTATTAATCGAGAAATTGCAGAGATTAGAAAGAATTATCTTTGTTCCAAAGAAATTTCAGCTCCGGAGATCACGCCCAAAACCCGAAAAAAACGACAGGCCCCGGGTTGAAAAAATGGTCAAAATTTAAAGGCCGTCAGATCTTCCGCAAAACCTGATAAAATGACAACGGGGTGGGTATTAATCAAGAATTTGCAGAGATTAGAAAGAATTATCGTTGTTCCAAAGAAATTTCAGCTCCGGAGGTCACGCCCAAAACCCGAAAAAAAACGACAGCCCGCGGGGTGAAAAAATGGTCAAAATTTAAAGGCCGTCAGATCTTCCCCAAAACCTGATAAAATGACAAAGGGGTGGGTATTAATCGAGGAATTGCAGAGATTAGAAAGAATTATCTTTGTTCTTAGGAAATTTCAGCTAAAAAAAACGACACCGAAAAAAACGACAGGCCGCGGGTTGAAAAAATGGTCAAAATTTGAAGGGCGTCAGATCTTCTCCAAAACCTGATAAAATGACAACGGGGTGGGTATTAATCGAGGAATTGCAGAGATTAGAAAGAATTATCTTTGTTCTAAGGAAATTTCAGCTAAAAAAAACGACACCGAAAAAAACGACAGGCCGCGGGTTGAAAAAATGGTCAAAATTTGAAGGGCGTCAGATCTTCCCCAAAACCTGATAAAATGACAACGGGGTGGGTATTAATCAAGGAATTGCAGAGATTAGAAAGAATTATCTTTGTTCTAAGGAAATTTCAGCTAAAAAAAACGACACCGAAAAAAACGACAGGCTGCGGGTTGAAAAAATGGTCAAAATTTGAAGGGCGTCAGATCTTCCCCAAAACCTGATAAAATGACAAGGGGGTGGGTATTAATCGAGGAATTGCAGAGATTAGAAAGAATTATCTTTGTTCCAAGGAAATTTCAGCTCCGGAGGATAGGCCGAAAACCCGAAAAAAACGACAGGCCGCGGGTTGAAAAAACTGTCAAAATTTGAAGGGCGTCAGATCTTCCCCAAAACCTGATGAAATGACAACGGGGTGGGTATTAATCGAGAAATTGCAGAGATTAGAAAGAATTATCTTTGTTCCAAAGAAATTTCAGCTCCGGAGGTCACCTCCAAAACCTGAAAAAAACGACAGCCGGCGGGGTGAAAAAATGGTCAAAATTTAAAGGCCGTCAGATCTTCCCCAAAACCTGATAAAATGACAACGGGGTGGGTATTAATCGAGAAATTGCAGAGATTAGAAAGAATTATCTTTGTTCCAAAGAAATTTCAGCTCCGGAGGTCACCTCCAAAACCCGAAAAAAACGACAGCCGGCGGGGTGAAAAAATGGTCAAAATTAAAAGGCTGTCAGATCTTCCCCAAAACCTGATAAAATGACAACGGGGTGGGTATTAATCGAGAAATTGCAGAGATTAGAAAGAATTATCTTTGTTCCAAAGAAATTTCAGCTCCGGAGGTCACCTCCAAAACCTGAAAAAAACGACAGCCGGCGGGGTGAAAAAATGGTCAAAATTTAAAGGCTGTCAGATCTTCCGCAAAACCTGATAAAATGACAACAGGGTGGGTATTAATCGAGAAATTGCAGAGATTAGAAAGAATTGCCGTTGTTCCAAAGAAATTTCAGCTCCAGAGGTTACGCTCAAAAACCGAAAAAAACGACAGCCGGCGGGGTGAAAAAATGGTCAAAATTTAAAGGCTGTCAGATCTTCCCCAAAACCTGATAAAATGACAAAGGGGTGGGTATTAATCGAGAAATTGCAGAGATTAGAAAGAATTATCTTTGTTCCAAAGAAATTTCAGCTCCAGAGATTACGCCAAAAATCAGAAAAAAACGACAGGCCCGGGGTTGAAAAAATGGTCAAAATTTAAAGGCCTTCAGATCTTCCCCAAAACCTGATAAAATGACAACGGGGTGGGTATTAATCGAGAAATTGCAGAGATTAGAAAGAATTATCTTTGTTCCAAAGAAATTTCAGCTCCGGAGGTCACCTCCAAAACCTGAAAAAAACGACAGCCGGCGGGGTGAAAAAATGGTCAAAATTTAAAGGCTGTCAGATCTTCCGCAAAACCTGATAAAATGACAACGGGGTGGGTATTAATCGAGAAATTGCAGAGATTAGAAAGAATTATCGTTGTTCCAAAGAAATTTCAGCTCCATAGGTTACGCCCAAAAACCGAAAAAAACGACAGCCGGCGGGGTGAAAAAATGGTCAAAATTTAAAGGCTGTCAGATCTTCCCCAAAACCTGATAAAATGACAACGGGGTGGGTATTAATCGAGAAATTGCAGAGATTAGAAAGAATT
Organism: Euthynnus affinis; assembly: GCA_029490765.1. NCBI lineage: Eukaryota > Metazoa > Chordata > Actinopteri > Scombriformes > Scombridae > Euthynnus > Euthynnus affinis. The sequence goes on from CM055859.1 coordinate 34,202, forward strand.
ATCTTTGTTCCAAAGAAATTTCAGCTCCAGAGGTTACGCCAAAAACCAGAAAAAAACGACAGGCCCCGGGTTGAAAAAATGGTCAAAATTTAAAGGCCGTCAGATCTTCCCCAAAACCTGATAAAATGACAACGGGGTGGGTATTAATCGAGAAATTGCAGAGATTAGAAAGAATTATCTTTGTTCCAAAGAAATTTCAGCTCCAGAGGTTACGCCCAAAAACCGAAAAAAACGACAGCCCGCGGGGTGAAAAAATGGTCAAAATTTAAAGGCTGTCAGATCTTCCCCAAAACCTGATAAAATGACAACGGGGTGGGTATTAATCGAGAAATTGCAGAGATTAGAAAGAATTATCTTTGTCCTAAAGAAATTTCAGCTCCGGAGGTCACGCCCAAAACCCGAAAAAAACGACAGGCCCCGGGTTGAAAAAATGGTCAAAATTTAAAGGCCGTCAGATCTTCCGCAAAACCTGATAAAATGACAACGGGGTGGGTATTAATCAAGAATTTGCAGAGATTAGAAAGAATTATCGTTGTTCCAAAGAAATTTCAGCTCCGGAGGTCACGCCCAAAACCCGAAAAAAAACGACAGCACGCGGGGTGAAAAAATGGTCAAAATTTAAAGGCCGTCAGATCTTCCCCAAAACCTGATAAAATGACAAAGGGGTGGGTATTAATCGAGGAATTGCAGAGATTAGAAAGAATTATCTTTGTTCTAAGGAAATTTCAGCTAAAAAAAACGACACCGAAAAAAACGACAGGCCGCGGGTTGAAAAAATGGTCAAAATTTGAAGGGCGTCAGATCTTCCCCAAAACCTGATAAAATGACAACGGGGTGGGTATTAATCGAGGAATTGCAGGGATTAGAAAGAATTATCTTTGTTCTAAGGAAATTTCAGCTAAAAAAAACGACACCGAAAAAAACGACAGGCCGCGGGTTGAAAAAATGGTCAAAATTTGAAGGGCGTCAGATCTTCCCCAAAACCTGATAAAATGACAACGGGGTGGGTATTAATCAAGGAATTGCAGAGATTAGAAAGAATTATCTTTGTTCCAAGGAAATTTCAGCTAAAAAAAACGACACCGAAAAAAACGACAGGCCGCGGGTTGAAAAAATGGTCAAAATTTGAAGGGCGTCAGATCTTCCCCAAAACCTGATAAAATGACAAGGGGGTGGGTATTAATCGAGGAATTGCAGAGATTAGAAAGAATTATCTTTGTTCCAAGGAAATTTCAGCTCCGGGGGTTAGGCCGAAAACCCGAAAAAAACGACAGGCAGCGGGTTGAAAAAATGGTCAAAATTTGAAGGGCGTCAGATCTTCCCCAAAACCTGATAAAATGACAACGGGGTGGGTATTAATCGAGGAATTGCAGGGATTAGAAAGAATTATCTTTGTTCTAAGGAAATTTCAGCTAAAAAAAACGACACCGAAAAAAACGACAGGCCGCGGGTTGAAAAAATGGTCAAAATTTGAAGGGCGTCAGATCTTCCCCAAAACCTGATAAAATGACAAGGGGGTGGGTATTAATCGAGGAATTGCAGAGATTAGAAAGAATTATCTTTGTTCCAAGGAAATTTCAGCTCCGGAGGATAGGCCGAAAACCCGAAAAAAACGACAGGCCGCGGGTTGAAAAAATGGTCAAAATTTGAAGGGCGTCAGATCTTCCCCAAAACCTGATGAAATGACAACGGGGTGGGTATTAATCGAGAAATTGCAGAGATTAGAAAGAATTATCTTTGTTCCAAAGAAATTTCAGCTCCGGAGGTCACCTCCAAAACCTGAAAAAAACGACAGCCGGCGGGGTGAAAAAATGGTCAAAATTTAAAGGCCGTCAGATCTTCCTCAAAACCTGATAAAATGACAACGGGGTGGGTATTAATCGAGAAATTGCAGAGATTAGAAAAAATTATCTTTGTTCCAAAGAAATTTCAGCTCCGGAGGTCACCTCCAAAACCCGAAAAAAACGACAGCCGGCGGGGTGAAAAAATGGTCAAAATTTAAAGGCTGTCAGATCTTCCCCAAAACCTGATAAAATGACAACGGGGTGGGTATTAATCGAGAAATTGCAGAGATTAGAAAGAATTATCTTTGTTCCAAAGAAATTTCAGCTCCGGAGGTCACCTCCAAAACCTGAAAAAAACGACAGCCGGCGGGGTGAAAAAATGGTCAAAATTTAAAGGCTGTCAGATCTTCCGCAAAACCTGATAAAATGACAACGGGGTGGGTATTAATCGAGAAATTGCAGAGATTAGAAAGAATTGTCGTTGTTCCAAAGAAATTTCAGCTCCAGAGGTTACGCTCAAAAACCGAAAAAAACGACAGCCGGCGGGGTGAAAAAATGGTCAAAATTTAAAGGCTGTCAGATCTTCCCCAAAACCTGATAAAATGACAAAGGGGTGGGTATTAATCGAGAAATTGCAGAGATTAGAAAGAATTGTCGTTGTTCCAAAGAAATTTCAGCTCCAGAGGTTACGCTCAAAAACCGAAAAAAACGACAGCCGGCGGGGTGAAAATATGGTCAAAATTTAAAGGCTGTCAGATCTTCCCCAAAACCTGATAAAATGACAAAGGGGTGGGTATTAATCGAGAAATTGCAGAGATTAGAAAGAATTATCTGTGTTCCAAAGAAATTTCAGCTCCAGAGGTTACGCCAAAAATCAGAAAAAAACGACAGGCCCGGGGTTGAAAAAATGGTCAAAATTTAAAGGCCTTCAGATCTTCCCCAAAACCTGATAAAATGACAACGGGGTGGGTATTAATCGAGAAATTGCAGAGATTAGAAAGAATTATCTTTGTTCCAAAGAAATTTCAGCTCCGGAGGTCACCTCCAAAACCTGAAAAAAACGACAGCCGGCGGGGTGAAAAAATGGTCAAAATTTAAAGGCTGTCAGATCTTCCGCAAAACCTGATAAAATGACAACGGGGTGGGTATTAATCGAGAAATTGCAGAGATTAGAAAGAATTATCGTTGTTCCAAAGAAATTTCAGCTCCAGAGGTTACGCCCAAAAACCGAAAAAAACGACAGCCGGCGGGGTGAAAAAATGGTCAAAATTTAAAGGCTGTCAGATCTTCCCCAAAACCTGATAAAATGACAACGGGGTGGGTATTAATCGAGAAATTGCAGAGATTAGAAAGAATTATCTTTGTTCCAAAGAAATTTCAGCTCCAGAGGTTACGCCAAAAACCAGAAAAAAACGACAGGCCCCGGGTTGAAAAAATGGTCAAAATTTAAAGGCCGTCAGATCTTCCCCAAAACCTGATAAAATGACAACGGGGTGGGTATTAATCGAGAAATTGCAGAGATTAGAAAGAATTATCTTTGTTCCAAAGAAATTTCAGCTCCAGAGGTTACGCCCAAAAACCGAAAAAAACGACAGCCCGCGGGGTGAAAAAATGGTCAAAATTTAAAGGCTGTCAGATCTTCCCCAAAACCTGATAAAATGACAACGGGGTGGGTATTAGTCGAGAAATTGCAGAGATTAGAAAGAATTATCTTTGTTCTAAAGAAATTTCAGCTCCGGAGGTCACGCCCAAAACCCGAAAAAAAACGACAGCCCGCGGGGTGAAAAAATGGTCAAAATTTAAAGGCCGTCAGATCTTCCCCAAAACCTGATAAAATGACAAAGGGGTGGGTATTAATCGAGGAATTGCAGAGATTAGAAAGAATTATCTTTGTTCTAAGGAAATTTCAGCTAAAAAAAACGACACCGAAAAAAACGACAGGCCGCGGGTTGAAAAAATGGTCAAAATTTGAAGGGCGTCAGATCTTCCCCAAAACCTGATAAAATGACAACGGGGTGGGTATTAATCGAGAAATTGCAGAGATTAGAAAGAATTATCTTTGTTCTAAAGAAATTTCAGCTCCGGAGGTCACCTCCAAAACCTGAAAAAAACGACAGCCGGCGGGGTGAAAAAATGGTCAAAATTTAAAGGCCGTCAGATCTTCCCCAAAACCTGATAAAATGACAACGGGGTGGGTATTAATCGAGAAATTGCAGAGATTAGAAAGAATTGTCGTTGTTCCAAAGAAATTTCAGCTCCAGAGGTTACGCTCAAAAACCGAAAAAAACGACAGCCGGCGGGGTGAAAAAATGGTCAAAATTTAAAGGCTGTCAGATCTTCCCCAAAACCTGATAAAATGACAAAGGGGTGGGTATTAATCGAGAAATTGCAGAGATTAGAAAGAATTGTCGTTGTTCCAAAGAAATTTCAGCTCCAGAGGTTACGCTCAAAAACCGAAAAAAACGACAGCCGGCGGGGTGAAAATATGGTCAAAATTTAAAGGCTGTCAGATCTTCCCCAAAACCTGATAAAATGACAAAGGGGTGGGTATTAATCGAGAAATTGCAGAGATTAGAAAGAATTATCTTTGTTCCAAAGAAATTTCAGCTCCAGAGGTTACGCCAAAAATCAGAAAAAAACGACAGGCCCGGGGTTGAAAAAATGGTCAAAATTTAAAGGCCTTCAGATCTTCCCCAAAACCTGATAAAATGACAACGGGGTGGGTATTAATCGAGAAATTGCAGAGATTAGAAAGAATTATCTTTGTTCCAAAGAAATTTCAGCTCCGGAGGTCACCTCCAAAACCTGAAAAAAACGACAGCCGGCGGGGTGAAAAAATGGTCAAAATTTAAAGGCTGTCAGATCTTCCGCAAAACCTGATAAAATGACAACGGGGTGGGTATTAATCGAGAAATTGCAGAGATTAGAAAGAATTATCTTTGTTCCAAAGAAATTTCAGCTCCAGAGGTTACGCCCAAAAACCGAAAAAAACGACAGCCCGCGGGGTGAAAAAATGGTCAAAATTTAAAGGCTGTCAGATCTTCCCCAAAACCTGATAAAATGACAACGGGGTGGGTATTAGTCGAGAAATTGCAGAGATTAGAAAGAATTATCTTTGTTCTAAAGAAATTTCAGCTCCGGAGGTCACGCCCAAAACCCGAAAAAAACGACAGGCCCCGGGTTGAAAAAATGGTCAAAATTTAAAGGCCGTCAGATCTTCCGCAAAACCTGATAAAATGACAACGGGGTGGGTATTAATCAAGAATTTGCAGAGATTAGAAAGAATTATCGTTGTTCCAAAGAAATTTCAGCTCCGGAGGTCACGCCCAAAACCCGAAAAAAAACGACAGCACGCGGGGTGAAAAAATGGTCAAAATTTAAAGGCCGTCAGATCTTCCCCAAAACCTGATAAAATGACAAAGGGGTGGGTATTAATCGAGGAATTGCAGAGATTAGAAAGAATTATCTTTGTTCTAAGGAAATTTCAGCTAAAAAAAACGACACCGAAAAAAACGACAGGCCGCGGGTTGAAAAAATGGTCAAAATTTGAAGGGCGTCAGATCTTCCCCAAAACCTGATAAAATGACAACGGGGTGGGTATTAATCGAGGAATTGCAGGGATTAGAAAGAATTATCTTTGTTCTAAGGAAATTTCAGCTAAAAAAAACGACACCGAAAAAAACGACAGGCCGCGGGTTGAAAAAATGGTCAAAATTTGAAGGGCGTCAGATCTTCCCCAAAACCTGATAAAATGACAACGGGGTGGGTATTAATCAAGGAATTGCAGAGATTAGAAAGAATTATCTTTGTTCCAAGGAAATTTCAGCTAAAAAAAACGACACCGAAAAAAACGACAGGCCGCGGGTTGAAAAAATGGTCAAAATTTGAAGGGCGTCAGATCTTCCCCAAAACCTGATAAAATGACAAGGGGGTGGGTATTAATCGAGGAATTGCAGAGATTAGAAAGAATTATCTTTGTTCCAAGGAAATTTCAGCTCCGGGGGTTAGGCCGAAAACCCGAAAAAAACGACAGGCAGCGGGTTGAAAAAATGGTCAAAATTTGAAGGGCGTCAGATCTTCCCCAAAACCTGATAAAATGACAACGGGGTGGGTATTAATCGAGGAATTGCAGGGATTAGAAAGAATTATCTTTGTTCTAAGGAAATTTCAGCTAAAAAAAACGACACCGAAAAAAACGACAGGCCGCGGGTTGAAAAAATGGTCAAAATTTGAAGGGCGTCAGATCTTCCCCAAAACCTGATAAAATGACAAGGGGGTGGGTATTAATCGAGGAATTGCAGAGATTAGAAAGAATTATCTTTGTTCCAAGGAAATTTCAGCTCCGGAGGATAGGCCGAAAACCCGAAAAAAACGACAGGCCGCGGGTTGAAAAAATGGTCAAAATTTGAAGGGCGTCAGATCTTCCCCAAAACCTGATGAAATGACAACGGGGTGGGTATTAATCGAGAAATTGCAGAGATTAGAAAGAATTATCTTTGTTCCAAAGAAATTTCAGCTCCGGAGGTCACCTCCAAAACCTGAAAAAAACGACAGCCGGCGGGGTGAAAAAATGGTCAAAATTTAAAGGCCGTCAGATCTTCCTCAAAACCTGATAAAATGACAACGGGGTGGGTATTAATCGAGAAATTGCAGAGATTAGAAAAAATTATCTTTGTTCCAAAGAAATTTCAGCTCCGGAGGTCACCTCCAAAACCCGAAAAAAACGACAGCCGGCGGGGTGAAAAAATGGTCAAAATTTAAAGGCTGTCAGATCTTCCCCAAAACCTGATAAAATGACAACGGGGTGGGTATTAATCGAGAAATTGCAGAGATTAGAAAGAATTATCTTTGTTCCAAAGAAATTTCAGCTCCGGAGGTCACCTCCAAAACCTGAAAAAAACGACAGCCGGCGGGGTGAAAAAATGGTCAAAATTTAAAGGCTGTCAGATCTTCCGCAAAACCTGATAAAATGACAACGGGGTGGGTATTAATCGAGAAATTGCAGAGATTAGAAAGAATTGTCGTTGTTCCAAAGAAATTTCAGCTCCAGAGGTTACGCTCAAAAACCGAAAAAAACGACAGCCGGCGGGGTGAAAAAATGGTCAAAATTTAAAGGCTGTCAGATCTTCCCCAAAACCTGATAAAATGACAAAGGGGTGGGTATTAATCGAGAAATTGCAGAGATTAGAAAGAATTGTCGTTGTTCCAAAGAAATTTCAGCTCCAGAGGTTACGCTCAAAAACCGAAAAAAACGACAGCCGGCGGGGTGAAAATATGGTCAAAATTTAAAGGCTGTCAGATCTTCCCCAAAACCTGATAAAATGACAAAGGGGTGGGTATTAATCGAGAAATTGCAGAGATTAGAAAGAATTATCTGTGTTCCAAAGAAATTTCAGCTCCAGAGGTTACGCCAAAAATCAGAAAAAAACGACAGGCCCGGGGTTGAAAAAATGGTCAAAATTTAAAGGCCTTCAGATCTTCCCCAAAACCTGATAAAATGACAACGGGGTGGGTATTAATCGAGAAATTGCAGAGATTAGAAAGAATTATCTTTGTTCCAAAGAAATTTCAGCTCCGGAGGTCACCTCCAAAACCTGAAAAAAACGACAGCCGGCGGGGTGAAAAAATGGTCAAAATTTAAAGGCTGTCAGATCTTCCGCAAAACCTGATAAAATGACAACGGGGTGGGTATTAATCGAGAAATTGCAGAGATTAGAAAGAATTATCGTTGTTCCAAAGAAATTTCAGCTCCAGAGGTTACGCCCAAAAACCGAAAAAAACGACAGCCGGCGGGGTGAAAAAATGGTCAAAATTTAAAGGCTGTCAGATCTTCCCCAAAACCTGATAAAATGACAACGGGGTGGGTATTAATCGAGAAATTGCAGAGATTAGAAAGAATTATCTTTGTTCCAAAGAAATTTCAGCTCCAGAGGTTACGCCAAAAACCAGAAAAAAACGACAGGCCCCGGGTTGAAAAAATGGTCAAAATTTAAAGGCCGTCAGATCTTCCCCAAAACCTGATAAAATGACAACGGGGTGGGTATTAATCGAGAAATTGCAGAGATTAGAAAGAATTATCTTTGTTCCAAAGAAATTTCAGCTCCAGAGGTTACGCCCAAAAACCGAAAAAAACGACAGCCCGCGGGGTGAAAAAATGGTCAAAATTTAAAGGCTGTCAGATCTTCCCCAAAACCTGATAAAATGACAACGGGGTGGGTATTAGTCGAGAAATTGCAGAGATTAGAAAGAATTATCTTTGTTCTAAAGAAATTTCAGCTCCGGAGGTCACGCCCAAAACCCGAAAAAAAACGACAGCCCGCGGGGTGAAAAAATGGTCAAAATTTAAAGGCCGTCAGATCTTCCCCAAAACCTGATAAAATGACAAAGGGGTGGGTATTAATCGAGGAATTGCAGAGATTAGAAAGAATTATCTTTGTTCTAAGGAAATTTCAGCTAAAAAAAACGACACCGAAAAAAACGACAGGCCGCGGGTTGAAAAAATGGTCAAAATTTGAAGGGCGTCAGATCTTCCCCAAAACCTGATAAAATGACAACGGGGTGGGTATTAATCGAGAAATTGCAGAGATTAGAAAGAATTATCTTTGTTCTAAAGAAATTTCAGCTCCGGAGGTCACCTCCAAAACCTGAAAAAAACGACAGCCGGCGGGGTGAAAAAATGGTCAAAATTTAAAGGCCGTCAGATCTTCCCCAAAACCTGATAAAATGACAACGGGGTGGGTATTAATCGAGAAATTGCAGAGATTAGAAAGAATTGTCGTTGTTCCAAAGAAATTTCAGCTCCAGAGGTTACGCTCAAAAACCGAAAAAAACGACAGCCGGCGGGGTGAAAAAATGGTCAAAATTTAAAGGCTGTCAGATCTTCCCCAAAACCTGATAAAATGACAAAGGGGTGGGTATTAATCGAGAAATTGCAGAGATTAGAAAGAATTGTCGTTGTTCCAAAGAAATTTCAGCTCCAGAGGTTACGCTCAAAAACCGAAAAAAACGACAGCCGGCGGGGTGAAAATATGGTCAAAATTTAAAGGCTGTCAGATCTTCCCCAAAACCTGATAAAATGACAAAGGGGTGGGTATTAATCGAGAAATTGCAGAGATTAGAAAGAATTATCTTTGTTCCAAAGAAATTTCAGCTCCAGAGGTTACGCCAAAAATCAGAAAAAAACGACAGGCCCGGGGTTGAAAAAATGGTCAAAATTTAAAGGCCTTCAGATCTTCCCCAAAACCTGATAAAATGACAACGGGGTGGGTATTAATCGAGAAATTGCAGAGATTAGAAAGAATTATCTTTGTTCCAAAGAAATTTCAGCTCCGGAGGTCACCTCCAAAACCTGAAAAAAACGACAGCCGGCGGGGTGAAAAAATGGTCAAAATTTAAAGGCTGTCAGATCTTCCGCAAAACCTGATAAAATGACAACGGGGTGGGTATTAATCGAGAAATTGCAGAGATTAGAAAGAATTATCTTTGTTCCAAAGAAATTTCAGCTCCAGAGGTTACGCCCAAAAACCGAAAAAAACGACAGCCCGCGGGGTGAAAAAATGGTCAAAATTTAAAGGCTGTCAGATCTTCCCCAAAACCTGATAAAATGACAACGGGGTGGGTATTAGTCGAGAAATTGCAGAGATTAGAAAGAATTATCTTTGTTCTAAAGAAATTTCAGCTCCGGAGGTCACGCCCAAAACCCGAAAAAAAACGACAGGCCGCGGGTTGAAAAAATGGTCAAAATTTGAAGGGCGTCAGATCTTCCCCAAAACCTGATAAAATGACAACGGGGTGGGTATTAATCGAGGAATTGCAGAGATTAGAAAGAATTATCTTTGTTCTAAGGAAATTTCAGCTAAAAAAAACGACACCGAAAAAAACGACAGGCCGCGGGTTGAAAAAATGGTCAAAATTTGAAGGGCGTCAGATCTTCCCCAAAACCTGATAAAATGACAACGGGGTGGGTATTAATCAAGGAATTGCAGAGATTAGAAAGAATTATCTTTGTTCCAAGGAAATTTCAGCTAAAAAAAACGACACCGAAAAAAACGACAGGCCGCGGGTTGAAAAAATGGTCAAAATTTGAAGGGCGTCAGATCTTCCTCAAAACCTGATAAAATGACAAGGGGGTGGGTATTAATCGAGGAATTGCAGAGATTAGAAAGAATTATCTTTGTTCCAAAGAAATTTCAGCTCCAGAGGTTACGCCAAAAACCAGAAAAAAACGACAGGCCCCGGGTTGAAAAAATGGTCAAAATTTAAAGGCCGTCAGATCTTCCACAAAACCTGATAAAATGACAACGGGGTGGGTATTAATCGAGAAATTGCAGAGATTAGAAAGAATTATCTTTGTTCCAAAGAAATTTCAGCTCCAGAGGTTACGCCCAAAAACCGAAAAAAACGACAGCCCGCGGGGTGAAAAAATGGTCAAAATTTAAAGGCTGTCAGATCTTCCCCAAAACCTGATAAAATGACAACGGGGTGGGTATTAGTCGAGAAATTGCAGAGATTAGAAAGAATTATCTTTGTTCTAAAGAAATTTCAGCTCCGGAGGTCACGCCCAAAACCCGAAAAAAACGACAGGCCCCGGGTTGAAAAAATGGTCAAAATTTAAAGGCCGTCAGATCTTCCGCAAAACCTGATAAAATGACAACGGGGTGGGTATTAATCAAGAATTTGCAGAGATTAGAAAGAATTATCGTTGTTCCAAAGAAATTTCAGCTCCGGAGGTCACGCCCAAAACCCGAAAAAAAACGACAGGCCGCGGGTTGAAAAAATGGTCAAAATTTGAAGGGCGTCAGATCTTCCCCAAAACCTGATAAAATGACAACGGGGTGGGTATTAATCGAGGAATTGCAGAGATTAGAAAGAATTATCTTTGTTCTAAGGAAATTTCAGCTAAAAAAAACGACACCGAAAAAAACGACAGGCCGCGGGTTGAAAAAATGGTCAAAATTTGAAGGGCGTCAGATCTTCCCCAAAACCTGATAAAATGACAACGGGGTGGGTATTAATCAAGGAATTGCAGAGATTAGAAAGAATTATCTTTGTTCCAAGGAAATTTCAGCTAAAAAAAACGACACCGAAAAAAACGACAGGCCGCGGGTTGAAAAAATGGTCAAAATTTGAAGGGCGTCAGATCTTCCTCAAAACCTGATAAAATGACAAGGGGGTGGGTATTAATCGAGGAATTGCAGAGATTAGAAAGAATTATCTTTGTTCCAAGGAAATTTCAGCTCCGGAGGATAGGCCGAAAACCCGAAAAAAACGACAGGCCGCGGGTTGAAAAAATGGTCAAAATTTGAAGGGCGTCAGATCTTCCCCAAAACCTGATGAAATGACAACGGGGTGGGTATTAATCGAGAAATTGCAGAGATTAGAAAGAATTATCTTTGTTCCAAAGAAATTTCAGCTCCGGAGGTCACCTCCAAAACCTGAAAAAAACGACAGCCGGCGGGGTGAAAAAATGGTCAAAATTTAAAGGCCGTCAGATCTTCCCCAAAACCTGATAAAATGACAACGGGGTGGGTATTAATCGAGAAATTGCAGAGATTAGAAAGAATTATCTTTGTTCCAAAGAAATTTCAGCTCCGGAGGTCACCTCCAAAACCCGAAAAAAACGACAGCCGGCGGGGTGAAAAAATGGTCAAAATTTAAAGGCTGTCAGATCTTCCCCAAAACCTGATAAAATGACAACGGGGTGGGTATTAATCGAGAAATTGCAGAGATTAGAAAGAATTATCTTTGTTCCAAAGAAATTTCAGCTCCGGAGGTCACCTCCAAAACCTGAAAAAAACGACAGCCGGCGGGGTGAAAAAATGGTCAAAATTTAAAGGCTGTCAGATCTTCCCCAAAACCTGATAAAATGACAAAGGGGTGGGTATTAATCGAGAAATTGCAGAGATTAGAAAGAATTGTCGTTGTTCCAAAGAAATTTCAGCTCCAGAGGTTACGCTCAAAAACCGAAAAAAACGACAGCCGGCGGGGTGAAAATATGGTCAAAATTTAAAGGCTGTCAGATCTTCCCCAAAACCTGATAAAATGACAAAGGGGTGGGTATTAATCGAGAAATTGCAGAGATTAGAAAGAATTATCTTTGTTCCAAAGAAATTTCAGCTCCAGAGGTTACGCCAAAAATCAGAAAAAAACGACAGGCCCGGGGTTGAAAAAATGGTCAAAATTTAAAGGCCTTCAGATCTTCCCCAAAACCTGATAAAATGACAACGGGGTGGGTATTAATCGAGAAATTGCAGAGATTAGAAAGAATTATCTTTGTTCCAAAGAAATTTCAGCTCCGGAGGTCACCTCCAAAACCTGAAAAAAACGACAGCCGGCGGGGTGAAAAAATGGTCAAAATTTAAAGGCTGTCAGATCTTCCGCAAAACCTGATAAAATGACAACGGGGTGGGTATTAATCGAGAAATTGCAGAGATTAGAAAGAATTATCTTTGTTCCAAAGAAATTTCAGCTCCAGAGGTTACGCCCAAAAACCGAAAAAAACGACAGCCCGCGGGGTGAAAAAATGGTCAAAATTTAAAGGCTGTCAGATCTTCCCCAAAACCTGATAAAATGACAACGGGGTGGGTATTAGTCGAGAAATTGCAGAGATTAGAAAGAATTATCTTTGTTCTAAAGAAATTTCAGCTCCGGAGGTCACGCCCAAAACCCGAAAAAAACGACAGCCGGCGGGGTGAAAAAATGGTCAAAATTTAAAGGCTGTCAGATCTTCCGCAAAACCTGATAAAATGACAACGGGGTGGGTATTAATCGAGAAATTGCAGAGATTAGAAAGAATTATCTTTGTTCCAAAGAAATTTCAGCTCCAGAGGTTACGCCCAAAAACCGAAAAAAACGACAGCCCGCGGGGTGAAAAAATGGTCAAAATTTAAAGGCTGTCAGATCTTCCCCAAAACCTGATAAAATGACAACGGGGTGGGTATTAGTCGAGAAATTGCAGAGATTAGAAAGAATTATCTTTGTTCTAAAGAAATTTCAGCTCCGGAGGTCACGCCCAAAACCCGAAAAAAACGACAGGCCCCGGGTTGAAAAAATGGTCAAAATTTAAAGGCCGTCAGATCTTCCGCAAAACCTGATAAAATGACAACGGGGTGGGTATTAATCAAGAATTTGCAGAGATTAGAAAGAATTATCGTTGTTCCAAAGAAATTTCAGCTCCGGAGGTCACGCCCAAAACCCGAAAAAAAACGACAGGCCGCGGGTTGAAAAAATGGTCAAAATTTGAAGGGCGTCAGATCTTCCCCAAAACCTGATAAAATGACAACGGGGTGGGTATTAATCGAGGAATTGCAGAGATTAGAAAGAATTATCTTTGTTCTAAGGAAATTTCAGCTAAAAAAACGACACCGAAAAAAACGACAGGCCGCGGGTTGAAAAAATGGTCAAAATTTGAAGGGCGTCAGATCTTCCCCAAAACCTGATAAAATGACAACGGGGTGGGTATTAATCAAGGAATTGCAGAGATTAGAAAGAATTATCTTTGTTCCAAGGAAATTTCAGCTAAAAAAAACGACACCGAAAAAAACGACAGGCCGCGGGTTGAAAAAATGGTCAAAATTTGAAGGGCGTCAGATCTTCCTCAAAACCTGATAAAATGACAAGGGGGTGGGTATTAATCGAGGAATTGCAGAGATTAGAAAGAATTATCTTTGTTCCAAGGAAATTTCAGCTCCGGAGGATAGGCCGAAAACCCGAAAAAAACGACAGGCCGCGGGTTGAAAAAATGGTCAAAATTTGAAGGGCGTCAGATCTTCCCCAAAACCTGATGAAATGACAACGGGGTGGGTATTAATCGAGAAATTGCAGAGATTAGAAAGAATTATCTTTGTTCCAAAGAAATTTCAGCTCCGGAGGTCACCTCCAAAACCTGAAAAAAACGACAGCCGGCGGGGTGAAAAAATGGTCAAAATTTAAAGGCCGTCAGATCTTCCCCAAAACCTGATAAAATGACAACGGGGTGGGTATTAATCGAGAAATTGCAGAGATTAGAAAGAATTATCTTTGTTCCAAAGAAATTTCAGCTCCGGAGGTCACCTCCAAAACCCGAAAAAAACGACAGCCGGCGGGGTGAAAAAATGGTCAAAATTTAAAGGCTGTCAGATCTTCCCCAAAACCTGATAAAATGACAACGGGGTGGGTATTAATCGAGAAATTGCAGAGATTAGAAAGAATTATCTTTGTTCCAAAGAAATTTCAGCTCCGGAGGTCACCTCCAAAACCTGAAAAAAACGACAGCCGGCGGGGTGAAAAAATGGTCAAAATTTAAAGGCTGTCAGATCTTCCGCAAAACCTGATAAAATGACAACGGGGTGGGTATTAATCGAGAAATTGCAGAGATTAGAAAGAATTATCGTTGTTCCAAAGAAATTTCAGCTCCAGAGGTTACGCCCAAAAACCGAAAAAAACGACAGCCGGTGGGGTGAAAAAATGGTCAAAATTTAAAGGCTGTCAGATCTTCCCCAAAACCTGATAAAATGACAACGGGGTGGGTATTAATCGAGAAATTGCAGAGATTAGAAAGAATTATCGTTGTTCCAAAGAAATTTCAGCTCCGGAGGTCACGCCCAAAACCCGAAAAAAAACGACAGCCCGCGGGGTGAAAAAATGGTCAAAATTTAAAGGCCGTCAGATCTTCCCCAAAACCTGATAAAATGACAACGGGGTGGGTATTAATCGAGGAATTGCAGAGATTAGATAGAATTATCTTTGTTCCAAGGAAATTTCAGCTCCGGAGTTTAGGCCGAAAACCCGAAAAAAACGACAGGCCGCGGGTTGAAAAAATGGTCAAAATTTGAAGGGCGTCAGATCTTCCCCAAAACCTGATAAAATGACAACGGGGTGGGTATTAATCGAGGAATTGCAGAGATTAGAAAGAATTATCTTTGTTCTAAGGAAATTTCAGCTAAAAAAAACGACACCGAAAAAAACGACAGGCCGCGGGTTGAAAAAATGGTCAAAATTTGAAGGGCGTCAGATCTTCCCCAAAACCTGATAAAATGACAACGGGGTGGGTATTAATCGAGGAATTGCAGAGATTAGAAAGAATTATCTTTGTTCCAAGGAAATTTCAGCTCCGGGGGTTAGGCCGAAAACCCGAAAAAAACGACAGGCAGCGGGTTGAAAAAATGGTCAAAATTTGAAGGGCGTCAGATCTTCCCCAAAACCTGATAAAATGACAACGGGGTGGGTATTAATCAAGGAATTGCAGAGATTAGAAAGAATTATCTTTGTTCCAAAGAAATTTCAGCTCCGGAGGTCACCTCCAAAACCCGAAGAAAACGACAGCCGGCGGGGTGAAAAAATGGTCAAAATTTAAAGGCTGTCAGATCTTCCCCAAAACCTGATAAAATGACAACGGGGTGGGTATTAATCGAGAAATTGCAGAGATTAGAAAGAATTATCTTTGTTCCAAAGAAATTTCAGCTCCGGAGGTCACCTCCAAAACCTGAAAAAAACGACAGCCGGCGGGGTGAAAAAATGGTCAAAATTTAAAGGCCGTCAGATCTTCCCCAAAACCTGATAAAATGACAACGGGGTGGGTATTAATCGAGAAATTGCAGAGATTAGAAAGAATTATCTTTGTTCCAAAGAAATTTCAGCTCCGGAGGTCACCTCCAAAACCCGAAAAAAACGACAGCCGGCGGGGTGAAAAAATGGTCAAAATTTAAAGGCTGTCAGATCTTCCCCAAAACCTGATAAAATGACAACGGGGTGGGTATTAATCGAGAAATTGCAGAGATTAGAAAGAATTATCTTTGTTCCAAGGAAATTTCAGCTCCGGAGGATAGGCCGAAAAACCGAAAAAAAAGACAGGCCGCGGGTTGAAAAAATTGTCAAAATTTGAAGGGCGTCAGATCTTCCCCAAAACCTGATGAAATGACAACGGGGTGGGTATTAATCGAGAAATTGCAGAGATTAGAAAGAATTATCTTTGTTCCAAAGAAATTTCAGCTCCGGAGGTCACCTCCAAAACCCGAAGAAAACGACAGCCGGCGGGGTGAAAAAATGGTCAAAATTTAAAGGCTGTCAGATCTTCCCCAAAACCTGATAAAATGACAACGGGGTGGGTATTAATCGAGAAATTGCAGAGATTAGAAAGAATTATCTTTGTTCCAAAGAAATTTCAGCTCCGGAGATCACGCCCAAAACCCGAAAAAAACGACAGGCCCCGGGTTGAAAAAATTGTCAAAATTTAAAGGCCGTCAGATCTTCCGCAACACCTGATAAAATGACAACGGGGTGGGTATTAATCAAGAATTTGCAGAGATTAGAAAGAATTATCGTTGTTCCAAAGAAATTTCAGCTCCGGAGGTCACGCCCAAAACCCGAAAAAAAACGACAGCCCGCGGGGTGAAAAAATGGTCAAAATTTAAAGGCCGTCAGATCTTCCCCAAAACCTGATAAAATGACAAAGGGGTGGGTATTAATCGAGGAATTGCAGAGATTAGAAAGAATTATCTTTGTTCTTAGGAAATTTCAGCTAAAAAAAACGACACCGAAAAAAACGACAGGCCGCGGGTTGAAAAAATGGTCAAAATTTGAAGGGCGTCAGATCTTCCCCAAAACCTGATAAAATGACAACGGGGGTGGGTATTAATCGAGGAATTGCAGAGATTAGAAAGAATTATCTTTGTTCTAAGGAAATTTCAGCTAAAAAAAACGACACCGAAAAAAACGACAGGCCGCGGGTTGAAAAAATGGTCAAAATTTGAAGGGCGTCAGATCTTCCCCAAAACCTGATAAAATGACAACGGGGTGGGTATTAATCAAGGAATTGCAGAGATTAGAAAGAATTATCTTTGTTCCAAGGAAATTTCAGCTAAAAAAAACGACACCGAAAAAAACGACAGGCCGCGGGTTGAAAAAATGGTCAAAATTTGAAGGGCGTCAGATCTTCCCCAAAACCTGATAAAATGACAAGGGGGTGGGTATTAATCGAGGAATTGCAGAGATTAGAAAGAATTATCTTTGTTCCAAGGAAATTTCAGCTCCGGAGGATAGGCCGAAAACCCGAAAAAAACGACAGGCCGCGGGTTGAAAAAATGGTCAAAATTTGAAGGGCGTCAGATCTTCCCCAAAACCTGATGAAATGACAACGGGGTGGGTATTAATCGAGAAATTGCAGAGATTAGAAAGAATTATCTTTGTTCCAAAGAAATTTCAGCTCCGGAGGTCACCTCCAAAACCTGAAAAAAACGACAGCCGGCGGGTTGAAAAAATGGTCAAAATTTAAAGGCCGTCAGATCTTCCCCAAAACCTGATAAAATGACAACGGGGTGGGTATTAATCGAGAAATTGCAGAGATTAGAAAGAATTATCTTTGTTCCAATGAAATTTCAGCTCCGGAGGTCACCTCCAAAACCCGAAAAAAACGACAGCCGGCGGGGTGAAAAAATGGTCAAAATTTAAAGGCTGTCAGATCTTCCCCAAAACCTGATAAAATGACAACGGGGTGGGTATTAATCGAGAAATTGCAGAGATTAGAAAGAATTATCTTTGTTCCAAAGAAATTTCAGCTCCGGAGGTCACCTCCAAAACCTGAAAAAAACGACAGCCGGCGGGGTGAAAAAATGGTCAAAATTTAAAGGCTGTCAGATCTTCCGCAAAACCTGATAAAATGACAACGGGGTGGGTATTAATCGAGAAATTGCAGAGATTAGAAAGAATTATCGTTGTTCCAAAGAAATTTCAGCTCCAGAGGTTACGCCCAAAAACCGAAAAAAACGACAGCCGGTGGGGTGAAAAAATGGTCAAAATTTAAAGGCTGTCAGATCTTCCCCAAAACCTGATAAAATGACAACGGGGTGGGTATTAATCGAGAAATTGCAGAGATTAGAAAGAATTATCGTTGTTCCAAAGAAATTTCAGCTCCGGAGGTCACGCCCAAAACCCGAAAAAAAACGACAGCCCGCGGGGTGAAAAAATGGTCAAAATTTAAAGGCCGTCAGATCTTCCCCAAAACCTGATAAAATGACAACGGGGTGGGTATTAATCGAGGAATTGCAGAGATTAGATAGAATTATCTTTGTTCCAAGGAAATTTCAGCTCCGGAGTTTAGGCCGAAAACCCGAAAAAAACGACAGGCCGCGGGTTGAAAAAATGGTCAAAATTTGAAGGGCGTCAGATCTTCCCCAAAACCTGATAAAATGACAACGGGGTGGGTATTAATCGAGGAATTGCAGAGATTAGAAAGAATTATCTTTGGTCTAAGGAAATTTCAGCTAAAAAAAACGACACCGAAAAAAACGACAGGCCGCGGGTTGAAAAAATGGTCAAAATTTGAAGGGCGTCAGATCTTCCCCAAAACCTGATAAAATGACAACGGGGTGGGTATTAATCGAGGAATTGCAGAGATTAGAAAGAATTATCTTTGTTCCAAGGAAATTTCAGCTCCGGGGGTTAGGCCGAAAACCCGAAAAAAACGACAGGCAGCGGGTTGAAAAAATGGTCAAAATTTGAAGGGCGTCAGATCTTCCCCAAAACCTGATAAAATGACAACGGGGTGGGTATTAATCAAGGAATTGCAGAGATTAGAAAGAATTATCTTTGTTCCAAAGAAATTTCAGCTCCGGAGGTCACCTCCAAAACCCGAAGAAAACGACAGCCGGCGGGGTGAAAAAATGGTCAAAATTTAAAGGCTGTCAGATCTTCCCCAAAACCTGATAAAATGACAACGGGGTGGGTATTAATCGAGAAATTGCAGAGATTAGAAAGAATTATCTTTGTTCCAAAGAAATTTCAGCTCCGGAGGTCACCTCCAAAACCTGAAAAAAACGACAGCCGGCGGGGTGAAAAAATGGTCAAAATTTAAAGGCCGTCAGATCTTCCCCAAAACCTGATAAAATGACAACGGGGTGGGTATTAATCGAGAAATTGCAGAGATTAGAAAGAATTATCTTTGTTCCAAAGAAATTTCAGCTCCGGAGGTCACCTCCAAAACCCGAAAAAAACGACAGCCGGCGGGGTGAAAAAATGGTCAAAATTTAAAGGCTGTCAGATCTTCCCCAAAACCTGATAAAATGACAAAGGGGTGGGTATTAATCGAGAAATTGCAGAGATTAGAAAGAATTATCTTTGTTCCAAGGAAATTTCAGCTCCGGAGGATAGGCCGAAAAACCGAAAAAAAAGACAGGCCGCGGGTTGAAAAAATTGTCAAAATTTGAAGGGCGTCAGATCTTCCCCAAAACCTAATGAAATGACAACGGGGTGGGTATTAATCGAGAAATTGCAGAGATTAGAAAGAATTATCTTTGTTCCAAAGAAATTTCAGCTCCGGAGGTCACCTCCAAAACCCGAAGAAAACGACAGCCGGCGGGGTGAAAAAATGGTCAAAATTTAAAGGCTGTCAGATCTTCCCCAAAACCTGATAAAATGACAACGGGGTGGGTATTAATCGAGAAATTGCAGAGATTAGAAAGAATTATCTTTGTTCCAAAGAAATTTCAGCTCCGGAGATCACGCCCAAAACCCGAAAAAAACGACAGGCCGTGGGTTGAAAAAATTGTCAAAATTTAAAGGCCGTCAGATCTTCCGCAAAACCTGATAAAATGACAACGGGGTGGGTATTAATCAAGAATTTGCAGAGATTAGAAAGAATTATCGTTGTTCCAAAGAAATTTCAGCTCCGGAGGTCACGCCCAAAACCCGAAAAAAAACGACAGCCCGCGGGGTGAAAAAATGGTCAAAATTTAAAGGCCGTCAGATCTTCCCCAAAACCTGATAAAATGACAAAGGGGTGGGTATTAATCGAGGAATTGCAGAGATTAGAAAGAATTATCTTTGTTCTTAGGAAATTTCAGCTAAAAAAAACGACACCAAAAAAACGACAGGCCGCGGGTTGAAAAAATGGTCAAAATTTGAAGGGCGTCAGATCTTCCCCAAAACCTGATAAAATGACAACGGGGTGGGTATTAATCGAGGAAATGCAGAGATTAGAAAGAATTATCTTTGTTCTAAGGAAATTTCAGCTAAAAAAAACGACACCGAAAAAAACGACAGGCCGCGGGTTGAAAAAATGGTCAAAATTTGAAGGGCGTCAGATCTTCCCCAAAACCTGATAAAATGACAACGGGGTGGGTATTAATCAAGGAATTGCAGAGATTAGAAAGAATTATCTTTGTTCCAAGGAAATTTCAGCTAAAAAAAACGACACCGAAAAAAACGACAGGCCGCGGGTTGAAAAAATGGTCAAAATTTGAAGGGCGTCAGATCTTCCCCAAAACCTGTTAAAATGACAAGGGGGTGGGTATTAATCGAGGAATTGCAGAGATTAGAAAGAATTATCTTTGTTCCAAGGAAATTTCAGCTCCGGAGGATAGGCCGAAAACCCGAAAAAAACGACAGGCCGCGGGTTGAAAAAATTGTCAAAATTTGAAGGGCGTCAGATCTTCCCCAAAACCTGATGAAATGACAACGGGGTGGGTATTAATCGAGAAATTGCAGAGATTAGAAAGAATTATCTTTGTTCCAAAGAAATTTCAGCTCCGGAGGTCACCTCCAAAACCCGAAGAAAACGACAGCCGGCGGGGTGAAAAAATGGTCAAAATTTAAAGGCTGTCAGATCTTCCCCAAAACCTGATAAAATGACAACGGGGTGGGTATTAATCGAGAAATTGCAGAGATTAGAAAGAATTATCTTTGTTCCAAAGAAATTTCAGCTCCGGAGATCACGCCCAAAACCCGAAAAAAACGACAGGCCCCGGGTTGAAAAAATGGTCAAAATTTAAAGGCCGTCAGATCTTCCGCAAAACCTGATAAAATGACAACGGGGTGGGTATTAATCAAGAATTTGCAGAGATTAGAAAGAATTATCGTTGTTCCAAAGAAATTTCAGCTCCGGAGGTCACGCCCAAAACCCGAAAAAAAACGACAGCCCGCGGGGTGAAAAAATGGTCAAAATTTAAAGGCCGTCAGATCTTCCCCAAAACCTGATAAAATGACAAAGGGGTGGGTATTAATCGAGGAATTGCAGAGATTAGAAAGAATTATCTTTGTTCTTAGGAAATTTCAGCTAAAAAAAACGACACCAAAAAAACGACAGGCCGCGGGTTGAAAAAATGGTCAAAATTTGAAGGGCGTCAGATCTTCCCCAAAACCTGATAAAATGACAACGGGGTGGGTATTAATCGAGGAAATGCAGAGATTAGAAAGAATTATCTTTGTTCTAAGGAAATTTCAGCTAAAAAAAACGACACCGAAAAAAACGACAGGCCGCGGGTTGAAAAAATGGTCAAAATTTGAAGGGCGTCAGATCTTCCCCAAAACCTGATAAAATGACAACGGGGTGGGTATTAATCAAGGAATTGCAGAGATTAGAAAGAATTATCTTTGTTCCAAGGAAATTTCAGCTAAAAAAAACGACACCGAAAAAAACGACAGGCCGCGGGTTGAAAAAATGGTCAAAATTTGAAGGGCGTCAGATCTTCCCCAAAACCTGTTAAAATGACAAGGGGGTGGGTATTAATCGAGGAATTGCAGAGATTAGAAAGAATTATCTTTGTTCCAAGGAAATTTCAGCTCCGGAGGATAGGCCGAAAACCCGAAAAAAACGACAGGCCGCGGGTTGAAAAAATTGTCAAAATTTGAAGGGCGTCAGATCTTCCCCAAAACCTGATGAAATGACAACGGGGTGGGTATTAATCGAGAAATTGCAGAGATTAGAAAGAATTATCTTTGTTCCAAAGAAATTTCAGCTCCGGAGGTCACCTCCAAAACCTGAAAAAAACGACAGCCGGCGGGGTGAAAAAATGGTCAAAATTTAAAGGCCGTCAGATCTTCCCCAAAACCTGATAAAATGACAACGGGGTGGGTATTAATCGAGGAATTGCAGAGATTAGATAGAATTATCTTTGTTCCAAGGAAATTTCAGCTCCGGAGTTTAGGCCGAAAACCCGAAAAAAACGACAGGCCGCGGGTTGAAAAAATTGTCAAAATTTGAAGGGCGTCAGATCTTCCCCAAAACCTGATAAAATGACAACGGGGTGGGTATTAATCGAGGAATTGCAGAGATTAGAAAGAATTATCTTTGTTCCAAGGAAATTTCAGCTCCGGGGGTTAGGCCGAAAACCCGAAAAAAACGACAGCCCGCGGGGTGAAAAAATGGTCAAAATTTAAAGGCCGTCAGATCTTCCCCAAAACCTGATAAAATGACAAAGGGGTGGGTATTAATCGAGGAATTGCAGAGATTAGAAAGAATTATCTTTGTTCTAAGGAAATTTCAGCTAAAAAAAACGACACCGAAAAAAACGACAGGCCGCGGGTTGAAAAAATGGTCAAAATTTGAAGGGCGTCAGATCTTCCCCAAAACCTGATAAAATGATAACGGGGTGGGTATTAATCAAGGAATTGCAGAGATTAGAAAGAATTATCTTTGTTCCAAGGAAATTTCAGCTCCGGAGGATAGGCCGAAAAACCGAAAAAAAAGACAGGCCGCGGGTTGAAAAAATTGTCAAAATTTGAAGGGCGTCAGATCTTCCCCAAAACCTGATGAAATGACAACGGGGTGGGTATTAATCGAGAAATTGCAGAGATTAGAAAGAATTATCTTTGTTCCAAAGAAATTTCAGCTCCGGAGGTCACCTCCAAAACCCGAAGAAAACGACAGCCGGCGGGGTGAAAAAATGGTCAAAATTTAAAGGCTGTCAGATCTTCCCCAAAACCTGATAAAATGACAACGGGGTGGGTATTAATCGAGAAATTGCAGAGATTAGAAAGAATTATCTTTGTTCCAAAGAAATTTCAGCTCCGGAGATCACGCCCAAAACCCGAAAAAAACGACAGGCCCCGGGTTGAAAAAATGGTCAAAATTTAAAGGCCGTCAGATCTTCCGCAAAACCTGATAAAATGACAACGGGGTGGGTATTAATCAAGAATTTGCAGAGATTAGAAAGAATTATCGTTGTTCCAAAGAAATTTCAGCTCCGGAGGTCACGCCCAAAACCCGAAAAAAAACGACAGCCCGCGGGGTGAAAAAATGGTCAAAATTTAAAGGCCGTCAGATCTTCCCCAAAACCTGATAAAATGACAAAGGGGTGGGTATTAATCGAGGAATTTCAGAGATTAGAAAGAATTATCTTTGTTCTTAGGAAATTTCAGCTAAAAAAAACGACACCAAAAAAACGACAGGCCGCGGGTTGAAAAAATGGTCAAAATTTGAAGGGCGTCAGATCTTCCCCAAAACCTGATAAAATGACAACGGGGTGGGTATTAATCGAGGAAATGCAGAGATTAGAAAGAATTATCTTTGTTCTAAGGAAATTTCAGCTAAAAAAAACGACACCGAAAAAAACGACAGGCCGCGGGTTGAAAAAATGGTCAAAATTTAAAGGCGTCAGATCTTCCCCAAAACCTGATAAAATGACAACGGGGTGGGTATTAATCGAGGAATTGCAGAGATTAGAAAGAATTATCTTTGTTCCAAGGAAATTTCAGCTCCGGGGGTTAGGCCGAAAACCCGAAAAAAACGACAGGCAGCGGGTTGAAAAAATGGTCAAAATTTGAAGGGCGTCAGATCTTCCCCAAAACCTGATAAAATGACAACGGGGTGGGTATTAATCAAGGAATTGCAGAGATTAGAAAGAATTATCTTTGTTCCAAAGAAATTTCAGCTCCGGAGGTCACCTCCAAAACCCGAAGAAAACGACAGCCGGCGGGGTGAAAAAATGGTCAAAATTTAAAGGCTGTCAGATCTTCCCCAAAACCTGATAAAATGACAACGGGGTGGGTATTAATCGAGAAATTGCAGAGATTAGAAAGAATTATCTTTGTT
The DNA here is from genome assembly GCA_029490765.1 of Euthynnus affinis. Lineage (NCBI taxonomy): Eukaryota > Metazoa > Chordata > Actinopteri > Scombriformes > Scombridae > Euthynnus > Euthynnus affinis. Next base: position 57,770 of record CM055859.1, read on the forward strand.
CCAAAGAAATTTCAGCTCCGGAGGTCACCTCCAAAACCTGAAAAAAACGACAGCCGGCGGGGTGAAAAAATGGTCAAAATTTAAAGGCCGTCAGATCTTCCCCAAAACCTGATAAAATGACAACGGGGTGGGTATTAATCGAGAAATTGCAGAGATTAGAAAGAATTATCTTTGTTCCAAAGAAATTTCAGCTCCGGAGGTCACCTCCAAAACCCGAAAAAAACGACAGCCGGCGGGGTGAAAAAATGGTCAAAATTTAAAGGCTGTCAGATCTTCCCCAAAACCTGATAAAATGACAAAGGGGTGGGTATTAATCGAGAAATTGCAGAGATTAGAAAGAATTATCTTTGTTCCAAGGAAATTTCAGCTCCGGAGGATAGGCCGAAAAACCGAAAAAAAAGACAGGCCGCGGGTTGAAAAAATTGTCAAAATTTGAAGGGCGTCAGATCTTCCCCAAAACCTAATGAAATGACAACGGGGTGGGTATTAATCGAGAAATTGCAGAGATTAGAAAGAATTATCTTTGTTCCAAAAAAATTTCAGCTCCGGAGGTCACCTCCAAAACCCGAAGAAAACGACAGCCGGCGGGGTGAAAAAATGGTCAAAATTTAAAGGCTGTCAGATCTTCCCCAAAACCTGATAAAATGACAACGGGGTGGGTATTAATCGAGAAATTGCAGAGATTAGAAAGAATTATCTTTGTTCCAAAGAAATTTCAGCTCCGGAGATCACGCCCAAAACCCGAAAAAAACGACAGGCCCCGGGTTGAAAAAATTGTCAAAATTTAAAGGCCGTCAGATCTTCCGCAAAACCTGATAAAATGACAACGGGGTGGGTATTAATCAAGAATTTGCAGAGATTAGAAAGAATTATCGTTGTTCCAAAGAAATTTCAGCTCCGGAGGTCACGCCCAAAACCCGAAAAAAAACGACAGCCCGCGGGGTGAAAAAATGGTCAAAATTTAAAGGCCGTCAGATCTTCCCCAAAACCTGATAAAATGACAAAGGGGTGGGTATTAATCGAGGAATTGCAGAGATTAGAAAGAATTATCTTTGTTCTTAGGAAATTTCAGCTAAAAAAAACGACACCGAAAAAACGACAGGCCGCGGGTTGAAAAAATGGTCAAAATTTGAAGGGCGTCAGATCTTCCCCAAAACCTGATAAAATGACAACGGGGTGGGTATTAATCGAGGAAATGCAGAGATTAGAAAGAATTATCTTTGTTCTAAGGAAATTTCAGCTAAAAAAAACGACACCGAAAAAAACGACAGGCCGCGGGTTGAAAAAATGGTCAAAATTTGAAGGGCGTCAGATCTTCCCCAAAACCTGATAAAATGACAACGGGGTGGGTATTAATCAAGGAATTGCAGAGATTAGAAAGAATTATCTTTGTTCCAAGGAAATTTCAGCTAAAAAAAACGACACCGAAAAAAACGACAGGCCGCGGGTTGAAAAAATGGTCAAAATTTGAAGGGTGTCAGATCTTCCCCAAAACCTGTTAAAATGACAAGGGGGTGGGTATTAATCGAGGAATTGCAGAGATTAGAAAGAATTATCTTTGTTCCAAGGAAATTTCAGCTCCGGAGGATAGGCCGAAAACCCGAAAAAAACGACAGGCCGCGGGTTGAAAAAATTGTCAAAATTTGAAGGGCGTCAGATCTTCCCCAAAACCTGATGAAATGACAACGGGGTGGGTATTAATCGAGAAATTGCAGAGATTAGAAAGAATTATCTTTGTTCCAAAGAAATTTCAGCTCCGGAGGTCACCTCCAAAACCCGAAGAAAACGACAGCCGGCGGGGTGAAAAAATGGTCAAAATTTAAAGGCTGTCAGATCTTCCCCAAAACCTGATAAAATGACAACGGGGTGGGTATTAATCGAGAAATTGCAGAGATTAGAAAGAATTATCTTTGTTCCAAAGAAATTTCAGCTCCGGAGATCACGCCCAAAACCCGAAAAAAACGACAGGCCCCGGGTTGAAAAAATGGTCAAAATTTAAAGGCCGTCAGATCTTCCGCAAAACCTGATAAAATGACAACGGGGTGGGTATTAATCAAGAATTTGCAGAGATTAGAAAGAATTATCGTTGTTCCAAAGAAATTTCAGCTCCGGAGGTCACGCCCAAAACCCGAAAAAAAACGACAGCCCGCGGGGTGAAAAAATGGTCAAAATTTAAAGGCCGTCAGATCTTCCCCAAAACCTGATAAAATGACAAAGGGGTGGGTATTAATCGAGGAATTGCAGAGATTAGAAAGAATTATCTTTGTTCTTAGGAAATTTCAGCTAAAAAAAACGACACCAAAAAAACGACAGGCCGCGGGTTGAAAAAATGGTCAAAATTTGAAGGGCCGTCAGATCTTCCCCAAAACCTGATAAAATGACAACGGGGTGGGTATTAATCGAGGAAATGCAGAGATTAGAAAGAATTATCTTTGTTCTAAGGAAATTTCAGCTAAAAAAAACGACACCGAAAAAAACGACAGGCCGCGGGTTGAAAAAATGGTCAAAATTTGAAGGGCGTCAGATCTTCCCCAAAACCTGATAAAATGACAACGGGGTGGGTATTAATCAAGGAATTGCAGAGATTAGAAAGAATTATCTTTGTTCCAAGGAAATTTCAGCTAAAAAAAACGACACCGAAAAAAACGACAGGCCGCGGGTTGAAAAAATGGTCAAAATTTGAAGGGCGTCAGATCTTCCCCAAAACCTGTTAAAATGACAAGGGGGTGGGTATTAATCGAGGAATTGCAGAGATTAGAAAGAATTATCTTTGTTCCAAGGAAATTTCAGCTCCGGAGGATAGGCCGAAAACCCGAAAAAAACGACAGGCCGCGGGTTGAAAAAATTGTCAAAATTTGAAGGGCGTCAGATCTTCCCCAAAACCTGATGAAATGACAACGGGGTGGGTATTAATCGAGAAATTGCAGAGATTAGAAAGAATTATCTTTGTTCCAAAGAAATTTCAGCTCCGGAGGTCACCTCCAAAACCTGAAAAAAACGACAGCCGGCGGGGTGAAAAAATGGTCAAAATTTAAAGGCCGTCAGATCTTCCCCAAAACCTGATAAAATGACAACGGGGTGGGTATTAATCGAGGAATTGCAGAGATTAGATAGAATTATCTTTGTTCCAAGGAAATTTCAGCTCCGGAGTTTAGGCCGAAAACCCGAAAAAAACGACAGGCCGCGGGTTGAAAAAATTGTCAAAATTTGAAGGGCGTCAGATCTTCCCCAAAACCTGATAAAATGACAACGGGGTGGGTATTAATCGAGGAATTGCAGAGATTAGAAAGAATTATCTTTGTTCCAAGGAAATTTCAGCTCCGGGGGTTAGGCCGAAAACCCGAAAAAAACGACAGCCCGCGGGGTGAAAAAATGGTCAAAATTTAAAGGCCGTCAGATCTTCCCCAAAACCTGATAAAATGACAAAGGGGTGGGTATTAATCGAGGAATTGCAGAGATTAGAAAGAATTATCTTTGTTCTAAGGAAATTTCAGCTAAAAAAAACGACACCGAAAAAAACGACAGGCCGCGGGTTGAAAAAATGGTCAAAATTTGAAGGGCGTCAGATCTTCCCCAAAACCTGATAAAATGATAACGGGGTGGGTATTAATCAAGGAATTGCAGAGATTAGAAAGAATTATCTTTGTTCCAAGGAAATTTCAGCTCCGGAGGATAGGCCGAAAAACCGAAAAAAAAGACAGGCCGCGGGTTGAAAAAATTGTCAAAATTTGAAGGGCGTCAGATCTTCCCCAAAACCTGATGAAATGACAACGGGGTGGGTATTAATCGAGAAATTGCAGAGATTAGAAAGAATTATCTTTGTTCCAAAGAAATTTCAGCTCCGGAGGTCACCTCCAAAACCCGAAGAAAACGACAGCCGGCGGGGTGAAAAAATGGTCAAAATTTAAAGGCTGTCAGATCTTCCCCAAAACCTGATAAAATGACAACGGGGTGGGTATTAATCGAGAAATTGCAGAGATTAGAAAGAATTATCTTTGTTCCAAAGAAATTTCAGCTCCGGAGATCACGCCCAAAACCCGAAAAAAACGACAGGCCCCGGGTTGAAAAAATGGTCAAAATTTAAAGGCCGTCAGATCTTCCGCAAAACCTGATAAAATGACAACGGGGTGGGTATTAATCAAGAATTTGCAGAGATTAGAAAGAATTATCGTTGTTCCAAAGAAATTTCAGCTCCGGAGGTCACGCCCAAAACCCGAAAAAAAACGACAGCCCGCGGGGTGAAAAAATGGTCAAAATTTAAAGGCCGTCAGATCTTCCCCAAAACCTGATAAAATGACAAAGGGGTGGGTATTAATCGAGGAATTGCAGAGATTAGAAAGAATTATCTTTGTTCTTAGGAAATTTCAGCTAAAAAAAACGACACCAAAAAAACGACAGGCCGCGGGTTGAAAAAATGGTCAAAATTTGAAGGGCGTCAGATCTTCCCCAAAACCTGATAAAATGACAACGGGGTGGGTATTAATCGAGGAAATGCAGAGATTAGAAAGAATTATCTTTGTTCTAAGGAAATTTCAGCTAAAAAAAACGACACCGAAAAAAACGACAGGCCGCGGGTTGAAAAAATGGTCAAAATTTGAAGGGCGTCAGATCTTCCCCAAAACCTGATAAAATGACAACGGGGTGGGTATTAATCAAGGAATTGCAGAGATTAGAAAGAATTATCTTTGTTCCAAGGAAATTTCAGCTAAAAAAAACGACACCGAAAAAAACGACAGGCCGCGGGTTGAAAAAATGGTCAAAATTTGAAGGGCGTCAGATCTTCCCCAAAACCTGTTAAAATGACAAGGGGGTGGGTATTAATCGAGGAATTGCAGAGATTAGAAAGAATTATCTTTGTTCCAAGGAAATTTCAGCTCCGGAGGATAGGCCGAAAACCCGAAAAAAACGACAGGCCGCGGGTTGAAAAAATTGTCAAAATTTGAAGGGCGTCAGATCTTCCCCAAAACCTGATGAAATGACAACGGGGTGGGTATTAATCGAGAAATTGCAGAGATTAGAAAGAATTATCTTTGTTCCAAAGAAATTTCAGCTCCGGAGGTCACCTCCAAAACCTGAAAAAAACGACAGCCGGCGGGGTGAAAAAATGGTCAAAATTTAAAGGCCGTCAGATCTTCCCCAAAACCTGATAAAATGACAACGGGGTGGGTATTAATCGAGGAATTGCAGAGATTAGATAGAATTATCTTTGTTCCAAGGAAATTTCAGCTCCGGAGTTTAGGCCGAAAACCCGAAAAAAACGACAGGCCGTGGGTTGAAAAAATGGTCAAAATTTGAAGGGCGTCAGATCTTCCCCAAAACCTGATAAAATGACAACGGGGTGGGTATTAATCGAGGAATTGCAGAGATTAGAAAGAATTATCTTTGTTCTAAGGAAATTTCAGCTAAAAAAAACGACACCGAAAAAAACGACAGGCCGCGGGTTGAAAAAATGGTCAAAATTTGAAGGGCGTCAGATCTTCCCCAAAACCTGATAAAATGACAACGGGGTGGGTATTAATCGAGAAATTGCAGAGATTAGAAAGAATTATCTTTGTTCCAAAGAAATTTCAGCTCCGGAGATCACGCCCAAAACCCGAAAAAAACGACAGGCCCCGGGTTGAAAAAATGGTCAAAATTTAAAGGCCGTCAGATCTTCCGCAAAACCTGATAAAATGACAACGGGGTGGGTATTAATCAAGAATTTGCAGAGATTAGAAAGAATTATCGTTGTTCCAAAGAAATTTCAGCTCCGGAGGTCACGCCCAAAACCCGAAAAAAAACGACAGCCCGCGGGGTGAAAAAATGGTCAAAATTTAAAGGCCGTCAGATCTTCCCCAAAACCTGATAAAATGACAAAGGGGTGGGTATTAATCGAGGAATTGCAGAGATTAGAAAGAATTATCTTTGTTCTTAGGAAATTTCAGCTAAAAAAAACAACACCGAAAAAAACGACAGGCCGCGGGTTGAAAAAATGGTCAAAATTTGAAGGGCGTCAGATCTTCCCCAAAACCTGATAAAATGACAACGGGGTGGGTATTAATCGAGGAATTGCAGAGATTAGAAAGAATTATCTTTGTTCTAAGGAAATTTCAGCTAAAAAAAACGACACCGAAAAAAACGACAGGCCGCGGGTTGAAAAAATGGTCAAAATTTGAAGGGCGTCAGATCTTCCCCAAAACCTGATAAAATGACAACGGGGTGGGTATTAATCAAGGAATTGCAGAGATTAGAAAGAATTATCTTTGCTCCAAGGAAATTTCAGCTAAAAAAAAACGACACCGAAAAAAACGACAGGCCGCGGGTTGAAAAAATGGTCAAAATTTGAAGGGCGTCAGATCTTCCCCAAAACCTGATAAAATGACAAGGGGGTGGGTATTAATCGAGGAATTGCAGAGATTAGAAAGAATTATCTTTGTTCCAAGGAAATTTCAGCTCCGGAGGATAGGCCGAAAACCCGAAAAAAACGACAGGCCGCGGGTTGAAAAAATTGTCAAAATTTGAAGGGCGTCAGATCTTCCCCAAAACCTGATGAAATGACAAAGGGGTGGGTATTAATCGAGAAATTGCAGAGATTAGAAAGAATTATCTTTGTTCCAAAGAAATTTCAGCTCCGGAGGTCACCTCCAAAACCTGAAAAAAAACGACAGCCGGCGGGGTGAAAAAATGGTCAAAATTTAAAGGCCGTCAGATCTTCCCCAAAACCTGATAAAATGACAACGGGGTGGGTATTAATCGAGAAATTGCAGAGATTAGAAAGAATTATCTTTGTTCCAAAGAAATTTCAGCTCCGGAGGTCACCTCCAAAACCCGAAAAAAACGACAGCCGGCGGGGTGAAAAAATGGTCAAAATTTAAAGGCTGTCAGATCTTCCCCAAAACCTGATAAAATGACAACGGGGTGGGTATTAATCGAGAAATTGCAGAGATTAGAAAGAATTATCTTTGTTCCAAAGAAATTTCAGCTCCGGAGGTCACCTCCAAAACCTGAAAAAAACGACAGCCGGCGGGGTGAAAAAATGGTCAAAATTTAAAGGCTGTCAGATCTTCCGCAAAACCTGATAAAATGACAACGGGGTGGGTATTAATCGAGAAATTGCAGAGATTAGAAAGAATTGTCGTTGTTCCAAAGAAATTTCAGCTCCAGAGGTTACACCAAAAATCAGAAAAAAACGACAGGCCCGGGGTTGAAAAAATGGTCAAAATTTAAAGGCCTTCAGATCTTCCCCAAAACCTGATAAAATGACAACGGGGTGGGTATTAATCGAGAAATTGCAGAGATTAGAAAGAATTATCTTTTTTTCCAAAGAAATTGCAGCTCCGGAGGTCACCTCCAAAACCTGAAAAAAACGACAGCCGGCGGGGTGAAAAAATGGTCAAAATTTAAAGGCTGTCAGATCTTCCGCAAAACCTGATAAAATGACAACGGGGTGGGTATTAATCGAGAAATTGCAGAGATTAGAAAGAACTATCGTTGTTCCAAAGAAATTTCAGCTCCAGAGGTTACACCCAAAAACCGAAAAAAACGACAGCCGGCAGGGTGAAAAAATGGTCAAAATTTAAAGGCTGTCAGATCTTCCCCAAAACCTGATAAAATGACAACGGGGTGGGTATTAATCGAGAAATTGCAGAGATTAGAAAGAATTATCTTTGTTCCAAAGAAATTTCAGCTCCAGAGGTTACGCCCAAAAACCGAAAAAAACGACAGCCCGCGGGGTGAAAAAATGGTCAAAATTTAAAGGCTGTCAGATCTTCCCCAAAACCTGATAAAATGACAACGGGGTGGGTATTAATCGAGAAATTGCAGAGATTAGAAAGAATTATCGTTGTTCCAAAGAAATTTCAGCTCCAGAGGTTACGCCCAAAAACCGAAAAAAACGACAGCCCGCGGGGTGAAAAAATGGTCAAAATTTAAAGGCCGTCAGATCTTCCCCAAAACCTGATAAAATGACAACGGGGTGGGTATTAATCGAGAAATTGCAGAGATTAGAAAGAATTATCTTTGTTCTAAAGAAATTTCAGCTCCGGAGGTCACGCCCAAAACCCGAAAAAAACGACAGGCCCCGTGTTGAAAAAATGGTCAAAATTTAAAGGCCGTCAGATCTTCCGCAAAATCTGATAAAATGACAACGGGGTGGGTATTAATCGAGGAATTGCAGAGATTAGATAGAATTATCTTTGTTCCAAGGAAATTTCAGCTCCGGAGTTTATGCCGAAAACCCGAAAAAAACGACAGGCCGCGGGTTGAAAAAATGGTCAAAATTTGAAGGGCGTCAGATCTTCCCCAAAACCTGATAAAATGACAACGGGGTGGGTATTAATCGAGGAATTGCATGGATTAGAAAGAATTATCTTTGTTCTAAGGAAATTTCAGCTAAAAAAAACGACACCGAAAAAAACGACAGGCCGCGGGTTGAAAAAATGGTCAAAATTTGAAGGGCGTCAGATCTTCCCCAAAACCTGATAAAATGACAACGGGGTGGGTATTAATCAAGGAATTGCAGAGATTAGAAAGAATTATCTTTGTTCCAAGGAAATTTCAGCTAAAAAAAACGACACCGAAAAAAACGACAGGCTGCGGGTTGAAAAAATGGTCAAAATTTGAAGGGCGTCAGATCTTCCCCAAAACCTGATAAAATGACAAGGGGGTGGGTATTAATCGAGGAATTGCAGAGATTAGAAAGAATTATCTTTGTTCCAAGGAAATTTCAGCTCCGGAGGATAGGCCGAAAACCCGAAAAAAACGACAGGCCGCGGGTTGAAAAAATTGTCAAAATTTGGAGGGCGTCAGATCTTCCCCAAAACCTGATGAAATGACAACGGGGTGGGTATTAATCGAGAAATTGCAGAGATTAGAAAGAATTATCTTTGTTCCAAAGAAATTTCAGCTCCGGAGGTCACCTCCAAAACCTGAAAAAAACGACAGCCGGCGGGGTGAAAAAATGGTCAAAATTTAAAGGCCGTCAGATCTTCCCCAAAACCTGATAAAATGACAACGGGGTGGGTATTAATCGAGAAATTGCAGAGATTAGAAAGAATTATCTTTGTTCCAAAGAAATTTCAGCTCCGGAGGTCACCTCCAAAACCTGAAAAAAACGACAGCCGGCGGGGTGAAAAAATGGTCAAAATTTAAAGGCTGTCAGATCTTCCCCAAAACCTGATAAAATGACAACGGGGTGGGTATTAATCGAGAAATTGCAGAGATTAGAAAGAATTATCGTTGTTCCAAAGAAATTTCAGCTCCAGAGGTTACGCTCAAAAACCGAAAAAAATGACAGCCGGCGGGGTGAAAAAATGGTCAAAATTTAAAGGCTGTCAGATCTTCCGCAAAACCTGATAAAATGACAACGGGGTGGGTATTAATCGAGAAATTGCAGAGATTAGAAAGAATTATCGTTGTTCCAAAGAAATTTCAGCTCCAGAGGTTACGCTCAAAAACCGAAAAAAACGACAGCCGGCGGGGTGAAAAAATGGTCAAAATTTAAAGGCTGTCAGATCTTCCGCAAAACCTGATAAAATGACAACGGGGTGGGTATTAATCGAGAAATTGCAGAGATTAGAAAGAATTATCTTTGTTCCAAAGAAATTTCAGCTCCGGAGGTCACCTCCAAAACCCGAAAAAAACGACAGCCGGCGGGGTGAAAAAATGGTCAAAATTTAAAGGCTGTCAGATCTTCCCCAAAACCTGATAAAATGACAACGGGGTGGGTATTAATCGAGAAATTGCAGAGATTAGAAAGAATTATCTTTGTTCCAAAGAAATTTCAGCTCCGGAGGTCACCTCCAAAACCTGAAAAAAACGACAGCCGGCGGTGTGAAAAAATGGTCAAAATTTAAAGGCTGTCAGATCTTCCGCAAAACCTGATAAAATGACAACGGGGTGGGTATTAATCGAGAAATTGCAGAGATTAGAAAGAATTATCGTTGTTCCAAAGAAATTTCAGCTCCAGAGGTTACGCTCAAAAACCGAAAAAAATGACAGCCGGCGGGGTGAAAAAATGGTCAAAATTTAAAGGCTGTCAGATCTTCCGCAAAACCTGATAAAATGACAACGGGGTGGGTATTAATCGAGAAATTGCAGAGATTAGAAAGAATTATCGTTGTTCCAAAGAAATTTCAGCTCCAGAGGTTACGCTCAAAAACCGAAAAAAACGACAGCCGGCGGGGTGAAAAAATGGTCAAAATTTAAAGGCTGTCAGATCTTCCGCAAAACCTGATAAAATGACAACGGGGTGGGTATTAATCGAGAAATTGCAGAGATTAGAAAGAATTATCGTTGTTCCAAAGAAATTTCAGCTCCAGAGGTTACGCTCAAAAACCGAAAAAAACGACAGCCGGCGGGGTGAAAAAATGGTCAAAATTTAAAGGCTGTCAGATCTTCCCCAAAACCTGATAAAATGACAACGGGGTGGGTATTAATCGAGAAATTGCAGAGATTAGAAAGAATTATCTTTGTTCCAAAGAAATTTCAGCTCCGGAGGTCACCTCCAAAACCTGAAAAAAACGACAGCCGGCGGGGTGAAAAAATGGTCAAAATTTAAAGGCTGTCAGATCTTCCGCAAAACCTGATAAAATGACAACGGGGTGGGTATTAATCGAGAAATTGCAGAGCTTAGAAAGAATTATCGTTGTTCCAAAGAAATTTCAGCTCCAGAGGTTACGCTCAAAAACCGAAAAAAATGACAGCCGGCGGGGTGAAAAAATGGTCAAAATTTAAAGGCTGTCAGATCTTCCGCAAAACCTGATAAAATGACAACGGGGTGGGTATTAATCGAGAAATTGCAGAGATTAGAAAGAATTATCGTTGTTCCAAAGAAATTTCAGCTCCAGAGGTTACGCTCAAAAACCGAAAAAAACGACAGCCGGCGGGGTGAAAAAATGGTCAAAATTTAAAGGCTGTCAGATCTTCCGCAAAACCTGATAAAATGACAACGGGGTGGGTATTAATCGAGAAATTGCAGAGATTAGAAAGAATTATCGTTGTTCCAAAGAAATTTCAGCTCCAGAGGTTACGCTCAAAAACCGAAAAAAACGACAGCCGGCGGGGTGAAAAAATGGTCAAAATTTAAAGGCTGTCAGATCTTCCCCAAAACCTGATAAAATGACAACGGGGTGGGTATTAATCGAGAAATTGCAGAGATTAGAAAGAATTATCGTTGTTCCAAAGAAATTTCAGCTCCAGAGGTTACGCCCAAAAACCGAAAAAAACGACAGCCCGCGGGGTGAAAAAATGGTCAAAATTTAAAGGCCGTCAGATCTTCCCCAAAACCTGATAAAATGACAACGGGGTGGGTATTAATCGAGAAATTGCAGAGATTAGAAAGAATTATCTTTGTTCTAAAGAAATTTCAGCTCCGGAGGTCACGCCCAAAACCCGAAAAAAACGACAGGCCCCGGGTTGAAAAAATGGTCAAAATTTAAAGGCCGTCAGATCTTCCGCAAAATCTGATAAAATGACAACGGGGTGGGTATTAATCAAGAATTTGCAGAGATTAGAAAGAATTATCGTTGTTCCAAAGAAATTTCAGCTCCGGAGGTCACGCCCAAAACCCGAAAAAAAACGACAGCCCGCGGGGTGAAAAAATGGTCAAAATTTAAAGGCCGTCAGATCTTCCCCAAAACCTGATAAAATGACAAAGGGGTGGGTATTAATCGAGGAATTGCAGAGATTAGAAAGAATTATCTTTGTTCCAAGGAAATTTCAGCTCCGGAGGCTACCGAAAAAAACGACAGGCCGCGGGTTGAAAAAATGGTCAAAATTTGAAGGGCGTCAGATCTTCCCCAAAACCTGATAAAATGACAACGGGGTGGGTATTAATCGAGGAATTGCAGAGATTAGAAAGAATTATCTTTGTTCCAAGGAAGTTTCAGCTCCGGAGTTTAGGCCGAAAACCCGAAAAAAACGACAGGCCGCGGGTTGAAAAAATGGTCAAAATTTGAAGGCCGTCAGATCTTCCTCAAAACCTGATAAAATGACAACTGGGTGGGTATTAATCGAGGAATTGCAGAGATTAGAAAGAATTATCTTTGTTCTAAGGAAATTTCAGCTAAAAAAAACGACACCGAAAAAAACGACAGGCCGCGGGTTGAAAAAATGGTCAAAATTTGAAGGGCGTCAGATCTTCCCCAAAACCTGATAAAATGACAATGGGGTGGGTATTAATCGAGGAATTGCAGGGATTAGAAAGAATTATCTTTGTTCTAGGGAAATTTCAGCTAAAAAAAACGACACCGAAAAAAACGACAGGCCGCGGGTTGAAAAAATGGTCAAAATTTGAAGGTCGTCAGATCTTCCCCAAAACCTGATAAAATGACAACGGGGTGGGTATTAATCAAGGAATTGCAGAGATTAGAAAGAATTATCTTTGTTCCAAGGAAATTTCAGCTAAAAAAAACGACACCGAAAAAAACGAAAGGCCGCGGGTTGAAAAAATGGTCAAAATTTTAAGGGCGTCAGATCTTCCCCAAAACCTGATAAAATGACAAGGGGGTGGGTATTAATCGAGGAATTGCAGAGATTAGAAAGAATTATCTTTGTTCCAAGGAAATTTCAGCTCCGGAGGATAGGCCGAAAACCCGAAAAAAACGACAGGCCGCGGGTTGAAAAAATTGTCAAAATTTGAAGGGCGTCAGATCTTCCCCAAAACCTGATGAAATGACAACGGGGTGGGTATTAATCGAGAAATTGCAGAGATTAGAAAGAATTATCCTTGTTCCAAAGAAATTTCAGCTCCGGAGGTCACCTCCAAAACCCGAAAAAAACGACAGCCGGCGGGGTGAAAAAATGGTCAAAATTTAAAGGCTGTCAGATCTTCCCCAAAACCTGATAAAATGACAACGGGGGTGGGTATTAATCGAGAAATTGCAGAGATTAGAAAGAATTATCTTTGTTCCAAAGAAATTTCAGCTCCAGAGATCACGCCCAAAACCCGAAAAAAACGACAGGCCCCGGGTTGAAAAAATGGTCAAAATTTAAAGGCCGTCAGATCTTCCGCAAAACCTGATAAAATGACAACGGGGTGGGTATTAATCAAGAATTTGCAGAGATTAGAAAGAATTATCGTTGTTCCAAAGAAATTTCAGCTCCGGAGGTCACGCCCAAAACCCGAAAAAAAACGACAGCCCGCGGGGTGAAAAAATGGTCAAAATTTAAAGGCCGTCAGAACTTCCCCAAAACCTGATAAAATGACAAAGGGGTGGGTATTAATCGAGAAATTGCAGAGATTAGAAAGAATTATCTTTGTTCCAAAGAAATTTCAGCTCCAGAGGTTACGCCAAAAATCAGAAAAAAACGACAGGCCCCGGGTTGAAAAAATGGTCAAAATTTAAAGGCCTTCAGATCTTCCCCAAAACCTGATAAAATGACAACGGGGTGGGTATTAATCGAGAAATTGCAGAGATTAGAAAGAATTATCTTTGTTCCAAAGAAATTTCAGCTCCAGAGATCACGCCCAAAACCCGAAAAAAACGACAGGCCCCGGGTTGAAAAAATGGTCAAAATTTAAAGGCCGTCAGATCTTCCGCAAAACCTGATAAAATGACAACGGGGTGGGTATTAATCAAGAATTTGCAGAGATTAGAAAGAATTATCGTTGTTCCAAAGAAATTTCAGCTCCGGAGGTCACGCCCAAAACCCGAAAAAAAACGACAGCCCGCGGGGTGAAAAAATGGTCAAAATTTAAAGGCCGTCAGAACTTCCCCAAAACCTGATAAAATGACAAGGGGTGGGTATTAATCGAGAAATTGCAGAGATTAGAAAGAATTATCTTTGTTCCAAAGAAATTTCAGCTCCAGAGGTTACGCCAAAAATCAGAAAAAAACGACAGGCCCCGGGTTGAAAAAATGGTCAAAATTTAAAGGCTGTCAGATCTTCCTCAAAACCTGATAAAATGACAACTGGGTGGGTATTAATCGAGGAATTGCAGAGATTAGAAAGAATTATCTTTGTTCTAAGGAAATTTCAGCTAAAAAAAACGACACCGAAAAAAACGACAGGCCGTGGGTTTAAAAAATGGTCAAAATTTGAAGGGCGTCAGATCTTCCCCAAAACCTGATAAAATGACAACGGGGTGGGTATTAATCGAGGAATTGCAGGGATTAGAAAGAATTATCTTTGTTCTAAGGAAATTTCAGCTAAAAAAAAACGACACCGAAAAAAACGACAGGCCGCGGGTTGAAAAAATGGTCAAAATTTGAAGGTCGTCAGATCTTCCCCAAAACCTGATAAAATGACAACGGGGTGGGTATTAATCAAGGAATTGCAGAGATTAGAAAGAATTATCTTTGTTCCAAGGAAATTTCAGCTAAAAAAAACGACACCGAAAAAAACGAAAGGCCGCGGGTTGAAAAAATGGTCAAAATTTTAAGGGCGTCAGATCTTCCCCAAAACCTGATGAAATGACAACGGGGTGGGTATTAATCGAGAAATTGCAGAGATTAGAAAGAATTATCCTTGTTCCAAAGAAATTTCAGCTCCGGAGGTCACCTCCAAAACCCGAAAAAAACGACAGCCGGCGGGGTGAAAAAATGGTCAAAATTTAAAGGCTGTCAGATCTTCCCCAAAACCTGATAAAATGACAACGGGGTGGGTATTAATCGAGAAATTGCAGAGATTAGAAAGAATTATCTTTGTTCCAAAGAAATTTCAGCTCCAGAGATCACGCCCAAAACCCGAAAAAAACGACAGGCCCCGGGTTGAAAAAATGGTCAAAATTTAAAGGCCGTCAGATCTTCCGCAAAACCTGATAAAATGACAACGGGGTGGGTATTAATCAAGAATTTGCAGAGATTAGAAAGAATTATCGTTGTTCCAAAGAAATTTCAGCTCCGGAGGTCACGCCCAAAACCCGAAAAAAAACGACAGCCCGCGGGGTGAAAAAATGGTCAAAATTTAAAGGCCGTCAGAACTTCCCCAAAACCTGATAAAATGACAAAGGGGTGGGTATTAATCGAGAAATTGCAGAGATTAGAAAGAATTATCTTTGTTCCAAAGAAATTTCAGCTCCAGAGGTTACGCCAAAAATCAGAAAAAAACGACAGGCCCCGGGTTGAAAAAATGGTCAAAATTTAAAGGCCGTCAGATCTTCCTCAAAACCTGATAAAATGACAACTGGGTGGGTATTAATCGAGGAATTGCAGAGATTAGAAAGAATTATCTTTGTTCTAAGGAAATTTCAGCTAAAAAAAACGACACCGAAAAAAACGACAGGCCGCGGGTTGAAAAAATGGTCAAAATTTGAAGGGCGTCAGATCTTCCCCAAAACCTGATAAAATGACAACGGGGTGGGTATTAATCGAGGAATTGCAGGGATTAGAAAGAATTATCTTTGTTCTAAGGAAATTTCAGCTAAAAAAAACGACACCGAAAAAAACGACAGGCCGCGGGTTGAAAAAATGGTCAAAATTTGAAGGGCGTCAGATCTTCCCCAAAACCTGATAAAATGACAACGGGGTGGGTATTAATCGAGGAATTGCAGGGATTAGAAAGAATTATCTTTGTTCTAATGAAATTTCAGCTAAAAAAAACGACACCGAAAAAAAC
The DNA here is from genome assembly GCA_029490765.1 of Euthynnus affinis. Taxonomy (NCBI): domain Eukaryota; kingdom Metazoa; phylum Chordata; class Actinopteri; order Scombriformes; family Scombridae; genus Euthynnus; species Euthynnus affinis. Next base: position 73,307 of record CM055859.1, read on the forward strand.
GACAGGCCGCGGGTTGAAAAAATGGTCAAAATTTGAAGGTCGTCAGATCTTCCCCAAAACCTGATAAAATGACAACGGGGTGGGTATTAATCAAGGAATTGCAGAGATTAGAAAGAATTATCTTTGTTCCAAGGAAATTTCAGCTAAAAAAAACGACACCGAAAAAAACGAAAGGCCGCGGGTTGAAAAAATGGTCAAAATTTTAAGGGCGTCAGATCTTCCCCAAAACCTGATAAAATGACAACGGGGTGGGTATTAATCAAGAATTTGCAGAGATTAGAAAGAATTATCGTTGTTCCAAAGAAATTTCAGCTCCGGAGGTCACGCCCAAAACCCGAAAAAAACGACAGCCCGCGGGGTGAAAAAATGGTCAAAATTTAAAGGCCGTCAGAACTTCCCCAAAACCTGATAAAATGACAAAGGGGTGGGTATTAATCGAGAAATTGCAGAGATTAGAAAGAATTATCGTTGTTCCAAAGAAATTTCAGCTCCAGAGGTTACGCCCAAAAACCGAAAAAAACGACAGCCCGCGGGGTGAAAAAATGGTCAAAATTTAAAGGCTGTCAGATCTTCCGCAAAACCTGATAAAATGACAACGGGGTGGGTATTAATCAAGGAATTGCAGAGATTAGAAAGAATTATCTTTGTTCCAAGGAAATTTCAGCTAAAAAAAACGACACCGAAAAAAACGAAAGGCCGCGGGTTGAAAAAATGGTCAAAATTTTAAGGGCGTCAGATCTTCCCCAAAACCTGATAAAATGACAAGGGGGTGGGTATTAATCGAGGAATTGCAGAGATTAGAAAGAATTATCTTTGTTCCAAGGAAATTTCAGCTCCGGAGGATAGGCCGAAAACCCGAAAAAAACGACAGGCCGCGGGTTGAAAAAATTGTCAAAATTTGAAGGGCGTCAGATCTTCCCCAAAACCTGATGAAATGACAACGGGGTGGGTATTAATCGAGAAATTGCAGAGATTAGAAAGAATTATCCTTGTTCCAAAGAAATTTCAGCTCCGGAGGTCACCTCCAAAACCCGAAAAAAACGACAGCCGGCGGGGTGAAAAAATGGTCAAAATTTAAAGGCTGTCAGATCTTCCCCAAAACCTGATAAAATGACAACGGGGTGGGTATTAATCGAGAAATTGCAGAGATTAGAAAGAATTATCTTTGTTCCAAAGAAATTTCAGCTCCAGAGATCACGCCCAAAACCCGAAAAAAACGACAGGCCCCGGGTTGAAAAAATGGTCAAAATTTAAAGGCCGTCAGATCTTCCGCAAAACCTGATAAAATGACAACGGGGTGGGTATTAATCAAGAATTTGCAGAGATTAGAAAGAATTATCGTTGTTCCAAAGAAATTTCAGCTCCGGAGGTCACGCCCAAAACCCGAAAAAAAACGACAGCCCGCGGGGTGAAAAAATGGTCAAAATTTAAAGGCCGTCAGAACTTCCCCAAAACCTGATAAAATGACAAAGGGGTGGGTATTAATCGAGAAATTGCAGAGATTAGAAAGAATTATCTTTGTTCCAAAGAAATTTCAGCTCCAGAGGTTACGCCAAAAATCAGAAAAAAACGACAGGCCCCGGGTTGAAAAAATGGTCAAAATTTAAAGGCCTTCAGATCTTCCCCAAAACCTGATAAAATGACAACGGGGTGGGTATTAATCGAGAAATTGCAGAGATTAGAAAGAATTATCTTTGTTCCAAAGAAATTTCAGCTCCAGAGATCACGCCCAAAACCCGAAAAAAACGACAGGCCCCGGGTTGAAAAAATGGTCAAAATTTAAAGGCCGTCAGATCTTCCGCAAAACCTGATAAAATGACAACGGGGTGGGTATTAATCAAGAATTTGCAGAGATTAGAAAGAATTATCGTTGTTCCAAAGAAATTTCAGCTCCGGAGGTCACGCCCAAAACCCGAAAAAAAACGACAGCCCGCGGGGTGAAAAAATGGTCAAAATTTAAAGGCCGTCAGAACTTCCCCAAAACCTGATAAAATGACAAGGGGTGGGTATTAATCGAGAAATTGCAGAGATTAGAAAGAATTATCTTTGTTCCAAAGAAATTTCAGCTCCAGAGGTTACGCCAAAAATCAGAAAAAAACGACAGGCCCCGGGTTGAAAAAATGGTCAAAATTTAAAGGCTGTCAGATCTTCCTCAAAACCTGATAAAATGACAACTGGGTGGGTATTAATCGAGGAATTGCAGAGATTAGAAAGAATTATCTTTGTTCTAAGGAAATTTCAGCTAAAAAAAACGACACCGAAAAAAACGACAGGCCGTGGGTTTAAAAAATGGTCAAAATTTGAAGGGCGTCAGATCTTCCCCAAAACCTGATAAAATGACAACGGGGTGGGTATTAATCGAGGAATTGCAGGGATTAGAAAGAATTATCTTTGTTCTAAGGAAATTTCAGCTAAAAAAAACGACACCGAAAAAAACGACAGGCCGCGGGTTGAAAAAATGGTCAAAATTTGAAGGTCGTCAGATCTTCCCCAAAACCTGATAAAATGACAACGGGGTGGGTATTAATCAAGGAATTGCAGAGATTAGAAAGAATTATCTTTGTTCCAAGGAAATTTCAGCTAAAAAAAACGACACCGAAAAAAACGAAAGGCCGCGGGTTGAAAAAATGGTCAAAATTTTAAGGGCGTCAGATCTTCCCCAAAACCTGATGAAATGACAACGGGGTGGGTATTAATCGAGAAATTGCAGAGATTAGAAAGAATTATCCTTGTTCCAAAGAAATTTCAGCTCCGGAGGTCACCTCCAAAACCCGAAAAAAACGACAGCCGGCGGGGTGAAAAAATGGTCAAAATTTAAAGGCTGTCAGATCTTCCCCAAAACCTGATAAAATGACAACGGGGTGGGTATTAATCGAGAAATTGCAGAGATTAGAAAGAATTATCTTTGTTCCAAAGAAATTTCAGCTCCAGAGATCACGCCCAAAACCCGAAAAAAACGACAGGCCCCGGGTTGAAAAAATGGTCAAAATTTAAAGGCCGTCAGATCTTCCGCAAAACCTGATAAAATGACAACGGGGTGGGTATTAATCAAGAATTTGCAGAGATTAGAAAGAATTATCGTTGTTCCAAAGAAATTTCAGCTCCGGAGGTCACGCCCAAAACCCGAAAAAAAACGACAGCCCGCGGGGTGAAAAAATGGTCAAAATTTAAAGGCCGTCAGAACTTCCCCAAAACCTGATAAAATGACAAAGGGGTGGGTATTAATCGAGAAATTGCAGAGATTAGAAAGAATTATCTTTGTTCCAAAGAAATTTCAGCTCCAGAGGTTACGCCAAAAATCAGAAAAAAACGACAGGCCCCGGGTTGAAAAAATGGTCAAAATTTAAAGGCCGTCAGATCTTCCTCAAAACCTGATAAAATGACAACTGGGTGGGTATTAATCGAGGAATTGCAGAGATTAGAAAGAATTATCTTTGTTCTAAGGAAATTTCAGCTAAAAAAAAACGACACCGAAAAAAACGACAGGCCGCGGGTTGAAAAAATGGTCAAAATTTGAAGGGCGTCAGATCTTCCCCAAAACCTGATAAAATGACAACGGGGTGGGTATTAATCGAGGAATTGCAGGGATTAGAAAGAATTATCTTTGTTCTAAGGAAATTTCAGCTAAAAAAAAACGACACCGAAAAAAACGACAGGCCGCGGGTTGAAAAAATGGTCAAAATTTGAAGGGCGTCAGATCTTCCCCAAAACCTGATAAAATGACAACGGGGTGGGTATTAATCGAGGAATTGCAGGGATTAGAAAGAATTATCTTTGTTCTAATGAAATTTCAGCTAAAAAAAACGACACCGAAAAAAACGACAGGCCGCGGGTTGAAAAAATGGTCAAAATTTGAAGGTCGTCAGATCTTCCCCAAAACCTGATAAAATGACAACGGGGTGGGTATTAATCAAGGAATTGCAGAGATTAGAAAGAATTATCTTTGTTCCAAGGAAATTTCAGCTAAAAAAAACGACACCGAAAAAAACGAAAGGCCGCGGGTTGAAAAAATGGTCAAAATTTTAAGGGCGTCAGATCTTCCCCAAAACCTGATAAAATGACAACGGGGTGGGTATTAATCAAGAATTTGCAGAGATTAGAAAGAATTATCGTTGTTCCAAAGAAATTTCAGCTCCGGAGGTCACGCCCAAAACCCGAAAAAAACGACAGCCCGCGGGGTGAAAAAATGGTCAAAATTTAAAGGCCGTCAGAACTTCCCCAAAACCTGATAAAATGACAAAGGGGTGGGTATTAATCGAGAAATTGCAGAGATTAGAAAGAATTATCGTTGTTCCAAAGAAATTTCAGCTCCAGAGGTTACGCCCAAAAACCGAAAAAAACGACAGCCCGCGGGGTGAAAAAATGGTCAAAATTTAAAGGCTGTCAGATCTTCCGCAAAACCTGATAAAATGACAACGGGGTGGGTATTAATCAAGAATTTGCAGAGATTAGAAAGAATTATCGTTGTTCCAAAGAAATTTCAGCTCCGGAGGTCACGCCCAAAACCCGAAAAAAAAACGACAGCCCGCGGGGTGAAAAAATGGTCAAAATTTAAAGGCCGTCAGAACTTCCCCAAAACCTGATAAAATGACAAAGGGGTGGGTATTAATCGAGAAATTGCAGAGATTAGAAAGAATTATCTTTGTTCTAAAGAAATTTCAGCTCCAGAGGTTACGCCAAAAATCAGAAAAAAACGACAGGCCCCGGGTTGAAAAAATGGTCAAAATTTAAAGGCTGTCAGATCTTCCCCAAAACCTGATAAAATGACAACGGGGTGGGTATTAATCGAGAAATTGCAGAGATTAGAAAGAATTATCTTTGTTCCAAGGAAATTTCAGCTCCGGAGGATAGGCCGAAAACCCGAAAAAAACGACAGGCCGCGGGTTGAAAAAATTGTCAAAATTTGAAGGGCGTCAGATCTTCCCCAAAACCTGATGAAATGACAACGGGGTGGGTATTAATCGAGAAATTGCAGAGATTAGAAAGAATTATCTTTGTTCCAAAGAAATTTCAGCTCCGGAGGTCACCTCCAAAACCTGAAAAAAACGACAGCCGGCGGGGTGAAAAAATGGTCAAAATTTAAAGGCTGTCAGATCTTCCGCAAAACCTGATAAAATGACAACGGGGTGGGTATTAATCGAGAAATTGCAGAGATTAGAAAGAATTATCGTTGTTCCAAAGAAATTTCAGCTCCAGAGGTTACGCTCAAAAACCGAAAAAAATGACAGCCGGCGGGGTGAAAAAATGGTCAAAATTTAAAGGCTGTCAGAACTTCCCCAAAACCTGATAAAATGACAAGGGGTGGGTATTAATCGAGAAATTGCAGAGATTAGAAAGAATTATCTTTGTTCCAAAGAAATTTCAGCTCCAGAGGTTACGCCAAAAATCAGAAAAAAAACGACAGGCCCCGGGTTGAAAAAATGGTCAAAATTTAAAGGCCGTCAGATCTTCCTCAAAACCTGATAAAATGACAACTGGGTGGGTATTAATCGAGGAATTGCAGAGATTAGAAAGAATTATCTTTGTTCTAAGGAAATTTCAGCTAAAAAAAACGACACCGAAAAAAACGACAGGCCGCGGGTTTAAAAAATGGTCAAAATTTGAAGGGCGTCAGATCTTCCCCAAAACCTGATAAAATGACAACGGGATGGGTATTAATCGAGGAATTGCAGGGATTAGAAAGAATTATCTTTGTTCTAAGGAAATTTCAGCTAAAAAAAACGACACCGAAAAAAACGACAGGCCGCGGGTTGAAAAAATGGTCAAAATTTGAAGGTCGTCAGATCTTCCCCAAAACCTGATAAAATGACAACGGGGTGGGTATTAATCAAGGAATTGCAGAGATTAGAAAGAATTATCTTTGTTCCAAGGAAATTTCAGCTAAAAAAAACGACACCGAAAAAAAACGAAAGGCCGCGGGTTGAAAAAATGGTCAAAATTTTAAGGGCGTCAGATCTTCCCCAAAACCTGATAAAATGACAAGGGGGTGGGTATTAATCGAGGAATTGCAGAGATTAGAAAGAATTATCTTTGTTCCAAGGAAATTTCAGCTCCGGAGGATAGGCCGAAAACCCGAAAAAAACGACAGGCCGCGGGTTGAAAAAATTGTCAAAATTTGAAGGGCGTCAGATCTTCCCCAAAACCTGATGAAATGACAACGGGGTGGGTATTAATCGAGAAATTGCAGAGATTAGAAAGAATTATCCTTGTTCCAAAGAAATTTCAGCTCCGGAGGTCACCTCCAAAACCCGAAAAAAACGACAGCCGGCGGGGTGAAAAAATGGTCAAAATTTAAAGGCTGTCAGATCTTCCCCAAAACCTGATAAAATGACAACGGGGTGGGTATTAATCGAGAAATTGCAGAGATTAGAAAGAATTATCTTTGTTCCAAAGAAATTTCAGCTCCAGAGATCACGCCCAAAACCCGAAAAAAACGACAGGCCCCGGGTTGAAAAAATGGTCAAAATTTAAAGGCCGTCAGATCTTCCGCAAAACCTGATAAAATGACAACGGGGTGGGTATTAATCAAGAATTTGCAGAGATTAGAAAGAATTATCGTTGTTCCAAAGAAATTTCAGCTCCGGAGGTCACGCCCAAAACCCGAAAAAAAACGACAGCCCGCGGGGTGAAAAAATGGTCAAAATTTAAAGGCCGTCAGAACTTCCCCAAAACCTGATAAAATGACAAAGGGGTGGGTATTAATCGAGAAATTGCAGAGATTAGAAAGAATTATCTTTGTTCCAAAGAAATTTCAGCTCCAGAGGTTACGCCAAAAATCAGAAAAAAACGACAGGCCCCGGGTTGAAAAAATGGTCAAAATTTAAAGGCCGTCAGATCTTCCTCAAAACCTGATAAAATGACAACTGGGTGGGTATTAATCGAGGAATTGCAGAGATTAGAAAGAATTATCTTTGTTCTAAGGAAATTTCAGCTAAAAAAAACGACACCGAAAAAAACGACAGGCCCCGGGTTGAAAAAATGGTCAAAATTTAAAGGCCGTCAGATCTTCCTCAAAACCTGATAAAATGACAACTGGGTGGGTATTAATCGAGGAATTGCAGAGATTAGAAAGAATTATCTTTGTTCTAAGGAAATTTCAGCTAAAAAAAACGACACCGAAAAAAACGACAGGCCGCGGGTTGAAAAAATGGTCAAAATTTGAAGGGCGTCAGATCTTCCCCAAAACCTGATAAAATGACAACGGGGTGGGTATTAATCGAGGAATTGCAGGGATTAGAAAGAATTATCTTTGTTCTAAGGAAATTTCAGCTAAAAAAAACGACACCGAAAAAAACGACAGGCCGCGGGTTGAAAAAATGGTCAAAATTTGAAGGGCGTCAGATCTTCCCCAAAACCTGATAAAATGACAACGGGGTGGGTATTAATCGAGGAATTGCAGTGATTAGAAAGAATTATCTTTGTTCTAATGAAATTTCAGCTAAAAAAAACGACACCGAAAAAAACGACAGGCCGCGGGTTGAAAAAATGGTCAAAATTTGAAGTTTGTCAGATCTTCCCCAAAACCTGATAAAATGACAACGGGGTGGGTATTAATCAAGGAATTGCAGAGATTAGAAAGAATTATCTTTGTTCCAAGGAAATTTCAGCTAAAAAAAACGACACCGAAAAAAACGAAAGGCCGCGGGTTGAAAAAATGGTCAAAATTTTAAGGGCGTCAGATCTTCCCCAAAACCTGATAAAATGACAACGGGGTGGGTATTAATCAAGAATTTGCAGAGATTAGAAAGAATTATCGTTGTTCCAAAGAAATTTCAGCTCCGGAGGTCACGCCCAAAACCCGAAAAAAAACGACAGCCCGCGGGGTGAAAAAATGGTCAAAATTTAAAGGCCGTCAGAACTTCCCCAAAACCTGATAAAATGACAAAGGGGTGGGTATTAATCGAGAAATTGCAGAGATTAGAAAGAATTATCGTTGTTCCAAAGAAATTTCAGCTCCAGAGGTTACGCTCAAAAACCGAAAAAAACGACAGCCGGCGGGGTGAAAAAATGGTCAAAATTTAAAGGCTGTCAGATCTTCCGCAAAACCTGATAAAATGACAACGGGGTGGGTATTAATCGAGAAATTGCAGAGATTAGAAAGAATTATCGTTGTTCCAAAGAAATTTCAGCTCCAGAGGTTACGCTCAAAAACCGAAAAAAACGACAGCCGGCGGGGTGAAAAAATGGTCAAAATTTAAAGGCTGTCAAATCTTCCCCAAAACCTGATAAAATGACAACGGGGTGGGTATTAATCGAGAAATTGCAGAGATTAGAAAGAATTATCTTTGTTCCAAAGAAATTTCAGCTCCGGAGGTCACCTCCAAAACCTGAAAAAAACGACAGCCGGCGGGGTGAAAAAATGGTCAAAATTTAAAGGCTGTCAGATCTTCCGCAAAACCTGATAAAATGACAACGGGGTGGGTATTAATCGAGAAATTGCAGAGATTAGAAAGAATTATCGTTGTTCCAAAGAAATTTCAGCTCCAGAGGTTACGCTCAAAAACCGAAAAAAATGACAGCCGGCGGGGTGAAAAAATGGTCAAAATTTAAAGGCTGTCAGATCTTCCGCAAAACCTGATAAAATGACAACGGGGTGGGTATTAATCGAGAAATTGCAGAGATTAGAAAGAATTATCGTTGTTCCAAAGAAATTTCAGCTCCAGAGGTTACGCTCAAAAACCGAAAAAAACGACAGCCGGCGGGGTGAAAAAATGGTCAAAATTTAAAGGCTGTCAGATCTTCCGCAAAACCTGATAAAATGACAACGGGGTGGGTATTAATCGAGAAATTGCAGAGATTAGAAAGAATTATCGTTGTTCCAAAGAAATTTCAGCTCCAGAGGTTGCGCTCAAAAACCGAAAAAAACGACAGCCGGCGGGGTGAAAAAATGGTCAAAATTTAAAGGCTGTCAGATCTTCCCCAAAACCTGATAAAATGACAACGGGGTGGGTATTAATCGAGAAATTGCAGAGATTAGAAAGAATTATCGTTGTTCCAAAGAAATTTCAGCTCCAGAGGTTACGCCCAAAAACCGAAAAAAACGACAGCCCGCGGGGTGAAAAAATGGTCAAAATTTAAAGGCCGTCAGATCTTCCCCAAAACCTGATAAAATGACAACGGGGTGGGTATTAATCGAGAAATTGCAGAGATTAGAAAGAATTATCTTTGTTCTAAAGAAATTTCAGCTCCGGAGGTCACGCCCAAAACCCGAAAAAAACGACAGGCCCCGGGTTGAAAAAATGGTCAAAATTTAAAGGCCGTCAGATCTTCCGCAAAATCTGATAAAATGACAACGGGGTGGGTATTAATCAAGAATTTGCAGAGATTAGAAAGAATTATCGTTGTTCCAAAGAAATTTCAGCTCCGGAGGTCACGCCCAAAACCCGAAAAAAAACGACAGCCCGCGGGGTGAAAAAATGGTCAAAATTTAAAGGCCGTCAGATCTTCCCCAAAACCTGATAAAATGACAAAGGGGTGGGTATTAATCGAGGAATTGCAGAGATTAGAAAGAATTATCTTTGTTCCAAGGAAATTTCAGCTCCGGAGGCTACCGAAAAAAACGACAGGCCGCGGGTTGAAAAAATGGTCAAAATTTGAAGGGCGTCAGATCTTCCCCAAAACCTGATAAAATGACAACGGGGTGGGTATTAATCGAGGAATTGCAGAGATTAGAAAGAATTATCTTTGTTCCAAGGAAGTTTCAGCTCCGGAGTTTAGGCCGAAAACCCGAAAAAAACGACAGGCCGCGGGTTGAAAAAATGGTCAAAATTTGAAGGGCGTCAGATCTTCCTCAAAACCTGATAAAATGACAACTGGGTGGGTATTAATCGAGGAATTGCAGAGATTAGAAAGAATTATCTTTGTTCTAAGGAAATTTCAGCTAAAAAAAACGACACCGAAAAAAACGACAGGCCGCGGGTTGAAAAAATGGTCAAAATTTGAAGGGCGTCAGATCTTCCCCAAAACCTGATAAAATGACAATGGGGTGGGTATTAATCGAGGAATTGCAGGGATTAGAAAGAATTATCTTTGTTCTAGGGAAATTTCAGCTAAAAAAAACGACACCGAAAAAAACGACAGGCCGCGGGTTGAAAAAATGGTCAAAATTTGAAGGTCGTCAGATCTTCCCCAAAACCTGATAAAATGACAACGGGGTGGGTATTAATCAAGGAATTGCAGAGATTAGAAAGAATTATCTTTGTTCCAAGGAAATTTCAGCTAAAAAAAACGACACCGAAAAAAAACGAAAGGCCGCGGGTTGAAAAAATGGTCAAAATTTGAAGGGCGTCAGATCTTCCCCAAAACCTGATAAAATGACAAGGGGGTGGGTATTAATCGAGGAATTGCAGAGATTAGAAAGAATTATCTTTGTTCCAAGGAAATTTCAGCTCCGGAGGATAGGCCGAAAACCCGAAAAAAACGACAGGCCGCGGGTTGAAAAAATTGTCAAAATTTGAAGGGCGTCAGATCTTCCCCAAAACCTGATGAAATGACAACTGGGTGGGTATTAATCGAGAAATTGCAGAGATTAGAAAGAATTATCCTTGTTCCAAAGAAATTTCAGCTCCGGAGGTCACCTCCAAAACCCGAAAAAAACGACAGCCGGCGGGGTGAAAAAATGGTCAAAATTTAAAGGCTGTCAGATCTTCCCCAAAACCTGATAAAATGACAACGGGGTGGGTATTAATCGAGAAATTGCAGAGATTAGAAAGAATTATCTTTGTTCCAAAGAAATTTCAGCTCCAGAGATCACGCCCAAAACCTGAAAAAAACGACAGGCCCCGGGTTGAAAAAATGGTCAAAATTTAAAGGCCGTCAGATCTTCCGCAAAACCTGATAAAATGACAACGGGGTGGGTATTAATCAAGAATTTGCAGAGATTAGAAAGAATTATCGTTGTTCCAAAGAAATTTCAGCTCCGGAGGTCACGCCCAAAACCCGAAAAAAAACGACAGCCCGCGGGGTGAAAAAATGGTCAAAATTTAAAGGCCGTCAGAACTTCCCCAAAACCTGATAAAATTACAAAGGGGTGGGTATTAATCGAGAAATTGCAGAGATTAGAAAGAATTATCTTTGTTCCAAAGAAATTTCAGCTCCAGAGGTTACGCCAAAAATCAGAAAAAAACGACAGGCCCCGGGTTGAAAAAATGGTCAAAATTTAAAGGCCTTCAGATCTTCCCCAAAACCTGATAAAATGACAACGGGGTGGGTATTAATCGAGAAATTGCAGAGATTAGAAAGAATTATCTTTGTTCCAAAGAAATTTCAGCTCCAGAGATCACGCCCAAAACCCGAAAAAAACGACAGGCCCCGGGTTGAAAAAATGGTCAAAATTTAAAGGCCGTCAGATCTTCCGCAAAACCTGATAAAATGACAACGGGGTGGGTATTAATCAAGAATTTGCAGAGATTAGAAAGAATTATCGTTGTTCCAAAGAAATTTCAGCTCCGGAGGTCACGCCCAAAACCCGAAAAAAAACGACAGCCCGCGGGGTGAAAAAATGGTCAAAATTTAAAGGCCGTCAGAACTTCCCCAAAACCTGATAAAATGAAAAGGGGTGGGTATTAATCGAGAAATTGCAGAGATTAGAAAGAATTATCTTTGTTCCAAAGAAATTTCAGCTCCAGAGGTTACGCCAAAAATCAGAAAAAAACGACAGGCCCCGGGTTGAAAAAATGGTCAAAATTTAAAGGCCGTCAGATCTTCCTCAAAACCTGATAAAATGACAACTGGGTGGGTATTAATCGAGGAATTGCAGAGATTAGAAAGAATTATCTTTGTTCTAAGGAAATTTCAGCTAAAAAAAACGACACCGAAAAAAACGACAGGCCGCGGGTTTAAAAAATGGTCAAAATTTGAAGGGCGTCAGATCTTCCCCAAAACCTGATAAAATGACAACGGGGTGGGTATTAATCGAGGAATTGCAGGGATTAGAAAGAATTATCTTTGTTCTAAGGAAATTTCAGCTAAAAAAAACAACACCGAAAAAAACGACAGGCCGCGGGTTGAAAAAATGGTCAAAATTTGAAGGTCGTCAGATCTTCCCCAAAACCTGATAAAATGACAACGGGGTGGGTATTAATCAAGGAATTGCAGAGATTAGAAAGAATTATCTTTGTTCCAAGGAAATTTCAGCTAAAAAAAACGACACCGAAAAAAACGAAAGGCCGCGGGTTGAAAAAATGGTCAAAATTTTAAGGGCGTCAGATCTTCCCCAAAACCTGATAAAATGACAAGGGGGTGGGTATTAATCGAGGAATTGCAGAGATTAGAAAGAATTATCTTTGTTCCAAGGAAATTTCAGCTCCGGAGGATAGGCCGAAAACCCGAAAAAAACGACAGGCCGCGGGTTGAAAAAATTGTCAAAATTTGAAGGGCGTCAGATCTTCCCCAAAACCTGATGAAATGACAACGGGGTGGGTATTAATCGAGAAATTGCAGAGATTAGAAAGAATTATCCTTGTTCCAAAGATATTTCAGCTCCGGAGGTCACCTCCAAAACCCGAAAAAAACGACAGCCGGCGGGGTGAAAAAATGGTCAAAATTTGAAGGTCGTCAGATCTTCCCCAAAACCTGATAAAATGACAACGGGGTGGGTATTAATCAAGGAATTGCAGAGATTAGAAAGAATTATCTTTGTTCCAAGGAAATTTCAGCTAAAAAAAACGACACCGAAAAAAACGAAAGGCCGCGGGTTGAAAAAATGGTCAAAATTTTAAGGGCGTCAGATCTTCCCCAAAACCTGATAAAATGACAACGGGGTGGGTATTAATCAAGAATTTGCAGAGATTAGAAAGAATTATCGTTGTTCCAAAGAAATTTCAGCTCCGGAGGTCACGCCCAAAACCCGAAAAAAAACGACAGCCCGCGGGGTGAAAAAATGGTCAAAATTTAAAGGCCGTCAGAACTTCCCCAAAACCTGATAAAATGACAAAGGGGTGGGTATTAATCGAGAAATTGCAGAGATTAGAAAGAATTATCGTTGTTCCAAAGAAATTTCAGCTCCAGAGGTTACGCCCAAAAACCGAAAAAAACGACAGCCCGCGGGGTGAAAAAATGGTCAAAATTTAAAGGCTGTCAGATCTTCCGCAAAACCTGATAAAATGACAACGGGGTGGGTATTAATCAAGAATTTGCAGAGATTAGAAAGAATTATCGTTGTTCCAAAGAAATTTCAGCTCCGGAGGTCACGCCCAAAACCCGAAAAAAAACGACAGCCCGCGGGGTGAAAAAATGGTCAAAATTTAAAGGCCGTCAGAACTTCCCCAAAACCTGATAAAATGACAAAGGGGTGGGTATTAATCGAGAAATTGCAGAGATTAGAAAGAATTATCTTTGTTCTAAAGAAATTTCAGCTCCAGAGGTTACGCCAAAAATCAGAAAAAAACGACAGGCCCCGGGTTGAAAAAATGGTCAAAATTTAAAGGCTGTCAGATCTTCCCCAAAACCTGATAAAATGACAACGGGGTGGGTATTAATCGAGAAATTGCAGAGATTAGAAAGAATTATCTTTGTTCCAAGGAAATTTCAGCTCCGGAGGATAGGCCGAAAACCCGAAAAAAACGACAGGCCGCGGGTTGAAAAAATTGTCAAAATTTGAAGGGCGTCAGATCTTCCCCAAAACCTGATGAAATGACAACGGGGTGGGTATTAATCGAGAAATTGCAGAGATTAGAAAGAATTATCTTTGTTCCAAAGAAATTTCAGCTCCGGAGGTCACCTCCAAAACCTGAAAAAAACGACAGCCGGCGGGGTGAAAAAATGGTCAAAATTTAAAGGCTGTCAGATCTTCCGCAAAACCTGATAAAATGACAACGGGGTGGGTATTAATCGAGAAATTGCAGAGATTAGAAAGAATTATCGTTGTTCCAAAGAAATTTCAGCTCCAGAGGTTACGCTCAAAAACCGAAAAAAATGACAGCCGGCGGGGTGAAAAAATGGTCAAAATTTAAAGGCTGTCAGAACTTCCCCAAAACCTGATAAAATGACAAGGGGTGGGTATTAATCGAGAAATTGCAGAGATTAGAAAGAATTATCTTTGTTCCAAAGAAATTTCAGCTCCAGAGGTTACGCCAAAAATCAGAAAAAAACGACAGGCCCCGGGTTGAAAAAATGGTCAAAATTTAAAGGCCGTCAGATCTTCCTCAAAACCTGATAAAATGACAACTGGGTGGGTATTAATCGAGGAATTGCAGAGATTAGAAAGAATTATCTTTGTTCTAAGGAAATTTCAGCTAAAAAAAACGACACCGAAAAAAACGACAGGCCGCGGGTTTAAAAAATGGTCAAAATTTGAAGGGCGTCAGATCTTCCCCAAAACCTGATAAAATGACAACGGGGTGGGTATTAATCGAGGAATTGCAGGGATTAGAAAGAATTATCTTTGTTCTAAGGAAATTTCAGCTAAAAAAAACGACACCGAAAAAAACGACAGGCCGCGGGTTGAAAAAATGGTCAAAATTTGAAGGTCGTCAGATCTTCCCCAAAACCTGATAAAATGACAACGGGGTGGGTATTAATCAAGGAATTGCAGAGATTAGAAAGAATTATCTTTGTTCCAAGGAAATTTCAGCTAAAAAAAACGACACCGAAAAAAACGAAAGGCCGCGGGTTGAAAAAATGGTCAAAATTTTAAGGGCGTCAGATCTTCCCCAAAACCTGATAAAATGACAAGGGGGTGGGTATTAATCGAGGAATTGCAGAGATTAGAAAGAATTATCTTTGTTCCAAGGAAATTTCAGCTCCGGAGGATAGGCCGAAAACCCGAAAAAAACGACAGGCCGCGGGTTGAAAAAATTGTCAAAATTTGAAGGGCGTCAGATCTTCCCCAAAACCTGATGAAATGACAACGGGGTGGGTATTAATCGAGAAATTGCAGAGATTAGAAAGAATTATCCTTGTTCCAAAGAAATTTCAGCTCCGGAGGTCACCTCCAAAACCCGAAAAAAACGACAGCCGGCGGGGTGAAAAAATGGTCAAAATTTAAAGGCTGTCAGATCTTCCCCAAAACCTGATAAAATGACAACGGGGTGGGTATTAATCGAGAAATTGCAGAGATTAGAAAGAATTATCTTTGTTCCAAAGAAATTTCAGCTCCAGAGATCACGCCCAAAACCCGAAAAAAACGACAGGCCCCGGGTTGAAAAAATGGTCAAAATTTAAAGGCCGTCAGATCTTCCGCAAAACCTGATAAAATGACAACGGGGTGGGTATTAATCAAGAATTTGCAGAGATTAGAAAGAATTATCGTTGTTCCAAAGAAATTTCAGCTCCGGAGGTCACGCCCAAAACCCGAAAAAAAACGACAGCCCGCGGGGTGAAAAAATGGTCAAAATTTAAAGGCCGTCAGAACTTCCCCAAAACCTGATAAAATGACAAAGGGGTGGGTATTAATCGAGAAATTGCAGAGATTAGAAAGAATTATCTTTGTTCCAAAGAAATTTCAGCTCCAGAGGTTACGCCAAAAATCAGAAAAAAACGACAGGCCCCGGGTTGAAAAAATGGTCAAAATTTAAAGGCCGTCAGATCTTCCTCAAAACCTGATAAAATGACAACTGGGTGGGTATTAATCGAGGAATTGCAGAGATTAGAAAGAATTATCTTTGTTCTAAGGAAATTTCAGCTAAAAAAAACGACACCGAAAAAAACGACAGGCCCCGGGTTGAAAAAATGGTCAAAATTTAAAGGCCGTCAGATCTTCCTCAAAACCTGATAAAATGACAACTGGGTGGGTATTAATCGAGGAATTGCAGAGATTAGAAAGAATTATCTTTGTTCTAAGGAAATTTCAGCTAAAAAAAAACGACACCGAAAAAAACGACAGGCCGCGGGTTGAAAAAATGGTCAAAATTTGAAGGGCGTCAGATCTTCCCCAAAACCTGATAAAATGACAACGGGGTGGGTATTAATCGAGGAATTGCAGGGATTAGAAAGAATTATCTTTGTTCTAAGGAAATTTCAGCTAAAAAAAAACGACACCGAAAAAAACGACAGGCCGCGGGTTGAAAAAATGGTCAAAATTTGAAGGGCGTCAGATCTTCCCCAAAACCTGATAAAATGACAACGGGGTGGGTATTAATCGAGGAATTGCAGTGATTAGAAAGAATTATCTTTGTTCTAATGAAATTTCAGCTAAAAAAAACGACACCGAAAAAAACGACAGGCCGCGGGTTGAAAAAATGGTCAAAATTTGAAGTTTGTCAGATCTTCCCCAAAACCTGATAAAATGACAACGGGGTGGGTATTAATCAAGGAATTGCAGAGATTAGAAAGAATTATCTTTGTTCCAAGGAAATTTCAGCTAAAAAAAACGACACCGAAAAAAACGAAAGGCCGCGGGTTGAAAAAATGGTCAAAATTTTAAGGGCGTCAGATCTTCCCCAAAACCTGATAAAATGACAACGGGGTGGGTATTAATCAAGAATTTGCAGAGATTAGAAAGAATTATCGTTGTTCCAAAGAAATTTCAGCTCCGGAGGTCACGCCCAAAACCCGAAAAAAAACGACAGCCCGCGGGGTGAAAAAATGGTCAAAATTTAAAGGCCGTCAGAACTTCCCCAAAACCTGATAAAATGACAAAGGGGTGGGTATTAATCGAGAAATTGCAGAGATTAGAAAGAATTATCGTTGTTCCAAAGAAATTTCAGCTCCAGAGGTTACGCTCAAAAACCGAAAAAAACGACAGCCGGCGGGGTGAAAAAATGGTCAAAATTTAAAGGCTGTCAGATCTTCCGCAAAACCTGATAAAATGACAACGGGGTGGGTATTAATCGAGAAATTGCAGAGATTAGAAAGAATTATCGTTGTTCCAAAGAAATTTCAGCTCCAGAGGTTACGCTCAAAAACCGAAAAAAACGACAGCCGGCGGGGTGAAAAAATGGTCAAAATTTAAAGGCTGTCAAATCTTCCCCAAAACCTGATAAAATGACAACGGGGTGGGTATTAATCGAGAAATTGCAGAGATTAGAAAGAATTATCTTTGTTCCAAAGAAATTTCAGCTCCGGAGGTCACCTCCAAAACCTGAAAAAAACGACAGCCGGCGGGGTGAAAAAATGGTCAAAATTTAAAGGCTGTCAGATCTTCCGCAAAACCTGATAAAATGACAACGGGGTGGGTATTAATCGAGAAATTGCAGAGATTAGAAAGAATTATCGTTGTTCCAAAGAAATTTCAGCTCCAGAGGTTACGCTCAAAAACCGAAAAAAATGACAGCCGGCGGGGTGAAAAAATGGTCAAAATTTAAAGGCTGTCAGATCTTCCGCAAAACCTGATAAAATGACAACGGGGTGGGTATTAATCGAGAAATTGCAGAGATTAGAAAGAATTATCGTTGTTCCAAAGAAATTTCAGCTCCAGAGGTTACGCTCAAAAACCGAAAAAAACGACAGCCGGCGGGGTGAAAAAATGGTCAAAATTTAAAGGCTGTCAGATCTTCCGCAAAACCTGATAAAATGACAACGGGGTGGGTATTAATCGAGAAATTGCAGAGATTAGAAAGAATTATCGTTGTTCCAAAGAAATTTCAGCTCCAGAGGTTGCGCTCAAAAACCGAAAAAAACGACAGCCGGCGGGGTGAAAAAATGGTCAAAATTTAAAGGCTGTCAGATCTTCCCCAAAACCTGATAAAATGACAACGGGGTGGGTATTAATCGAGAAATTGCAGAGATTAGAAAGAATTATCGTTGTTCCAAAGAAATTTCAGCTCCAGAGGTTACGCCCAAAAACCGAAAAAAACGACAGCCCGCGGGGTGAAAAAATGGTCAAAATTTAAAGGCCGTCAGATCTTCCCCAAAACCTGATAAAATGACAACGGGGTGGGTATTAATCGAGAAATTGCAGAGATTAGAAAGAATTATCTTTGTTCTAAAGAAATTTCAGCTCCGGAGGTCACGCCCAAAACCCGAAAAAAACGACAGGCCCCGGGTTGAAAAAATGGTCAAAATTTAAAGGCCGTCAGATCTTCCGCAAAATCTGATAAAATGACAACGGGGTGGGTATTAATCAAGAATTTGCAGAGATTAGAAAGAATTATCGTTGTTCCAAAGAAATTTCAGCTCCGGAGGTCACGCCCAAAACCCGAAAAAAAACGACAGCCCGCGGGGTGAAAAAATGGTCAAAATTTAAAGGCCGTCAGATCTTCCCCAAAACCTGATAAAATGACAAAGGGGTGGGTATTAATCGAGGAATTGCAGAGATTAGAAAGAATTATCTTTGTTCCAAGGAAATTTCAGCTCCGGAGGCTACCGAAAAAAACGACAGGCCGCGGGTTGAAAAAATGGTCAAAATTTGAAGGGCGTCAGATCTTCCCCAAAACCTGATAAAATGACAACGGGGTGGGTATTAATCGAGGAATTGCAGAGATTAGAAAGAATTATCTTTGTTCCAAGGAAGTTTCAGCTCCGGAGTTTAGGCCGAAAACCCGAAAAAAACGACAGGCCGCGGGTTGAAAAAATGGTCAAAATTTGAAGGGCGTCAGATCTTCCTCAAAACCTGATAAAATGACAACTGGGTGGGTATTAATCGAGGAATTGCAGAGATTAGAAAGAATTATCTTTGTTCTAAGGAAATTTCAGCTAAAAAAAACGACACCG
The DNA here is from genome assembly GCA_029490765.1 of Euthynnus affinis. Classification (NCBI taxonomy): domain Eukaryota; kingdom Metazoa; phylum Chordata; class Actinopteri; order Scombriformes; family Scombridae; genus Euthynnus; species Euthynnus affinis. Next base: position 91,898 of record CM055859.1, read on the forward strand.
AAAAAAACGACAGGCCGCGGGTTGAAAAAATGGTCAAAATTTGAAGGGCGTCAGATCTTCCCCAAAACCTGATAAAATGACAATGGGGTGGGTATTAATCGAGGAATTGCAGGGATTAGAAAGAATTATCTTTGTTCTAGGGAAATTTCAGCTAAAAAAAAACGACACCGAAAAAAACGACAGGCCGCGGGTTGAAAAAATGGTCAAAATTTGAAGGTCGTCAGATCTTCCCCAAAACCTGATAAAATGACAACGGGGTGGGTATTAATCAAGGAATTGCAGAGATTAGAAAGAATTATCTTTGTTCCAAGGAAATTTCAGCTAAAAAAAACGACACCGAAAAAAACGAAAGGCCGCGGGTTGAAAAAATGGTCAAAATTTGAAGGGCGTCAGATCTTCCCCAAAACCTGATAAAATGACAAGGGGGTGGGTATTAATCGAGGAATTGCAGAGATTAGAAAGAATTATCTTTGTTCCAAGGAAATTTCAGCTCCGGAGGATAGGCCGAAAACCCGAAAAAAACGACAGGCCGCGGGTTGAAAAAATTGTCAAAATTTGAAGGGCGTCAGATCTTCCCCAAAACCTGATGAAATGACAACGGGGTGGGTATTAATCGAGAAATTGCAGAGATTAGAAAGAATTATCCTTGTTCCAAAGAAATTTCAGCTCCGGAGGTCACCTCCAAAACCCGAAAAAAACGACAGCCGGCGGGGTGAAAAAATGGTCAAAATTTAAAGGCTGTCAGATCTTCCCCAAAACCTGATAAAATGACAACGGGGTGGGTATTAATCGAGAAATTGCAGAGATTAGAAAGAATTATCTTTGTTCCAAAGAAATTTCAGCTCCAGAGATCACGCCCAAAACCTGAAAAAAACGACAGGCCCCGGGTTGAAAAAATGGTCAAAATTTAAAGGCCGTCAGATCTTCCGCAAAACCTGATAAAATGACAACGGGGTGGGTATTAATCAAGAATTTGCAGAGATTAGAAAGAATTATCGTTGTTCCAAAGAAATTTCAGCTCCGGAGGTCACGCCCAAAACCCGAAAAAAAACGACAGCCCGCGGGGTGAAAAAATGGTCAAAATTTAAAGGCCGTCAGAACTTCCCCAAAACCTGATAAAATTACAAAGGGGTGGGTATTAATCGAGAAATTGCAGAGATTAGAAAGAATTATCTTTGTTCCAAAGAAATTTCAGCTCCAGAGGTTACGCCAAAAATCAGCAAAAAACGACAGGCCCCGGGTTGAAAAAATGGTCAAAATTTAAAGGCCTTCAGATCTTCCCCAAAACCTGATAAAATGACAACGGGGTGGGTATTAATCGAGAAATTGCAGAGATTAGAAAGAATTATCTTTGTTCCAAAGAAATTTCAGCTCCAGAGATCACGCCCAAAACCCGAAAAAAACGACAGGCCCCGGGTTGAAAAAATGGTCAAAATTTAAAGGCCGTCAGATCTTCCGCAAAACCTGATAAAATGACAACGGGGTGGGTATTAATCAAGAATTTGCAGAGATTAGAAAGAATTATCGTTGTTCCAAAGAAATTTCAGCTCCGGAGGTCACGCCCAAAACCCGAAAAAAAACGACAGCCCGCGGGGTGAAAAAATGGTCAAAATTTAAAGGCCGTCAGAACTTCCCCAAAACCTGATAAAATGAAAAGGGGTGGGTATTAATCGAGAAATTGCAGAGATTAGAAAGAATTATCTTTGTTCCAAAGAAATTTCAGCTCCAGAGGTTACGCCAAAAATCAGAAAAAAACGACAGGCCCCGGGTTGAAAAAATGGTCAAAATTTAAAGGCCGTCAGATCTTCCTCAAAACCTGATAAAATGACAACTGGGTGGGTATTAATCGAGGAATTGCAGAGATTAGAAAGAATTATCTTTGTTCTAAGGAAATTTCAGCTAAAAAAAACGACACCGAAAAAAACGACAGGCCGCGGGTTTAAAAAATGGTCAAAATTTGAAGGGCGTCAGATCTTCCCCAAAACCTGATAAAATGACAACGGGGTGGGTATTAATCGAGGAATTGCAGGGATTAGAAAGAATTATCTTTGTTCTAAGGAAATTTCAGCTAAAAAAAACGACACCGAAAAAAACGACAGGCCGCGGGTTGAAAAAATGGTCAAAATTTGAAGGTCGTCAGATCTTCCCCAAAACCTGATAAAATGACAACGGGGTGGGTATTAATCAAGGAATTGCAGAGATTAGAAAGAATTATCTTTGTTCCAAGGAAATTTCAGCTAAAAAAAACGACACCGAAAAAAACGAAAGGCCGCGGGTTGAAAAAATGGTCAAAATTTTAAGGGCGTCAGATCTTCCCCAAAACCTGATAAAATGACAAGGGGGTGGGTATTAATCGAGGAATTGCAGAGATTAGAAAGAATTATCTTTGTTCCAAGGAAATTTCAGCTCCGGAGGATAGGCCGAAAACCCGAAAAAAACGACAGGCCGCGGGTTGAAAAAATTGTCAAAATTTGAAGGGCGTCAGATCTTCCCCAAAACCTGATGAAATGACAACGGGGTGGGTATTAATCGAGAAATTGCAGAGATTAGAAAGAATTATCCTTGTTCCAAAGATATTTCAGCTCCAGAGGTCACCTCCAAAACCCGAAAAAAACGACAGCCGGCGGGGTGAAAAAATGGTCAAAATTTAAAGGCTGTCAGATCTTCCCCAAAACCTGATAAAATGACAACGGGGTGGGTATTAATCGAGAAATTGCAGAGATTAGAAAGAATTATCTTTGTTCCAAAGAAATTTCAGCTCCAGAGATCACGCCCAAAACCCGAAAAAAACGACAGGCCCCGGGTTGAAAAAATGGTCAAAATTTAAAGGCCGTCAGATCTTCCGCAAAACCTGATAAAATGACAACGGGGTGGGTATTAATCAAGAATTTGCAGAGATTAGAAAGAATTATCGTTGTTCCAAAGAAATTTCAGCTCCGGAGGTCACGCCCAAAACCCGAAAAAAAACGACAGCCCGCGGGGTGAAAAAATGGTCAAAATTTAAAGGCCGTCAGAACTTCCCCAAAACCTGATAAAATGACAAAGGGGTGGGTATTAATCGAGAAATTGCAGAGATTAGAAAGAATTATCTTTGTTCCAAAGAAATTTCAGCTCCAGAGGTTACGCCAAAAATCAGAAAAAAACGACAGGCCCCGGGTTGAAAAAATGGTCAAAATTTAAAGGCCGTCAGATCTTCCTCAAAACCTGATAAAATGACAACTGGGTGGGTATTAATCGAGGAATTGCAGAGATTAGAAAGAATTATCTTTGTTCTAAGGAAATTTCAGCTAAAAAAAACGACACCGAAAAAAACGACAGGCCGCGGGTTGAAAAAATGGTCAAAATTTGAAGGGCGTCAGATCTTCCCCAAAACCTGATAAAATGACAACGGGGTGGGTATTAATCGAGGAATTGCAGGGATTAGAAAGAATTATCTTTGTTCTAATGAAATTTCAGCTAAAAAAAACGACACCGAAAAAAACGACAGGCCGCGGGTTGAAAAAATGGTCAAAATTTGAAGGTCGTCAGATCTTCCCCAAAACCTGATAAAATGACAACGGGGTGGGTATTAATCAAGGAATTGCAGAGATTAGAAAGAATTATCTTTGTTCCAAGGAAATTTCAGCTAAAAAAAACGACACCGAAAAAAACGAAAGGCCGCGGGTTGAAAAAATGGTCAAAATTTTAAGGGCGTCAGATCTTCCCCAAAACCTGATAAAATGACAAGGGGGTGGGTATTAATCGAGGAATTGCAGAGATTAGAAAGAATTATCTTTGTTCCAAGGAAATTTCAGCTCCGGAGGATAGGCCGAAAACCCGAAAAAAACGACAGGCCGCGGGTTGAAAAAATTGTCAAAATTTGAAGGGCGTCAGATCTTCCCCAAAACCTGATGAAATGACAACGGGGTGGGTATTAATCGAGAAATTGCAGAGATTAGAAAGAATTATCTTTGTTCCAAAGAAATTTCAGCTCCAGAGATCACGCCCAAAACCCGAAAAAAACGACAGGCCCCGGGTTGAAAAAATGGTCAAAATTTAAAGGCCGTCAGATCTTCCGCAAAACCTGATAAAATGACAACGGGGTGGGTATTAATCAAGAATTTGCAGAGATTAGAAAGAATTATCGTTGTTCCAAAGAAATTTCAGCTCCGGAGGTCACGCCCAAAACCCGAAAAAAAACGACAGCCCGCGGGGTGAAAAAATGGTCAAAATTTAAAGGCCGTCAGAACTTCCCCAAAACCTGATAAAATGACAAAGGGGTGGGTATTAATCGAGAAATTGCAGAGATTAGAAAGAATTATCTTTGTTCCAAAGAAATTTCAGCTCCAGAGGTTACGCCAAAAATCAGAAAAAAACGACAGGCCCCGGGTTGAAAAAATGGTCAAAATTTAAAGGCCTTCAGATCTTCCCCAAAACCTGATAAAATGACAACGGGGTGGGTATTAATCGAGAAATTGCAGAGATTAGAAAGAATTATCTTTGTTCCAAAGAAATTTCAGCTCCAGAGATCACGCCCAAAACCCGAAAAAAACGACAGGCCCCGGGTTGAAAAAATGGTCAAAATTTAAAGGCCGTCAGATCTTCCGCAAAACCTGATAAAATGACAACGGGGTGGGTATTAATCAAGAATTTGCAGAGATTAGAAAGAATTATCGTTGTTCCAAAGAAATTTCAGCTCCGGAGGTCACGCCCAAAACCCGAAAAAAAACGACAGCCCGCGGGGTGAAAAAATGGTCAAAATTTAAAGGCCGTCAGAACTTCCCCAAAACCTGATAAAATGAAAAGGGGTGGGTATTAATCGAGAAATTGCAGAGATTAGAAAGAATTATCTTTGTTCCAAAGAAATTTCAGCTCCAGAGGTTACGCCAAAAATCAGAAAAAAACGACAGGCCCCGGGTTGAAAAAATGGTCAAAATTTAAAGGCCGTCAGATCTTCCTCAAAACCTGATAAAATGACAACTGGGTGGGTATTAATCGAGGAATTGCAGAGATTAGAAAGAATTATCTTTGTTCTAAGGAAATTTCAGCTAAAAAAAACGACACCGAAAAAAACGACAGGCCGCGGGTTTAAAAAATGGTCAAAATTTGAAGGGCGTCAGATCTTCCCCAAAACCTGATAAAATGACAACGGGGTGGGTATTAATCGAGGAATTGCAGGGATTAGAAAGAATTATCTTTGTTCTAAGGAAATTTCAGCTAAAAAAAACGACACCGAAAAAAACGACAGGCCGCGGGTTGAAAAAATGGTCAAAATTTGAAGGTCGTCAGATCTTCCCCAAAACCTGATAAAATGACAACGGGGTGGGTATTAATCAAGGAATTGCAGAGATTAGAAAGAATTATCTTTGTTCCAAGGAAATTTCAGCTAAAAAAAACGACACCGAAAAAAACGAAAGGCCGCGGGTTGAAAAAATGGTCAAAATTTTAAGGGCGTCAGATCTTCCCCAAAACCTGATAAAATGACAAGGGGGTGGGTATTAATCGAGGAATTGCAGAGATTAGAAAGAATTATCTTTGTTCCAAGGAAATTTCAGCTCCGGAGGATAGGCCGAAAACCCGAAAAAAACGACAGGCCGCGGGTTGAAAAAATTGTCAAAATTTGAAGGGCGTCAGATCTTCCCCAAAACCTGATGAAATGACAACGGGGTGGGTATTAATCGAGAAATTGCAGAGATTAGAAAGAATTATCTTTGTTCCAAAGAAATTTCAGCTCCAGAGATCACGCCCAAAACCTGAAAAAAACGACAGGCCCCGGGTTGAAAAAATGGTCAAAATTTAAAGGCCGTCAGATCTTCCGCAAAACCTGATAAAATGACAACGGGGTGGGTATTAATCAAGAATTTGCAGAGATTAGAAAGAATTATCGTTGTTCCAAAGAAATTTCAGCTCCGGAGGTCACGCCCAAAACCCGAAAAAAAACGACAGCCCGCGGGGTGAAAAAATGGTCAAAATTTAAAGGCCGTCAGAACTTCCCCAAAACCTGATAAAATGACAAAGGGGTGGGTATTAATCGAGAAATTGCAGAGATTAGAAAGAATTATCTTTGTTCCAAAGAAATTTCAGCTCCAGAGGTTACGCCAAAAATCAGAAAAAAACGACAGGCCCCGGGTTGAAAAAATGGTCAAAATTTAAAGGCCTTCAGATCTTCCCCAAAACCTGATAAAATGACAACGGGGTGGGTATTAATCGAGAAATTGCAGAGATTAGAAAGAATTATCTTTGTTCCAAAGAAATTTCAGCTCCAGAGATCACGCCCAAAACCCGAAAAAAACGACAGGCCCCGGGTTGAAAAAATGGTCAAAATTTAAAGGCCGTCAGATCTTCCGCAAAACCTGATAAAATGACAACGGGGTGGGTATTAATCAAGAATTTGCAGAGATTAGAAAGAATTATCGTTGTTCCAAAGAAATTTCAGCTCCGGAGGTCACGCCCAAAACCCGAAAAAAAAACGACAGCCCGCGGGGTGAAAAAATGGTCAAAATTTAAAGGCCGTCAGAACTTCCCCAAAACCTGATAAAATGAAAAGGGGTGGGTATTAATCGAGAAATTGCAGAGATTAGAAAGAATTATCTTTGTTCCAAAGAAATTTCAGCTCCAGAGGTTACGCCAAAAATCAGAAAAAAACGACAGGCCCCGGGTTGAAAAAATGGTCAAAATTTAAAGGCCGTCAGATCTTCCTCAAAACCTGATAAAATGACAACTGGGTGGGTATTAATCGAGGAATTGCAGAGATTAGAAAGAATTATCTTTGTTCTAAGGAAATTTCAGCTAAAAAAAACGACACCGAAAAAAACGACAGGCCGCGGGTTTAAAAAATGGTCAAAATTTGAAGGGCGTCAGATCTTCCCCAAAACCTGATAAAATGACAACGGGGTGGGTATTAATCGAGGAATTGCAGGGATTAGAAAGAATTATCTTTGTTCTAAGGAAATTTCAGCTAAAAAAAACGACACCGAAAAAAACGACAGGCCGCGGGTTGAAAAAATGGTCAAAATTTGAAGGTCGTCAGATCTTCCCCAAAACCTGATAAAATGACAACGGGGTGGGTATTAATCAAGGAATTGCAGAGATTAGAAAGAATTATCTTTGTTCCAAGGAAATTTCAGCTAAAAAAAACGACACCGAAAAAAACGAAAGGCCGCGGGTTGAAAAAATGGTCAAAATTTTAAGGGCGTCAGATCTTCCCCAAAACCTGATAAAATGACAAGGGGGTGGGTATTAATCGAGGAATTGCAGAGATTAGAAAGAATTATCTTTGTTCCAAGGAAATTTCAGCTCCGGAGGATAGGCCGAAAACCCGAAAAAAACGACAGGCCGCGGGTTGAAAAAATTGTCAAAATTTGAAGGGCGTCAGATCTTCCCCAAAACCTGATGAAATGACAACGGGGTGGGTATTAATCGAGAAATTGCAGAGATTAGAAAGAATTATCCTTGTTCCAAAGATATTTCAGCTCCGGAGGTCACCTCCAAAACCCGAAAAAAACGACAGCCGGCGGGGTGAAAAAATGGTCAAAATTTAAAGGCTGTCAGATCTTCCCCAAAACCTGATAAAATGACAACGGGGTGGGTATTAATCGAGAAATTGCAGAGATTAGAAAGAATTATCTTTGTTCCAAAGAAATTTCAGCTCCAGAGATCACGCCCAAAACCCGAAAAAAACGACAGGCCCCGGGTTGAAAAAATGGTCAAAATTTAAAGGCCGTCAGATCTTCCGCAAAACCTGATAAAATGACAACGGGGTGGGTATTAATCAAGAATTTGCAGAGATTAGAAAGAATTATCTTTGTTCCAAGGAAATTTCAGCTCCGGAGGACAGGCAGAAAACCCGAAAAAAACGACAGGCCGCGGGTTGAAAAAATTGTCAAAATTTGAAGGGCGTCAGATCTTCCCCAAAACCTGATGAAATGACAACGGGGTGGGTATTAATCGAGAAATTGCAGAGATTAGAAAGAATTATCTTTGTTCCAAAGAAATTTCAACTCCGGAGGTCACCTCCAAAACCTGAAAAAAACGACAGCCGGCGGGGTGAAAAAATGGTCAAAATTTAAAGGCCGTCAGATCTTCCCCAAAACCTGATAAAATGACAACGGGGTGGGTATTAATCGAGAAATTGCAGAGATTAGAAAGAATTATCTTTGTTCCAAAGAAATTTCAGCTCCGGAGGTCACCTCCAAAACCCGAAAAAAACGACAGCCGGCGGGGTGAAAAAATGGTCAAAATTTAAAGGCTGTCAGATCTTCCCCAAAACCTGATAAAATGACAACGGGGTGGGTATTAATCGAGAAATTGCAGAGATTAGAAAGAATTATCTTTGTTCCAAAGAAATTTCAGCTCCAGAGATCACGCCCAAAACCCGAAAAAAACGACAGGCCCCGGGTTGAAAAAATGGTCAAAATTTAAAGGCCGTCAGATCTTCCGCAAAACCTGATAAAATGACAACGGGGTGGGTATTAATCAAGAATTTGCAGAGATTAGAAAGAATTATCGTTGTTCCAAAGAAATTTCAGCTCCGGAGGTCACGCCCAAAACCCGAAAAAAAACGACAGCCCGCGGGGTGAAAAAATGGTCAAAATTTAAAGGCCGTCAGAACTTCCCCAAAACCTGATAAAATGACAAAGGGGTGGGTATTAATCGAGAAATTGCAGAGATTAGAAAGAATTATCGTTGTTCCAAAGAAATTTCAGCTCCAGAGGTTACGCCCAAAAACCGAAAAAAACGACAGCCCGCGGGGTGAAAAAATGGTCAAAATTTAAAGGCTGTCAGATCTTCCGCAAAACCTGATAAAATGACAACGGGGTGGGTATTAATCAAGAATTTGCAGAGATTAGAAAGAATTATCGTTGTTCCAAAGAAATTTCAGCTCCGGAGGTCACGCCCAAAACCCGAAAAAAAACGACAGCCCGCGGGGTGAAAAAATGGTCAAAATTTAAAGGCCGTCAGAACTTCCCCAAAACCTGATAAAATGACAAAGGGGTGGGTATTAATCGAGAAATTGCAGAGATTAGAAAGAATTATCTTTGTTCTAAAGAAATTTCAGCTCCAGAGGTTACGCCAAAAATCAGAAAAAAACGACAGGCCCCGGGTTGAAAAAATGGTCAAAATTTAAAGGCTGTCAGATCTTCCCCAAAACCTGATAAAATGACAACGGGGTGGGTATTAATCGAGAAATTGCAGAGATTAGAAAGAATTATCGTTGTTCCAAAGAAATTTCAGCTCCAGAGGTTACGCCCAAAAACCGAAAAAAACGACAGCCCGCGGGGTGAAAAAATGGTCAAAATTTAAAGGCCGTCAGATCTTCCCCAAAACCTGATAAAATGACAACGGGGTGGGTATTAATCGAGAAATTGCAGAGATTAGAAAGAATTATCTTTGTTCCAAGGAAATTTCAGCTCCGGAGGATAGGCCGAAAACCCGAAAAAAACGACAGGCCGCGGGTTGAAAAAATTGTCAAAATTTGAAGGGCGTCAGATCTTCCCCAAAACCTGATGAAATGACAACGGGGTGGGTATTAATCGAGAAATTGCAGAGATTAGAAAGAATTATCTTTGTTCCAAAGAAATTTCAGCTCCGGAGGTCACCTCCAAAACCTGAAAAAAACGACAGCCGGCGGGGTGAAAAAATGGTCAAAATTTAAAGGCCGTCAGATCTTCCGCAAAACCTGATAAAATGACAACGGGGTGGGTATTAATCAAGAATTTGCAGAGATTAGAAAGAATTATCGTTGTTCCAAAGAAATTTCAGCTCCGGAGGTCACGCCCAAAACCCGAAAAAAAACGACAGCCCGCGGGGTGAAAAAATGGTCAAAATTTAAAGGCCGTCAGAACTTCCCCAAAACCTGATAAAATGACAAAGGGGTGGGTATTAATCGAGAAATTGCAGAGATTAGAAAGAATTATCTTTGTTCCAAAGAAATTTCAGCTCCAGAGGTTACGCCAAAAATCAGAAAAAAACGACAGGCCGCGGGTTGAAAAAATGGTCAAAATTTAAAGGCTGTCAGATCTTCCCCAAAACCTGATAAAATGACAACGGGGTGGGTATTAATCGAGAAATTGCAGAGATTAGAAAGAATTATCGTTGTTCCAAAGCAATTTCAGCTCCAGAGGTTACGCCCAAAAACCGAAAAAAACGACAGCCCGCGGGGTGAAAAAATGGTCAAAATTTAAAGGCTGTCAGATCTTCCCCAAAACCTGATAAAATGACAACGGGGTGGGTATTAATCGAGAAATTGCAGAGATTAGAAAGAATTATCGTTGTTCCAAAGAAATTTCAGCTCCAGAGGTTACGCCCAAAAACCGAAAAAAACGACAGCCCGCGGGGTGAAAAAATGGTCAAAATTTAAAGGCCGTCAGATCTTCCCCAAAACCTGATAAAATGACAACGGGGTGGGTATTAATCGAGAAATTGCAGAGATTAGAAAGAATTATCTTTGTTCCAAGGAAATTTCAGCTCCGGAGGATAGGCCGAAAACCCGAAAAAAACGACAGGCCGCGGGTTGAAAAAATTGTCAAAATTTGAAGGGCGTCAGATCTTCCCCAAAACCTGATGAAATGACAACGGGGTGGGTATTAATCGAGAAATTGCAGAGATTAGAAAGAATTATCTTTGTTCCAAAGAAATTTCAGCTCCGGAGGTCACCTCCAAAACCTGAAAAAAACGACAGCCGGCGGGGTGAAAAAATGGTCAAAATTTAAAGGCCGTCAGATCTTCCCCAAAACCTGATAAAATGACAACGGGGTGGGTATTAATCGAGAAATTGCAGAGATTAGAAAGAATTATCTTTGTTCCAAAGAAATTTCAGCTCCGGAGGTCACCTCCAAAACCCGAAAAAAACGACAGCCGGCGGGGTGAAAAAATGGTCAAAATTTAAAGGCTGTCAGATCTTCCCCAAAACCTGATAAAATGACAACGGGGTGGGTATTAATCGAGAAATTGCAGAGATTAGAAAGAATTATCTTTGTTCCAAAGAAATTTCAGCTCCAGAGATCACGCCCAAAACCCGAAAAAAACGACAGGCCCCGGGTTGAAAAAATGGTCAAAATTTAAAGGCCGTCAGATCTTCCGCAAAACCTGATAAAATGACAACGGGGTGGGTATTAATCAAGAATTTGCAGAGATTAGAAAGAATTATCGTTGTTCCAAAGAAATTTCAGCTCCGGAGGTCACGCCCAAAACCCGAAAAAAAACGACAGCCCGCGGGGTGAAAAAATGGTCAAAATTTAAAGGCCGTCAAAACTTCCCCAAAACCTGATAAAATGACAAAGGGGTGGGTATTAATCGAGAAATTGCAGAGATTAGAAAGAATTATCTTTGTTCCAAAGAAATTTCAGCTCCAGAGGTTACGCCAAAAATCAGAAAAAAACGACAGGCCCCGGGTTGAAAAAATGGTCAAAATTTAAAGGCCTTCAGATCTTCCCCAAAACCTGATAAAATGACAACGGGGTGGGTATTAATCGAGAAATTGCAGAGATTAGAAAGAATTATCTTTGTTCCAAAGAAATTTCAGCTCCGGAGGTCACCTCCAAAACCTGAAAAAAACGACAGCCGGCGGGGTGAAAAAATGGTCAAAATTTAAAGGCTGTCAGATCTTCCCCAAAACCTGATAAAATGACAACGGGGTGGGTATTAATCGAGAAATTGCAGAGATTAGAAAGAATTATCGTTGTTCCAAAGAAATTTCAGCTCCAGAGGTTACGCCCAAAAACCGAAAAAAACGACAGCCGGCGGAGTGAAAAAATGGTCAAAATTTAAAGGCTGTCAGATCTTCCCCAAAACCTGATAAAATGACAACGGGGTGGGTATTAATCGAGAAATTGCAGAGATTAGAAAGAATTATCGTTGTTCCAAAGAAATTTCAGCTCCAGAGGTTACGCCCAAAAACCGAAAAAAACGACAGCCCGCGGGCTGAAAAAATGGTCAAAATTTAAAGGCTGTCAGATCTTCCCCAAAACCTGATAAAATGACAACGGGGTGGGTATTAATCGAGAAATTGCAGAGATTAGAAAGAATTATCGTTGTTCCAAAGAAATTTCAGCTCCAGAGGTTACGCCCAAAAACCGAAAAAAACGACAGCCCGCGGGGTGAAAAAAAGGTCAAAATTTAAAGGCCGTCAGATCTTCTCCAAAACCTGATAAAATGACAAAGGGGTGGGTATTAATCGAGGAATTGCAGAGATTAGAAAGAATTATCTTTGTTCCAAGGAAATTTCAGCTCCGGAGGCTACCGAAAAAAACGACAGGCCGCGGGTTGAAAAAATGGTCAAAATTTGAAGGGCGTCAGATCTTCCCCAAAACCTGATAAAATGACAACGGGGTGGGTATTAATCGAGGAATTGCAGAGATTAGAAAGAATTATCTTTGTTCCAAGGAAATTTCAGCTCCGGAGTTTAGGCCGAAAACCCGAAAAAAACGACAGGCCGCGGGTTGAAAAAATGGTCAAAATTTGAAGGGCGTCAGATCTTCCTCAAAACCTGATAAAATGACAACTGGGTGGGTATTAATCGAGGAATTGCAGAGATTAGAAAGAATTATCTTTGTTCTAAGGAAATTTCAGCTAAAAAAAACGACACCGAAAAAAACGACAGGCCGCGGGTTGAAAAAATGGTCAAAATTTGAAGGGCGTCAGATCTTCCCCAAAACCTGATAAAATGACAACGGGGTGGGTATTAATCGAGGAATTGCAGAGATTAGAAAGAATTATCTTTGTTCCAAGGAAATTTCAGCTCCGGAGGATAGGCCGAAAACCCGAAAAAAACGACAGGCCGCGGGTTGAAAAAATTGTCAAAATTTGAAGGGCGTCAGATCTTCCCCAAAACCTGATGAAATGACAACGGGGTGGGTATTAATCGAGAAATTGCAGAGATTAGAAAGAATTATCTTTGTTCCAAAGAAATTTCAGCTCCGGAGGTCACCTCCAAAACCTGAAAAAAACGACAGCCGGCGGGGTGAAAAAATGGTCAAAATTTAAAGGCTGTCAGATCTTCCCCAAAACCTGATAAAATGACAACGGGGTGGGTATTAATCGAGAAATTGCAGAGATTAGAAAGAATTATCTTTGTTCCAAAGAAATTTCAGCTCCGGAGGTCACCTCCAAAACCCGAAAAAAACGACAGCCGGCGGGGTGAAAAAATGGTCAAAATTTAAAGGCTGTCAGATCTTCCCCAAAACCTGATAAAATGACAACGGGGTGGGTATTAATCGAGAAATTGCAGAGATTAGAAAGAATTATCTTTGTTCCAAAGAAATTTCAGCTCCAGAGATCACGCCCAAAACCCGAAAAAAACGACAGGCCCCGGGTTGAAAAAATGGTCAAAATTTAAAGGCCGTCAGATCTTCCGCAAAACCTGATAAAATGACAACGGGGTGGATATTAATCAAGAATTTGCAGAGATTAGAAAGAATTATCGTTGTTCCAAAGAAATTTCAGCTCCGGAGGTCACGCCCAAAACCCGAAAAAAAACGACAGCCCGCGGGGTGAAAAAATGGTCAAAATTTAAAGGCCGTCAGATCTTCCCCAAAACCTGATAAAATGACAACGGGGTGGGTATTAATCGAGAAATTGCAGAGATTAGAAAGAATTATCGTTGTTCCAAAGAAATTTCAGCTCCAGAGGTTACGCCCAAAAACCGAAAAAAACGACAGCCCGCGGGGTGAAAAAATGGTCAAAATTTAAAGGCCGTCAGATCTTCCCCAAAACCTGATAAAATGACAAAGGGGTGGGTATTAATCGAGGAATTGCAGAGATTAGAAAGAATTATCTTTGTTCCAAGGAAATTTCAGCTCCGGAGGCTACCGAAAAAAACGACAGGCCGCGGGTTGAAAAAATGGTCAAAATTTGAAGGGCGTCAGATCTTCCCCAAAACCTGATAAAATGACAACGGGGTGGGTATTAATCGAGGAATTGCAGAGATTAGAAAGAATTATCTTTGTTCCAAGGAAATTTCAGCTCCGGAGTTTAGGCCGAAAACCCGAAAAAAACGACAGGCCGCGGGTTGAAAAAATGGTCAAAATTTGAAGGGCGTCAGATCTTCCTCAAAACCTGATAAAATGACAACTGGGTGGGTATTAATCGAGGAATTGCAGAGATTAGAAAGAATTATCTTTGTTCTAAGGAAATTTCAGCTAAAAAAAACGACACCGAAAAAAACAACAGGCCGCGGGTTGAAAAAATGGTCAAAATTTGAAGGGCGTCAGATCTTCCCCAAAACCTGATAAAATGACAACGGGGTGGGTATTAATCAAGGAATTGCAGAGATTAGAAAGAATTATCTTTGTTCCAAGGAAATTTCAGCTAAAAAAAACGACACCGAAAAAAACGAAAGGCCGCGGGTTGAAAAAATGGTCAAAATTTGAAGGGCGTCAGATCTTCCCCAAAACCTGATAAAATGACAAGGGGGTGGGTATTAATCGAGGAATTGCAGAGATTAGAAAGAATTATCTTTGTTCCAAAGAAATTTCAGCTCCGGAGGTCACGCCCAAAACCCGAAAAAAAACGACAGCCCGCGGGGTGAAAAAATGGTCAAAATTTAAAGGTCGTCAGAACTTCCCCAAAACCTGATAAAATGACAAAGGGGTGGGTATTAATCGAGAAATTGCAGAGATTAGAAAGAATTATCTTTGTTCCAAAGAAATTTCAGCTCCGGAGGTTACGCCAAAAATCAGAAAAAAACGACAGGCCCCGGGTTGAAAAAATGGTCAAAATTTAAAGGCCTTCAGATCTTCCCCAAAACCTGATAAAATGACAACGGGGTGGGTATTAATCGAGAAATTGCAGAGATTAGAAAGAATTATCTTTGTTCCAAAGAAATTTCAGCTCCGGAGGTCACCTCCAAAACCTGAAAAAAACGACAGCCGGCGGGGTGAAAAAATGGTCAAAATTTAAAGGCTGTCAGATCTTCCCCAAAACCTGATAAAATGACAAAGGGGTGGGTATTAATCGAGAAATTGCAGAGATTAGAAAGAATTATCTTTGTTCCAAAGAAATTTCAGCTCCGGAGGTTACGCCAAAAATCAGAAAAAAACGACAGGCCCCGGGTTGAAAAAATGGTCAAAATTTAAAGGCCTTCAGATCTTCCCCAAAACCTGATAAAATGACAACGGGGTGGGTATTAATCGAGAAATTGCAGAGATTAGAAAGAATTATCTTTGTTCCAAAGAAATTTCAGCTCCGGAGGTCACCTCCAAAACCTGAAAAAAACGACAGCCGGCGGGGTGAAAAAATGGTCAAAATTTAAAGGCTGTCAGATCTTCCGCAAAACCTGATAAAATGACAACGGGGTGGGTATTAATCGAGAAATTGCAGAGATTAGAAAGAATTATCGTTGTTCCAAAGAAATTTCAGCTCCAGAGGTTACGCCCAAAAACCGAAAAAAACGACAGCCCGCGGGGTGAAAAAATGGTCAAAATTTATAGGCTGTCAGATCTTCCCCAAAACCTGATAAAATGACAACGGGGTGGGTATTAATCGAGAAATTGCAGAGATTAGAAAGAATTATCGTTGTTCCAAAGAAATTTCAGCTCCAGAGGTTACGCCCAAAAACCGAAAAAAACGACAGGCCGCGGGTTGAAAAAATGGTCAAAATTTGAAGGGCGTCAGATCTTCCCCAAAACCTGATAAAATGACAACGGGGTGGGTATTAATCAAGGAATTGCAGAGATTAGAAAGAATTATCTTTGTTCCAAGGAAATTTCAGCTAAAAAAAACGACACCGAAAAAAACGAAAGGCCGCGGGTTGAAAAAATGGTCAAAATTTGAAGGGCGTCAGATCTTCCCCAAAACCTGATAAAATGACAAGGGGGTGGGTATTAATCGAGGAATTGCAGAGATTAGAAAGAATTATCTTTCCTCCAAGGAAATTTCAGCTCCGGAGGATAGGCCGAAAACCCGAAAAAAACGACAGGCCGCGGGTTGAAAAAATGGTCAAAATTTGAAGGGCGTCAGATCTTCCCCAAAACCTGATGAAATGACAACGGGGTGGGTATTAATCGAGAAATTGCAGAGATTAGAAAGAATTATCGTTGTTCCAAAGAAATTTCAGCTCCGGAGGTCACGCCCAAAACCCGAAAAAAAACGACAGCCCGCGGGGTGAAAAAATGGTCAAAATTTAAAGGCCGTCAGAACTTCCCCAAAACCTGATAAAATGACAAAGGGGTGGGTATTAATCGAGAAATTGCAGAGATTAGAAAGAATTATCTTTGTTCCAAAGAAATTTCAGCTCCAGAGGTTACGCCAAAAATCAGAAAAAAACGACAGGCCCCGGGTTGAAAAAATGGTCAAAATTTAAAGGCTGTCAGATCTTCCCCAAAACCTGATAAAATGACAACGGGGTGGGTATTAATCGAGAAATTGCAGAGATTAGAAAGAATTATCGTTGTTCCAAAGAAATTTCAGCTCCAGAGGTTACGCCCAAAAACCGAAAAAAACGACAGCCCGCGGGGTGAAAAAATGGTCAAAATTTAAAGGCTGTCAGATCTTCCCCAAAACCTGATAAAATGACAACGGGGTGGGTATTAATCGAGAAATTGCAGAGATTAGAAAGAATTATCGTTGTTCCAAAGAAATTTCAGCTCCAGAGGTTACGCCCAAAAACCGAAAAAAACGACAGCCCGCGGGGTGAAAAAATGGTCAAAATTTAAAGGCCGTCAGATCTTCCCCAAAACCTGATAAAATGACAACGGGGTGGGTATTAATCGAGAAATTGCAGAGATTAGAAAGAATTATCTTTGTTCCAAGGAAATTTCAGCTCCGGAGGATAGGCCGAAAACCCGAAAAAAACGACAGGCCGCGGGTTGAAAAAATTGTCAAAATTTGAAGGGCGTCAGATCTTCCCCAAAACCTGATGAAATGACAACGGGGTGGGTATTAATCGAGAAATTGCAGAGATTAGAAAGAATTATCTTTGTTCCAAAGAAATTTCAGCTCCGGAGGTCACCTCCAAAACCTGAAAAAAACGACAGCCGGCGGGGTGAAAAAATGGTCAAAATTTAAAGGCCGTCAGATCTTCCCCAAAACCTGATAAAATGACAACGGGGTGGGTATTAATCGAGAAATTGCAGAGATTAGAAAGAATTATCTTTGTTCCAAAGAAATTTCAGCTCCGGAGGTCACCTCCAAAACCCGAAAAAAACGACAGCCGGCGGGGTGAAAAAATGGTCAAAATTTAAAGGCTGTCAGATCTTCCCCAAAACCTGATAAAATGACAACGGGGTGGGTATTAATCGAGAAATTGCAGAGATTAGAAAGAATTATCTTTGTTCCAAAGAAATTTCAGCTCCAGAGATCACGCCCAAAACCCGAAAAAAACGACAGGCCCCGGGTTGAAAAAATGGTCAAAATTTAAAGGCCGTCAGATCTTCCGCAAAACCTGATAAAATGACAACGGGGTGGGTATTAATCGAGGAATTGCAGAGATTAGAAAGAATTATCTTTGTTCCAAGGAAATTTCAGCTCCGGAGGCTACCGAAAAAAACGACAGGCCGCGGGTTGAAAAAATGGTCAAAATTTGAAGGGCGTCAGATCTTCCCCAAAACCTGATAAAATGACAACGGGGTGGGTATTAATCGAGGAATTGCAGAGATTAGAAAGAATTATCTTTGTTCCAAGGAAATTTCAGCTCCGGAGTTTAGGCCGAAAACCCGAAAAAAACGACAGGCCGCGGGTTGAAAAAATGGTCAAAATTTGAAGGGCGTCAGATCTTCCTCAAAACCTGATAAAATGACAACTGGGTGGGTATTAATCGAGGAATTGCAGAGATTAGAAAGAATTATCTTTGTTCTAAGGAAATTTCAGCTAAAAAAAAACGACACCGAAAAAAACAACAGGCCGCGGGTTGAAAAAATGGTCAAAATTTGAAGGGCGTCAGATCTTCCCCAAAACCTGATAAAATGACAACGGGGTGGGTATTAATCAAGGAATTGCAGAGATTAGAAAGAATTATCTTTGTTCCAAGGAAATTTCAGCTAAAAAAAACGACACCGAAAAAAACGAAAGGCCGCGGGTTGAAAAAATGGTCAAAATTTGAAGGGCGTCAGATCTTCCCCAAAACCTGATAAAATGACAACGGGGTGGGTATTAATCAAGGAATTGCAGAGATTAGAAAGAATTATCTTTGTTCCAAGGAAATTTCAGCTAAAAAAAACGACACCGAAAAAAAACGAAAGGCCGCGGGTTGAAAAAATGGTCAAAATTTGAAGGGCGTCAGATCTTCCCCAAAACCTGATAAAATGACAAGGGGGTGGGTATTAATCGAGGAATTGCAGAGATTAGAAAGAATTATCTTTGTTCCAAAGAAATTTCAGCTCCGGAGGTCACGCCCAAAACCCGAAAAAAAACGACAGCCCGCGGGGTGAAAAAATGGTCAAAATTTAAAGGTCGTCAGAACTTCCCCAAAACCTGATAAAATGACAAAGGGGTGGGTATTAATCGAGAAATTGCAGAGATTAGAAAGAATTATCTTTGTTCCAAAGAAATTTCAGCTCCGGAGGTTACGCCAAAAATCAGAAAAAAACGACAGGCCCCGGGTTGAAAAAATGGTCAAAATTTAAAGGCCTTCAGATCTTCCCCAAAACCTGATAAAATGACAACGGGGTGGGTATTAATCGAGAAATTGCAGAGATTAGAAAGAATTATCTTTGTTCCAAAGAAATTTCAGCTCCGGAGGTCACCTCCAAAACCTGAAAAAAACGACAGCCGGCGGGGTGAAAAAATGGTCAAAATTTAAAGGCTGTCAGATCTTCCCCAAAACCTGATAAAATGACAACGGGGTGGGTATTAATCGAGAAATTGCAGAGATTAGAAAGAATTATCGTTGTTCCAAA
Source organism: Euthynnus affinis (assembly GCA_029490765.1). Classification (NCBI taxonomy): domain Eukaryota; kingdom Metazoa; phylum Chordata; class Actinopteri; order Scombriformes; family Scombridae; genus Euthynnus; species Euthynnus affinis. The sequence goes on from CM055859.1 coordinate 110,710, forward strand.
GAAATTTCAGCTCCAGAGGTTACGCCCAAAAACCGAAAAAAACGACAGCCCGCGGGGTGAAAAAATGGTCAAAATTTATAGGCTGTCAGATCTTCCCCAAAACCTGATAAAATGACAAGGGGGTGGGTATTAATCGAGAAATTGCAGAGATTAGAAAGAATTATCGTTGTTCCAAAGAAATTTCAGCTCCAGAGGTTACGCCCAAAAACCGAAAAAAACGACAGGCCGCGGGTTGAAAAAATGGTCAAAATTTGAAGGGCGTCAGATCTTCCCCAAAACCTGATAAAATGACAACGGGGTGGGTATTAATCAAGGAATTGCAGAGATTAGAAAGAATTATCTTTGTTCCAAGGAAATTTCAGCTAAAAAAAACGACACCGAAAAAAACGAAAGGCCGCGGGTTGAAAAAATGGTCAAAATTTGAAGGGCGTCAGATCTTCCCCAAAACCTGATAAAATGACAAGGGGGTGGGTATTAATCGAGGAATTGCAGAGATTAGAAAGAATTATCTTTCCTCCAAGGAAATTTCAGCTCCGGAGGATAGGCCGAAAACCCGAAAAAAACGACAGGCCGCGGGTTGAAAAAATTGTCAAAATTTGAAGGGCGTCAGATCTTCCCCAAAACCTGATGAAATGACAACGGGGTGGGTATTAATCGAGAAATTGCAGAGATTAGAAAGAATTATCGTTGTTCCAAAGAAATTTCAGCTCCGGAGGTCACGCCCAAAACCCGAAAAAAAACGACAGCCCGCGGGGTGAAAAAATGGTCAAAATTTAAAGGCCGTCAGAACTTCCCCAAAACCTGATAAAATGACAAAGGGGTGGGTATTAATCGAGAAATTGCAGAGATTAGAAAGAATTATCTTTGTTCCAAAGAAATTTCAGCTCCAGAGGTTACGCCAAAAATCAGAAAAAAACGACAGGCCCCGGGTTGAAAAAATGGTCAAAATTTAAAGGCTGTCAGATCTTCCCCAAAACCTGATAAAATGACAACGGGGTGGGTATTAATCGAGAAATTGCAGAGATTAGAAAGAATTATCGTTGTTCCAAAGAAATTTCAGCTCCAGAGGTTACGCCCAAAAACCGAAAAAAACGACAGCCCGCGGGGTGAAAAAATGGTCAAAATTTAAAGGCTGTCAGATCTTCCCCAAAACCTGATAAAATGACAACGGGGTGGGTATTAATCGAGAAATTGCAGAGATTAGAAAGAATTATCGTTGTTCCAAAGAAATTTCAGCTCCAGAGGTTACGCCCAAAAACCGAAAAAAACGACAGCCCGCGGGGTGAAAAAATGGTCAAAATTTAAAGGCCGTCAGATCTTCCCCAAAACCTGATAAAATGACAACGGGGTGGGTATTAATCGAGAAATTGCAGAGATTAGAAAGAATTATCTTTGTTCCAAGGAAATTTCAGCTCCGGAGGATAGGCCGAAAACCCGAAAAAAACGACAGGCCGCGGGTTGAAAAAATTGTCAAAATTTGAAGGGCGTCAGATCTTCCCCAAAACCTGATGAAATGACAACGGGGTGGGTATTAATCGAGAAATTGCAGAGATTAGAAAGAATTATCTTTGTTCCAAAGAAATTTCAGCTCCGGAGGTCACCTCCAAAACCTGAAAAAAACGACAGCCGGCGGGGTGAAAAAATGGTCAAAATTTAAAGGCCGTCAGATCTTCCCCAAAACCTGATAAAATGACAACGGGGTGGGTATTAATCGAGAAATTGCAGAGATTAGAAAGAATTATCTTTGTTCCAAAGAAATTTCAGCTCCGGAGGTCACCTCCAAAACCCGAAAAAAACGACAGCCGGCGGGGTGAAAAAATGGTCAAAATTTAAAGGCTGTCAGATCTTCCCCAAAACCTGATAAAATGACAACGGGGTGGGTATTAATCGAGAAATTGCAGAGATTAGAAAGAATTATCTTTGTTCCAAAGAAATTTCAGCTCCAGAGATCACGCCCAAAACCCGAAAAAAACGACAGGCCCCGGGTTGAAAAAATGGTCAAAATTTAAAGGCCGTCAGATCTTCCGCAAAACCTGATAAAATGACAACGGGGTGGGTATTAATCGAGGAATTGCAGAGATTAGAAAGAATTATCTTTGTTCCAAGGAAATTTCAGCTCCGGAGGCTACCGAAAAAAACGACAGGCCGCGGGTTGAAAAAATGGTCAAAATTTGAAGGGCGTCAGATCTTCCCCAAAACCTGATAAAATGACAACGGGGTGGGTATTAATCGAGGAATTGCAGAGATTAGAAAGAATTATCTTTGTTCCAAGGAAATTTCAGCTCCGGAGTTTAGGCCGAAAACCCGAAAAAAACGACAGGCCGCGGGTTGAAAAAATGGTCAAAATTTGAAGGGCGTCAGATCTTCCTCAAAACCTGATAAAATGACAACTGGGTGGGTATTAATCGAGGAATTGCAGAGATTAGAAAGAATTATCTTTGTTCTAAGGAAATTTCAGCTAAAAAAAACGACACCGAAAAAAACAACAGGCCGCGGGTTGAAAAAATGGTCAAAATTTGAAGGGCGTCAGATCTTCCACAAAACCTGATAAAATGACAACGGGGTGGGTATTAATCAAGGAATTGCAGAGATTAGAAAGAATTATCTTTGTTCCAAGGAAATTTCAGCTAAAAAAAACGACACCGAAAAAAACGAAAGGCCGCGGGTTGAAAAAATGGTCAAAATTTGAAGGGCGTCAGATCTTCCCCAAAACCTGATAAAATGACAAGGGGGTGGGTATTAATCGAGGAATTGCAGAGATTAGAAAGAATTATCTTTGTTCCAAAGAAATTTCAGCTCCGGAGGTCACGCCCAAAACCCGAAAAAAAACGACAGCCCGCGGGGTGAAAAAATGGTCAAAATTTAAAGGTCGTCAGAACTTCCCCAAAACCTGATAAAATGACAAAGGGGTGGGTATTAATCGAGAAATTGCAGAGATTAGAAAGAATTATCTTTGTTCCAAAGAAATTTCAGCTCCGGAGGTTACGCCAAAAATCAGAAAAAAACGACAGGCCCCGGGTTGAAAAAATGGTCAAAATTTAAAGGCCTTCAGATCTTCCCCAAAACCTGATAAAATGACAACGGGGTGGGTATTAATCGAGAAATTGCAGAGATTAGAAAGAATTATCTTTGTTCCAAAGAAATTTCAGCTCCGGAGGTCACCTCCAAAACCTGAAAAAAACGACAGCCGGCGGGGTGAAAAAATGGTCAAAATTTAAAGGCTGTCAGATCTTCCCCAAAACCTGATAAAATGACAACGGGGTGGGTATTAATCGAGAAATTGCAGAGATTAGAAAGAATTATCGTTGTTCCAAAGAAATTTCAGCTCCAGAGGTTACGCCCAAAAACCGAAAAAAACGACAGGCCGCGGGTTGAAAAAATGGTCAAAATTTGAAGGGCGTCAGATCTTCCCCAAAACCTGATAAAATGACAACGGGGTGGGTATTAATCAAGGAATTGCAGAGATTAGAAAGAATTATCTTTGTTCCAAGGAAATTTCAGCTAAAAAAAACGACACCGAAAAAAACGAAAGGCCGCGGGTTGAAAAAATGGTCAAAATTTGAAGGGCGTCAGATCTTCCCCAAAACCTGATAAAATGACAAGGGGGTGGGTATTAATCGAGGAATTGCAGAGATTAGAAAGAATTATCTTTGTTCCAAAGAAATTTCAGCTCCGGAGGTCACGCCCAAAACCCGAAAAAAAACGACAGCCCGCGGGGTGAAAAAATGGTCAAAATTTAAAGGTCGTCAGAACTTCCCCAAAACCTGATAAAATGACAAAGGGGTGGGTATTAATCGAGAAATTGCAGAGATTAGAAAGAATTATCTTTGTTCCAAAGAAATTTCAGCTCCGGAGGTTACGCCAAAAATCAGAAAAAAACGACAGGCCCCGGGTTGAAAAAATGGTCAAAATTTAAAGGCCTTCAGATCTTCCCCAAAACCTGATAAAATGACAACGGGGTGGGTATTAATCGAGAAATTGCAGAGATTAGAAAGAATTATCTTTGTTCCAAAGAAATTTCAGCTCCGGAGGTCACCTCCAAAACCTGAAAAAAACGACAGCCGGCGGGGTGAAAAAATGGTCAAAATTTAAAGGCTGTCAGATCTTCCCCAAAACCTGATAAAATGACAACGGGGTGGGTATTAATCGAGAAATTGCAGAGATTAGAAAGAATTATCGTTGTTCCAAAGAAATTTCAGCTCCAGAGGTTACGCCCAAAAACCGAAAAAAACGACAGCCCGCGGGGTGAAAAAATGGTCAAAATTTATAGGCTGTCAGATCTTCCCCAAAACCTGATAAAATGACAACGGGGTGGGTATTAATCGAGAAATTGCAGAGATTAGAAAGAATTATCGTTGTTCCAAAGAAATTTCAGCTCCAGAGGTTACGCCCAAAAACCGAAAAAAACGACAGGCCGCGGGTTGAAAAAATGGTCAAAATTTGAAGGGCGTCAGATCTTCCCCAAAACCTGATAAAATGACAACGGGGTGGGTATTAATCAAGGAATTGCAGAGATTAGAAAGAATTATCTTTGTTCCAAGGAAATTTCAGCTAAAAAAAACGACACCGAAAAAAACGAAAGGCCGCGGGTTGAAAAAATGGTCAAAATTTGAAGGGCGTCAGATCTTCCCCAAAACCTGATAAAATGACAAGGGGGTGGGTATTAATCGAGGAATTGCAGAGATTAGAAAGAATTATCTTTCCTCCAAGGAAATTTCAGCTCCGGAGGATAGGCCGAAAACCCGAAAAAAACGACAGGCCGCGGGTTGAAAAAATTGTCAAAATTTGAAGGGCGTCAGATCTTCCCCAAAACCTGATGAAATGACAACGGGGTGGGTATTAATCGAGAAATTGCAGAGATTAGAAAGAATTATCGTTGTTCCAAAGAAATTTCAGCTCCGGAGGTCACGCCCAAAACCCGAAAAAAAACGACAGCCCGCGGGGTGAAAAAATGGTCAAAATTTAAAGGCCGTCAGAACTTCCCCAAAACCTGATAAAATGACAAAGGGGTGGGTATTAATCGAGAAATTGCAGAGATTAGAAAGAATTATCTTTGTTCCAAAGAAATTTCAGCTCCAGAGGTTACGCCAAAAATCAGAAAAAAACGACAGGCCCCGGGTTGAAAAAATGGTCAAAATTTAAAGGCTGTCAGATCTTCCCCAAAACCTGATAAAATGACAACGGGGTGGGTATTAATCGAGAAATTGCAGAGATTAGAAAGAATTATCGTTGTTCCAAAGAAATTTCAGCTCCAGAGGTTACGCCCAAAAACCGAAAAAAACGACAGCCCGCGGGGTGAAAAAATGGTCAAAATTTAAAGGCTGTCAGATCTTCCCCAAAACCTGATAAAATGACAACGGGGTGGGTATTAATCGAGAAATTGCAGAGATTAGAAAGAATTATCGTTGTTCCAAAGAAATTTCAGCTCCAGAGGTTACGCCCAAAAATCGAAAAAAACGACAGCCCGCGGGGTGAAAAAATGGTCAAAATTTAAAGGCCGTCAGATCTTCCCCAAAACCTGATAAAATGACAACGGGGTGGGTATTAATCGAGAAATTGCAGAGATTAGAAAGAATTATCTTTGTTCCAAGGAAATTTCAGCTCCGGAGGATAGGCCGAAAACCCGAAAAAAACGACAGGCCGCGGGTTGAAAAAATTGTCAAAATTTGAAGGGCGTCAGATCTTCCCCAAAACCTGATGAAATGACAACGGGGTGGGTATTAATCGAGAAATTGCAGAGATTAGAAAGAATTATCTTTGTTCCAAAGAAATTTCAGCTCCGGAGGTCACCTCCAAAACCTGAAAAAAACGACAGCCGGCGGGGTGAAAAAATGGTCAAAATTTAAAGGCCGTCAGATCTTCCCCAAAACCTGATAAAATGACAACGGGGTGGGTATTAATCGAGAAATTGCAGAGATTAGAAAGAATTATCTTTGTTCCAAAGAAATTTCAGCTCCGGAGGTCACCTCCAAAACCCGAAAAAAACGACAGCCGGCGGGGTGAAAAAATGGTCAAAATTTAAAGGCTGTCAGATCTTCCCCAAAACCTGATAAAATGACAACGGGGTGGGTATTAATCGAGAAATTGCAGAGATTAGAAAGAGTTATCTTTGTTCCAAAGAAATTTCAGCTCCAGAGATCACGCCCAAAACCCGAAAAAAACGACAGGCCCCGGGTTGAAAAAATGGTCAAAATTTAAAGGCCGTCAGATCTTCCGCAAAACCTGATAAAATGACAACGGGGTGGGTATTAATCAAGAATTTGCAGAGATTAGAAAGAATTATCGTTGTTCCAAAGAAATTTCAGCTCCGGAGGTCACGCCCAAAACCCGAAAAAAAACGACAGCCCGCGGGGTGAAAAAATGGTCAAAATTTAAAGGCCGTCAGAACTTCCCCAAAACCTGATAAAATGACAAAGGGGTGGGTATTAATCGAGAAATTGCAGAGATTAGAAAGAATTATCTTTGTTCCAAAGAAATTTCAGCTCCAGAGGTTACGCCAAAAATCAGAAAAAAACGACAGGCCCCGGGTTGAAAAAATGGTCAAAATTTAAAGGCCTTCAGATCTTCCCCAAAACCTGATAAAATGACAACGGGGTGGGTATTAATCGAGAAATTGCAGAGATTAGAAAGAATTATCTTTGTTCCAAAGAAATTTCAGCTCCGGAGGTCACCTCCAAAACCTGAAAAAAACGACAGCCGGCGGGGTGAAAAAATGGTCAAAATTTAAAGGCTGTCAGATCTTCCCCAAAACCTGATAAAATGACAACGGGGTGGGTATTAATCGAGAAATTGCAGAGATTAGAAAGAATTATCGTTGTTCCAAAGAAATTTCAGCTCCAGAGGTTACGCCCAAAAACCGAAAAAAACGACAGCCGGCGGAGTGAAAAAATGGTCAAAATTTAAAGGCTGTCAGATCTTCCCCAAAACCTGATAAAATGACAACGGGGTGGGTATTAATCGAGAAATTGCAGAGATTAGAAAGAATTATCGTTGTTCCAAAGAAATTTCAGCTCCAGAGGTTACGCCCAAAAACCGAAAAAAACGACAGCCCGCGGGCTGAAAAAATGGTCAAAATTTAAAGGCTGTCAGATCTTCCCCAAAACCTGATAAAATGACAACGGGGTGGGTATTAATCGAGAAATTGCAGAGATTAGAAAGAATTATCGTTGTTCCAAAGAAATTTCAGCTCCAGAGGTTACGCCCAAAAACCGAAAAAAACGACAGCCCGCGGGGTGAAAAAAAGGTCAAAATTTAAAGGCCGTCAGATCTTCTCCAAAACCTGATAAAATGACAAAGGGGTGGGTATTAATCGAGGAATTGCAGAGATTAGAAAGAATTATCTTTGTTCCAAGGAAATTTCAGCTCCGGAGGCTACCGAAAAAAACGACAGGCCGCGGGTTGAAAAAATGGTCAAAATTTGAAGGGCGTCAGATCTTCCCCAAAACCTGATAAAATGACAACGGGGTGGGTATTAATCGAGGAATTGCAGAGATTAGAAAGAATTATCTTTGTTCCAAGGAAATTTCAGCTCCGGAGTTTAGGCCGAAAACCCGAAAAAAACGACAGGCCGCGGGTTGAAAAAATGGTCAAAATTTGAAGGGCGTCAGATCTTCCTCAAAACCTGATAAAATGACAACTGGGTGGGTATTAATCGAGGAATTGCAGAGATTAGAAAGAATTATCTTTGTTCTAAGGAAATTTCAGCTAAAAAAAATGACACCGAAAAAAACGACAGGCCGCGGGTTGAAAAAATGGTCAAAATTTGAAGGGCGTCAGATCTTCCCCAAAACCTGATAAAATGACAACGGGGTGGGTATTAATCGAGGAATTGCAGAGATTAGAAAGAATTATCTTTGTTCCAAGGAAATTTCAGCTCCGGAGGATAGGCCGAAAACCCGAAAAAAACGACAGGCCGCGGGTTGAAAAAATTGTCAAAATTTGAAGGGCGTCAGATCTTCCCCAAAACCTGATGAAATGACAACGGGGTGGGTATTAATCGAGAAATTGCAGAGATTAGAAAGAATTATCTTTGTTCCAAAGAAATTTCAGCTCCGGAGGTCACCTCCAAAACCTGAAAAAAACGACAGCCGGCGGGGTGAAAAAATGGTCAAAATTTAAAGGCTGTCAGATCTTCCCCAAAACCTGATAAAATGACAACGGGGTGGGTATTAATCGAGAAATTGCAGAGATTAGAAAGAATTATCTTTGTTCCAAAGAAATTTCAGCTCCGGAGGTCACCTCCAAAACCCGAAAAAAACGACAGCCGGCGGGGTGAAAAAATGGTCAAAATTTAAAGGCTGTCAGATCTTCCCCAAAACCTGATAAAATGACAACGGGGTGGGTATTAATCGAGAAATTGCAGAGATTAGAAAGAATTATCTTTGTTCCAAAGAAATTTCAGCTCCAGAGATCACGCCCAAAACCCGAAAAAAACGACAGGCCCCGGGTTGAAAAAATGGTCAAAATTTAAAGGCCGTCAGATCTTCCGCAAAACCTGATAAAATGACAACGGGGTGGGTATTAATCAAGAATTTGCAGAGATTAGAAAGAATTATCGTTGTTCCAAAGAAATTTCAGCTCCGGAGGTCACGCCCAAAACCCGAAAAAAAACGACAGCCCGCGGGGTGAAAAAATGGTCAAAATTTAAAGGCCGTCAGATCTTCCCCAAAACCTGATAAAATGACAACGGGGTGGGTATTAATCGAGAAATTGCAGAGATTAGAAAGAATTATCGTTGTTCCAAAGAAATTTCAGCTCCAGAGGTTACGCCCAAAAACCGAAAAAAACGACAGCCCGCGGGGTGAAAAAATGGTCAAAATTTAAAGGCCGTCAGATCTTCCCCAAAACCTGATAAAATGACAAAGGGGTGGGTATTAATCGAGGAATTGCAGAGATTAGAAAGAATTATCTTTGTTCCAAGGAAATTTCAGCTCCGGAGGCTACCGAAAAAAACGACAGGCCGCGGGTTGAAAAAATGGTCAAAATTTGAAGGGCGTCAGATCTTCCCCAAAACCTGATAAAATGACAACGGGGTGGGTATTAATCGAGGAATTGCAGAGATTAGAAAGAATTATCTTTGTTCCAAGGAAATTTCAGCTCCGGAGTTTAGGCCGAAAACCCGAAAAAAACGACAGGCCGCGGGTTGAAAAAATGGTCAAAATTTGAAGGGCGTCAGATCTTCCTCAAAACCTGATAAAATGACAACTGGGTGGGTATTAATCGAGGAATTGCAGAGATTAGAAAGAATTATCTTTGTTCTAAGGAAATTTCAGCTAAAAAAAACGACACCGAAAAAAACAACAGGCCGCGGGTTGAAAAAATGGTCAAAATTTGAAGGGCGTCAGATCTTCCCCAAAACCTGATAAAATGACAACGGGGTGGGTATTAATCAAGGAATTGCAGAGATTAGAAAGAATTATCTTTGTTCCAAGGAAATTTCAGCTAAAAAAAACGACACCGAAAAAAACGAAAGGCCGCGGGTTGAAAAAATGGTCAAAATTTGAAGGGCGTCAGATCTTCCCCAAAACCTGATAAAATGACAAGGGGGTGGGTATTAATCGAGGAATTGCAGAGATTAGAAAGAATTATCTTTGTTCCAAAGAAATTTCAGCTCCGGAGGTCACGCCCAAAACCCGAAAAAAAACGACAGCCCGCGGGGTGAAAAAATGGTCAAAATTTAAAGGTCGTCAGAACTTCCCCAAAACCTGATAAAATGACAAAGGGGTGGGTATTAATCGAGAAATTGCAGAGATTAGAAAGAATTATCTTTGTTCCAAAGAAATTTCAGCTCCGGAGGTTACGCCAAAAATCAGAAAAAAACGACAGGCCCCGGGTTGAAAAAATGGTCAAAATTTAAAGGCCTTCAGATCTTCCCCAAAACCTGATAAAATGACAACGGGGTGGGTATTAATCGAGAAATTGCAGAGATTAGAAAGAATTATCTTTGTTCCAAAGAAATTTCAGCTCCGGAGGTCACCTCCAAAACCTGAAAAAAACGACAGCCGGCGGGGTGAAAAAATGGTCAAAATTTAAAGGCTGTCAGATCTTCCCCAAAACCTGATAAAATGACAACGGGGTGGGTATTAATCGAGAAATTGCAGAGATTAGAAAGAATTATCGTTGTTCCAAAGAAATTTCAGCTCCAGAGGTTACGCCCAAAAACCGAAAAAAACGACAGGCCGCAGGTTGAAAAAATGGTCAAAATTTGAAGGGCGTCAGATCTTCCCCAAAACCTGATAAAATGACAACGGGGTGGGTATTAATCAAGGAATTGCAGAGATTAGAAAGAATTATCTTTGTTCCAAGGAAATTTCAGCTAAAAAAAACGACACCGAAAAAAACGAAAGGCCGCGGGTTGAAAAAATGGTCAAAATTTGAAGGGCGTCAGATCTTCCCCAAAACCTGATAAAATGACAAGGGGGTGGGTATTAATCGAGGAATTGCAGAGATTAGAAAGAATTATCTTTCCTCCAAAGAAATTTCAGCTCCGGAGGTCACCTCCAAAACCTGAAAAAAACGACAGCCGGCGGGGTGAAAAAATGGTCAAAATTTAAAGGCTGTCAGATCTTCCCCAAAACCTGATAAAATGACAACGGGGTGGGTATTAATCGAGAAATTGCAGAGATTAGAAAGAATTATCTTTGTTCCAAAGAAATTTCAGCTCCGGAAGTCACCTCCAAAACCTGAAAAAAACGACAGCCGGCGGGGTGAAAAAATGGTCAAAATTTAAAGGCTGTCAGATCTTCCCCAAAACCTGATAAAATGACAACGGGGTGGGTATTAATCGAGAAATTGCAGAGATTAGAAAGAATTATCGTTGTTCCAAAGAAATTTCAGCTCCAGAGGTTACGCCCAAAAACCGAAAAAAACGACAGCCGGCGGAGTGAAAAAATGGTCAAAATTTAAAGGCTGTCAGATCTTCCCCAAAACCTGATAAAATGACAACGGGGTGGGTATTAATCGAGAAATTGCAGAGATTAGAAAGAATTATCGTTGTTCCAAAGAAATTTCAGCTCCAGAGGTTACGCCCAAAAACCGAAAAAAACGACAGCCCGCGGGGTGAAAAAATGGTCAAAATTTAAAGGCTGTCAGATCTTCCCCAAAACCTGATAAAATGACAACGGGGTGGGTATTAATCGAGAAATTGCAGAGATTAGAAAGAATTATCGTTGTTCCAAAGAAATTTCAGCTCCAGAGGTTACGCCCAAAAACCGAAAAAAACGACAGCCCGCGGGGTGAAAAAAAGGTCAAAATTTAAAGGCCGTCAGATCTTCTCCAAAACCTGATAAAATGACAAAGGGGTGGGTATTAATCGAGGAATTGCAGAGATTAGAAAGAATTATCTTTGTTCCAACGAAATTTCAGCTCCGGAGGCTACCGAAAAAAACGACAGGCCGCGGGTTGAAAAAATGGTCAAAATTTGAAGGGCGTCAGATCTTCCCCAAAACCTGATAAAATGACAACGGGGTGGGTATTAATCGAGGAATTGCAGAGATTAGAAAGAATTATCTTTGTTCCAAGGAAATTTCAGCTCCGGAGTTTAGGCCGAAAACCCGAAAAAAACGACAGGCCGCGGGTTGAAAAAATGGTCAAAATTTGAAGGGCGTCAGATCTTCCTCAAAACCTGATAAAATGACAACTGGGTGGGTATTAATCGAGGAATTGCAGAGATTAGAAAGAATTATCTTTGTTCTAAGGAAATTTCAGCTAAAAAAAACGACACCGAAAAAAACGACAGGCCGCGGGTTGAAAAAATGGTCAAAATTTGAAGGGCGTCAGATCTTCCCCAAAACCTGATAAAATGACAACGGGGTGGGTATTAATCGAGGAATTGCAGAGATTAGAAAGAATTATCTTTGTTCCAAGGAAATTTCAGCTCCGGAGGATAGGCCGAAAACCCGAAAAAAACGACAGGCCGTGGGTTGAAAAAATTGTCAAAATTTGAAGGGCGTCAGATCTTCCCCAAAACCTGATGAAATGACAACGGGGTGGGTATTAATCGAGAAATTGCAGAGATTAGAAAGAATTATCTTTGTTCCAAAGAAATTTCAGCTCCGGAGGTCACCTCCAAAACCTGAAAAAAACGACAGCCGGCGGGGTGAAAAAATGGTCAAAATTTAAAGGCTGTCAGATCTTCCCCAAAACCTGATAAAATGACAACGGGGTGGGTATTAATCGAGAAATTGCAGAGATTAGAAAGAATTATCTTTGTTCCAAAGAAATTTCAGCTCCGGAGGTCACCTCCAAAACCCGAAAAAAACGACAGCCGGCGGGGTGAAAAAATGGTCAAAATTTAAAGGCTGTCAGATCTTCCCCAAAACCTGATAAAATGACAACGGGGTGGGTATTAATCGAGAAATTGCAGAGATTAGAAAGAATTATCTTTGTTCCAAAGAAATTTCAGCTCCAGAGATCACGCCCAAAACCCGAAAAAAACGACAGGCCCCGGGTTGAAAAAATGGTCAAAATTTAAAGGCCGTCAGATCTTCCGCAAAACCTGATAAAATGACAACGGGGTGGGTATTAATCAAGAATTTGCAGAGATTAGAAAGAATTATCGTTGTTCCAAAGAAATTTCAGCTCCGGAGGTCACGCCCAAAACCCGAAAAAAAACGACAGCCCGCGGGGTGAAAAAATGGTCAAAATTTAAAGGCCGTCAGAACTTCCCCAAAACCTGATAAAATGACAAAGGGGTGGGTATTAATCGAGAAATTGCAGAGATTAGAAAGAATTATCTTTGTTCCAAAGAAATTTCAGCTCCAGAGGTTACGCCAAAAATCAGAAAAAAACGACAGGCCCCGGGTTGAAAAAATGGTCAAAATTTAAAGGCCTTCAGATCTTCCCCAAAACCTGATAAAATGACAACGGGGTGGGTATTAATCGAGAAATTGCAGAGATTAGAAAGAATTATCTTTGTTCCAAAGAAATTTCAGCTCCGGAGGTCACCTCCAAAACCTGAAAAAAACGACAGCCGGCGGGGTGAAAAAATGGTCAAAATTTAAAGGCTGTCAGATCTTCCCCAAAACCTGATAAAATGACAACGGGGTGGGTATTAATCGAGGAATTGCAGAGATTAGAAAGAATTATCTTTGTTCCAAGGAAATTTCAGCTCCGGAGTTTAGGCCGAAAACCCGAAAAAAACGACAGGCCGTGGGTTGAAAAAATGGTCAAAATTTGAAGGGCGTCAGATCTTCCTCAAAACCTGATAAAATGACAACTGGGTGGGTATTAATCGAGGAATTGCAGAGATTAGAAAGAATTATCTTTGTTCTAAGGAAATTTCAGCTAAAAAAAACGACACCGAAAAAAACGACAGGCCGCGGGTTGAAAAAATGGTCAAAATTTGAAGGGCGTCAGATCTTCCCCAAAACCTGATAAAATGACAACGGGGTGGGTATTAATCGAGGAATTGCAGAGATTAGAAAGAATTATCTTTCCTCCAAGGAAATTTCAGCTCCGGAGGATAGGCCGAAAACCCGAAAAAAACGACAGGCCGCGGGTTGAAAAAATTGTCAAAATTTGAAGGGCGTCAGATCTTCCCCAAAACCTGATGAAATGACAACGGGGTGGGTATTAATCGAGAAATTGCAGAGATTAGAAAGAATTATCTTTGTTCCAAAGAAATTTCAGCTCCGGAGGTCACCTCCAAAACCTGAAAAAAACGACAGCCGGCGGGGTGAAAAAATGGTCAAAATTTAAAGGCCGTCAGATCTTCCCCAAAACCTGATAAAATGACAACGGGGTGGGTATTAATCGAGAAATTGCAGATATTAGAAAGAATTATCTTTGTTCCAAAGAAATTTCAGCTCCAGAGATCACGCCCAAAACCCGAAAAAAACGACAGGCCCCGGGTTGAAAAAATGGTCAAAATTTAAAGGCCGTCAGATCTTCCCCAAAACCTGATAAAATGACAACGGGGTGGGTATTAATCGAGAAATTGCAGAGATTAGAAAGAATTATCGTTGTTCCAAAGAAATTTCAGCTCCAGAGGTTACGCCCAAAAACCGAAAAAAACGACAGCCGGCGGAGTGAAAAAATGGTCAAAATTTAAAGGCTGTCAGATCTTCCCCAAAACCTGATAAAATGACAACGGGGTGGGTATTAATCGAGAAATTGCAGAGATTAGAAAGAATTATCGTTGTTCCAAAGAAATTTCAGCTCCAGAGGTTACGCCCAAAAACCGAAAAAAACGACAGCCCGCGGGGTGAAAAAATGGTCAAAATTTAAAGGCTGTCAGATCTTCCCCAAAACCTGATAAAATGACAACGGGGTGGGTATTAATCGAGAAATTGCAGAGATTAGAAAGAATTATCGTTGTTCCAAAGAAATTTCAGCTCCAGAGGTTACGCCCAAAAACCGAAAAAAACGACAGCCCGCGGGGTGAAAAAAAGGTCAAAATTTAAAGGCCGTCAGATCTTCTCCAAAACCTGATAAAATGACAAAGGGGTGGGTATTAATCGAGGAATTGCAGAGATTAGAAAGAATTATCTTTGTTCCAAGGAAATTTCAGCTCCGGAGGCTACCGAAAAAAACGACAGGCCGCGGGTTGAAAAAATGGTCAAAATTTGAAGGGCGTCAGATCTTCCCCAAAACCTGATAAAATGACAACGGGGTGGGTATTAATCGAGGAATTGCAGAGATTAGAAAGAATTATCTTTGTTCCAAGGAAATTTCAGCTCCGGAGTTTAGGCCGAAAACCCGAAAAAAACGACAGGCCGCGGGTTGAAAAAATGGTCAAAATTTGAAGGGCGTCAGATCTTCCTCAAAACCTGATAAAATGACAACTGGGTGGGTATTAATCGAGGAATTGCAGAGATTAGAAAGAATTATCTTTGTTCTAAGGAAATTTCAGCTAAAAAAAACGACACCGAAAAAAACGACAGGCCGCGGGTTGAAAAAATGGTCAAAATTTGAAGGGCGTCAGATCTTCCCCAAAACCTGATAAAATGACAACGGGGTGGGTATTAATCGAGGAATTGCAGAGATTAGAAAGAATTATCTTTGTTCCAAGGAAATTTCAGCTCCGGAGGATAGGCCGAAAACCCGAAAAAAACGACAGGCCGCGGGTTGAAAAAATTGTCAAAATTTGAAGGGCGTCAGATCTTCCCCAAAACCTGATGAAATGACAACGGGGTGGGTATTAATCGAGAAATTGCAGAGATTAGAAAGAATTATCTTTGTTCCAAAGAAATTTCAGCTCCGGAGGTCACCTCCAAAACCTGAAAAAAACGACAGCCGGCGGGGTGAAAAAATGGTCAAAATTTAAAGGCTGTCAGATCTTCCCCAAAACCTGATAAAATGACAACGGGGTGGGTATTAATCGAGAAATTGCAGAGATTAGAAAGAATTATCTTTGTTCCAAAGAAATTTCAGCTCCGGAAGTCACCTCCAAAACCTGAAAAAAACGACAGCCGGCGGGGTGAAAAAATGGTCAAAATTTAAAGGCTGTCAGATCTTCCCCAAAACCTGATAAAATGACAACGGGGTGGGTATTAATCGAGAAATTGCAGAGATTAGAAAGAATTATCGTTGTTCCAAAGAAATTTCAGCTCCAGAGGTTACGCCCAAAAACCGAAAAAAACGACAGCCGGCGGAGTGAAAAAATGGTCAAAATTTAAAGGCTGTCAGATCTTCCCCAAAACCTGATAAAATGACAACGGGGTGGGTATTAATCGAGAAATTGCAGAGATTAGAAAGAATTATCGTTGTTCCAAAGAAATTTCAGCTCCAGAGGTTACGCCCAAAAACCGAAAAAAACGACAGCCCGCGGGGTGAAAAAATGGTCAAAATTTAAAGGCTGTCAGATCTTCCCCAAAACCTGATAAAATGACAACGGGGTGGGTATTAATCGAGAAATTGCAGAGATTAGAAAGAATTATCGTTGTTCCAAAGAAATTTCAGCTCCAGAGGTTACGCCCAAAAACCGAAAAAAACGACAGCCCGCGGGGTGAAAAAAAGGTCAAAATTTAAAGGCCGTCAGATCTTCTCCAAAACCTGATAAAATGACAAAGGGGTGGGTATTAATCGAGGAATTGCAGAGATTAGAAAGAATTATCTTTGTTCCAACGAAATTTCAGCTCCGGAGGCTACCGAAAAAAACGACAGGCCGCGGGTTGAAAAAATGGTCAAAATTTGAAGGGCGTCAGATCTTCCCCAAAACCTGATAAAATGACAACGGGGTGGGTATTAATCGAGGAATTGCAGAGATTAGAAAGAATTATCTTTGTTCCAAGGAAATTTCAGCTCCGGAGTTTAGGCCGAAAACCCGAAAAAAACGACAGGCCGCGGGTTGAAAAAATGGTCAAAATTTGAAGGGCGTCAGATCTTCCTCAAAACCTGATAAAATGACAACTGGGTGGGTATTAATCGAGGAATTGCAGAGATTAGAAAGAATTATCTTTGTTCTAAGGAAATTTCAGCTAAAAAAAACGACACCGAAAAAAACGACAGGCCGCGGGTTGAAAAAATGGTCAAAATTTGAAGGGCGTCAGATCTTCCCCAAAACCTGATAAAATGACAACGGGGTGGGTATTAATCGAGGAATTGCAGAGATTAGAAAGAATTATCTTTGTTCCAAGGAAATTTCAGCTCCGGAGGATAGGCCGAAAACCCGAAAAAAACGACAGGCCGTGGGTTGAAAAAATTGTCAAAATTTGAAGGGCGTCAGATCTTCCCCAAAACCTGATGAAATGACAACGGGGTGGGTATTAATCGAGAAATTGCAGAGATTAGAAAGAATTATCTTTGTTCCAAAGAAATTTCAGCTCCGGAGGTCACCTCCAAAACCTGAAAAAAACGACAGCCGGCGGGGTGAAAAAATGGTCAAAATTTAAAGGCTGTCAGATCTTCCCCAAAACCTGATAAAATGACAACGGGGTGGGTATTAATCGAGAAATTGCAGAGATTAGAAAGAATTATCTTTGTTCCAAAGAAATTTCAGCTCCGGAGGTCACCTCCAAAACCCGAAAAAAACGACAGCCGGCGGGGTGAAAAAATGGTCAAAATTTAAAGGCTGTCAGATCTTCCCCAAAACCTGATAAAATGACAACGGGGTGGGTATTAATCGAGAAATTGCAGAGATTAGAAAGAATTATCTTTGTTCCAAAGAAATTTCAGCTCCAGAGATCACGCCCAAAACCCGAAAAAAACGACAGGCCCCGGGTTGAAAAAATGGTCAAAATTTAAAGGCCGTCAGATCTTCCGCAAAACCTGATAAAATGACAACGGGGTGGGTATTAATCAAGAATTTGCAGAGATTAGAAAGAATTATCGTTGTTCCAAAGAAATTTCAGCTCCGGAGGTCACGCCCAAAACCCGAAAAAAAACGACAGCCCGCGGGGTGAAAAAATGGTCAAAATTTAAAGGCCGTCAGAACTTCCCCAAAACCTGATAAAATGACAAAGGGGTGGGTATTAATCGAGAAATTGCAGAGATTAGAAAGAATTATCTTTGTTCCAAAGAAATTTCAGCTCCAGAGGTTACGCCAAAAATCAGAAAAAAACGACAGGCCCCGGGTTGAAAAAATGGTCAAAATTTAAAGGCCTTCAGATCTTCCCCAAAACCTGATAAAATGACAACGGGGTGGGTATTAATCGAGAAATTGCAGAGATTAGAAAGAATTATCTTTGTTCCAAAGAAATTTCAGCTCCGGAGGTCACCTCCAAAACCTGAAAAAAACGACAGCCGGCGGGGTGAAAAAATGGTCAAAATTTAAAGGCTGTCAGATCTTCCCCAAAACCTGATAAAATGACAACGGGGTGGGTATTAATCGAGGAATTGCAGAGATTAGAAAGAATTATCTTTGTTCCAAGGAAATTTCAGCTCCGGAGTTTAGGCCGAAAACCCGAAAAAAACGACAGGCCGTGGGTTGAAAAAATGGTCAAAATTTGAAGGGCGTCAGATCTTCCTCAAAACCTGATAAAATGACAACTGGGTGGGTATTAATCGAGGAATTGCAGAGATTAGAAAGAATTATCTTTGTTCTAAGGAAATTTCAGCTAAAAAAAACGACACCGAAAAAAACGACAGGCCGCGGGTTGAAAAAATGGTCAAAATTTGAAGGGCGTCAGATCTTCCCCAAAACCTGATAAAATGACAACGGGGTGGGTATTAATCGAGGAATTGCAGAGATTAGAAAGAATTATCTTTGTTCCAAGGAAATTTCAGCTCCAGAGGATAGGCCGAAAACCCGAAAAAAACGACAGGCCGCGGGTTGAAAAAATTGTCAAAATTTGAAGGGCGTCAGATCTTCCCCAAAACCTGATGAAATGACAACGGGGTGGGTATTAATCGAGAAATTGCAGAGATTAGAAAGAATTATCTTTGTTCCAAAGAAATTTCAGCTCCGGAGGTCACCTCCAAAACCTGAAAAAAACGACAGCCGGCGGGGTGAAAAAATGGTCAAAATTTAAAGGCTGTCAGATCTTCCCCAAAACCTGATAAAATGACAACGGGGTGGGTATTAATCGAGAAATTGCAGAGATTAGAAAGAATTATCTTTGTTCCAAAGAAATTTCAGCTCCGGAAGTCACCTCCAAAACCTGAAAAAAACGACAGCCGGCGGGGTGAAAAAATGGTCAAAATTTAAAGGCTGTCAGATCTTCCCCAAAACCTGATAAAATGACAACGGGGTGGGTATTAATCGAGAAATTGCAGAGATTAGAAAGAATTATCGTTGTTCCAAAGAAATTTCAGCTCCAGAGGTTACGCCCAAAAACCGAAAAAAACGACAGCCGGCGGAGTGAAAAAATGGTCAAAATTTAAAGGCTGTCAGATCTTCCCCAAAACCTGATAAAATGACAACGGGGTGGGTATTAATCGAGAAATTGCAGAGATTAGAAAGAATTATCGTTGTTCCAAAGAAATTTCAGCTCCAGAGGTTACGCCCAAAAACCGAAAAAAACGACAGCCCGCGGGGTGAAAAAATGGTCAAAATTTAAAGGCTGTCAGATCTTCCCCAAAACCTGATAAAATGACAACGGGGTGGGTATTAATCGAGAAATTGCAGAGATTAGAAAGAATTATCGTTGTTCCAAAGAAATTTCAGCTCCAGAGGTTACGCCCAAAAACCGAAAAAAACGACAGCCCGCGGGGTGAAAAAAAGGTCAAAATTTAAAGGCCGTCAGATCTTCTCCAAAACCTGATAAAATGACAAAGGGGTGGGTATTAATCGAGGAATTGCAGAGATTAGAAAGAATTATCTTTGTTCCAACGAAATTTCAGCTCCGGAGGCTACCGAAAAAAACGACAGGCCGCGGGTTGAAAAAATGGTCAAAATTTGAAGGGCGTCAGATCTTCCCCAAAACCTGATAAAATGACAACGGGGTGGGTATTAATCGAGGAATTGCAGAGATTAGAAAGAATTATCTTTGTTCCAAGGAAATTTCAGCTCCGGAGTTTAGGCCGAAAACCCGAAAAAAACGACAGGCCGCGGGTTGAAAAAATGGTCAAAATTTGAAGGGCGTCAGATCTTCCTCAAAACCTGATAAAATGACAACTGGGTGGGTATTAATCGAGGAATTGCAGAGATTAGAAAGAATTATCTTTGTTCTAAGGAAATTTCAGCTAAAAAAAACGACACCGAAAAAAACGACAGGCCGCGGGTTGAAAAAATGGTCAAAATTTGAAGGGCGTCAGATCTTCCCCAAAACCTGATAAAATGACAACGGGGTGGGTATTAATCGAGGAATTGCAGAGATTAGAAAGAATTATCTTTGTTCCAAGGAAATTTCAGCTCCGGAGGATAGGCCGAAAACCCGAAAAAAACGACAGGCCGTGGGTTGAAAAAATTGTCAAAATTTGAAGGGCGTCAGATCTTCCCCAAAACCTGATGAAATGACAACGGGGTGGGTATTAATCGAGAAATTGCAGAGATTAGAAAGAATTATCTTTGTTCCAAAGAAATTTCAGCTCCGGAGGTCACCTCCAAAACCTGAAAAAAACGACAGCCGGCGGGGTGAAAAAATGGTCAAAATTTAAAGGCTGTCAGATCTTCCCCAAAACCTGATAAAATGACAACGGGGTGGGTATTAATCGAGAAATTGCAGAGATTAGAAAGAATTATCTTTGTTCCAAAGAAATTTCAGCTCCGGAGGTCACCTCCAAAACCCGAAAAAAACGACAGCCGGCGGGGTGAAAAAATGGTCAAAATTTAAAGGCTGTCAGATCTTCCCCAAAACCTGATAAAATGACAACGGGGTGGGTATTAATCGAGAAATTGCAGAGATTAGAAAGAATTATCTTTGTTCCAAAGAAATTTCAGCTCCAGAGATCACGCCCAAAACCCGAAAAAAACGACAGGCCCCGGGTTGAAAAAATGGTCAAAATTTAAAGGCCGTCAGATCTTCCGCAAAACCTGATAAAATGACAACGGGGTGGGTATTAATCAAGAATTTGCAGAGATTAGAAAGAATTATCGTTGTTCCAAAGAAATTTCAGCTCCGGAGGTCACGCCCAAAACCCGAAAAAAAACGACAGCCCGCGGGGTGAAAAAATGGTCAAAATTTAAAGGCCGTCAGAACTTCCCCAAAACCTGATAAAATGACAAAGGGGTGGGTATTAATCGAGAAATTGCAGAGATTAGAAAGAATTATCTTTGTTCCAAAGAAATTTCAGCTCCAGAGGTTACGCCAAAAATCAGAAAAAAACGACAGGCCCCGGGTTGAAAAAATGGTCAAAATTTAAAGGCCTTCAGATCTTCCCCAAAACCTGATAAAATGACAACGGGGTGGGTATTAATCGAGAAATTGCAGAGATTAGAAAGAATTATCTTTGTTCCAAAGAAATTTCAGCTCCGGAGGTCACCTCCAAAACCTGAAAAAAACGACAGCCGGCGGGGTGAAAAAATGGTCAAAATTTAAAGGCTGTCAGATCTTCCCCAAAACCTGATAAAATGACAACGGGGTGGGTATTAATCGAGGAATTGCAGAGATTAGAAAGAATTATCTTTGTTCCAAGGAAATTTCAGCTCCGGAGTTTAGGCCGAAAACCCGAAAAAAACGACAGGCCGTGGGTTGAAAAAATGGTCAAAATTTGAAGGGCGTCAGATCTTCCTCAAAACCTGATAAAATGACAACTGGGTGGGTATTAATCGAGGAATTGCAGAGATTAGAAAGAATTATCTTTGTTCTAAGGAAATTTCAGCTAAAAAAAACGACACCGAAAAAAACGACAGGCCGCGGGTTGAAAAAATGGTCAAAATTTGAAGGGCGTCAGATCTTCCCCAAAACCTGATAAAATGACAACGGGGTGGGTATTAATCGAGGAATTGCAGAGATTAGAAAGAATTATCTTTGTTCCAAGGAAATTTCAGCTCCGGAGGATAGGCCGAAAACCCGAAAAAAACGACAGGCCGCGGGTTGAAAAAATTGTCAAAATTTGAAGGGCGTCAGATCTTCCCCAAAACCTGATGAAATGACAACGGGGTGGGTATTAATCGAGAAATTGCAGAGATTAGAAAGAATTATCTTTGTTCCAAAGAAATTTCAGCTCCGGAGGTCACCTCCAAAACCTGAAAAAAACGACAGCCGGCGGGGTGAAAAAATGGTCAAAATTTAAAGGCTGTCAGATCTTCCCCAAAACCTGATAAAATGACAACGGGGTGGGTATTAATCGAGAAATTGCAGAGATTAGAAAGAATTATCTTTGTTCCAAAGAAATTTCAGCTCCGGAGGTCACCTCCAAAACCCGAAAAAAACGACAGCCGGCGGGGTGAAAAAATGGTCAAATTTAAAGGCTGTCAGATCTTCCCCAAAACCTGATAAAATGACAACGGGGTGGGTATTAATCGAGAAATTGCAGAGATTAGAAAGAATTATCTTTGTTCCAAAGAAATTTCAGCTCCAGAGATCACGCCCAAAACCCGAAAAAAACGACAGGCCCCGGGTTGAAAAAATGGTCAAAAATTTAAAGGCCGTCAGATCTTCCGCAAAACCTGATAAAATGACAACGGGGGTGGGTATTAATCAAGAATTTGCAGAGATTAGAAAGAATTATCGTTGTTCCAAAGAAATTTCAGCTCCGGAGGTCACGCCCAAAACCCGAAAAAAAACGACAGCCCGCGGGGTGAAAAATGGTCAAAATTTAAAGGCCGTCAGAACTTCCCCAAAAACCTGATAAAATGACAAAGGGGTGGGTATTAATCGAGAAATTGCAGAGATTAGAAAGAATTATCTTTGTTCCAAAGAAATTTCAGCTCCAGAGGTTACGCCAAAAATCAGAAAAAAAACGACAGGCCCCGGGTTGAAAAAATGGTCAAAATTTAAAGGCCTTCAGATCTTCCCCAAAACCTGATAAAATGACAACGGGGTGGGTATTAATCGAGAAATTGCAGAGATTAGAAAGAATTATCTTTGTTCCAAAGAAATTTCAGCTCCGGAGGTCACCTCCAAAACCTGAAAAAAACGACAGCCGGCGGGGTGAAAAAATGGTCAAAATTTAAAGGCTGTCAGATCTTCCCCAAAACCTGATAAAATGACAACGGGGTGGGTATTAATCGAGAAATTGCAGAGATTAGAAAGAATTATCGTTGTTCCAAAGAAATTTCAGCTCCAGAGGTTACGCCCAAAAACCGAAAAAAACGACAGCCGGCGGAGTGAAAAAATGGTCAAAATTTAAAGGCTGTCAGATCTTCCCCAAAACCTGATAAAATGACAACGGGGTGGGTATTAATCGAGAAATTGCAGAGATTAGAAAGAATTATCGTTGTTCCAAAGAAATTTCAGCTCCAGAGGTTACGCCCAAAAACCGAAAAAAACGACAGCCCGCGGGGTGAAAAAATGGTCAAAATTTAAAGGCTGTCAGATCTTCCCCAAAACCTGATAAAATGACAACGGGGTGGGTATTAATCGAGAAATTGCAGAGATTAGAAAGAATTATCGTTGTTCCAAAGAAATTTCAGCTCCAGAGGTTACGCCCAAAAACCGAAAAAACGACAGCCCGCGGGGTGAAAAAATGGTCAAAATTTAAAGGCCGTCAGATCTTCCCCAAAACCTGATAAAATGACAAAGGGGTGGGTATTAATCGAGGAATTGCAGAGATTAGAAAGAATTATCTTTGTTCCAAGGAAATTTCAGCTCCGGAGGCTACCGAAAAAAACGACAGGCCGCGGTTGAAAAAATGGTCAAAATTTGAAGGGCGTCAGATCTTCCCCAAAACCTGATAAAATGACAACGGGGTGGGTATTAATCGAGGAATTGCAGAGATTAGAAAGAATTATCTTTGTTCCAAGAAATTTCAGCTCCGGAGTTTAGGCCGAAAACCCGAAAAAAACGACAGGCCGCGGGTTGAAAAAATGGTCAAAATTTGAAGGGCGTCAGATCTTCCTCAAAACCTGATAAAATGACAACTGGGTGGGTATTAATCGAGGAATTGCAGAGATTAGAAAGAATTATCTTTGTTCTAAGGAAATTTCAGCTAAAAAAAAACGACACCGAAAAAAACGACAGGCCGCGGGTTGAAAAAATGGTCAAAATTTGAAGGGCGTCAGATCTTCCCCAAAACCTGATAAAATGACAACGGGGTGGGTATTAATCAAGGAATTGCAGAGATTAGAAAGAATTATCTTTGTTCCAAGGAAATTTCAGCTAAAAAAAACGACACCGAAAAAAACGAAAGGCCGCGGGTTGAAAAAATGGTCAAAATTTGAAGGGCGTCAGATCTTCCCCAAAACCTGATAAAATGACAAGGGGGTGGGTATTAATCGAGGAATTGCAGAGATTAGAAAGAATTATCTTTGTTCCAAAGAAATTTCAGCTCCGGAGGTCACGCCCAAAACCCGAAAAAAAACGACAGCCCGCGGGGTGAAAAAATGGTCAAAATTTAAAGGTCGTCAGAACTTCCCCAAAACCTGATAAAATGACAAAGGGGTGGGTATTAATCGAGAAATTGCAGAGATTAGAAAGAATTATCTTTGTTCCAAAGAAATTTCAGCTCCAGAGGTTACGCCAAAAATCAGAAAAAAACGACAGGCCCCGGGTTGAAAAAATGGTCAAAATTTAAAGGCCTTCAGGTCTTCCCCAAAACCTGATAAAATGACAACGGGGTGGGTATTAATCGAGAAATTGCAGAGATTAGAAAGAATTATCTTTGTTCCAAAGAAATTTCAGCTCCGGAGGTCACCTCCAAAACCTGAAAAAAACGACAGCCGGCGGGGTGAAAAAATGGTCAAAATTTAAAGGCTGTCAGATCTTCCCCAAAACCTGATAAAATGACAACGGGGTGGGTATTAATCGAGAAATTGCAGAGATTAGAAAGAATTATCGTTGTTCCAAAGAAATTTCAGCTCCAGAGGTTACGCCCAAAAACCGAAAAAAACGACAGCCCGCGGGGTGAAAAAATGGTCAAAATTTAAAGGCTGTCAGATCTTCCCCAAAACCTGATAAAATGACAACGGGGTGGGTATTAATCGAGAATTGCAGAGATTAGAAAGAATTATCGTTGTTCCAAAGAAATTTCAGCTCCAGAGGTTACGCCCAAAAACCGAAAAAACGACAGGCCGCGGGTTGAAAAAATGGTCAAAATTTGAAGGGCGTCAGATCTTCCCCAAAACTGATAAAATGACAACGGGGTGGGTATTAATCAAGGAATTGCAGAGATTAGAAAGAATTATCTTTGTTCCAAGGAAATTTCAGCTAAAAAAAAACGACACCGAAAAAAACGAAAGGCCGCGGATTGAAAAATGGTCAAAATTTGAAGGGCGTCAGATCTTCCCCAAAACCTGATAAAATGACAAGGGGGTGGGTATTAATCGAGGAATTGCAGAGATTAGAAAGAATTATCTTTGTTCCAAGGAAATTTCAGCTCCGGAGGATAGGCCGAAAACCCGAAAAAAACGACAGGCCGCGGGTTGAAAAAATTGTCAAAATTTGAAGGGCGTCAGATCTTCCCAAAACCTGATGAAATGACAACGGGGTGGGGTATTAATCGAGAAATTGCAGAGATTAGAAAGAATTATCTTTGTTCCAAAGAAATTTCAGCTCCGGAGGTCACCTCCAAAACCTGAAAAAAACGACAGCCGGCGGGGTGAAAAAATGGTCTCAAAATTTAAAGGCCGTCAGATCTTCCCCAAAACCTGATAAAATGACAACGGGGTGGGTATTAATCGAGAAATTGCAGAGATTAGAAAGAATTATCTTTGTTCCAAAGAAATTTCAGCTCCGGAGGTCACCTCCAAAACCCGAAAAAAACGACAGCCGGCGGGTTGAAAAAATGGTCAAAATTTAAAGGCTGTCAGATCTTCCCCAAAACCTGATAAAATGACAACGGGTGGGTATTAATCGAGAAATTGCAGAGATTAGAAAGAATTATCTTTGTTCCAAAGAAATTTCAGCTCCAGAGATCACGCCCAAAACCCGAAAAAAACGACAGGCCCCGGGTTGAAAAAATGGTCAAAATTTAAAGGCCGTCAGAACTTCCGCAAAACCTGATAAAATGACAACGGGGTGGGTATTAATCAAGAATTTGCAGAGATTAGAAAGAATTATCGTTGTTCCAAAGAAATTTCAGCTCCGGAGGTCACGCCCAAAACCCGAAAAAAAACGACAGCCCGCGGGGTGAAAAAATGGTCAAAATTTAAAGGCTGTCAGATCTTCCCCAAAACCTGATAAAATGACAACGGGGTGGGTATTAATCGAGAAATTGCAGAGATTAGAAAGAATTATCTTTGTTCCAAAGAAATTTCAGCTCCAGAGATCACACCCAAAACCCGAAAAAAACGACAGGCCCCGGGTTGAAAAAATGGTCAAAATTTAAAGGCCGTCAGAACTTCCGCAAAACCTGATAAAATGACAACGGGGTGGGTATTAATCAAGAATTTGCAGAGATTAGAAAGAATTATCGTTGTTCCAAAGAAATTTCAGCTCCGGAGGTCACGCCCAAAACCCGAAAAAAAACGACAGCCCGCGGGGTGAAAAAATGGTCAAAATTTAAAGGCCTTCAGATCTTCCCCAAAACCTGATAAAATGACAACGGGGTGGGTATTAATCGAGAAATTGCAGAGATTAGAAAGAATTATCTTTGTTCCAAAGAAATTTCAGCTCCGGAGGTCACCTCCAAAACCTGAAAAAAAACGACAGCCGGCGGGGTGAAAAAATGGTCAAAATTTAAAGGCTGTCAGATCTTCCCCAAAACCTGATAAAATGACAACGGGGTGGGTATTAATCGAGAAATTGCAGAGATTAGAAAGAATTATCGTTGTTCCAAAGAAATTTCAGCTCCAGAGGTTACGCCCAAAAACCGAAAAAACGACAGCCCGCGGGGTGAAAAAATGGTCAAAATTTAAAGGCTGTCAGATCTTCCCCAAAACCTGATAAAATGACAACGGGGTGGGTATTAATCGAGAAATTGCAGAGATTAGAAAGAATTATCGTTGTTCCAAAGAAATTTCAGCTCCAGAGGTTACGCCCAAAAACCGAAAAAAACGACAGCCGGCGGGGTGAAAAAATGGTCAAAATTTAAAGGCTGTCAGATCTTCCCCAAAACCTGATAAAATGACAACGGGGTGGGTATTAATCGAGAAATTGCAGAGATTAGAAAGAATTATCGTTGTTCCAAGGAAATTTCAGCTCCGGAGGCTACCGAAAAAAATGACAGGCCGCGGATTGAAAAAATGGTCAAAATTTGAAGGGCGTCAGATCTTCCCCAAAACCTGATAAAATGACAACGGGGTGGGTATTAATCGAGGAATTGCAGAGATTAGAAAGAATTATCTTTGTTCCAAGGAAATTTCAGCTCCGGAGTTTAGGCCGAAAACCCGAAAAAAACGACAGGCCGCGGGTTGAAAAAATGGTCAAAATTTGAAGGGCGTCAGATCTTCCTCAAAACCTGATAAAATGACAACTGGGTGGGTATTAATCGAGGAATTGCAGAGATTAGAAAGAATTATCTTTGTTCTAAGGAAATTTCAGCTAAAAAAAACGACACCGAAAAAAACGACAGGCCGCGGGTTGAAAAAATGGTCAAAATTTGAAGGGCGTCAGATCTTCCCCAAAACCTGATAAAATGACAACGGGGTGGGTATTAATCAAGGAATTGCAGAGATTAGAAAGAATTATCTTTGTTCCAAGGAAATTTCAGCTAAAAAAAACGACACCGAAAAAAACGAAAGGCCGCGGGTTGAAAAAATGGTCAAAATTTGAAGGGCGTCAGATCTTCCCCAAAACCTGATAAAATGACAAGGGGGTGGGTATTAATCGAGGAATTGCAGAGATTAGAAAGAATTATCTTTGTTCCAAAGAAATTTCAGCTCCGGAGGTCACGCCCAAAACCCGAAAAAAAACGACAGCCCGCGGGGTGAAAAAATGGTCAAAATTTAAAGGTCGTCAGAACTTCCCCAAAACCTGATAAAATGACAAAGGGGTGGGTATTAATCGAGAAATTGCAGAGATTAGAAAGAATTATCTTTGTTCCAAAGAAATTTCAGCTCCAGAGGTTACGCCAAAAATCAGAAAAAAACGACAGGCCCCGGGTTGAAAAAATGGTCAAAATTTAAAGGCCTTCAGATCTTCCCCAAAACCTGATAAAATGACAACGGGGTGGGTATTAATCGAGAAATTGCAGAGATTAGAAAGAATTATCTTTGTTCCAAAGAAATTTCAGCTCCGGAGGTCACCTCCAAAACCTGAAAAAAACGACAGCCGGCGGGGTGAAAAAATGGTCAAAATTTAAAGGCTGTCAGATCTTCCCCAAAACCTGATAAAATGACAACGGGGTGGGTATTAATCGAGAAATTGCAGAGATTAGAAAGAATTATCGTTGTTCCAAAGAAATTTCAGCTCCAGAGGTTACGCCCAAAAACCGAAAAAAACGACAGCCCGCGGGGTGAAAAAATGGTCAAAATTTAAAGGCTGTCAGATCTTCCCCAAAACCTGATAAAATGACAACGGGGTGGGTATTAATCGAGAAATTGCAGAGATTAGAAAGAATTATCGTTGTTCCAAAGAAATTTCAGCTCCAGAGGTTACGCCCAAAAACCGAAAAAAAACGACAGGCCGCGGGTTGAAAAAATGGTCAAAATTTGAAGGGCGTCAGATCTTCCCCAAAACCTGATAAAATGACAACGGGGTGGGTATTAATCAAGGAATTGCAGAGATTAGAAAGAATTATCTTTGTTCCAAGGAAATTTCAGCTAAAACAAACGACACCGAAAAAAACGAAAGGCCGCGGGTTGAAAAAATGGTCAAAATTTGAAGGGCGTCAGATCTTCCCCAAAACCTGATAAAATGACAAGGGGGTGGGTATTAATCGAGGAATTGCAGAGATTAGAAAGAATTATCTTTGTTCCAAGGAAATTTCAGCTCCGGAGGATAGGCCGAAAACCCGAAAAAAAACGACAGGCCGCGGGTTGAAAAAATTGTCAAAATTTGAAGGGCGTCAGATCTTCCCCAAAACCTGATGAAATGACAACGGGGTGGGTATTAATCTAGAAATTGCAGAGATTAGAAAGAATTATCTTTGTTCCAAAGAAATTTCAGCTCCGGAGGTCACCTCCAAAACCTGAAAAAAACGACAGCCGGCGGGGTGAAAAAATGGTCAAAATTTAAAGGCCGTCAGATCTTCCCCAAAACCTGATAAAATGACAACGGGGTGGGTATTAATCGAGAAATTGCAGAGATTAGAAAGAATTATCTTTGTTCCAAAGAAATTTCAGCTCCGGAGGTCACCTCCAAAACCCGAAAAAAACGACAGCCGGCGGGTTGAAAAAATGGTCAAAATTTAAAGGCTGTCAGATCTTCCCCAAAACCTGATAAAATGACAACGGGGTGGGTATTAATCGAGAAATTGCAGAGATTAGAAAGAATTATCTTTGTTCCAAAGAAATTTCAGCTCCAGAGATCACGCCCAAAACCCGAAAAAAACGACAGGCCCCGGGTTGAAAAAATGGTCAAAATTTAAAGGCCGTCAGAACTTCCGCAAAACCTGATAAAATGACAACGGGGTGGGTATTAATCAAGAATTTGCAGAGATTAGAAAGAATTATCGTTGTTCCAAAGAAATTTCAGCTCCGGAGGTCACGCCCAAAACCCGAAAAAAAACGACAGCCCGCGGGGTGAAAAAATGGTCAAAATTTAAAGGTCGTCAGAACTTCCCCAAAACCTGATAAAATGACAAAGGGGTGGGTATTAATCGAGAAATTGCAGAGATTAGAAAGAATTATCTTTGTTCCAAAGAAATTTCAGCTCCAGAGGTTACGCCAAAAATCAGAAAAAAACGAAAGGCCCCGGGTTGAAAAAATGGTCAAAATTTAAAGGCCGTCGGATCTTCCCCAAAACCTGATAAAATGACAACGGGGTGGGTATTAATCGAGAAATTGCAGAGATTAGAAAGAATTATCTTTGTTCCAAAGAAATTTCAGCTCCGGAGGTCACCTCCAAAACCTGAAAAAAACGACAGCCGGCGGGGTGAAAAAATGGTCAAAATTTAAAGGCTGTCAGATCTTCCCCAAAACCTGATAAAATGACAACGGGGTGGGTATTAATCGAGAAATTGCAGAGATTAGAAAGAATTATCGTTGTTCCAAAGAAATTTCAGCTCCAGAGGTTACGCCTAAAAACCGAAAAAAACGACAGCCCGCGGGGTGAAAAAATGGTCAAAATTTAAAGGCTGTCAGATCTTCCCCAAAACCTGATAAAATGACAACGGGGTGGGTATTAATCGAGAAATTGCAGAGATTAGAAAGAATTATCGTTGTTCCAAAGAAATTTCAGCTCCAGAGGTTACGCCCAAAAACCGAAAAAAACGACAGGCCGCGGGTTGAAAAAATGGTCAAAATTTGAAGGGCGTCAGATCTTCCCCAAAACCTGATAAAATGACAACGGGGTGGGTATTAATCAAGGAATTGCAGAGATTAGAAAGAATTATCTTTGTTCCAAGGAAATTTCAGCTAAAAAAAACGACACCGAAAAAAACGAAAGGCCGCGGGTTGAAAAAATGGTCAAAATTTGAAGGGCGTCAGATCTTCCCCAAAACCTGATAAAATGACAACGGGGTGGGTATTAATCGAGGAATTGCAGAGATTAGAAAGAATTATCTTTGTTCCAAGGAAATTTCAGCTCCGGAGGATAGGCCGAAAACCCGAAAAAAACGACAGGCCGCGGGTTGAAAAAATTGTCAAAATTTGAAGGGCGTCAGATCTTCCCCAAAACCTGATGAAATGACAACGGGGTGGGTATTAATCGAGAAATTGCAGAGATTAGAAAGAATTATCTTTGTTCCAAAGAAATTTCAGCTCCGGAGGTCACCTCCAAAACCTGAAAAAAACGACAGCCGGCGGGGTGAAAAAATGGTCAAAATTTAAAGGCCGTCAGATCTTCCCCAAAACCTGATAAAATGACAACGGGGTGGGTATTAATCGAGAAATTGCAGAGATTAGAAAGAATTATCTTTGTTCCAAAGAAATTTCAGCTCCGGAGGTCACCTCCAAAACCCAAAAAAAACGACAGCCGGCGGGTTGAAAAAATGGTCAAAATTTAAAGGCTGTCAGATCTTCCCCAAAACCTGATAAAATGACAACGGGGTGGGTATTAATCGAGAAATTGCAGAGATTAGAAAGAATTATCTTTGTTCCAAAGAAATTTCAGCTCCAGAGATCACGCCCAAAACCCGAAAAAAACGACAGGCCCCGGGTTGAAAAAATGGTCAAAATTTAAAGGCCGTCAGAACTTCCGCAAAACCTGATAAAATGACAACGGGGTGGGTATTAATCAAGAATTTGCAGAGATTAGAAAGAATTATCGTTGTTCCAAAGAAATTTCAGCTCCGGAGGTCACGCCCAAAACCCGAAAAAAAACGACAGCCCGCGGGGTGAAAAAATGGTCAAAATTTAAAGGTCGTCAGAACTTCCCCAAAACCTGATAAAATGACAAAGGGGTGGGTATTAATCGAGAAATTGCAGAGATTAGAAAGAATTATCTTTGTTCCAAAGAAATTTCAGCTCCAGAGGTTACGCCAAAAATCAGAAAAAAACGACAGGCCCCGGGTTGAAAAAGTGGTCAAAATTTAAAGGCCTTCAGATCTTCCCCAAAACCTGATGAAATGACAACGGGGTGGGTATTAATCGAGAAATTGCAGAGATTAGAAAGAATTATCTTTGTTCCAAAGAAATTTCAGCTCCGGAGGTCACCTCCAAAACCTGAAAAAAACGACAGCCGGCGGGGTGAAAAAATGGTCAAAATTTAAAGGCTGTCAGATCTTCCCCAAAACCTGATAAAATGACAACGGGGTGGGTATTAATCGAGAAATTGCAGAGATTAGAAAGAATTATCGTTGTTCCAAAGAAATTTCAGCTCCAGAGGTTACGCCCAAAAACCGAAAAAAACGACAGCCGGCGGGGTGAAAAAATGGTCAAAATTTAAAGGCTGTCAGATCTTCCCCAAAACCTGATAAAATGACAACGGGGTGGGTATTAATCGAGAAATTGCAGAGATTAGAAAGAATTATCGTTGTTCCAAAGAAATTTCAGCTCCAGAGGTTACGCCCAAAAACCGAAAAAAACGACAGCCCGCGGGGTGAAAAAATGGTCAAAATTTAAAGGCCGTCAGATCTTCCCCAAAACCTGATAAAATGACAACGGGGTGGGTATTAATCGAGAAATTGCAGAGATTAGAAAGAATTATCTTTGTTCCAAAGAAATTTCAGCTCCGGAGGTCACGCCCAAAACCCGAAAAAGACGACAGGCCCCGGGTTGAAAAAATGGTCAAAATTTAAAGGCCGTCAGATCTCCCGCAAAACCTGATAAAATGACAACGGGGTGGGTATTAATCAAGAATTTGCAGAGATTAGAAAGAATTATCGTTGTTCCAAAGAAATTTCAGCTCCGGAGGTCACGCCCAAAACCCGAAAAAAAAACGACAGCCCGCGGGGTGAAAAAATGGTCAAAATTTAAAGGCCGTCAGAACTTCCCCAAAACCTGATAAAATGACAAAGGGGTGGGTATTAATCGAGAAATTGCAGAGATTAGAAAGAATTATCTTTGTTCCAAAGAAATTTCAGCTCCAGAGGTTACGCCAAAAATCAGAAAAAAACGAAAGGCCCCGGGTTGAAAAAATGGTCAAAATTTAAAGGCCGTCGGATCTTCCCCAAAACCTGATAAAATGACAACGGGGTGGGTATTAATCGAGAAATTGCAGAGATTAGAAAGAATTATCTTTGTTCTAAAGAAATTTCAGCTCCGGAGGTCACGCCCAAAACCCGAAAAAAACGACAGGCCCCGGGTTGAAAAAATGGTCAAAATTTAAAGGCCATCAGATCTTCCCCAAAACCTGATAAAATGACAACGGGGTGGGTATTAATCGAGAAATTGCAGAGATTAGAAAGAATTATCGTTGTTCCAAAGAAATTTCAGCTCCGGAGGTCACGCCCAAAACCCGAAAAAAAACGACAGCCCGCGGGGTGAAAAAATGGTCAAAATTTAAAGGCCGTCAGATCTTCCCCAAAACCTGATAAAATGACAAAGGGGTGGGTATTAATCGAGGAATTGCAGAGATTAGAAAGAATTATCTTTGTTCCAAGGAAATTTCAGCTCCGGAGGCTACCGAAAAAAATGACAGGCCGCGGATTGAAAAAATGGTCAAAATTTGAAGGGCGTCAGATCTTCCCCAAAACCTGATAAAATGACAACGGGGTGGGTATTAATCGAGGAATTGCAGAGATTAGAAAGAATTATCTTTGTTCCAAGGAAATTTCAGCTCCGGAGTTTAGGCCGAAAACCCGAAAAAAACGACAGGCCGCGGGTTGAAAAAATGGTCAAAATTTGAAGGGCGTCAGATCTTCCTCAAAACCTGATAAAATGACAACTGGGTGGGTATTAATCGAGGAATTGCAGAGATTAGAAAGAATTATCTTTGTTCTAAGGAAATTTCAGCTAAAAAAAAACGACACCGAAAAAAACGACAGGCCGCGGGTTGAAAAAATGGTCAAAATTTGAAGGGCGTCAGATCTTCCCCAAAACCTGATAAAATGACAACGGGGTGGGTATTAATCAAGGAATTGCAGAGATTAGAAAGAATTATCTTTGTTCCAAGGAAATTTCAGCTAAAAAAAACGACACCGAAAAAAACGAAAGGCCGCGGGTTGAAAAAATGGTCAAAATTTGAAGGGCGTCAGATCTTCCCCAAAACCTGATAAAATGACAAGGGGGTGGGTATTAATCGAGGAATTGCAGAGATTAGAAAGAATTATCTTTGTTCCAAAGAAATTTCAGCTCCGGAGGTCACGCCCAAAACCCGAAAAAAAACGACAGCCCGCGGGGTGAAAAAATGGTCAAAATTTAAAGGTCGTCAGAACTTCCCCAAAACCTGATAAAATGACAAAGGGGTGGGTATTAATCGAGAAATTGCAGAGATTAGAAAGAATTATCTTTGTTCCAAAGAAATTTCAGCTCCAGAGGTTACGCCAAAAATCAGAAAAAAACGACAGGCCCCGGGTTGAAAAAATGGTCAAAATTTAAAGGCCTTCAGATCTTCCCCAAAACCTGATAAAATGACAACGGGGTGGGTATTAATCGAGAAATTGCAGAGATTAGAAAGAATTATCTTTGTTCCAAAGAAATTTCAGCTCCGGAGGTCACCTCCAAAACCTGAAAAAAACGACAGCCGGCGGGGTGAAAAAATGGTCAAAATTTAAAGGCTGTCAGATCTTCCCCAAAACCTGATAAAATGACAACGGGGTGGGTATTAATCGAGAAATTGCAGAGATTAGAAAGAATTATCGTTGTTCCAAAGAAATTTCAGCTCCAGAGGTTACGCCCAAAAACCGAAAAAAACGACAGCCCGCGGGGTGAAAAAATGGTCAAAATTTAAAGGCTGTCAGATCTTCCCCAAAACCTGATAAAATGACAACGGGGTGGGTATTAATCGAGAAATTGCAGAGATTAGAAAGAATTATCGTTGTTCCAAAGAAATTTCAGCTCCAGAGGTTACGCCCAAAACCCGAAAAAAACGACAGGCCGCGGGTTGAAAAAATGGTCAAAATTTGAAGGGCGTCAGATCTTCCCCAAAACCTGATAAAATGACAACGGGGTGGGTATTAATCAAGGAATTGCAGAGATTAGAAAGAATTATCTTTGTTCCAAGGAAATTTCAGCTAAAAAAAACGACACCGAAAAAAACGAAAGGCCGCGGGTTGAAAAAATGGTCAAAATTTGAAGGGCGTCAGATCTTCCCCAAAACCTGATAAAATGACAAGGGGGTGGGTATTAATCGAGGAATTGCAGAGATTAGAAAGAATTATCTTTGTTCCAAGGAAATTTCAGCTCCGGAGGATAGGCCGAAAACCCGAAAAAAACGACAGGCCGCGGGTTGAAAAAATTGTCAAAATTTGAAGGGCGTCAGATCTTCCCCAAAACCTGATGAAATGACAACGGGGTGGGTATTAATCGAGAAATTGCAGAGATTAGAAAGAATTATCTTTGTTCCAAAGAAATTTCAGCTCCGGAGGTCACCTCCAAAACCTGAAAAAAACGACAGCCGGCGGGGTGAAAAAATGGTCAAAATTTAAAGGCCGTCAGATCTTCCCCAAAACCTGATAAAATGACAACGGGGTGGGTATTAATCGAGAAATTGCAGAGATTAGAAAGAATTATCTTTGTTCCAAAGAAATTTCAGCTCCGGAGGTCACCTCCAAAACCCGAAAAAAACGACAGCCGGCGGGTTGAAAAAATGGTCAAAATTTAAAGGCTGTCAGATCTTCCCCAAAACCTGATAAAATGACAACGGGGTGGGTATTAATCGAGAAATTGCAGAGATTAGAAAGAATTATCTTTGTTCCAAAGAAATTTCAGCTCCAGAGATCACGCCCAAAACCCGAAAAAAACGACAGGCCCCGGGTTGAAAAAATGGTCAAAATTTAAAGGCCGTCAGAACTTCCGCAAAACCTGATAAAATGACAACGGGGTGGGTATTAATCAAGAATTTGCAGAGATTAGAAAGAATTATCGTTGTTCCAAAGAAATTTCAGCTCCGGAGGTCACGCCCAAAACCCGAAAAAAAACGACAGCCCGCGGGGTGAAAAAATGGTCAAAATTTAAAGGTCGTCAGAACTTCCCCAAAACCTGATAAAATGACAAAGGGGTGGGTATTAATCGAGAAATTGCAGAGATTAGAAAGAATTATCTTTGTTCCAAAGAAATTTCAGCTCCAGAGGTTACGCCAAAAATCAGAAAAAAACGAAAGGCCCCGGGTTGAAAAAATGGTCAAAATTTAAAGGCCGTCGGATCTTCCCCAAAACCTGATAAAATGACAACGGGGTGGGTATTAATCGAGAAATTGCAGAGATTAGAAAGAATTATCTTTGTTCCAAAGAAATTTCAGCTCCGGAGGTCACCTCCAAAACCTGAAAAAAACGACAGCCGGCGGGGTGAAAAAATGGTCAAAATTTAAAGGCTGTCAGATCTTCCCCAAAACCTGATAAAATGACAACGGGGTGGGTATTAATCGAGAAATTGCAGAGATTAGAAAGAATTATCGTTGTTCCAAAGAAATTTCAGCTCCAGAGGTTACGCCTAAAAACCGAAAAAAACGACAGCCCGCGGGGTGAAAAAATGGTCAAAATTTAAAGGCTGTCAGATCTTCCCCAAAACCTGATAAAATGACAACGGGGTGGGTATTAATCGAGAAATTGCAGAGATTAGAAAGAATTATCGTTGTTCCAAAGAAATTTCAGCTCCAGAGGTTACGCCCAAAAACCGAAAAAAACGACAGGCCGCGGGTTGAAAAAATGGTCAAAATTTGAAGGGCGTCAGATCTTCCCCAAAACCTGATAAAATGACAACGGGGTGGGTATTAATCAAGGAATTGCAGAGATTAGAAAGAATTATCTTTGTTCCAAGGAAATTTCAGCTAAAAAAAACGACACCGAAAAAAACGAAAGGCCGCGGGTTGAAAAAATGGTCAAAATTTGAAGGGCGTCAGATCTTCCCCAAAACCTGATAAAATGACAAGGGGGTGGGTATTAATCGAGGAATTGCAGAGATTAGAAAGAATTATCTTTGTTCCAAGGAAATTTCAGCTCCGGAGGATAGGCCGAAAACCCGAAAAAAACGACAGGCCGCGGGTTGAAAAAATTGTCAAAATTTGAAGGGCGTCAGATCTTCCCCAAAACCTGATGAAATGACAACGGGGTGGGTATTAATCGAGAAATTGCAGAGATTAGAAAGAATTATCTTTGTTCCAAAGAAATTTCAGCTCCGGAGGTCACCTCCAAAACCTGAAAAAAACGACAGCCGGCGGGGTGAAAAAATGGTCAAAATTTAAAGGCCGTCAGATCTTCCCCAAAACCTGATAAAATGACAACGGGGTGGGTATTAATCGAGAAATTGCAGAGATTAGAAAGAATTATCTTTGTTCCAAAGAAATTTCAGCTCCGGAGGTCACCTCCAAAACCCGAAAAAAACGACAGCCGGCGGGTTGAAAAAATGGTCAAAATTTAAAGGCTGTCAGATCTTCCCCAAAACCTGATAAAATGACAACGGGGTGGGTATTAATCGAGAAATTGCAGAGATTAGAAAGAATTATCTTTGTTCCAAAGAAATTTCAGCTCCAGAGATCACGCCCAAAACCCGAAAAAAACGACAGGCCCCGGGTTGAAAAAATGGTCAAAATTTAAAGGCCGTCAGAACTTCCGCAAAACCTGATAAAATGACAACGGGGTGGGTATTAATCAAGAATTTGCAGAGATTAGAAAGAATTATCGTTGTTCCAAAGAAATTTCAGCTCCGGAGGTCACGCCCAAAACCCGAAAAAAAACGACAGCCCGCGGGGTGAAAAAATGGTCAAAATTTAAAGGTCGTCAGAACTTCCCCAAAACCTGATAAAATGACAAAGGGGTGGGTATTAATCGAGAAATTGCAGAGATTAGAAAGAATTATCTTTGTTCCAAAGAAATTTCAGCTCCAGAGGTTACGCCAAAAATCAGAAAAAAACGAAAGGCCCCGGGTTGAAAAAATGGTCAAAATTTAAAGGCCGTCGGATCTTCCCCAAAACCTGATAAAATGACAACGGGGTGGGTATTAATCGAGAAATTGCAGAGATTAGAAAGAATTATCTTTGTTCCAAAGAAATTTCAGCTCCGGAGGTCACCTCCAAAACCTGAAAAAAACGACAGCCGGCGGGGTGAAAAAATGGTCAAAATTTAAAGGCTGTCAGATCTTCCCCAAAACCTGATAAAATGACAACGGGGTGGGTATTAATCGAGAAATTGCAGAGATTAGAAAGAATTATCGTTGTTCCAAAGAAATTTCAGCTCCAGAGGTTACGCCTAAAAACCGAAAAAAACGACAGCCCGCGGGGTGAAAAAATGGTCAAAATTTAAAGGCTGTCAGATCTTCCCCAAAACCTGATAAAATGACAACGGGGTGGGTATTAATCGAGAAATTGCAGAGATTAGAAAGAATTATCGTTGTTCCAAAGAAATTTCAGCTCCAGAGGTTACGCCCAAAAACCGAAAAAAACGACAGGCCGCGGGTTGAAAAAATGGTCAAAATTTGAAGGGCGTCAGATCTTCCCCAAAACCTGATAAAATGACAACGGGGTGGGTATTAATCAAGGAATTGCAGAGATTAGAAAGAATTATCTTTGTTCCAAGGAAATTTCAGCTAAAAAAAACGACACCGAAAAAAACGAAGGGCCGCGGGTTGAAAAAATGGTCAAAATTTGAAGGGCGTCAGATCTTCCCCAAAACCTGATAAAATGACAAGGGGGTGGGTATTAATCGAGGAATTGCAGAGATTAGAAAGAATTATCTTTGTTCCAAGGAAATTTCAGCTCCGGAGGATAGGCCGAAAACCCGAAAAAAACGACAGGCCGCGGGTTGAAAAAATTGTCAAAATTTGAAGGGCGTCAGATCTTCCCCAAAACCTGATGAAATGACAACGGGGTGGGTATTAATCGAGAAATTGCAGAGATTAGAAAGAATTATCTTTGTTCCAAAGAAATTTCAGCTCCGGAGGTCACCTCCAAAACCTGAAAAAAACGACAGCCGGCGGGGTGAAAAAATGGTCAAAATTTAAAGGCCGTCAGATCTTCCCCAAAACCTGATAAAATGACAACGGGGTGGGTATTAATCGAGAAATTGCAGAGATTAGAAAGAATTATCTTTGTTCCAAAGAAATTTCAGCTCCGGAGGTCACCTCCAAAACCCGAAAAAAACGACAGCCGGCGGGTTGAAAAAATGGTCAAAATTTAAAGGCTGTCAGATCTTCCCCAAAACCTGATAAAATGACAACGGGGTGGGTATTAATCGAGAAATTGCAGAGATTAGAAAGAATTATCTTTGTTCCAAAGAAATTTCAGCTCCAGAGATCACGCCCAAAACCCGAAAAAAACGACAGGCCCCGGGTTGAAAAAATGGTCAAAATTTAAAGGCCGTCAGAACTTCCGCAAAACCTGATAAAATGACAACGGGGTGGGTATTAATCAAGAATTTGCAGAGATTAGAAAGAATTATCGTTGTTCCAAAGAAATTTCAGCTCCGGAGGTCACGCCCAAAACCCGAAAAAAAACGACAGCCCGCGGGGTGAAAAAATGGTCAAAATTTAAAGGTCGTCAGAACTTCCCCAAAACCTGATAAAATGACAAAGGGGTGGGTATTAATCGAGAAATTGCAGAGATTAGAAAGAATTATCTTTGTTCCAAAGAAATTTCAGCTCCAGAGGTTACGCCAAAAATCAGAAAAAAACGACAGGCCCCGGGTTGAAAAAGTGGTCAAAATTTAAAGGCCTTCAGATCTTCCCCAAAACCTGATGAAATGACAACGGGGTGGGTATTAATCGAGAAATTGCAGAGATTAGAAAGAATTATCTTTGTTCCAAAGAAATTTCAGCTCCGGAGGTCACCTCCAAAACCTGAAAAAAACGACAGCCGGTGGGGTAAAAAAATGGTCAAAATTTAAAGGCTGTCAGATCTTCCCCAAAACCTGATAAAATGACAACGGGGTGGGTATTAATCGAGAAATTGCAGAGATTAGAAAGAATTATCGTTGTTCCAAAGAAATTTCAGCTCCAGAGGTTACGCCCAAAAACCGAAAAAAACGACAGCCGGCGGGGTGAAAAAATGGTCAAAATTTAAAGGCTGTCAGATCTTCCCCAAAACCTGATAAAATGACAACGGGGTGGGTATTAATCGAGAAATTGCAGAGATTAGAAAGAATTATCGTTGTTCCAAAGAAATTTCAGCTCCAGAGGTTACGCCCAAAAACCGAAAAAAACGACAGCCCGCGGGGTGAAAAAATGGTCAAAATTTAAAGGCCGTCAGATCTTCCCCAAAACCTGATAAAATGACAACGGGGTGGGTATTAATCGAGAAATTGCAGAGATTAGAAAAAATTATCTTTGTTCCAAAGAAATTTCAGCTCCGGAGGTCACGCCCAAAACCCGAAAAAGACGACAGGCCCCGGGTTGAAAAAATGGTCAAAATTTAAAGGCCGTCAGATCTCCCGCAAAACCTGATAAAATGACAACGGGGTGGGTATTAATCAAGAATTTGCAGAGATTAGAAAGAATTATCGTTGTTCCAAAGAAATTTCAGCTCCGGAGGTCACGCCCAAAACCCGAAAAAAAACGACAGCCCGCGGGGTGAAAAAATGGTCAAAATTTAAAGGCCGTCAGAACTTCCCCAAAACCTGATAAAATGACAAAGGGGTGGGTATTAATCGAGAAATTGCAGAGATTAGAAAGAATTATCTTTGTTCCAAAGAAATTTCAGCTCCAGAGGTTACGCCAAAAATCAGAAAAAAACGAAAGGCCCCGGGTTGAAAAAATGGTCAAAATTTAAAGGCCGTCGGATCTTCCCCAAAACCTGATAAAATGACAACGGGGTGGGTATTAATCGAGAAATTGCAGAGATTAGAAAGAATTATCTTTGTTCTAAAGAAATTTCAGCTCCGGAGGTCACGCCCAAAACCCGAAAAAAACGACAGGCCCCGGGTTGAAAAAATGGTCAAAATTTAAAGGCCATCAGATCTTCCCCAAAACCTGATAAAATGACAACGGGGTGGGTATTAATCGAGAAATTGCAGAGATTAGAAAGAATTATCGTTGTTCCAAAGAAATTTCAGCTCCGGAGGTCACGCCCAAAACCCGAAAAAAAACGACAGCCCGCGGGGTGAAAAAATGGTCAAAATTTAAAGGCCGTCAGATCTTCCCCAAAACCTGATAAAATGACAACGGGGTGGGTATTAATCGAGAAATTGCAGAGATTAGAAAGAATTATCTTTGTTCCAAAGAAATTTCAGCTCCGGAGGTCACGCCCAAAACCCGAAAAAAAACGACAGCCCGCGGGGTGAAAAAATGGTCAAAATTTAAAGGCCGTCAGATCTTCCCCAAAACCTGATAAAATGACAACGGGGTGGGTATTAATCGAGAAATTGCAGAGATTAGAAAGAATTATCTTTGTTCCAAAGAAATTTCAGTTCCGGAGGTCACGTCCAAAACCCGAAAAAAACGACAGCCGGCGGGGTGAAAAAATGGTCGAAATTTAAAGGCTGTCAGATCTTCCCCAAAACCTGATAAAATGACAACGGGGTGGGTATTAATCGAGAAATTGCAGAGATTAGAAAGAATTATCTTTGTTCCAAAGAAATTTCAGCTCCAGAGGTTACGTCAAAAACCAGAAAAAAATGACAGGCCCCGGGTTGAAAAAATGGTCAAAATTTAAAGGCCGTCAGATCTTCCCCAAAACCTGATAAAATGACAACGGGGTGGGTATTAATCGAGAAATTGCAGAGATTAGAAAGAATTATCTTTGTTCCAAAGAAATTTCAGCTCCAGAGGTTACTCCCAAAAACCGAAAAAAACGACAGCCCGCGGGGTGAAAAAATGGAAAAAATTTAAAGGCTGTCAGATCTTCCCCAAAACCTGATAAAATGACAACGGGGTGGGTATTAATCGAGAAACTGCAGAGATTAGAAAGAATTATCGTTGTTCCAAAGAAATTTCAGCTCCAGAGGTTACGCCCAAAAACCGAAAAAAACGACAGCCCGCAGGGTGAAAAAATGGTCAAAATTTAAAGGCCGTCAGATCTTCCCCAAAACCTGATAAAATGACAACGGGGTGGGTATTAATCGAGAAATTGCAGAGATTAGAAAGAATTATCTTTGTTCTAAAGAAATTTCAGCTCCGGAGGTCACGCCCAAAACCCGAAAAAAACGACAGGCCCCGGGTTGAAAAAATGGTCAAAATTTAAAGGCCGTCAGATCTTCCGCAAAACCTGATAAAATGACAACGGGGTGGGTATTAATCAAGAATTTGCAGAGATTAGAAAGTATTATCGTTGTTCCAAAGAAATTTCAGCTCCGGAGGTCACGCCCAAAACCCGAAAAAAAACGACAGCCCGCGGGGTGAAAAAATGGTCAAAATTTAAAGGCCGTCAGATCTTCCCCAAAACCTGATAAAATGACAAAGGGGTGGGTATTAATCGAGAAATTGCAGAGATTAGAAAGAATTATCTTTGTTCCAAAGAAATTTCAGCTCCAGAGGTTACGCCAAAAATCAGAAAAAAACGACAGGCCCCGGGTTGAAAAAATGGTCAAAATTTAAAGGCCTTCAGATCTTCCCCAAAACCTGATAAAATGACAACGGGGTGGGTATTAATCGAGAAATTGCAGAGATTAGAAAGAATTATCTTTGTTCCAAAGAAATTTCAGCTCCGGAGGTCACCTCCAAAACCTGAAAAAAACGACAGCCGGCGGGGTGAAAAAATGGTCAAAATTTAAAGGCCGTCAGATCTTCCCCAAAACCTGATAAAATGACAACGGGGTGGGTATTAATCGAGAAATTGCAGAGATTAGAAAGAATTATCTTTGTTCCAAAGAAATTTCAGCTCCGGAGATCACGCCCAAAACCCGAAAAAAATGACAGGCCCCGGGTTGAAAAAATGGTCAAAATTTAAAGGCCGTCAGATCTTCCGCAAAACCTGATAAAATGACAACGGGGTGGGTATTAATCAAGAATTTGCAGAGATTAGAAAGAATTATCTTTGTTCCAAAGAAATTTCAGCTCCGGAGGTCACGCCCAAAACCCGAAAAAAAACGACAGCCCGCGGGGTGAAAAAATGGTCAAAATTTAAAGGCCGTCAGAACTTCCCCAAAACCTGATAAAATGACAAAGGGGTGGGTATTAATCGAGAAATTGCAGAGATTAGAAAGAATTATCTTTGTTCCAAAGAAATTTCAGCTCCAGAGGTTACGCCAAAAATCAGAAAAAAACGACAGGCCCGGGGTTGAAAAAATGGTCAAAATTTAAAGGCCTTCAGATCTTCCCCAAAACCTGATAAAATGACAACGGGGTGGGTATTAATCGAGAAATTGCAGAGATTAGAAAGAATTATCTTTGTTCCAAAGAAATTTCAGCTCCGGAGGTCACCTCCAAAACCTGAAAAAAACGACAGCCGGCGGGGTGAAAAAATGGTCAAAATTTAAAGGCCATCAGATCTTCCCCAAAACCTGATAAAATGACAACGGGGTGGGTATTAATCGAGAAATTGCAGAGATTAGAAAGAATTATCGTTGTTCCAAAGAAATTTCAGCTCCGGAGGTCACGCCCAAAACCCGAAAAAAAACGACAGCCCGCGGGGTGAAAAAATGGTCCAAATTTAAAGGCCGTCAGATCTTCCCCAAAACCTGATAAAATGACAACGGGGTGGGTATTAATCGAGAAATTGCAGAGATTAGAAAGAATTATCGTTGTTCCAAAGAAATTTCAGCTCCAGAGGTTACGCCCAAAAACCGAAAAAAACGACAGCCCGCGGGGTGAAAAAATGGTCAAAATTTAAAGGCTGTCAGATCTTCCCCAAAACCTGATAAAATGACAACGGGGTGGGTATTAATCGAGAAATTGCAGAGATTAGAAAGAATTATCGTTGTTCCAAAGAAATTTCAGCTCCAGAGGTTACGCCCAAAAACCGAAAAAAACGACAGCCCGCGGGGTGAAAAAATGGTCAAAATTTAAAGGCTGTCAGATCTTCCCCAAAACCTGATAAAATGACAAAGGGGTGGGTATTAATCGAGAAATTGCAGAGATTAGAAAGAATTATCGTTGTTCCAAAGAAATTTCAGCTCCAGAGGTTACGCCCAAAAACCGAAAAAAACGACAGCCCGCGGGGTGAAAAAATGGTCAAAATTTAAAGGCCGTCAGATCTTCCCCAAAACCTGATAAAATGACAACGGGGTGGGTATTAATCGAGAAATTGCAGAGATTAGAAAGAATTATCTTTGTTCCAAAGAAATTTCAGCTCCGGAGGTCACGCCCAAAACCCGAAAAAAACGACAGGCCCCGGGTTGAAAAAATGGTCAAAATTTAAAGGCCGTCAGATCTCCCGCAAAACCTGATAAAATGACAACGGGGTGGGTATTAATCAAGAATTTGCAGAGATTAGAAAGAATTATCGTTGTTCCAAAGAAATTTCAGCTCCGGAGGTCACGCCCAAAACCCGAAAAAAAACGACAGCCCGCGGGGTGAAAAAATGGTCAAAATTTAAAGGCCGTCAGAACTTCCCCAAAACCTGATAAAATGACAAAGGGGTGGGTATTAATCGAGAAATTGCAGAGATTAGAAAGAATTATCTTTGTTCCAAAGAAATTTCAGCTCCAGAGGTTATGCCAAAAATCAGAAAAAAACGAAAGGCCCCGGGTTGAAAAAATGGTCAAAATTTAAAGGCCGTCGGATCTTCCCCAAAACCTGATAAAATGACAACGGGGTGGGTATTAATCGAGAAATTGCAGAGA
Source organism: Euthynnus affinis (assembly GCA_029490765.1). Taxonomy (NCBI): domain Eukaryota; kingdom Metazoa; phylum Chordata; class Actinopteri; order Scombriformes; family Scombridae; genus Euthynnus; species Euthynnus affinis. Next base: position 154,420 of record CM055859.1, read on the forward strand.
TTAGAAAGAATTATCTTTGTTCTAAAGAAATTTCAGCTCCGGAGGTCACGCCCAAAACCCGAAAAAAACGACAGGCCCCGGGTTGAAAAAATGGTCAAAATTTAAAGGCCGTCAGATCTTCCGCAAAACCTGATAAAATGACAACGGGGTGGGTATTAATCAAGAATTTGCAGAGATTAGAAAGAATTATCGTTGTTCCAAAGAAATTTCAGCTCCGGAGGTCACGCCCAAAACCCGAAAAAAAACGACAGTCCGCGGGGTGAAAAAATGGTCAAAATTTAAAGGCCATCAGATCTTCCCCAAAACCTGATAAAATGACAACGGGGTGGGTATTAATCGAGAAATTGCAGAGATTAGAAAGAATTATCGTTGTTCCAAAGAAATTTCAGCTCCGGAGGTCACGCCCAAAACCCGAAAAAAAACGACAGCCCGCGGGGTGAAAAAATGGTCAAAATTTAAAGGCCGTCAGATCTTCCCCAAAACCTGATAAAATGACAACGGGGTGGGTATTAATCGAGAAATTGCAGAGATTAGAAAGAATTATCTTTGTTCCAAAGAAATTTCAGCTCCGGAGGTCACGCCCAAAACCCGAAAAAAAACGACAGCCCGCGGGGTGAAAAAATGGTCAAAATTTAAAGGCCGTCAGATCTTCCCCAAAACCTGATAAAATGACAACGGGGTGGGTATTAATCGAGAAATTGCAGAGATTAGAAAGAATTATCTTTGTTCCAAAGAAATTTCAGCTCCAGAGGTTACGCCAAAAATCAGAAAAAAACGACAGGCCCGGGGTTGAAAAAATGGTCAAAATTTAAAGGCCTTCAGATCTTCCCCAAAACCTGATAAAATGACAACGGGGTGGGTATTAATCGAGAAATTGCAGAGATTAGAAAGAATTATCTTTGTTCCAAAGAAATTTCAGCTCCGGAGGTCACCTCCAAAACCTGAAAAAAACGACAGCCGGCGGGGTGAAAAAATGGTCAAAATTTAAAGGCCATCAGATCTTCCCCAAAACCTGATAAAATGACAACGGGGTGGGTATTAATCGAGAAATTGCAGAGATTAGAAAGAATTATCGTTGTTCCAAAGAAATTTCAGCTCCGGAGGTCACGCCCAAAACCCGAAAAAAAACGACAGCCCGCGGGGTGAAAAAATGGTCCAAATTTAAAGGCCGTCAGATCTTCCCCAAAACCTGATAAAATGACAACGGGGTGGGTATTAATCGAGAAATTGCAGAGATTAGAAAGAATTATCTTTGTTCCAAAGAAATTTCAGCTCCGGAGGTCACGCCCAAAACCCGAAAAAAAACGACAACCCGCGGGGTGAAAAAATGGTCAAAATTTAAAGGCCGTCAGATCTTCCCCAAAACCTGATAAAATGACAACGGGGTGGGTATTAATCGAGAAATTGCAGAGATTAGAAAGAATTATCTTTGTTCCAAAGAAATTTCAGCTCCGGAGGTCACCTCCAAAACCCGAAAAAAACGACAGCCGGCGGGGTGAAAAAATGGTCGAAATTTAAAGGCTGTCAGATCTTCCCCAAAACCTGATAAAATGACAACGGGGTGGGTATTAATCGAGAAATTGCAGAGATTAGAAAGAATTATCTTTGTTCCAAAGAAATTTCAGCTCCAGAGGTTACGTCAAAAACCAGAAAAAAATGACAGGCCCCGGGTTGAAAAAATGGTCAAAATTTAAAGGCCGTCAGATCTTCCCCAAAACCTGATAAAATGACAACGGGGTGGGTATTAATCGAGAAATTGCAGAGATTAGAAAGAATTATCTTTGTTCCAAAGAAATTTCAGCTCCAGAGGTTACGCCCAAAAACCGAAAAAAACGACAGCCCGCGGGGTGAAAAAATGGAAAAAATTTAAAGGCTGTCAGATCTTCCCCAAAACCTGATAAAATGACAACGGGGTGGGTATTAATCGAGAAACTGCAGAGATTAGAAAGAATTATCGTTGTTCCAAAGAAATTTCAGCTCCAGAGGTTACGCCCAAAAACCGAAAAAAACGACAGCCCGCAGGGTGAAAAAATGGTCAAAATTTAAAGGCCGTCAGATCTTCCCCAAAACCTGATAAAATGACAACGGGGTGGGTATTAATCGAGAAATTGCAGAGATTAGAAAGAATTATCTTTGTTCTAAAGAAATTTCAGCTCCGGAGGTCACGCCCAAAACCCGAAAAAAACGACAGGCCCCGGGTTGAAAAAATGGTCAAAATTTAAAGGCCGTCAGATCTTCCGCAAAACCTGATAAAATGACAACGGGGTGGGGTATTAATAAAGAATTTGCAGAGATTAGAAAGTATTATCGTTGTTCCAAAGAAATTTCAGCTCCGGAGGTCACGCCCAAAACCCGAAAAAAAACGACAGCCCGCGGGGTGAAAAAATGGTCAAAATTTAAAGGCCGTCAGATCTTCCCCAAAACCTGATAAAATGACAAAGGGGTGGGTATTAATCGAGAAATTGCAGAGATTAGAAAGAATTATCTTTGTTCCAAAGAAATTTCAGCTCCAGAGGTTACGCCAAAAATCAGAAAAAAACGACAGGCCCCGGGTTGAAAAAATGGTCAAAATTTAAAGGCCTTCAGATCTTCCCCAAAACCTGATAAAATGACAACGGGGTGGGTATTAATCGAGAAATTGCAGAGATTAGAAAGAATTATCTTTGTTCCAAAGAAATTTCAGCTCCGGAGGTCACCTCCAAAACCTGAAAAAAACGACAGCCGGCGGGGTGAAAAAATGGTCAAAATTTAAAGGCCGTCAGATCTTCCCCAAAACCTGATAAAATGACAACGGGGTGGGTATTAATCGAGAAATTGCAGAGATTAGAAAGAATTATCTTTGTTCCAAAGAAATTTCAGCTCCGGAGATCACGCCCAAAACCCGAAAAAAATGACAGGCCCCGGGTTGAAAAAATGGTCAAAATTTAAAGGCCGTCAGATCTTCCGCAAAACCTGATAAAATGACAACAGGGTGGGTATTAATCAAGAATTTGCAGAGATTAGAAAGAATTATCTTTGTTCCAAAGAAATTTCAGCTCCGGAGGTCACGCCCAAAACCCGAAAAAAAACGACAGCCCGCGGGGTGAAAAAATGGTCAAAATTTAAAGCCGTCAGAACTTCCCCAAAACCTGATAAAATGAGAAAGGGGTGGGTATTAATCGAGAAATTGCAGAGATTAGAAAGAATTATCTTTGTTCCAAAGAAATTTCAGCTCCAGAGGTTACGCCAAAAATCAGAAAAAAACGAAAGGCCACGGGTTGAAAAAATGGTCAAAATTTAAAGGCCTTCAGATCTTCCCCAAGACCTGATAAAATGACAACAGGGTGGGTATTAATCGAGAAATTGCAGAGATTAGAAAGAAATTATCTTTGTTCCAAAGAAATTTCAGCTCCGGAGGTCACCTCCAAAACCTGAAAAAAACGACAGCCGGCGGGGTGAAAAAATGGTCAAAATTTAAAGGCTGTCAGATCTTCCCCAAAACCTGATAAAATGACAACGGGGTGGGTATTAATCGAGAAATTGCAGAGATTAGAAAGAATTATCGTTGTTCCAAAGAAATTTCAGCTCCAGAGGTTACGCCCAAAAACCGAAAAAAACGACAGCCGGCGGGTTGAAAAAATGGTCAAAATTTAAAGGCTGTCAGATCTTCCCCAAAACCTGATAAAATGACAACGGGGTGGGTATTAATCGAGAAATTGCAGAGATTAGAAAGAATTATCGTTGTTCCAAAGAAATTTCAGCTCCGGAGATCACGCCCAAAACCCGAAAAAAATGACAGGCCCCCGGGATGAAAAAATGGTCAAAATTTAAAGGCCGTCAGATCTTCCGCAAAACCTGATAAAATGACAACAGGGTGGGTATTAATCAAGAATTTGCAGAGATTAGAAAGAATTATCTTTGTTCCAAAGAAATTTCAGCTCCGGAGGTCACGCCCAAAACCCGAAAAAAAAACGACAGCCCGCGGGGTGAAAAAATGGTCAAAATTTAAAGGCCGTCAGAACTTCCCCAAAACCTGATAAAATGACAAAGGGGTGGGTATTAATCGAGAAATTGCAGAGATTAGAAAGAATTATCTTTGTTCCAAAGAAATTTCAGCTCCAGAGGTTACGCCAAAAATCAGAAAAAAACGACAGGCCCGGGGTTGAAAAAATGGTCAAAATTTAAAGGCCTTCAGATCTTCCCCAAAACCTGATAAAATGACAACGGGGTGGGTATTAATCGAGAAATTGCAGAGATTAGAAAGAATTATCTTTGTTCCAAAGAAATTTCAGCTCCGGAGGTCACCTCCAAAACCTGAAAAAAACGACAGCCGGCGGGGTGAAAAAATGGTCAAAATTTAAAGGCCATCAGATCTTCCCCAAAACCTGATAAAATGACAACGGGGTGGGTATTAATCGAGAAATTGCAGAGATTAGAAAGAATTATCGTTGTTCCAAAGAAATTTCAGCTCCGGAGGTCACGCCCAAAACCCGAAAAAAAACGACAGCCCGCGGGGTGAAAAAATGGTCCAAATTTAAAGGCCGTCAGATCTTCCCCAAAACCTGATAAAATGACAACGGGGTGGGTATTAATCGAGAAATTGCAGAGATTAGAAAGAATTATCTTTGTTCCAAAGAAATTTCAGCTCCGGAGGTCACGCCCAAAACCCGAAAAAAAACGACAGCCCGCGGGGGTGAAAAAATGGTCAAAATTTAAAGGCCGTCAGATCTTCCCCAAAACCTGATAAAATGACAACGGGGTGGGTATTAATCGAGAAATTGCAGAGATTAGAAAGAATTATCTTTGTTCCAAAGAAATTTCAGCTCCGGAGGTCACCTCCAAAACCCGAAAAAAAACGACAGCCGGCGGGGTGAAAAAATGGTCGAAATTTAAAGGCTGTCAGATCTTCCCCAAAACCTGATAAAATGACAACGGGGTGGGTATTAATCGAGAAATTGCAGAGATTAGAAAGAATTATCTTTGTTCCAAAGAAATTTCAGCTCCAGAGGTTACGTCAAAAAACCAGAAAAAAATGACAGGCCCCGGGTTGAAAAAATGGTCAAAATTTAAAGGCCGTCAGATCTTCCCCAAAACCTGATAAAATGACAACGGGGTGGGTATTAATCGAGAAATTGCAGAGATTAGAAAGAATTATCTTTGTTCCAAAGAAATTTCAGCTCCAGAGGTTATGCCCAAAAACCGAAAAAAACGACAGCCCGCGGGGTGAAAAAATGGAAAAAATTTAAAGGCTGTCAGATCTTCCCCAAAACCTGATAAAATGACAACGGGGTGGGTATTAATCGAGAAACTGCAGAGATTAGAAAGAATTATCTTTGTTCTAAAGAAATTTCAGCTCCGGAGGTCACGCCCAAAACCCGAAAAAAACGACAGGCCCCGGGTTGAAAAAATGGTCAAAATTTAAAGGCCGTCAGATCTTCCGCAAAACCTGATAAAATGACAACGGGGTGGGTATTAATAAAGAATTTGCAGAGATTAGAAAGTATTATCGTTGTTCCAAAGAAATTTCAGCTCCGGAGGTCACGCCCAAAACCCGAAAAAAAACGACAGCCCGCGGGGTGAAAAAATGGTCAAAATTTAAAGGCCGTCAGATCTTCCCCAAAACCTGATAAAATGACAAAGGGGTGGGTATTAATCGAGAAATTGCAGAGATTAGAAAGAATTATCTTTGTTCCAAAGAAATTTCAGCTCCAGAGGTTACGCCAAAAATCAGAAAAAAACGACAGGCCCCGGTTTGAAAAAATGGTCAAAATTTAAAGGCCTTCAGATCTTCCCCAAAACCTGATAAAATGACAACGGGGTGGGTATTAATCGAGAAATTGCAGAGATTAGAAAGAATTATCTTTGTTCCAAAGAAATTTCAGCTCCGGAGGTCACCTCCAAAACCTGAAAAAAACGACAGCCGGCGGGGTGAAAAAATGGTCAAAATTTAAAGGCCGTCAGATCTTCCCCAAAACCTGATAAAATGACAACGGGGTGGGTATTAATCGAGAAATTGCAGAGATTAGAAAGAATTATCTTTGTTCCAAAGAAATTTCAGCTCCGGAGATCACGCCCAAAACCCGAAAAAAATGACAGGCCCCGGGTTGAAAAAATGGTCAAAATTTAAAGGCCGTCAGATCTTCCGCAAAACCTGATAAAATGACAACAGGGTGGGTATTAATCAAGAATTTGCAGAGATTAGAAAGAATTATCTTTGTTCCAAAGAAATTTCAGCTCCGGAGGTCACGCCCAAAACCCGAAAAAAAACGACAGCCCGCGGGGTGAAAAAATGGTCAAAATTTAAAGGCCGTCAGAACTTCCCCAAAACCTGATAAAATGACAAAGGGGTGGGTATTAATCGAGAAATTGCAGAGATTAGAAAGAATTATCTTTGTTCCAAAGAAATTTCAGCTCCAGAGGTTACGCCAAAAATCAGAAAAAAACGACAGGCCCGGGGTTGAAAAAATGGTCAAAATTTAAAGGCCTTCAGATCTTCCCCAAAACCTGATAAAATGACAACGGAGTGGGTATTAATCGAGAAATTGCAGAGATTAGAAAGAATTATCTTTGTTCCAAAGAAATTTCAGCTCCGGAGGTCACGCCCAAAACCCGAAAAAAACGACAGGCCCCGGGTTGAAAAAATGGTCAAAATTTAAAGGCCGTCAGATCTCCCGCAAAACCTGATAAAATGACAACGGGGTGGGTATTAATCAAGAATTTGCAGAGATTAGAAAGAATTATCGTTGTTCCAAAGAAATTTCAGCTCCGGAGGTCACGCCCAAAACCCGAAAAAAACGACAGCCCGCGGGGTGAAAAAATGGTCAAAATTTAAAGGCCGTCAGAACTTCCCCAAAACCTGATAAAATGAGAAAGGGGTGGGTATTAATCGAGAAATTGCAGAGATTAGAAAGAATTATCTTTGTTCCAAAGAAATTTCAGCTCCAGAGGTTACGCCAAAAATCAGAAAAAAACGAAAGGCCACGGGTTGAAAAAATGGTCAAAATTTAAAGGCCTTCAGATCTTCCCCAAGACCTGATAAAATGACAACAGGGTGGGTATTAATCGAGAAATTGCAGAGATTAGAAAGAATTATCTTTGTTCCAAAGAAATTTCAGCTCCGGAGGTCACCTCCAAAACCTGAAAAAAACGACAGCCGGCGGGGTGAAAAAATGGTCAAAATTTAAAGGCTGTCAGATCTTCCCCAAAACCTGATAAAATGACAACGGGGTGGGTATTAATCGAGAAATTGCAGAGATTAGAAAGAATTATCGTTGTTCCAAAGAAATTTCAGCTCCAGAGGTTACGCCCAAAAACCGAAAAAAACGACAGCCGGCGGGTTGAAAAAATGGTCAAAATTTAAAGGCTGTCAGATCTTCCCCAAAACCTGATAAAATGACAACGGGGTGGGTATTAATCGAGAAATTGCAGAGATTAGAAAGAATTATCGTTGTTCCAAAGAAATTTCAGCTCCGGAGATCACGCCCAAAACCCGAAAAAAATGACAGGCCCCGGGTTGAAAAAATGGTCAAAATTTAAAGGCCGTCAGATCTTCCGCAAAACCTGATAAAATGACAACAGGGTGGGTATTAATCAAGAATTTGCAGAGATTAGAAAGAATTATCTTTGTTCCAAAGAAATTTCAGCTCCGGAGGTCACGCCCAAAACCCGAAAAAAAACGACAGCCCGCGGGGTGAAAAAATGGTCAAAATTTAAAGGCCGTCAGAACTTCCCCAAAACCTGATAAAATGACAAAGGGGTGGGTATTAATCGAGAAATTGCAGAGATTAGAAAGAATTATCTTTGTTCCAAAGAAATTTCAGCTCCAGAGGTTACGCCAAAAATCAGAAAAAAACGACAGGCCCGGGGTTGAAAAAATGGTCAAAATTTAAAGGCCTTCAGATCTTCCCCAAAACCTGATAAAATGACAACGGGGTGGGTATTAATCGAGAAATTGCAGAGATTAGAAAGAATTATCTTTGTTCCAAAGAAATTTCAGCTCCGGAGGTCACCTCCAAAACCTGAAAAAAACGACAGCCGGCGGGGTGAAAAAATGGTCAAAATTTAAAGGCTGTCAGATCTTCCCCAAAACCTGATAAAATGACAACGGGGTGGGTATTAATCGAGAAATTGCAGAGATTAGAAAGAATTATCGTTGTTCCAAAGAAATTTCAGCTCCAGAGGTTACGCCCAAAAACCGAAAAAAACGACAGCCGGCGGGGTGAAAAAATGGTCGAAATTTAAAGGCTGTCAGATCTTCCCCAAAACCTGATAAAATGACAACGGGGTGGGTATTAATCGAGAAATTGCAGAGATTAGAAAGAATTATCTTTGTTCCAAAGAAATTTCAGCTCCAGAGGTTACGTCAAAAACCAGAAAAAAATGACAGGCCCGGGGTTGAAAAAATGGTCAAAATTTAAAGGCCGTCAGATCTTCCCCAAAACCTGATAAAATGACAACGGGGTGGGTATTAATCGAGAAATTGCAGAGATTAGAAAGAATTATCTTTGTTCCAAAGAAATTTCAGCTCCAGAGGTTACGCCAAAAATCAGAAAAAAACGACAGGCCCGGGGTTGAAAAAATGGTCAAAATTTAAAGGCCTTCAGATCTTCCCCAAAACCTGATAAAATGACAACGGGGTGGGTATTAATCGAGAAATTGCAGAGATTAGAAAGAATTATCTTTGTTCCAAAGAAATTTCAGCTCCGGAGGTCACCTCCAAAACCTGAAAAAAACGACAGCCGGCGGGGTGAAAAAATGGTCAAAATTTAAAGGCCATCAGATCTTCCCCAAAACCTGATAAAATGACAACGGGGTGGGTATTAATCGAGAAATTGCAGAGATTAGAAAGAATTATCTTTGTTCCAAAGAAATTTCAGCTCCGGAGGTCACGCCCAAAACCCGAAAAAAAACGACAGCCCGCGGGGTGAAAAAATGGTCCAAATTTAAAGGCCGTCAGATCTTCCCCAAAACCTGATAAAATGACAACGGGGTGGGTATTAATCGAGAAATTGCAGAGATTAGAAAGAATTATCTTTGTTCCAAAGAAATTTCAGCTCCGGAGGTCACGCCCAAAACCCGAAAAAAAACGACAGCCCGCGGGGTGAAAAAATGGTCAAAATTTAAAGGCCGTCAGATCTTCCCCAAAACCTGATAAAATGACAACGGGGTGGGTATTAATCGAGAAATTGCAGAGATTAGAAAGAATTATCTTTGTTCCAAAGAAATTTCAGCTCCGGAGGTCACCTCCAAAACCCGAAAAAAACGACAGCCGGCGGGGTGAAAAAATGGTCGAAATTTAAAGGCTGTCAGATCTTCCCCAAAACCTGATAAAATGACAACGGGGTGGGTATTAATCGAGAAATTGCAGAGATTAGAAAGAATTATCTTTGTTCCAAAGAAATTTCAGCTCCAGAGGTTACGTCAAAAACCAGAAAAAAATGACAGGCCCCGGGTTGAAAAAATGGTCAAAATTTAAAGGCCGTCAGATCTTCCCCAAAACCTGATAAAATGACAACGGGGTGGGTATTAATCGAGAAATTGCAGAGATTAGAAAGAATTATCTTTGTTCCAAAGAAATTTCAGCTCCAGAGGTTACGCCCAAAAACCGAAAAAAACGACAGCCCGCGGGGTGAAAAAATGGAAAAAATTTAAAGGCTGTCAGATCTTCCCCAAAACCTGATAAAATGACAACGGGGTGGGTATTAATCGAGAAACTGCAGAGATTAGAAAGAATTATCGTTGTTCCAAAGAAATTTCAGCTCCAGAGGTTACGCCCAAAAACCGAAAAAAACGACAGCCCGCAGGGTGAAAAAATGGTCAAAATTTAAAGGCCGTCAGATCTTCCCCAAAACCTGATAAAATGACAACGGGGTGGGTATTAATCGAGAAATTGCAGAGATTAGAAAGAATTATCTTTGTTCTAAAGAAATTTCAGCTCCGGAGGTCACCTCCAAAACCCGAAAAAAACGACAGGCCCCGGGTTGAAAAAATGGTCAAAATTTAAAGGCCGTCAGATCTTCCGCAAAACCTGATAAAATGACAACGGGGTGGGTATTAATAAAGAATTTGCAGAGATTAGAAAGTATTATCGTTGTTCCAAAGAAATTTCAGCTCCGGAGGTCACGCCCAAAACCCGAAAAAAAACGACAGCCCGCGGGGTGAAAAAATGGTCAAAATTTAAAGGCCGTCAGATCTTCCCCAAAACCTGATAAAATGACAAAGGGGTGGGTATTAATCGAGAAATTGCAGAGATTAGAAAGAATTATCTTTGTTCCAAAGAAATTTCAGCTCCAGAGGTTACGCCAAAAATCAGAAAAAAACGACAGGCCCCGGGTTGAAAAAATGGTCAAAATTTAAAGGCCTTCAGATCTTCCCCAAAACCTGATAAAATGACAACGGGGTGGGTATTAATCGAGAAATTGCAGAGATTAGAAAGAATTATCTTTGTTCCAAAGAAATTTCAGCTCCGGAGGTCACCTCCAAAACCTGAAAAAAACGACAGCCGGCGGGGTGAAAAAATGGTCAAAATTTAAAGGCCGTCAGATCTTCCCCAAAACCTGATAAAATGACAACGGGGTGGGTATTAATCGAGAAATTGCAGAGATTAGAAAGAATTATCTTTGTTCCAAAGAAATTTCAGCTCCGGAGATCACGCCCAAAACCCGAAAAAAATGACAGGCCCCGGGTTGAAAAAATGGTCAAAATTTAAAGGCCGTCAGATCTTCCGCAAAACCTGATAAAATGACAACAGGGTGGGTATTAATCAAGAATTTGCAGAGATTAGAAAGAATTATCTTTGTTCCAAAGAAATTTCAGCTCCGGAGGTCACGCCCAAAACCCGAAAAAAAACGACAGCCCGCGGGGTGAAAAAATGGTCAAAATTTAAAGGCCGTCAGAACTTCCCCAAAACCTGATAAAATGACAAAGGGGTGGGTATTAATCGAGAAATTGCAGAGATTAGAAAGAATTATCTTTGTTCCAAAGAAATTTCAGCTCCAGAGGTTACGCCAAAAATCAGAAAAAAACGACAGGCCCGGGGTTGAAAAAATGGTCAAAATTTAAAGGCCTTCAGATCTTCCCCAAAACCTGATAAAATGACAACGGAGTGGGTATTAATCGAGAAATTGCAGAGATTAGAAAGAATTATCTTTGTTCCAAAGAAATTTCAGCTCCGGAGGTCACGCCCAAAACCCGAAAAAAACGACAGGCCCCGGGTTGAAAAAATGGTCAAAATTTAAAGGCCGTCAGATCTCCCGCAAAACCTGATAAAATGACAACGGGGTGGGTATTAATCAAGAATTTGCAGAGATTAGAAAGAATTATCGTTGTTCCAAAGAAATTTCAGCTCCGGAGGTCACGCCCAAAACCCGAAAAAAACGACAGCCCGCGGGGTGAAAAAATGGTCAAAATTTAAAGGCCGTCAGAACTTCCCCAAAACCTGATAAAATGAGAAAGGGGTGGGTATTAATCGAGAAATTGCAGAGATTAGAAAGAATTATCTTTGTTCCAAAGAAATTTCAGCTCCAGAGGTTACGCCAAAAATCAGAAAAAAACGAAAGGCCACGGGTTGAAAAAATGGTCAAAATTTAAAGGCCTTCAGATCTTCCCCAAGACCTGATAAAATGACAACAGGGTGGGTATTAATCGAGAAATTGCAGAGATTAGAAAGAATTATCTTTGTTCCAAAGAAATTTCAGCTCCGGAGGTCACCTCCAAAACCTGAAAAAAACGACAGCCGGCGGGGTGAAAAAATGGTCAAAATTTAAAGGCTGTCAGATCTTCCCCAAAACCTGATAAAATGACAACGGGGTGGGTATTAATCGAGAAATTGCAGAGATTAGAAAGAATTATCGTTGTTCCAAAGAAATTTCAGCTCCAGAGGTTACGCCCAAAAACCGAAAAAAACGACAGCCGGCGGGTTGAAAAAATGGTCAAAATTTAAAGGCTGTCAGATCTTCCCCAAAACCTGATAAAATGACAACGGGGTGGGTATTAATCGAGAAATTGCAGAGATTAGAAAGAATTATCGTTGTTCCAAAGAAATTTCAGCTCCGGAGATCACGCCCAAAACCCGAAAAAAATGACAGGCCCCGGGTTGAAAAAATGGTCAAAATTTAAAGGCCGTCAGATCTTCCGCAAAACCTGATAAAATGACAACAGGGTGGGTATTAATCAAGAATTTGCAGAGATTAGAAAGAATTATCTTTGTTCCAAAGAAATTTCAGCTCCGGAGGTCACGCCCAAAACCCGAAAAAAAACGACAGCCCGCGGGGTGAAAAAATGGTCAAAATTTAAAGGCCGTCAGAACTTCCCCAAAACCTGATAAAATGACAAAGGGGTGGGTATTAATCGAGAAATTGCAGAGATTAGAAAGAATTATCTTTGTTCCAAAGAAATTTCAGCTCCAGAGGTTACGCCAAAAATCAGAAAAAAACGACAGGCCCGGGGTTGAAAAAATGGTCAAAATTTAAAGGCCTTCAGATCTTCCCCAAAACCTGATAAAATGACAACGGGGTGGGTATTAATCGAGAAATTGCAGAGATTAGAAAGAATTATCTTTGTTCCAAAGAAATTTCAGCTCCGGAGGTCACCTCCAAAACCTGAAAAAAACGACAGCCGGCGGGGTGAAAAAATGGTCAAAATTTAAAGGCTGTCAGATCTTCCCCAAAACCTGATAAAATGACAACGGGGTGGGTATTAATCGAGAAATTGCAGAGATTAGAAAGAATTATCGTTGTTCCAAAGAAATTTCAGCTCCAGAGGTTACGCCCAAAAACCGAAAAAAACGACAGCCGGCGGGGTGAAAAAATGGTCGAAATTTAAAGGCTGTCAGATCTTCCCCAAAACCTGATAAAATGACAACGGGGTGGGTATTAATCGAGAAATTGCAGAGATTAGAAAGAATTATCTTTGTTCCAAAGAAATTTCAGCTCCAGAGGTTACGTCAAAAACCAGAAAAAAATGACAGGCCCGGGGTTGAAAAAATGGTCAAAATTTAAAGGCCGTCAGATCTTCCCCAAAACCTGATAAAATGACAACGGGGTGGGTATTAATCGAGAAATTGCAGAGATTAGAAAGAATTATCTTTGTTCCAAAGAAATTTCAGCTCCAGAGGTTACGCCCAAAAACCGAAAAAAACGACAGCCCGCGGGGTGAAAAAATGGAAAAAATTTAAAGGCTGTCAGATCTTCCCCAAAACCTGATAAAATGACAACGGGGTGGGTATTAATCGAGAAACTGCAGAGATTAGAAAGAATTATCTTTGTTCCAAAGAAATTTCAGCTCCGGAGGTCACGCCCAAAACCCGAAAAAAAACGACAGCCCGCGGGGTGAAAAAATGGTCAAAATTTAAAGGCCGTCAGAACTTCCCCAAAACCTGATAAAATGACAAAGGGGTGGGTATTAATCGAGAAATTGCAGAGATTAGAAAGAATTATCTTTGTTCCAAAGAAATTTCAGCTCCAGAGGTTACGCCAAAAATCAGAAAAAAACGACAGGCCCGGGGTTGAAAAAATGGTCAAAATTTAAAGGCCTTCAGATCTTCCCCAAAACCTGATAAAATGACAACGGGGTGGGTATTAATCGAGAAATTGCAGAGATTAGAAAGAATTATCTTTGTTCCAAAGAAATTTCAGCTCCGGAGGTCACCTCCAAAACCTGAAAAAAACGACAGCCGGCGGGGTGAAAAAATGGTCAAAATTTAAAGGCCATCAGATCTTCCCCAAAACCTGATAAAATGACAACGGGGTGGGTATTAATCGAGAAATTGCAGAGATTAGAAAGAATTATCGTTGTTCCAAAGAAATTTCAGCTCCGGAGGTCACGCCCAAAACCCGAAAAAAAACGACAGCCCGCGGGGTGAAAAAATGGTCCAAATTTAAAGGCCGTCAGATCTTCCCCAAAACCTGATAAAATGACAACGGGGTGGGTATTAATCGAGAAATTGCAGAGATTAGAAAGAATTATCTTTGTTCCAAAGAAATTTCAGCTCCGGAGGTCACGCCCAAAACCCGAAAAAAAACGACAGCCCGCGGGGTGAAAAAATGGTCAAAATTTAAAGGCCGTCAGATCTTCCCCAAAACCTGATAAAATGACAACGGGGTGGGTATTAATCGAGAAATTGCAGAGATTAGAAAGAATTATCTTTGTTCCAAAGAAATTTCAGCTCCGGAGGTCACCTCCAAAACCCGAAAAAAACGACAGCCGGCGGGGTGAAAAAATGGTCGAAATTTAAAGGCTGTCAGATCTTCCCCAAAACCTGATAAAATGACAACGGGGTGGGTATTAATCGAGAAATTGCAGAGATTAGAAAGAATTATCTTTGTTCCAAAGAAATTTCAGCTCCAGAGGTTACGTCAAAAACCAGAAAAAAATGACAGGCCCCGGGTTGAAAAAATGGTCAAAATTTAAAGGCCGTCAGATCTTCCCCAAAACCTGATAAAATGACAACGGGGTGGGTATTAATCGAGAAATTGCAGAGATTAGAAAGAATTATCTTTGTTCCAAAGAAATTTCAGCTCCAGAGGTTACGCCCAAAAACCGAAAAAAACGACAGCCCGCGGGGTGAAAAAATGGAAAAAATTTAAAGGCTGTCAGATCTTCCCCAAAACCTGATAAAATGACAACGGGGTGGGTATTAATCGAGAAACTGCAGAGATTAGAAAGAATTATCGTTGTTCCAAAGAAATTTCAGCTCCAGAGGTTACGCCCAAAAACCGAAAAAAACGACAGCCCGCAGGGTGAAAAAATGGTCAAAATTTAAAGGCCGTCAGATCTTCCCCAAAACCTGATAAAATGACAACGGGGTGGGTATTAATCGAGAAATTGCAGAGATTAGAAAGAATTATCTTTGTTCTAAAGAAATTTCAGCTCCGGAGGTCACCTCCAAAACCCGAAAAAAACGACAGGCCCCGGGTTGAAAAAATGGTCAAAATTTAAAGGCCGTCAGATCTTCCGCAAAACCTGATAAAATGACAACGGGGTGGGTATTAATAAAGAATTTGCAGAGATTAGAAAGTATTATCGTTGTTCCAAAGAAATTTCAGCTCCGGAGGTCACGCCCAAAACCCGAAAAAAAACGACAGCCCGCGGGGTGAAAAAATGGTCAAAATTTAAAGGCCGTCAGATCTTCCCCAAAACCTGATAAAATGACAAAGGGGTGGGTATTAATCGAGAAATTGCAGAGATTAGAAAGAATTATCTTTGTTCCAAAGAAATTTCAGCTCCAGAGGTTACGCCAAAAATCAGAAAAAAACGACAGGCCCCGGGTTGAAAAAATGGTCAAAATTTAAAGGCCTTCAGATCTTCCCCAAAACCTGATAAAATGACAACGGGGTGGGTATTAATCGAGAAATTGCAGAGATTAGAAAGAATTATCTTTGTTCCAAAGAAATTTCAGCTCCGGAGGTCACCTCCAAAACCTGAAAAAAACGACAGCCGGCGGGGTGAAAAAATGGTCAAAATTTAAAGGCCGTCAGATCTTCCCCAAAACCTGATAAAATGACAACGGGGTGGGTATTAATCGAGAAATTGCAGAGATTAGAAAGAATTATCTTTGTTCCAAAGAAATTTCAGCTCCGGAGATCACGCCCAAAACCCGAAAAAAATGACAGGCCCCGGGTTGAAAAAATGGTCAAAATTTAAAGGCCGTCAGATCTTCCGCAAAACCTGATAAAATGACAACAGGGTGGGTATTAATCAAGAATTTGCAGAGATTAGAAAGAATTATCTTTGTTCCAAAGAAATTTCAGCTCCGGAGGTCACGCCCAAAACCCGAAAAAAAACGACAGCCCGCGGGGTGAAAAAATGGTCAAAATTTAAAGGCCGTCAGAACTTCCCCAAAACCTGATAAAATGACAAAGGGGTGGGTATTAATCGAGAAATTGCAGAGATTAGAAAGAATTATCTTTGTTCCAAAGAAATTTCAGCTCCAGAGGTTACGCCAAAAATCAGAAAAAAACGACAGGCCCGGGGTTGAAAAAATGGTCAAAATTTAAAGGCCTTCAGATCTTCCCCAAAACCTGATAAAATGACAACGGGGTGGGTATTAATCGAGAAA
Source organism: Euthynnus affinis (assembly GCA_029490765.1). NCBI lineage: Eukaryota > Metazoa > Chordata > Actinopteri > Scombriformes > Scombridae > Euthynnus > Euthynnus affinis. Next base: position 170,456 of record CM055859.1, read on the forward strand.
TTGCAGAGATTTGAAAGAATTATCTTTGTTCCAAAGAAATTTCAGCTCCGGAGGTCACCTCCAAAACCTGAAAAAAACGACAGACGGCGGGGTGAAAAAATGGTCAAAATTTAAAGGCTGTCAGATCTTCCCCAAAACCTGATAAAATGACAACGGGGTGGGTATTAATCGAGAAATTGCAGAGATTAGAAAGAATTATCGTTGTTCCAAAGAAATTTCAGCTCCAGAGGTTACGCCCAAAAACCGAAAAAAACGACAGCCGGCGGGGTGAAAAAATGGTCAAAATTTAAAGGCTGTCAGATCTTCCCCAAAACCTGATAAAATGACAACGGGGTGGGTATTAATCGAGAAATTGCAGAGATTAGAAAGAATTATCGTTGTTCCAAAGAAATTTCAGCTCCAGAGGTTACGCCCAAAAACCGAAAAAAACGACAGCCCGCGGGGTGAAAAAATGGTCAAAATTTAAAGGCTGTCAGATCTTCCCCAAAACCTGATAAAATGACAACGGGGTGGGTATTAATCGAGAAATTGCAGAGATTAGAAAGAATTATCGTTGTTCCAAAGAAATTTCAGCTCCAGAGGTTACGCCCAAAAACCGAAAAAAACGACAGCCCGCGGGGTGAAAAAATGGTCAAAATTTAAAGGCCGTCAGATCTTCCCCAAAACCTGATAAAATGACAACGGGGTGGGTATTAATCGAGAAATTGCAGAGATTAGAAAGAATTATCTTTGTTCCAAAGAAATTTCAGCTCCAGAGGTTACGCCCAAAAACCGAAAAAAACGACAGCCCGCGGGGTGAAAAAATGGTCAAAATTTAAAGGCCGTCAGATCTTCCCCAAAACCTGATAAAATGACAACGGGGTGGGTATTAATCGAGAAATTGCAGAGATTAGAAAGAATTATCTTTGTTCCAAAGAAATTTCAGCTCCGGAGGTCACGCCCAAAACCCGAAAAAAACGACAGGCCCCGGGTTGAAAAAATGGTCAAAATTTAAAGGCCGTCAGATCTCCCGCAAAACCTGATAAAATGACAACGGGGTGGGTATTAATCAAGAATTTGCAGAGATTATAAAGAATTATCGTTGTTCCAAAGAAATTTCAGCTCCGGAGGTCACGCCCAAAACCCGAAAAAAACGACAGCCCGCGGGGTGAAAAAATGGTCAAAATTTAAAGGCCGTCAGAACTTCCCCAAAACCTGATAAAATGAGAAAGGGGTGGGTATTAATCGAGAAATTGCAGAGATTAGAAAGAATTATCTTTGTTCCAAAGAAATTTCAGCTCCAGAGGTTACGCCAAAAATCAGAAAAAAACGAAAGGCCACGGGTTGAAAAAATGGTCAAAATTTAAAGGCCTTCAGATCTTCCCCAAGACCTGATAAAATGACAACAGGGTGGGTATTAATCGAGAAATTGCAGAGATTAGAAAGAATTATCGTTGTTCCAAAGAAATTTCAGCTCCAGAGGTTACGCCCAAAAACCGAAAAAAACGACAGCCGGCGGGTTGAAAAAATGGTCAAAATTTAAAGGCTGTCAGATCTTCCCCAAAACCTGATAAAATGACAACGGGGTGGGTATTAATCGAGAAATTGCAGAGATTAGAAAGAATTATCGTTGTTCCAAAGAAATTTCAGCTCCGGAGATCACGCCCAAAACCCGAAAAAAATGACAGGCCCCGGGTTGAAAAAATGGTCAAAATTTAAAGGCCGTCAGATCTTCCGCAAAACTTGATAAAATGACAACAGGGTGGGTATTAATCAAGAATTTGCAGAGATTAGAAAGAATTATCTTTGTTCCAAAGAAATTTCAGCTCCGGAGGTCACGCCCAAAACCCGAAAAAAAACGACAGCCCGCGGGGTGAAAAAATGGTCAAAATTTAAAGGCCGTCAGAACTTCCCCAAAACCTGATAAAATGACAAAGGGGTGGGTATTAATCGAGAAATTGCAGAGATTAGAAAGAATTATCTTTGTTCCAAAGAAATTTCAGCTCCAGAGGTTACGCCAAAAATCAGAAAAAAACGACAGGCCCGGGGTTGAAAAAATGGTCAAAATTTAAAGGCCTTCAGATCTTCCCCAAAACCTGATAAAATGACAACGGGGTGGGTATTAATCGAGAAATTGCAGAGATTAGAAAGAATTATCTTTGTTCCAAAGAAATTTCAGCTCCGGAGGTCACCTCCAAAACCTGAAAAAAACGACAGCCGGCGGGGTGAAAAAATGGTCAAAATTTAAAGGCTGTCAGATCTTCCCCAAAACCTGATAAAATGACAACGGGGTGGGTATTAATCGAGAAATTGCAGAGATTAGAAAGAATTATCGTTGTTCCAAAGAAATTTCAGCTCCAGAGGTTACGCCCAAAAACCGAAAAAAACGACAGCCGGCGGGGTGAAAAAATGGTCAAAATTTAAAGGCTGTCAGATCTTCCCCAAAACCTGATAAAATGACAACGGGGTGGGTATTAATCGAGAAATTGCAGAGATTAGAAAGAATTATCGTTGTTCCAAAGAAATTTCAGCTCCAGAGGTTACGCCCAAAAACCGAAAAAAACGACAGCCCGCGGGGTGAAAAAATGGTCAAAATTTAAAGGCTGTCAGATCTTCCCCAAAACCTGATAAAATGACAACGGGGTGGGTATTAATCGAGAAATTGCAGAGATTAGAAAGAATTATCGTTGTTCCAAAGAAATTTCAGCTCCAGAGGTTACGCCCAAAAACCGAAAAAAACGACAGCCCGCGGGGTGAAAAAATGGTCAAAATTTAAAGGCCGTCAGATCTTCCCCAAAACCTGATAAAATGACAACGGAGTGGGTATTAATCGAGAAATTGCAGAGATTAGAAAGAATTATCTTTGTTCCAAAGAAATTTCAGCTCCGGAGGTCACGCCCAAAACCCGAAAAAAACGACAGGCCCCGGGTTGAAAAAATGGTCAAAATTTAAAGGCCGTCAGATCTCCCGCAAAACCTGATAAAATGACAACGGGGTGGGTATTAATCAAGAATTTGCAGAGATTAGAAAGAATTATCGTTGTTCCAAAGAAATTTCAGCTCCGGAGGTCACGCCCAAAACCCGAAAAAAACGACAGCCCGCGGGGTGAAAAAATGGTCAAAATTTAAAGGCCGTCAGAACTTCCCCAAAACCTGATAAAATGAGAAAGGGGTGGGTATTAATCGAGAAATTGCAGAGATTAGAAAGAATTATCTTTGTTCCAAAGAAATTTCAGCTCCAGAGGTTACGCCAAAAATCAGAAAAAAACGAAAGGCCACGGGTTGAAAAAATGGTCAAAATTTAAAGGCCTTCAGATCTTCCCCAAGACCTGATAAAATGACAACAGGGTGGGTATTAATCGAGAAATTGCAGAGATTAGAAAGAATTATCTTTGTTCCAAAGAAATTTCAGCTCCGGAGGTCACCTCCAAAACCTGAAAAAAACGACAGCCGGCGGGGTGAAAAAATGGTCAAAATTTAAAGGCTGTCAGATCTTCCCCAAAACCTGATAAAATGACAACGGGGTGGGTATTAATCGAGAAATTGCAGAGATTAGAAAGAATTATCGTTGTTCCAAAGAAATTTCAGCTCCAGAGGTTACGCCCAAAAACCGAAAAAAACGACAGCCCGCGGGGTGAAAAAATGGTCAAAATTTAAAGGCTGTCAGATCTTCCCCAAAACCTGATAAAATGACAACGGGGTGGGTATTAATCGAGAAATTGCAGAGATTAGAAAGAATTATCGTTGTTCCAAAGAAATTTCAGCTCCAGAGGTTACGCCCAAAAACCGAAAAAAACGACAGCCCGCGGGGTGAAAAAATGGTCAAAATTTAAAGGCTGTCAGATCTTCCCCAAAACCTGATAAAATGACAACGGGGTGGGTATTAATCGAGAAATTGCAGAGATTAGAAAGAATTATCGTTGTTCCAAAGAAATTTCAGCTCCAGAGGTTACGCCCAAAAACCGAAAAAAAGGACAGCCCGCGGGGTGAAAAAATGGTCAAAATTTAAAGGCCGTCAGATCTTCCCCAAAACCTGATAAAATGACAACGGGGTGGGTATTAATCGAGAAATTGCAGAGATTAGAAAGAATTATCTTTGTTCCAAAGAAATTTCAGCTCCGGAGGTCACACCCAAAAACTGAAAAAAACGACAGCCGGCGGGGTGAAAAAATGGTCAAAATTTAAAGGCCGTCAGATCTTCCCCAAAACCTGATAAAATGACAACGGGGTGGGTATTAATCGAGAAATTGCAGAGATTAGAAAGAATTATCTTTGTTCCAAAGAAATTTCAGCTCCGGAGGTCACCTCCAAAACCCGAAAAAAACGACAGCCGGCGGGGTGAAAAAATGGTCAAAATTTAAAGGCTGTCAGATCTTCCCCAAAACCTGATAAAATGACAACGGGGTGGGTATTAATCAAGAATTTGCAGAGATTAGAAAGAATTATCGTTGTTCCAAAGAAATTTCAGCTCCGGAGTTCACACCCAAAACCCGAAAAAAAACGACAGCCCGCGGGGTGAAAAAATGGTCAAAATTTAAAGGCCGTCAGAACTTCCCCAAAACCTGATAAAATGACAAAGGGGTGGGTATTAATCGAGAAATTGCAGAGATTAGAAAGAATTATCTTTGTTCCAAAGAAATTTCAGCTCCAGAGGTTACGCCAAAAATCAGAAAAAAACGACAGGCCCGGGTTTGAAAAAATGGTCAAAATTTAAAGGCCTTCAGATCTTCCCCAAAACCTGATAAAATGACAACGGGGTGGGTATTAATCGAGAAATTGCAGAGATTAGAAAGAATTATCGTTGTTCCAAAGAAATTTCAGCTCCAGAGGTTACGCCCAAAAACCGAAAAAAACGACAGCCGGCGGGGTGAAAAAATGGTCAAAATTTAAAGGCTGTCAGATCTTCCCCAAAACCTGATAAAATGACAACGGGGTGGGTATTAATCGAGAAATTGCAGAGATTAGAAAGAATTATCGTTGTTCCAAAGAAATTTCAGCTCCAGAGGTTACGCCCAAAAACCGAAAAAAACGACAGCCCGCGGGGTGAAAAAATGGTCAAAATTTAAAGGCTGTCAGATCTTCCCCAAAACCTGATAAAATGACAACGGGGTGGGTATTAATCGAGAAATTGCAGAGATTAGAAAGAATTATCATTGTTCCAAAGAAATTTCAGCTCCAGAGGTTACGCCCAAAAACCGAAAAAAACGACAGCCCGCGGGGTGAAAAAATGGTCAAAATTTAAAGGCCGTCAGATCTTCCCCAAAACCTGATAAAATGACAACGGGGTGGGTATTAATCGAGAAATTGCAGAGATTAGAAAGAATTATCGTTGTTCCAAAGAAATTTCAGCTCCAGAGGTTACGCCCAAAAACCGAAAAAAAACGACAGCCCGCGGGGTGAAAAAATGGTCAAAATTTAAAGGCTGTCAGATCTTCCCCAAAACCTGATAAAATGACAACGGGGTGGGTATTAATCGAGAAATTGCAGAGATTATAAAGAATTATCGTTGTTCCAAAGAAATTTCAGCTCCAGAGGTTACGCCCAAAAACCGAAAAAAACGACAGCCCGCGAGGTGAAAAAACGGTCAAAATTTAAAGGCCGTCAGATCTTCCCCAAAACCTGATAAAATGACAACAGGGTGGGTGTTAATCGAGAAATTGCAAAGATTAGAAAGAATTATCTTTGTTCCAAAGAAATTTCAGCTCCGGAGGTTACGCCAAAAATCAGAAAAAAACGACAGGCCCCGAGTTGAAAAAATGGTCAAAATTTAAAGGCCGTCAGATCTTCCCCAAAACATGATAAAATGACAACGGGGTGGGTATTAATCGAGAAATTGCAGAGATTAGAAAGAATTATCTTTGTTCCAAAGAAATTTCAGCTCCGGAGGTCACCTCCAAAACCCGAAAAAAACGACAGCCGGCGGGGTGAGAAAATGGTCAAAATTTAAAGGCCGTCAGAACTTCCCCAAAACCTGATAAAATGACAACGGGGTGGGTGTTAATCGAGAAATTGCAGAGATTAGAAAGAATTATCTTTGTTCCAAAGAAATTTCAGCTCCGGAGGTCACGCCCAAAACCCGAAAAAAAACGACAGCCCGCGGGGTGAAAAAATGGTCGAAATTTAAAGGCCGTCAGATCTTCCCCAAAACCTGATAAAATGACAACGGGGTGGGTATTAATCGAGAAATTGCAGAGATTAGAAAGAATTATCTTTGTTCCAAAGAAATTTCAGCTCCGGAGGTTACGCCAAAAATCAGAAAAAAACGACAGGCCCCGAGTTGAAAAAATGGTCAAAATTTAAAGGCCGTCAGATCTTCCCCAAAACATGATAAAATGACAACGGGGTGGGTATTAATCGAGAAATTGCAGAGATTAGAAAGAATTATCTTTGTTCCAAAGAAATTTCAGCTCCGGAGGTCACCTCCAAAACCCGAAAAAAACGACAGCCGGCGGGGTGAGAAAATGGTCAAAATTTAAAGGCCGTCAGAACTTCCCCAAAACCTGATAAAATGACAACGGGGTGGGTGTTAATCGAGAAATTGCAGAGATTAGAAAGAATTATCTTTGTTCCAAAGAAATTTCAGCTCCGGAGGTCACGCCCAAAACCCGAAAAAAAACGACAGCCCGCGGGGTGAAAAAATGGTCGAAATTTAAAGGCCGTCAGATCTTCCCCAAAACCTGATAAAATGACAACGGGGTGGGTATTAATCGAGAAATTGCAGAGATTAGAAAGAATTATCTTTGTTCAAAAGAAATTTCAGCTCCAGAGGTTACGCCAAAAATCAGAAAAAAACGAAAGGCCCCGGGGTGAAAAAATGGTCAAAATTTAAAGGCCGTCAGAACTTCCCCAAAACCTGATAAAATGACAACGGGGTGGGTGTTAATTGAGAAATTGCAGAGATTAGAAAGAATTATCTTTGTTCCAAAGAAATTTCAGCTCCGGAGGTCACGCCCAAAACCCGAAAAAAAACGACAGCCCGCGGGGTGAAAAAATGGTCAAAATTTAAAGGCCGTCAGATCTTCCCCAAAACCTGATAAAATGACAACGGGGTGGGTATTAATCGAGAAATTGCAGAGATTAGAAAGAATTATCTTTGTTCCAAAGAAATTTCAACTCGGAGGTCACGCCCAAAACCCGAAAAAAACGAAAGGTCCCGGGTCGAAGAAATGGTCAAAATTTAAAGGCCGTCAGATCTTCCCCAAATCCTGATAAAATGACAACGGGGTGGGTATTAATTGAGAAATTGCAGAGATTAGAAAGAATTATCTTTGTTCCAAAGAAATTTCAGCTCCGGAGGTCACGCCCAAAAACCCGAAAAAAACGACAGGCCCCGGGTTGAAAATATGGTCAAAATTTAAAGGCCGTCAGATCTTCCCCAAAACCTGATAAAATGACAACGGGGTGGGTATTAATCAAGAATTTGCAGAGATTAGAAAGAATTATCGTTGTTCCAAAGAAATTTCAGCTCCGGAGGTCACGCCCAAAAACCGAAAAAAAACGAGAGCCCGCGGGGTGAAAAAATGGTCAAAATTTAAAGGCCTTCAGATCTTCCCCAAAACCTGATAAAATGACAACGGGGTGGGTATTAATTGAGAAATTGCAGAGATTAGAAAGAATTATCTTTGTTCCAAAGAAATTTCAGCTCCAGAGGTTACGCCAAAAATCAGAAAAAAACGACAGGCCCCGGGTTGAAAAAATGGTCAAAATTTAAAGGCCTTCAGATCTTCCCCAAAACCTGATAAAATGACAACGGGGTGGGTATTAATTGAGAAATTGCAGAGATTAGAAAGAATTATCGTTGTTCCAAAGAAATTTCAGCTCCGGAGGTCACGCCCAAAACCCGAAAAAAACGACAGGCCCCGGGTTGAAAAAATGGTCAAAATTTAAAGGCCGTCAGATCTTCCCCAAAACCTGATAAAATGACAACGGGGTGGGTATTAATCAAGAATTTGCAGAGATTAGAAAGAATTATCGTTGTTCCAAAGAAATTTCAGCTCCGGAGGTCACGCCCAAAACCCGAAAAAAAACGACAGCCCGCGGGGTGAAAAAATGGTCAAAGTTTAAAGGCCGTCAGAACTTCCCCAAAACCTGATAAAATGACAACGGGGTGGGTTTTAATCGAGAAATTGCAAAGATTAGAAAGAATTATCTTTGTTCCAAAGAAATTTCAGCTCCGGAGGTTACGCCAAAAATCAGAAAAAAACGACAGGCCCCGAGTTGAAAAAATGGTCAAAATTTAAAGGCCGTCAGATCTTCCCCAAAACCTGATAAAATGACAACGGGGTGGGTATTAATCGAGAAATTGCAGAGATTAGAAAGAATTATCTTTGTTCCAAAGAAATTTCAGCTCCAGAGTTCACGCCCAAAACCTGAAAAAAACGACAGCCGGCGGGTTGAAAAAATGGTCAAAATTTAAAGGCAGTCAGATCTTCCCCAAAACCTGATAAAATGACAACGGGGTGGGTATTAATCGAGAAATTGCAGAGATTAGAAAGAATTATCTTTGTTCCAAAGAAATTTCAGCTCCGGAGGTCACACCCAAAAACTGAAAAAAACGACAGCCGGCGGGGTGAAAAAATGGTCAAAATTTAAAGGCCATCAGATCTTCCCCAAAACCTGATAAAATGACAACGGGGTGGGTGTTAATCGAGAAATTGCAGAGATTAGAAAGAATTATCTTTGTTCCAAAGAAATTTCAGCTCCGGAGGTCACGCCCAAAACCCGAAAAAAAACGACAGCCCGCGGGGTGAAAAAATGGTCGAAATTTAAAGGCCGTCAGATCTTCCCCAAAACCTGATAAAATGACAACGGGGTGGGTATTAATCGAGAAATTGCAGAGATTAGAAAGAATTATCTTTGTTCAAAAGAAATTTCAGCTCCAGAGGTTACGCCAAAAATCAGAAAAAAACGAAAGGCCCCGGGGTGAAAAAATGGTCAAAATTTAAAGGCCGTCAGATCTTCCCCAAAACCTGATAAAATGACAACGGGATGGGTTTTAATCGAGAAATTGCAAAGATTAGAAAGAATTATCTTTGTTCCAAAGAAATTTCAGCTCCGGAGGTTACGCCAAAAATCAGAAAAAAACGACAGGCCCCGAGTTGAAAAAATGGTCAAAATTTAAAGGCCGTCAGATCTTCCCCAAAACCTGATAAAATGACAACGGGGTGGGTATTAATCGAGAAATTGCAGAGATTAGAAAGAATTATCTTTGTTCCAAAGAAATTTCAGCTCCGGAGGTCACGCCCAAAACCCGAAAAAAACGACAGGCCCCGGGTTGAAAAAATGGTCAAAATTTAAAGGCCGTCAGATCTTCCCCAAAACCTGATAAAATGACAACGGGGTGGGTATTAATCGAGAAATTGCAGAGATTAGAAAGAATTATCTTTGTTCCAAAGAAGTTTCAGCTCCGGAGGTCACCTCCAAAACTCGAAAAAAAACGACAGCCCGCGGGGTGAAAAAATGGTCAAAATTTAAAGGCCGTCAGAACTTCCCCAAAACCTGATAAAATGACAACGGGGTGGGTATTAATCGAGAAATTGCAGAGATTAGAAAGAATTATCTTTGTTCCAAAGAAATTTCAGCTCCGGAGGTCACGCCCAAAAACCGAAAAAAACGACAGCCTGCGGGGTGAAAAAATGGTCAAAATTTAAAGGCCGTCAGAACTTCCCCAAAACCTGATAAAATGACAACGGGGTGGGTGTTAATCGAGAAATTGCAGAGATTAGAAAGAATTATCGTTGTTTCAAAGAAATTTCAGCTCCAGAGGTTACGTCAAAAACCGAAAAAAACGACAGCCCGCGGGGTGAAAAAATGGTCAAAATTTAAAGGCTGTCAGATCTTCCCCAAAACCTGATAAAATGACAACGGGGTGGGTATTAATCGAGAAATTGCAGAGATTAGAAAGAATTATCGTTGTTCCAAAGAAATTTCAGCTCCAGAGGTTACGCCCAAAAACCGAAAAAAACGACAGCCCGCGGGGTGAAAAAATGGTCAAAATTTAAAGGCTGTCAGATCTTCCCCAAAACCTGATAAAATGACAACGGGGTGGGTATTAATCAAGAATTTGCAGAGATTAGAAAGAATTATCGTTGTTCCAAAGAAATTTCAGCTCCAGAGGTTACGCCCAAAAACCGAAAAAAACGACAGCCGGCGGGGTGAAAAAATGGTCAAAATTTAAAGGCTGTCAGATCTTCCCCAAAACCTGATAAAATGACAACGGGGTGGGTATTAATCGAGAAATTGCAGAGATTAGAAAGAATTATCTTTGTTCCAAAGAAATTTCAGCTCCAGAGGTTACGCCAAAAATCAGAAAAAAACGACAGGCCCCGGGTTGAAAAAATGGTCAAAATTTAAAGGCCTTCAGATCTTCCCCAAAACCTGATAAAATGACAACGGGGTGGGTATTAATCGAGAAATTGCAGAGATTAGAAAGAATTATCGTTGTTCCAAAGAAATTTCAGCTCCGGAGGTCACGCCCAAAACCCGAAAAAAACGACAGGCCCCGGGTTGAAAAAATGGTCAAAATTTAAAGGCTGTCAGATCTTCCCCAAAACCTGATAAAATGACAACGGGATGGGTTTTAATCGAGAAATTGCAAAGATTAGAAAGAATTATCTTTGTTCCAAAGAAATTTCAGCTCCGGAGGTTACGCCAAAAATCAGAAAAAAACGACAGGCCCCGAGTTGAAAAAATGGTCAAAATTTAAAGGCCATCAGATCTTCCCCAAAACATGATAAAATGACAACGGGGTGGGTATTAATCGAGAAATTGCAGAGATTAGAAAGAATTATCGTTGTTCCAAAGAAATTTCAGCTCCAGAGGTTACGCCCAAAAACCGAAAAAAACGACAGCCCGCGGGGTGAAAAAATGGTCAAAATTTAAAGGCTGTCAGATCTTCCCCAAAACCTGATAAAATGACAACGGGGTGGGTATTAATCAAGAATTTGCAGAGATTAGAAAGAATTATCGTTGTTCCAAAGAAATTTCAGCTCCAGAGGTTACGCCCAAAAACCGAAAAAAACGACAGCCGGCGGGGTGAAAAAATGGTCAAAATTTAAAGGCTGTCAGATCTTCCCCAAAACCTGATAAAATGACAACGGGGTGGGTATTAATCGAGAAATTGCAGAGATTAGAAAGAATTATCTTTGTTCCAAAGAAATTTCAGCTCCAGAGGTTACGCCAAAAATCAGAAAAAAACGACAGGCCCCGGGTTGAAAAAATGGTCAAAATTTAAAGGCCTTCAGATCTTCCCCAAAACCTGATAAAATGACAACGGGGTGGGTATTAATCGAGAAATTGCAGAGATTAGAAAGAATTATCGTTGTTCCAAAGAAATTTCAGCTCCGGAGGTCACGCCCAAAACCCGAAAAAAACGACAGGCCCCGGGTTGAAAAAATGGTCAAAATTTAAAGGCTGTCAGATCTTCCCCAAAACCTGATAAAATGACAACGGGATGGGTTTTAATCGAGAAATTGCAAAGATTAGAAAGAATTATCTTTGTTCCAAAGAAATTTCAGCTCCGGAGGTTACGCCAAAAATCAGAAAAAAACGACAGGCCCCGAGTTGAAAAAATGGTCAAAATTTAAAGGCCATCAGATCTTCCCCAAAACATGATAAAATGACAACGGGGTGGGTATTAATCGAGAAATTGCAGAGATTAGAAAGAATTATCTTTGTTGCAAAGAAATTTCAGCTCCGGAGGTCACGCCCAAAAACTGAAAAAAACGACAGCCGGCGGGGTGAAAAAATGGTCAAAATTTAAAGGCCGTCAGATCTTCCCCAAAACCTGATAAAATGACAACGGGGTGGGTATTAATCGAGAAATTGCAGAGATTCGAAAGAATTATCTTTGTTCCAAAGAAATTTCAGCTCCGGAGGTCACCTCCAAAACCCGAAAAAAAACGACAGCCCGCGGGGTGAAAAAATGGTCAAAATTTAAAGGCCGTCAGAACTTCCCCAAAACCTGATAAAATGACAACGGGGTGGGTATTAATCGAGAAATTGCAGAGATTAGAAAGAATTATCTTTGTTCCAAAGAAATTTCAGCTCCGGAGGTCACGCCCAAAAACCGAAAAAAACGACAGCCTGCGGGGTGAAAAAATGGTCAAAATTTAAAGGCCGTCAGAACTTCCCCAAAACCTGATAAAATGACAACGGGGTGGGTGTTAATCGAGAAATTGCAGAGATTAGAAAGAATTATCTTTGTTCCAAAGAAATTTCAGCTCCGGAGGTCACGCCCAAAACCCGAAAAAAAACGACAGCCTGCGGGGTGAAAAAATGGTCAAAATTTAAAGGCCGTCAGAACTTCCCCAAAACCTGATAAAATGACAACGGGGTGGGTGTTAATCGAGAAATTGCAGAGATTAGAAAGAATTATCTTTGTTCCAAAGAAATTTCAGCTCCAGAGGTTACGCCAAAAATCAGAAAAAAACGAAAGGCCCCGGGTCGAAAAAATGGTCAAAATTTAAAGGCCGTCAGATCTTCCCCAAAACCTGATAAAGTGACAACGGGGTGGGTATTAATCGAGAAATTGCAGAGATTAGAAAGAATTATCTTTGTTCCAAAGAAATTTCAGCTCCGGAGGTCACGCCCAAAACCCGAAAAAAACGACAGGCCCCGGGTTGAAAAAATGGTCAAAATTTAAAGGCCGTCAGATCTTCCCCAAAACCTGATAAAATGACAACGGGGTGGGTGTTAATCGAGAAATTGCAGAGATTAGAAAGAATTATCGTTGTTTCAAAGAAATTTCAGCTCCAGAGGTTACGTCAAAAACCGAAAAAAACGACAGCCCGCGGGGTGAAAAAATGGTCAAAATTTAAAGGCTGTCAGATCTTCCCCAAAACCTGATAAAATGACAACGGGGTGGGTATTAATCGAGAAATTGCAGAGATTAGAAAGAATTATCGTTGTTCCAAAGAAATTTCAGCTCCAGAGGTTACGCCCAAAAACCGAAAAAAACGACAGCCCGCGGGGTGAAAAAATGGTCAAAATTTAAAGGCTGTCAGATCTTCCCCAAAACCTGATAAAATGACAACGGGGTGGGTATTAATCAAGAATTTGCAGAGATTAGAAAGAATTATCGTTGTTCCAAAGAAATTTCAGCTCCAGAGGTTACGCCCAAAAACCGAAAAAAACGACAGCCGGCGGGGTGAAAAAATGGTCAAAATTTAAAGGCTGTCAGATCTTCCCCAAAACCTGATAAAATGACAACGGGGTGGGTATTAATCGAGAAATTGCAGAGATTAGAAAGAATTATCTTTGTTCCAAAGAAATTTCAGCTCCAGAGGTTACGCCAAAAATCAGAAAAAAACGACAGGCCCCGGGTTGAAAAAATGGTCAAAATTTAAAGGCCTTCAGATCTTCCCCAAAACCTGATAAAATGACAACGGGGTGGGTATTAATCGAGAAATTGCAGAGATTAGAAAGAATTATCGTTGTTCCAAAGAAATTTCAGCTCCGGAGGTCACGCCCAAAACCCGAAAAAAACGACAGGCCCCGGGTTGAAAAAATGGTCAAAATTTAAAGGCTGTCAGATCTTCCCCAAAACCTGATAAAATGACAACGGGATGGGTTTTAATCGAGAAATTGCAAAGATTAGAAAGAATTATCTTTGTTCCAAAGAAATTTCAGCTCCGGAGGTTACGCCAAAAATCAGAAAAAAACGACAGGCCCCGAGTTGAAAAAATGGTCAAAATTTAAAGGCCATCAGATCTTCCCCAAAACATGATAAAATGACAACGGGGTGGGTATTAATCGAGAAATTGCAGAGATTAGAAAGAATTATCGTTGTTCCAAAGAAATTTCAGCTCCAGAGGTTACGCCCAAAAACCGAAAAAAACGACAGCCCGCGGGGTGAAAAAATGGTCAAAATTTAAAGGCTGTCAGATCTTCCCCAAAACCTGATAAAATGACAACGGGGTGGGTATTAATCAAGAATTTGCAGAGATTAGAAAGAATTATCGTTGTTCCAAAGAAATTTCAGCTCCAGAGGTTACGCCCAAAAACCGAAAAAAACGACAGCCGGCGGGGTGAAAAAATGGTCAAAATTTAAAGGCTGTCAGATCTTCCCCAAAACCTGATAAAATGACAACGGGGTGGGTATTAATCGAGAAATTGCAGAGATTAGAAAGAATTATCTTTGTTCCAAAGAAATTTCAGCTCCAGAGGTTACGCCAAAAATCAGAAAAAAACGACAGGCCCCGGGTTGAAAAAATGGTCAAAATTTAAAGGCCTTCAGATCTTCCCCAAAACCTGATAAAATGACAACGGGGTGGGTATTAATCGAGAAATTGCAGAGATTAGAAAGAATTATCGTTGTTCCAAAGAAATTTCAGCTCCGGAGGTCACGCCCAAAACCCGAAAAAAACGACAGGCCCCGGGTTGAAAAAATGGTCAAAATTTAAAGGCTGTCAGATCTTCCCCAAAACCTGATAAAATGACAACGGGATGGGTTTTAATCGAGAAATTGCAAAGATTAGAAAGAATTATCTTTGTTCCAAAGAAATTTCAGCTCCGGAGGTTACGCCAAAAATCAGAAAAAAACGACAGGCCCCGAGTTGAAAAAATGGTCAAAATTTAAAGGCCATCAGATCTTCCCCAAAACATGATAAAATGACAACGGGGTGGGTATTAATCGAGAAATTGCAGAGATTAGAAAGAATTATCTTTGTTGCAAAGAAATTTCAGCTCCGGAGGTCACGCCCAAAAACTGAAAAAAACGACAGCCGGCGGGGTGAAAAAATGGTCAAAATTTAAAGGCCGTCAGATCTTCCCCAAAACCTGATAAAATGACAACGGGGTGGGTATTAATCGAGAAATTGCAGAGATTCGAAAGAATTATCTTTGTTCCAAAGAAATTTCAGCTCCGGAGGTCACCTCCAAAACCCGAAAAAAAACGACAGCCCGCGGGGTGAAAAAATGGTCAAAATTTAAAGGCCGTCAGAACTTCCCCAAAACCTGATAAAATGACAACGGGGTGGGTATTAATCGAGAAATTGCAGAGATTAGAAAGAATTATCTTTGTTCCAAAGAAATTTCAGCTCCGGAGGTCACGCCCAAAAACCGAAAAAAACGACAGCCTGCGGGGTGAAAAAATGGTCAAAATTTAAAGGCCGTCAGAACTTCCCCAAAACCTGATAAAATGACAACGGGGTGGGTGTTAATCGAGAAATTGCAGAGATTAGAAAGAATTATCTTTGTTCCAAAGAAATTTCAGCTCCGGAGGTCACGCCCAAAACCCGAAAAAAAACGACAGCCTGCGGGGTGAAAAAATGGTCAAAATTTAAAGGCCGTCAGAACTTCCCCAAAACCTGATAAAATGACAACGGGGTGGGTGTTAATCGAGAAATTGCAGAGATTAGAAAGAATTATCTTTGTTCCAAAGAAATTTCAGCTCCAGAGGTTACGCCAAAAATCAGAAAAAAACGAAAGGCCCCGGGTCGAAAAAATGGTCAAAATTTAAAGGCCGTCAGATCTTCCCCAAAACCTGATAAAGTGACAACGGGGTGGGTATTAATCGAGAAATTGCAGAGATTAGAAAGAATTATCTTTGTTCCAAAGAAATTTCAGCTCCGGAGGTCACGCCCAAAACCCGAAAAAAACGACAGGCCCCGGGTTGAAAAAATGGTCAAAATTTAAAGGCCGTCAGATCTTCCCCAAAACCTGATAAAATGACAACGGGGTGGGTGTTAATCGAGAAATTGCAGAGATTAGAAAGAATTATCGTTGTTTCAAAGAAATTTCAGCTCCAGAGGTTACGTCAAAAACCGAAAAAAACGACAGCCCGCGGGGTGAAAAAATGGTCAAAATTTAAAGGCTGTCAGATCTTCCCCAAAACCTGATAAAATGACAACGGGGTGGGTATTAATCGAGAAATTGCAGAGATTAGAAAGAATTATCGTTGTTCCAAAGAAATTTCAGCTCCAGAGGTTACGCCCAAAAACCGAAAAAAACGACAGCCCGCGGGGTGAAAAAATGGTCAAAATTTAAAGGCTGTCAGATCTTCCCCAAAACCTGATAAAATGACAACGGGGTGGGTATTAATCAAGAATTTGCAGAGATTAGAAAGAATTATCGTTGTTCCAAAGAAATTTCAGCTCCAGAGGTTACGCCCAAAAACCGAAAAAAACGACAGCCGGCGGGGTGAAAAAATGGTCAAAATTTAAAGGCTGTCAGATCTTCCCCAAAACCTGATAAAATGACAACGGGGTGGGTATTAATCGAGAAATTGCAGAGATTAGAAAGAATTATCTTTGTTCCAAAGAAATTTCAGCTCCAGAGGTTACGCCAAAAATCAGAAAAAAACGACAGGCCCCGGGTTGAAAAAATGGTCAAAATTTAAAGGCCTTCAGATCTTCCCCAAAACCTGATAAAATGACAACGGGGTGGGTATTAATCGAGAAATTGCAGAGATTAGAAAGAATTATCGTTGTTCCAAAGAAATTTCAGCTCCGGAGGTCACGCCCAAAACCCGAAAAAAACGACAGGCCCCGGGTTGAAAAAATGGTCAAAATTTAAAGGCTGTCAGATCTTCCCCAAAACCTGATAAAATGACAACGGGATGGGTTTTAATCGAGAAATTGCAAAGATTAGAAAGAATTATCTTTGTTCCAAAGAAATTTCAGCTCCGGAGGTTACGCCAAAAATCAGAAAAAAACGACAGGCCCCGAGTTGAAAAAATGGTCAAAATTTAAAGGCCATCAGATCTTCCCCAAAACATGATAAAATGACAACGGGGTGGGTATTAATCGAGAAATTGCAGAGATTAGAAAGAATTATCGTTGTTCCAAAGAAATTTCAGCTCCAGAGGTTACGCCCAAAAACCGAAAAAAACGACAGCCCGCGGGGTGAAAAAATGGTCAAAATTTAAAGGCTGTCAGATCTTCCCCAAAACCTGATAAAATGACAACGGGGTGGGTATTAATCAAGAATTTGCAGAGATTAGAAAGAATTATCGTTGTTCCAAAGAAATTTCAGCTCCAGAGGTAACGCCCAAAAACCGAAAAAAACGACAGCCGGCGGGGTGAAAAAATGGTCAAAATTTAAAGGCTGTCAGATCTTCCCCAAAACCTGATAAAATGACAACGGGGTGGGTATTAATCGAGAAATTGCAGAGATTAGAAAGAATTATCTTTGTTCCAAAGAAATTTCAGCTCCAGAGGTTACGCCAAAAATCAGAAAAAAACGACAGGCCCCGGGTTGAAAAAATGGTCAAAATTTAAAGGCCTTCAGATCTTCCCCAAAACCTGATAAAATGACAACGGGGTGGGTATTAATCGAGAAATTGCAGAGATTAGAAAGAATTATCGTTGTTCCAAAGAAATTTCAGCTCCGGAGGTCACGCCCAAAACCCGAAAAAAACGACAGGCCCCGGGTTGAAAAAATGGTCAAAATTTAAAGGCTGTCAGATCTTCCCCAAAACCTGATAAAATGACAACGGGATGGGTTTTAATCGAGAAATTGCAAAGATTAGAAAGAATTATCTTTGTTCCAAAGAAATTTCAGCTCCGGAGGTTACGCCAAAAATCAGAAAAAAACGACAGGCCCCGAGTTGAAAAAATGGTCAAAATTTAAAGGCCATCAGATCTTCCCCAAAACATGATAAAATGACAACGGGGTGGGTATTAATCGAGAAATTGCAGAGATTAGAAAGAATTATCTTTGTTGCAAAGAAATTTCAGCTCCGGAGGTCACGCCCAAAAACTGAAAAAAACGACAGCCGGCGGGGTGAAAAAATGGTCAAAATTTAAAGGCCGTCAGATCTTCCCCAAAACCTGATAAAATGACAACGGGGTGGGTATTAATCGAGAAATTGCAGAGATTAGAAAGAATTATCTTTGTTCCAAAGAAATTTCAGCTCCGGAGGTCACCTCCAAAACCCGAAAAAAAACGACAGCCCGCGGGGTGAAAAAATGGTCAAAATTTAAAGGCCGTCAGAACTTCCCCAAAACCTGATAAAATGACAACGGGGTGGGTATTAATCGAGAAATTGCAGAGATTAGAAAGAATTATCTTTGTTCCAAAGAAATTTCAGCTCCGGAGGTCACGCCCAAAAACCGAAAAAAACGACAGCCTGCGGGGTGAAAAAATGGTCAAAATTTAAAGGCCGTCAGAACTTCCCCAAAACCTGATAAAATGACAACGGGGTGGGTGTTAATCGAGAAATTGCAGAGATTAGAAAGAATTATCTTTGTTCCAAAGAAATTTCAGCTCCGGAGGTCACGCCCAAAACCCGAAAAAAAACGACAGCCTGCGGGGTGAAAAAATGGTCAAAATTTAAAGGCCGTCAGAACTTCCCCAAAACCTGATAAAATGACAACGGGGTGGGTGTTAATCGAGAAATTGCAGAGATTAGAAAGAATTATCTTTGTTCCAAAGAAATTTCAGCTCCAGAGGTTACGCCAAAAATCAGAAAAAAACGACAGGCCCCGGGTTGAAAAAATGGTCAAAATTTAAAGGCCTTCAGATCTTCCCCAAAACCTGATAAAATGACAACGGGGTGGGTATTAATCGAGAAATTGCAGAGATTAGAAAGAATTATCGTTGTTCCAAAGAAATTTCAGCTCCGGAGGTCACGCCCAAAACCCGAAAAAAACGACAGGCCCCGGGTTGAAAAAATGGTCAAAATTTAAAGGCTGTCAGATCTTCCCCAAAACCTGATAAAATGACAACGGGATGGGTTTTAATCGAGAAATTGCAAAGATTAGAAAGAATTATCTTTGTTCCAAAGAAATTTCAGCTCCGGAGGTTACGCCAAAAATCAGAAAAAAACGACAGGCCCCGAGTTGAAAAAATGGTCAAAATTTAAAGGCCATCAGATCTTCCCCAAAACATGATAAAATGACAACGGGGTGGGTATTAATCGAGAAATTGCAGAGATTAGAAAGAATTATCTTTGTTGCAAAGAAATTTCAGCTCCGGAGGTCACGCCCAAAAACTGAAAAAAACGACAGCCGGCGGGGTGAAAAAATGGTCAAAATTTAAAGGCCGTCAGATCTTCCCCAAAACCTGATAAAATGACAACGGGGTGGGTATTAATCGAGAAATTGCAGAGATTAGAAAGAATTATCTTTGTTCCAAAGAAATTTCAGCTCCGGAGGTCACCTCCAAAACCCGAAAAAAAACGACAGCCCGCGGGGTGAAAAAATGGTCAAAATTTAAAGGCCGTCAGAACTTCCCCAAAACCTGATAAAATGACAACGGGGTGGGTATTAATCGAGAAATTGCAGAGATTAGAAAGAATTATCTTTGTTCCAAAGAAATTTCAGCTCCGGAGGTCACGCCCAAAAACCGAAAAAAACGACAGCCTGCGGGGTGAAAAAATGGTCAAAATTTAAAGGCCGTCAGAACTTCCCCAAAACCTGATAAAATGACAACGGGGTGGGTGTTAATCGAGAAATTGCAGAGATTAGAAAGAATTATCTTTGTTCCAAAGAAATTTCAGCTCCGGAGGTCACGCCCAAAACCCGAAAAAAAACGACAGCCTGCGGGGTGAAAAAATGGTCAAAATTTAAAGGCCGTCAGAACTTCCCCAAAACCTGATAAAATGACAACGGGGTGGGTGTTAATCGAGAAATTGCAGAGATTAGAAAGAATTATCTTTGTTCCAAAGAAATTTCAGCTCCAGAGGTTACGCCAAAAATCAGAAAAAAACGAAAGGCCCCGGGTCGAAAAAATGGTCAAAATTTAAAGGCCGTCAGATCTTCCCCAAAACCTGATAAAATGACAACGGGGTGGGTATTAATCGAGAAATTGCAGAGATTAGAAAGAATTATCTTTGTTCCAAAGAAATTTCAGCTCCGGAGGTCACGCCCAAAACCCGAAAAAAACGACAGGCCCCGGGTTGAAAAAATGGTCAAAATTTAAAGGCCGTCAGATCTTCCCCAAAACCTGATAAAATGACAACGGGGTGGGTATTAATCAAGAATTTGCAGAGATTAGAAAGAATTATCGTTGTTCCAAAGAAATTTCAGCTCCGGAGGTCACGCCCAAAAACCGAAAAAAAACGAGAGCCCGCGGGGTGAAAAAATGGTCAAAATTTAAAGGCCGTCAGAACTTCCCCAAAACCTGATAAAATGACAACGGGGTGGGTATTAATCGAGAAATTGCAGAGATTAGAAAGAATTATCGTTGTTCCAAAGAAATTTCAGCTCCGGCGGTCACGCCCAAAACCCGAAAAAAAACGACAGCCCACGGGGTGAAAAAATGGTCAAAATTTAAAGGCCGTCAGATCTTCCCCAAAACCTGATAAAATGACAACGGGGTGGGTATTAATCGAGAAATTGCAGAGATTAGAAAGAATTATCTTTGTTCCAAAGAAATTTCAGCTCCAGAGTTCACGCCCAAAACCTGAAAAAAACGACAGCCGGCGGGGTGAAAAAATGGTCAAAATTTAAAGGCAGTCAGATCTTCCCCAAAACCTGATAAAATGACAACGGGGTGGGTATTAATCGAGAAATTGCAGAGATTAGAAAGAATTATCTTTGTTCCAAAGAAATTTCAGCTCCGGAGGTCACGCCCAAAAACCGAAAAAAACGACAGCCGGCGGGGTGAAAAAATGGTCAAAATTTAAAGGCCGTCAGATCTTCCCCAAAACTTGATAAAATGACAACGGGGTGGGTATTAATCGAGAAATTGCAGAGATTAGAAAGAATTATCTTTGTTCCAAAGAAATTTCAGCTCCGGAGGTCACCTCCAAAACCCGAAAAAAAACGACAGCCCGCGGGGTGAAAAAATGGTCAAAATTTAAAGGCCGTCAGAACTTCCCCAAAACCTGATAAAATGACAACGGGGTGGGTATTAATCGAGAAATTGCAGAGATTAGAAAGAATTATCTTTGTTCCAAAGAAATTTCAGCTCCGGAGATCACGCCCAAAACCCGAAAAAAAACGACAGCCCGCGGGGTGAAAAAATGGTCAAAATTTAAAGGCCGTCAGAACTTCCCCAAAACCTGATAAAATGACAACGGGGTGGGTGTTAATCGAGAAATTGCAGAGATTAGAAAGAATTATCTTTGTTCCAAAGAAATTTCAGCTCCGGAGGTCACGCCCAAAACCCGAAAAAAAACGACAGCCTGCGGGGTGAAAAAATGGTCAAAATTTAAAGGCCGTCAGAACTTCCCCAAAACCTGATAAAATGACAACGGGGTGGGTGTTAATCGAGAAATTGCAGAGATTAGAAAGAATTATCTTTGTTCCAAAGAAATTTCAGCTCCAGAGGTTACGCCAAAAAATCACAAAAAAACGACAGGCTCCGGGTTGAAAAAATGGTCAAAATTTAAAGGCCGTCAGATCTTCCCCAAAACCTGATAAAATGACAACGGGGTGGGTATTAATCGAGAAATTGCAGAGATTAGAAAGAATTATCTTTGTTCCAAAGAAATTTCAGCTCCGGAGGTCACGCCCAAAACCCGAAAAAAACGACAGGCCCCGGGTTGAAAAAATGGTCAAAATTTAAAGGCCGTCAGATCTTCCCCAAAACCTGATAAAATGACAACGGGGTGGGTATTAATCAAGAATTTGCAGAGATTAGAAAGAATTATCGTTGTTCCAAAGAAATTTCAGCTCCGGAGGTCACGCCCAAAAACCGAAAAAAAACGAGAGCCCGCGGGGTGAAAAAATGGTCAAAATTTAAAGGCCGTCAGAACTTCCCCAAAACCTGATAAAATGACAACGGGGTGGGTATTAATCGAGAAATTGCAGAGATTAGAAAGAATTATCGTTGTTCCAAAGAAATTTCAGCTCCGGCGGTCACGCCCAAAACCCGAAAAAAAACGACAGCCCACGGGGTGAAAAAATGGTCAAAATTTAAAGGCCGTCAGATCTTCCCCAAAACCTGATAAAATGACAACGGGGTGGGTATTAATCGAGAAATTGCAGAGATTAGAAAGAATTATCTTTGTTCCAAAGAAATTTCAGCTCCAGAGGTTACGTCAAAAACCAGAAAAAAATGACAGGCCCCGGGTTGAAAAAATGGTCAAAATTTAAAGGCCGTCAGATCTTCCCCAAAACCTGATAAAATGACAACGGGGTGGGTATTAATCGAGAAATTGCAGAGATTAGAAAGAATTATCGTTGTTCCAAAGAAATTTCAGCTCCAGAGGTTACGCCCAAAAACCGAAAAAAACGACAGCCCGTGGGGTGAAAAAATGGTCAAAATTTAAAGGCTGTCAGATCTTCCCCAAAACCTGATAAAATGACAACGGGGTGGGTATTAATCGAGAAATTGCAAAGATTAGAAAGAATTATCTTTGTTCCAAAGAAATTTCAGCTCCAGAGGTTACGCCCAAAAACCGAAAAAAACGACAGCCCGCGGGGTGAAAAAATGGTCAAAATTTAAAGGCCGTCAGATCTTCCCCAAAACCTGATAAAATGACAACGGGGTGGGTATTAATCGAGAAATTGCAGAGATTAGAAAGAATTATCTTTGTTCCGAAGAAATTTCAGCTCCGGAGGTCACGCCCAAAACCCGAAAAAAACGACAGGCCCCGGGTTGAAAAAATGGTCAAAATTTAAAGGCCGTCAGATCTCCCGCAAAACCTGATAAAATGACAACGGGGTGGGTATTAATCAAGAATTTGCAGAGATTAGAAAGAATTATCGTTGTTCCAAAGAAATTTCAGCTCCGGAGGTCACGCCCAAAACCCGAAAAAAAACGACAGCCCGCGGGGTGAAAAAATGGTCAAAGTTTAAAGGCCGTCAGATCTTCCCCAAAACCTGATAAAATGACAACGGGGTGGGTATTAATCGAGAAATTGCAGAGATTAGAAAGAATTATCTTTGTTCCAAAGAAATTTCAGCTCCGGAGTTCACGTCCAAAACCCGAAAAAAAACGACAGCCCGCGGGTTGAAAAAATGGTCAAAGTTTAAAGGCCGTCAGAACTTCCCCAAAACCTGATAAAATGACAACGGGGTGGGTGTTAATCGAGAAATTGCAAAGATTAGAAAGAATTATCTTTGTTCCAAAGAAATTTCAGCTCCAGAGGTTACGCCAAAAATCAGAAAAAAACGACAGGCCCCGAGTTGAAAAAATGGTCAAAATTTAAAGGCCGTCAGATCTTCCCCAAAACATGATAAAATGACAACGGGGTGGGTATTAATCGAGAAATTGCAGAGATTAGAAAGAATTATCTTTGTTCCAAAGAAATTTCAGCTCCGGAGGTTAGGCCGAAAACCCGAAAAAAACGACAGGCCGCGGGTTGAAAAAATGGTCAAAATTTGAAGGGCGTCAGATCTTCCCCAAAACCTGATAAAATGACAACGGGGTGGGTATTAATCGAGGAATTGCAGGGATTAGAAAGAATTATCTTTGTTCTAAGGAAATTTCAGCTAAAAAAAACGACACCGAAAAAAACGACAGGCCGCGGGTTGAAAAAATGGTCAAAATTTGAAGGGCGTCAGATCTTCCCCAAAACCTGATAAAATGACAACGGGGTGGGTATTAATCGAGAAATTGCAGAGATTAGAAAGAATTATCTTTGTTCCAAAGAAATTTCAGCTCCGGAGGTCACACCCAAAAACTGAAAAAAACGACAGCCGGCGGGGTGAAAAAATGGTCAAAATTTAAAGGCCGTCAGATCTTCCCCAAAACCTGATAAAATGACAACGGGGTGGGTATTAATCGAGAAATTGCAGAGATTAGAAAGAATTATCTTTGTTCCAAAGAAATTTCAGCTCCGGAGGTCACCTCCAAAACCCGAAAAAAAACGACAGCCCGCGGGGTGAAAAAATGGTCCAAATTTAAAGGCCGTCAGAACTTCCCCAAAACCTGATAAAATGACAACGGGGTGGGTATTAATCGAGAAATTGCAGAGATTAGAAAGAATTATCGTTGTTCCAAAGAAATTTCAGCTCCAGAGGTTACGCCCAAAAACCGAAAAAAACGACAGCCCGCGGGGTGAAAAAATGGTCAAAATTTAAAGGCTGTCAGATCTTCCCCAAAACCTGATAAAATGACAACGGGGTGGGTATTAATCAAGAATTTGCAGAGATTAGAAAGAATTATCGTTGTTCCAAAGAAATTTCAGCTCCAGAGGTTACGCCCAAAAACCGAAAAAAACGACAGCCGGCGGGGTGAAAAAATGGTCAAAATTTAAAGGCTGTCAGATCTTCCCCAAAACCTGATAAAATGACAACGGGGTGGGTATTAATCGAGAAATTGCAGAGATTAGAAAGAATTATCTTTGTTCCAAAGAAATTTCAGCTCCAGAGGTTACGCCAAAAATCAGAAAAAAACGACAGGCCCCGGGTTGAAAAAATGGTCAAAATTTAAAGGCCGTCAGATCTTCCCCAAAACATGATAAAATGACAACGGGGTGGGTATTAATCGAGAAATTGCAGAGATTAGAAAGAATTATCTTTGTTCCAAAGAAATTTCAGCTCCGGAGGTCACGCCCAAAAACCGAAAAAAAACGAGAGCCCGCGGGGTGAAAAAATGGTCAAAATTTAAAGGCCGTCAGAACTTCCCCAAAACCTGATAAAATGACAACGGGGTGGGTATTAATCGAGAAATTGCAGAGATTAGAAAGAATTATCGTTGTTCCAAAGAAATTTCAGCTCCGGCGGTCACGCCCAAAACCCGAAAAAAAACGACAGCCCACGGGGTGAAAAAATGGTCAAAATTTAAAGGCCGTCAGATCTTCCCCAAAACCTGATAAAATGACAACGGGGTGGGTATTAATCGAGAAATTGCAGAGATTAGAAAGAATTATCTTTGTTCCAAAGAAATTTCAGCTCCAGAGTTCACGCCCAAAACCTGAAAAAAACGACAGCCGGCGGGGTGAAAAAATGGTCAAAATTTAAAGGCAGTCAGATCTTCCCCAAAACCTGATAAAATGACAACGGGGTGGGTATTAATCGAGAAATTGCAGAGATTAGAAAGAATTATCTTTGTTCCAAAGAAATTTCAGCTCCGGAGGTCACGCCCAAAAACCGAAAAAAACGACAGCCGGCGGGGTGAAAAAATGGTCAAAATTTAAAGGCCGTCAGATCTTCCCCAAAACCTGATAAAATGACAACGGGGTGGGTATTAATCGAGAAATTGCAGAGATTAGAAAGAATTATCTTTGTTCCAAAGAAATTTCAGCTCCGGAGGTCACCTCCAAAACCCGAAAAAAAACGACAGCCCGCGGGGTGAAAAAATGGTCAAAATTTAAAGGCCGTCAGAACTTCCCCAAAACCTGATAAAATGACAACGGGGTGGGTATTAATCGAGAAATTGCAGAGATTAGAAAGAATTATCTTTGTTCCAAAGAAATTTCAGCTCCGGAGATCACGCCCAAAACCCGAAAAAAAACGACAGCCCGTGGGGTGAAAAAATGGTCAAAATTTAAAGGCCGTCAGAACTTCCCCAAAACCTGATAAAATGACAACGGGGTGGGTGTTAATCGAGAAATTGCAGAGATTAGAAAGAATTATCTTTGTTCCAAAGAAATTTCAGCTCCGGAGGTCACGCCCAAAACCCGAAAAAAAACGACAGCCTGCGGGGTGAAAAAATGGTCAAAATTTAAAGGCCGTCAGAACTTCCCCAAAACCTGATAAAATGACAACGGGGTGGGTGTTAATCGAGAAATTGCAGAGATTAGAAAGAATTATCTTTGTTCCAAAGAAATTTCAGCTCCAGAGGTTACGCCAAAAATCAGAAAAAAACGAAAGGCCCCGGGTCGAAAAAATGGTCAAAATTTAAAGGCCGTCAGATCTTCCCCAAAACCTGATAAAATGACAACGGGGTGGGTATTAATTGAGAAATTGCAGAGATTAGAAAGAATTATCTTTGTTCCAAAGAAATTTCAGCTCCAGAGGTTACGCCAAAAAATCACAAAAAAACGACAGGCTCCGGGTTGAAAAAATGGTCAAAATTTAAAGGCCGTCAGATCTTCCCCAAAACCTGATAAAATGACAACGGGGTGGGTATTAATCGAGAAATTGCAGAGATTAGAAAGAATTATCTTTGTTCCAAAGAAATTTCAGCTCCGGAGGTCACGCCCAAAACCCGAAAAAAACGACAGGCCCCGGATTGAAAAAATGGTCAAAATTTAAAGGCCGTCAGATCTTCCCCAAAACCTGATAAAATGACAACGGGGTGGGTATTAATCAAGAATTTGCAGAGATTAGAAAGAATTATCTTTGTTCCAAAGAAATTTCAGCTCCAGAGGTTACGCCAAAAATCAGAAAAAAACGAAAGGCCCCGGGTCGAAAAAATGGTCAAAATTTAAAGGCCGTCAGATCTTCCCCAAAACCTGATAAAATGACAACGGGGTGGGTATTAATTGAGAAATTGCAGAGATTAGAAAGAATTATCTTTGTTCCAAAGAAATTTCAGCTCCAGAGGTTACGCCAAAAAATCACAAAAAAACGACAGGCTCCGGGTTGAAAAAATGGTCAAAATTTAAAGGCCGTCAGATCTTCCCCAAAACCTGATAAAATGACAACGGGGTGGGTATTAATCGAGAAATTGCAGAGATTAGAAAGAATTATCTTTGTTCCAAAGAAATTTCAGCTCCGGAGGTCACGCCCAAAACCCGAAAAAAACGACAGGCCCCGGGTTGAAAAAATGGTCAAAATTTAAAGGCCGTCAGATCTTCCCCAAAACCTGATAAAATGACAACGGGGTGGGTATTAATCAAGAATTTGCAGAGATTAGAAAGAATTATCGTTGTTCCAAAGAAATTTCAGCTCCGGAGGTCACGCCCAAAAACCGAAAAAAAACGAGAGCCCGCGGGGTGAAAAAATGGTCAAAATTTAAAGGCCGTCAGAACTTCCCCAAAACCTGATAAAATGACAACGGGGTGGGTATTAATCGAGAAATTGCAGAGATTAGAAAGAATTATCGTTGTTCCAAAGAAATTTCAGCTCCGGCGGTCACGCCCAAAACCCGAAAAAAAACGACAGCCCACGGGGTGAAAAAATGGTCAAAATTTAAAGGCCGTCAGATCTTCCCCAAAACCTGATAAAATGACAACGGGGTGGGTATTAATCGAGAAATTGCAGAGATTAGAAAGAATTATCTTTGTTCCAAAGAAATTTCAGCTCCAGAGGTTACGTCAAAAACCAGAAAAAAATGACAGGCCCCGGGTTGAAAAAATGGTCAAAATTTAAAGGCCGTCAGATCTTCCCCAAAACCTGATAAAATGACAACGGGGTGGGTATTAATCGAGAAATTGCAGAGATTAGAAAGAATTATCGTTGTTCCAAAGAAATTTCAGCTCCAGAGGTTACGCCCAAAAACCGAAAAAAACGACAGCCCGTGGGGTGAAAAAATGGTCAAAATTTAAAGGCTGTCAGATCTTCCCCAAAACCTGATAAAATGACAACGGGGTGGGTATTAATCGAGAAATTGCAAAGATTAGAAAGAATTATCTTTGTTCCAAAGAAATTTCAGCTCCAGAGGTTACGCCCAAAAACCGAAAAAAACGACAGCCCGCGGGGTGAAAAAATGGTCAAAATTTAAAGGCCGTCAGATCTTCCCCAAAACCTGATAAAATGACAACGGGGTGGGTATTAATCGAGAAATTGCAGAGATTAGAAAGAATTATCTTTGTTCCGAAGAAATTTCAGCTCCGGAGGTCACGCCCAAAACCCGAAAAAAACGACAGGCCCCGGGTTGAAAAAATGGTCAAAATTTAAAGGCCGTCAGATCTCCCGCAAAACCTGATAAAATGACAACGGGGTGGGTATTAATCAAGAATTTGCAGAGATTAGAAAGAATTATCGTTGTTCCAAAGAAATTTCAGCTCCGGAGGTCACGCCCAAAACCCGAAAAAAAACGACAGCCCGCGGGGTGAAAAAATGGTCAAAGTTTAAAGGCCGTCAGATCTTCCCCAAAACCTGATAAAATGACAACGGGGTGGGTATTAATCGAGAAATTGCAGAGATTAGAAAGAATTATCTTTGTTCCAAAGAAATTTCAGCTCCGGAGTTCACGTCCAAAACCCGAAAAAAAACGACAGCCCGCGGGGTGAAAAAATGGTCAAAGTTTAAAGGCCGTCAGAACTTCCCCAAAACCTGATAAAATGACAACGGGGTGGGTGTTAATCGAGAAATTGCAAAGATTAGAAAGAATTATCTTTGTTCCAAAGAAATTTCAGCTCCAGAGGTTACGCCAAAAATCAGAAAAAAACGACAGGCCCCGAGTTGAAAAAATGGTCAAAATTTAAAGGCCGTCAGATCTTCCCCAAAACATGATAAAATGACAACGGGGTGGGTATTAATCGAGAAATTGCAGAGATTAGAAAGAATTATCTTTGTTCCAAGGAAATTTCAGCTAAAAAAAACGACACCGAAAAAAACGACAGGCCGCGGGTTGAAAAAATGGTCAAAATTTGAAGGGCGTCAGATCTTCCCCAAAACCTGATAAAATGACAAGGGGGTGGGTATTAATCGAGGAATTGCAGAGATTAGAAAGAATTATCTTTGTTCCAAAGAAATTTCAGCTCCGGAGGTCACCTCCAAAACCCGAAAAAAAACGACAGCCCGCGGGGTGAAAAAATGGTCAAAATTTAAAGGCCGTCAGAACTTCCCCAAAACCTGATAAAATGACAACGGGGTGGGTATTAATCGAGAAATTGCAGAGATTAGAAAGAATTATCTTTGTTCCAAAGAAATTTCAGCTCCGGAGATCACGCCCAAAACCCGAAAAAAAACGACAGCCCGCGGGGTGAAAAAATGGTCAAAATTTAAAGGCCGTCAGAACTTCCCCAAAACCTGATAAAATGACAACGGGGTGGGTGTTAATCGAGAAATTGCAGAGATTAGAAAGAATTATCTTTGTTCCAAAGAAATTTCAGCTCCGGAGGTCACGCCCAAAACCCGAAAAAAAAACGACATCCTGCGGGGTGAAAAAATGGTCAAAATTTAAAGGCCGTCAGAACTTCCCCAAAACCTGATAAAATGACAACGGGGTGGGTGTTAATCGAGAAATTGCAGAGATTAGAAAGAATTATCTTTGTTCCAAAGAAATTTCAGCTCCAGAGGTTACGCCAAAAAATCACAAAAAAACGACAGGCTCCGGGTTGAAAAAATGGTCAAAATTTAAAGGCCGTCAGATCTTCCCCAAAACCTGATAAAATGACAACGGGGTGGGTATTAATCGAGAAATTGCAGAGATTAGAAAGAATTATCTTTGTTCCAAAGAAATTTCAGCTCCGGAGGTCACGCCCAAAACCCGAAAAAAACGACAGGCCCCGGGTTGAAAAAATGGTCAAAATTTAAAGGCCGTCAGATCTTCCCCAAAACCTGATAAAATGACAACGGGGTGGGTATTAATCAAGAATTTGCAGAGATTAGAAAGAATTATCGTTGTTCCAAAGAAATTTCAGCTCCGGAGGTCACGCCCAAAAACCGAAAAAAAACGAGAGCCCGCGGGGTGAAAAAATGGTCAAAATTTAAAGGCCGTCAGAACTTCCCCAAAACCTGATAAAATGACAACGGGGTGGGTATTAATCGAGAAATTGCAGAGATTAGAAAGAATTATCGTTGTTCCAAAGAAATTTCAGCTCCGGCGGTCACGCCCAAAACCCGAAAAAAAACGACAGCCCACGGGGTGAAAAAATGGTCAAAATTTAAAGGCCGTCAGATCTTCCCCAAAACCTGATAAAATGACAACGGGGTGGGTATTAATCGAGAAATTGCAGAGATTAGAAAGAATTATCTTTGTTCCAAAGAAATTTCAGCTCCAGAGGTTACGTCAAAAACCAGAAAAAAATGACAGGCCCCGGGTTGAAAAAATGGTCAAAATTTAAAGGCCGTCAGATCTTCCCCAAAACCTGATAAAATGACAACGGGGTGGGTATTAATCGAGAAATTGCAGAGATTAGAAAGAATTATCGTTGTTCCAAAGAAATTTCAGCTCCAGAGGTTACGCCCAAAAACCGAAAAAAACGACAGCCCGTGGGGTGAAAAAATGGTCAAAATTTAAAGGCTGTCAGATCTTCCCCAAAACCTGATAAAATGACAACGGGGTGGGTATTAATCGAGAAATTGCAAAGATTAGAAAGAATTATCTTTGTTCCAAAGAAATTTCAGCTCCAGAGGTTACGCCCAAAAACCGAAAAAAACGACAGCCCGCGGGGTGAAAAAATGGTCAAAATTTAAAGGCCGTCAGATCTTCCCCAAAACCTGATAAAATGACAACGGGGTGGGTATTAATCGAGAAATTGCAGAGATTAGAAAGAATTATCTTTGTTCCGAAGAAATTTCAGCTCCGGAGGTCACGCCCAAAACCCGAAAAAAACGACAGGCCCCGGGTTGAAAAAATGGTCAAAATTTAAAGGCCGTCAGATCTCCCGCAAAACCTGATAAAATGACAACGGGGTGGGTATTAATCAAGAATTTGCAGAGATTAGAAAGAATTATCGTTGTTCCAAAGAAATTTCAGCTCCGGAGGTCACGCCCAAAACCCGAAAAAAAACGACAGCCCGCGGGGTGAAAAAATGGTCAAAGTTTAAAGGCCGTCAGATCTTCCCCAAAACCTGATAAAATGACAACGGGGTGGGTATTAATCGAGAAATTGCAGAGATTAGAAAGAATTATCTTTGTTCCAAAGAAATTTCAGCTCCGGAGTTCACGTCCAAAACCCGAAAAAAAACGACAGCCCGCGGGTTGAAAAAATGGTCAAAGTTTAAAGGCCGTCAGAACTTCCCCAAAACCTGATAAAATGACAACGGGGTGGGTGTTAATCGAGAAATTGCAAAGATTAGAAAGAATTATCTTTGTTCCAAAGAAATTTCAGCTCCAGAGGTTACGCCAAAAATCAGAAAAAAACGACAGGCCCCGAGTTGAAAAAATGGTCAAAATTTAAAGGCCGTCAGATCTTCCCCAAAACATGATAAAATGACAACGGGGTAGGTATTAATCGAGAAATTGCAGAGATTAGAAAGAATTATCTTTGTTCCAAAGAAATTTCAGCTCCGGAGGTTAGGCCGAAAACCCGAAAAAAACGACAGGCCGCGGGTTGAAAAAATGGTCAAAATTTGAAGGGCGTCAGATCTTCCCCAAAACCTGATAAAATGACAACGGGGTGGGTATTAATCGAGGAATTGCAGGGATTAGAAAGAATTATCTTTGTTCTAAGGAAATTTCAGCTAAAAAAAACGACACCGAAAAAAACGACAGGCCGCGGGTTGAAAAAATGGTCAAAATTTGAAGGGCGTCAGATCTTCCCCAAAACCTGATAAAATGACAACGGGGTGGGTATTAATCGAGAAATTGCAGAGATTAGAAAGAATTATCTTTGTTCCAAAGAAATTTCAGCTCCGGAGGTCACACCCAAAAACTGAAAAAAACGACAGCCGGCGGGGTGAAAAAATGGTCAAAATTTAAAGGCCGTCAGATCTTCCCCAAAACCTGATAAAATGACAACGGGGTGGGTATTAATCGAGAAATTGCAGAGATTAGAAAGAATTATCTTTGTTCCAAAGAAATTTCAGCTCCGGAGGTCACCTCCAAAACCCGAAAAAAAACGACAGCCCGCGGGGTGAAAAAATGGTCCAAATTTAAAGGCCGTCAGAACTTCCCCAAAACCTGATAAAATGACAACGGGGTGGGTATTAATCGAGAAATTGCAGAGATTAGAAAGAATTATCGTTGTTCCAAAGAAATTTCAGCTCCAGAGGTTACGCCCAAAAACCGAAAAAAACGACAGCCCGCGGGGTGAAAAAATGGTCAAAATTTAAAGGCTGTCAGATCTTCCCCAAAACCTGATAAAATGACAACGGGGTGGGTATTAATCAAGAATTTGCAGAGATTAGAAAGAATTATCGTTGTTCCAAAGAAATTTCAGCTCCAGAGGTTACGCCCAAAAACCGAAAAAAACGACAGCCGGCGGGGTGAAAAAATGGTCAAAATTTAAAGGCTGTCAGATCTTCCCCAAAACCTGATAAAATGACAACGGGGTGGGTATTAATCGAGAAATTGCAGAGATTAGAAAGAATTATCTTTGTTCCAAAGAAATTTCAGCTCCGGAGGTTAGGCCGAAAACCCGAAAAAAACGACAGGCCGCGGGTTGAAAAAATGGTCAAAATTTGAAGGGCGTCAGATCTTCCCCAAAACCTGATAAAATGACAACGGGGTGGGTATTAATCGAGAAATTGCAGAGATTAGAAAGAATTATCTTTGTTCCAAGGAAATTTCAGCTAAAAAAAACGACACCGAAAAAAACGACAGGCCGCGGGTTGAAAAAATGGTCAAAATTTGAAGGGCGTCAGATCTTCCCCAAAACCTGATAAAATGACAAGGGGGTGGGTATTAATCGAGGAATTGCAGAGATTAGAAAGAATTATCTTTGTTCCAAAGAAATTTCAGCTCCGGAGGTCACCTCCAAAACCCGAAAAAAAACGACAGCCCGCGGGGTGAAAAAATGGTCCAAATTTAAAGGCCGTCAGAACTTCCCCAAAACCTGATAAAATGACAACGGGGTGGGTATTAATCGAGAAATTGCAGAGATTAGAAAGAATTATCGTTGTTCCAAAGAAATTTCAGCTCCAGAGGTTACGCCCAAAAACCGAAAAAAACGACAGCCCGCGGGGTGAAAAAATGGTCAAAATTTAAAGGCTGTCAGATCTTCCCCAAAACCTGATAAAATGACAACGGGGTGGGTATTAATCAAGAATTTGCAGAGATTAGAAAGAATTATCGTTGTTCCAAAGAAATTTCAGCTCCAGAGGTTACGCCCAAAAACCGAAAAAAACGACAGCCGGCGGGGTGAAAAAATGGTCAAAATTTAAAGGCTGTCAGATCTTCCCCAAAACCTGATAAAATGACAACGGGGTGGGTATTAATCGAGAAATTGCAGAGATTAGAAAGAATTATCTTTGTTCCAAAGAAATTTCAGCTCCGGAGGTCACGCCCAAAACCCGAAAAAAACGACAGGCCCCGGATTGAAAAAATGGTCAAAATTTAAAGGCCGTCAGATCTTCCCCAAAACCTGATAAAATGACAACGGGGTGGGTATTAATCAAGAATTTGCAGAGATTAGAAAGAATTATCTTTGTTCCAAAGAAATTTCAGCTCCAGAGGTTACGCCAAAAATCAGAAAAAAACGAAAGGCCCCGGGTCGACAAAATGGTCAAAATTTAAAGGCCGTCAGATCTTCCCCAAAACCTGATAAAATGACAACGGGGTGGGTATTAATTGAGAAATTGCAGAGATTAGAAAGAATTATCTTTGTTCCAAAGAAATTTCAGCTCCAGAGGTTACGCCAAAAAATCACAAAAAAACGACAGGCTCCGGGTTGAAAAAATGGTCAAAATTTAAAGGCCGTCAGATCTTCCCCAAAACCTGATAAAATGACAACGGGGTGGGTATTAATCGAGAAATTGCAGAGATTAGAAAGAATTATCTTTGTTCCAAAGAAATTTCAGCTCCGGAGGTCACGCCCAAAACCCGAAAAAAACGACAGGCCCCGGGTTGAAAAAATGGTCAAAATTTAAAGGCCGTCAGATCTTCCCCAAAACCTGATAAAATGACAACGGGGTGGGTATTAATCAAGAATTTGCAGAGATTAGAAAGAATTATCGTTGTTCCAAAGAAATTTCAGCTCCGGAGGTCACGCCCAAAAACCGAAAAAAAACGAGAGCCCGCGGGGTGAAAAAATGGTCAAAATTTAAAGGCCGTCAGAACTTCCCCAAAACCTGATAAAATGACAACGGGGTGGGTATTAATCGAGAAATTGCAGAGATTAGAAAGAATTATCGTTGTTCCAAAGAAATTTCAGCTCCGGCGGTCACGCCCAAAACCCGAAAAAAAACGACAGCCCACGGGGTGAAAAAATGGTCAAAATTTAAAGGCCGTCAGATCTTCCCCAAAACCTGATAAAATGACAACGGGGTGGGTATTAATCGAGAAATTGCAGAGATTAGAAAGAATTATCTTTGTTCCAAAGAAATTTCAGCTCCAGAGGTTACGTCAAAAACCAGAAAAAAATGACAGGCCCCGGGTTGAAAAAATGGTCAAAATTTAAAGGCCGTCAGATCTTCCCCAAAACCTGATAAAATGACAACGGGGTGGGTATTAATCGAGAAATTGCAGAGATTAGAAAGAATTATCGTTGTTCCAAAGAAATTTCAGCTCCAGAGGTTACGCCCAAAAACCGAAAAAAAACGACAGCCCGTGGGGTGAAAAAATGGTCAAAATTTAAAGGCTGTCAGATCTTCCCCAAAACCTGATAAAATGACAACGGGGTGGGTGTTAATCGAGAAATTGCAGAGATTAGAAAGAATTATCTTTGTTCCAAAGAAATTTCAGCTCCGGAGGTCACGCCCAAAACCCGAAAAAAAACGACAGCCTGCGGGGTGAAAAAATGGTCAAAATTTAAAGGCCGTCAGAACTTCCCCAAAACCTGATAAAATGACAACGGGGTGGGTGTTAATCGAGAAATTGCAGAGATTAGAAAGAATTATCTTTGTTCCAAAGAAATTTCAGCTCCAGAGGTTACGCCAAAAAATCACAAAAAAACGACAGGCTCCGGGTTGAAAAAATGGTCAAAATTTAAAGGCCGTCAGATCTTCCCCAAAACCTGATAAAATGACAACGGGGTGGGTATTAATCGAGAAATTGCAGAGATTAGAAAGAATTATCTTTGTTCCAAAGAAATTTCAGCTCCGGAGGTCACGCCCAAAACCCGAAAAAAACGACAGGCCCCGGGTTGAAAAAATGGTCAAAATTTAAAGGCCGTCAGATCTTCCCCAAAACCTGATAAAATGACAACGGGGTGGGTATTAATCAAGAATTTGCAGAGATTAGAAAGAATTATCGTTGTTCCAAAGAAATTTCAGCTCCGGAGGTCACGCCCAAAAACCGAAAAAAAACGAGAGCCCGCGGGGTGAAAAAATGGTCAAAATTTAAAGGCCGTCAGAACTTCCCCAAAACCTGATAAAATGACAACGGGGTGGGTATTAATCGAGAAATTGCAGAGATTAGAAAGAATTATCGTTGTTCCAAAGAAATTTCAGCTCCGGCGGTCACGCCCAAAACCCGAAAAAAAACGACAGCCCACGGGGTGAAAAAATGGTCAAAATTTAAAGGCCGTCAGATCTTCCCCAAAACCTGATAAAATGACAACGGGGTGGGTATTAATCGAGAAATTGCAGAGATTAGAAAGAATTATCTTTGTTCCAAAGAAATTTCAGCTCCAGAGGTTACGTCAAAAACCAGAAAAAAATGACAGGCCCCGGGTTGAAAAAATGGTCAAAATTTAAAGGCCGTCAGATCTTCCCCAAAACCTGATAAAATGACAACGGGGTGGGTATTAATCGAGAAATTGCAAAGATTAGAAAGAATTATCTTTGTTCCAAAGAAATTTCAGCTCCAGAGGTTACGCCCAAAAACCGAAAAAAACGACAGCCCGCGGGGTGAAAAAATGGTCAAAATTTAAAGGCCGTCAGATCTTCCCCAAAACCTGATAAAATGACAACGGGGTGGGTATTAATCGAGAAATTGCAGAGATTAGAAAGAATTATCTTTGTTCCGAAGAAATTTCAGCTCCGGAGGTCACGCCCAAAACCCGAAAAAAACGACAGGCCCCGGGTTGAAAAAATGGTCAAAATTTAAAGGCCGTCAGATCTCCCGCAAAACCTGATAAAATGACAACGGGGTGGGTATTAATCAAGAATTTGCAGAGATTAGAAAGAATTATCGTTGTTCCAAAGAAATTTCAGCTCCGGAGGTCACGCCCAAAACCCGAAAAAAAACGACAGCCCGCGGGGTGAAAAAATGGTCAAAGTTTAAAGGCCGTCAGATCTTCCCCAAAACCTGATAAAATGACAACGGGGTGGGTATTAATCGAGAAATTGCAGAGATTAGAAAGAATTATCTTTGTTCCAAAGAAATTTCAGCTCCGGAGTTCACGTCCAAAACCCGAAAAAAAACGACAGCCCGCGGGTTGAAAAAATGGTCAAAGTTTAAAGGCCGTCAGAACTTCCCCAAAACCTGATAAAATGACAACGGGGTGGGTGTTAATCGAGAAATTGCAAAGATTAGAAAGAATTATCTTTGTTCCAAAGAAATTTCAGCTCCAGAGGTTACGCCAAAAATCAGAAAAAAACGACAGGCCCCGAGTTGAAAAAATGGTCAAAATTTAAAGGCCGTCAGATCTTCCCCAAAACATGATAAAATGACAACGGGGTGGGTATTAATCGAGAAATTGCAGAGATTAGAAAGAATTATCTTTGTTCCAAAGAAATTTCAGCTCCGGAGGTTAGGCCGAAAACCCGAAAAAAACGACAGGCCGCGGGTTGAAAAAATGGTCAAAATTTGAAGGGCGTCAGATCTTCCCCAAA
This sequence comes from Euthynnus affinis, assembly GCA_029490765.1. Classification (NCBI taxonomy): domain Eukaryota; kingdom Metazoa; phylum Chordata; class Actinopteri; order Scombriformes; family Scombridae; genus Euthynnus; species Euthynnus affinis. The sequence goes on from CM055859.1 coordinate 206,702, forward strand.
ACCTGATAAAATGACAACGGGGTGGGTATTAATCGAGGAATTGCAGGGATTAGAAAGAATTATCTTTGTTCTAAGGAAATTTCAGCTAAAAAAAACGACACCGAAAAAAACGACAGGCCGCGGGTTGAAAAAATGGTCAAAATTTGAAGGGCGTCAGATCTTCCCCAAAACCTGATAAAATGACAACGGGGTGGGTATTAATCGAGAAATTGCAGAGATTAGAAAGAATTATCTTTGTTCCAAAGAAATTTCAGCTCCGGAGGTCACACCCAAAAACTGAAAAAAACGACAGCCGGCGGGGTGAAAAAATGGTCAAAATTTAAAGGCCGTCAGATCTTCCCCAAAACCTGATAAAATGACAACGGGGTGGGTATTAATCGAGAAATTGCAGAGATTAGAAAGAATTATCTTTGTTCCAAAGAAATTTCAGCTCCGGAGGTCACCTCCAAAACCCGAAAAAAAACGACAGCCCGCGGGGTGAAAAAATGGTCCAAATTTAAAGGCCGTCAGAACTTCCCCAAAACCTGATAAAATGACAACGGGGTGGGTATTAATCGAGAAATTGCAGAGATTAGAAAGAATTATCGTTGTTCCAAAGAAATTTCAGCTCCAGAGGTTACGCCCAAAAACCGAAAAAAACGACAGCCCGCGGGGTGAAAAAATGGTCAAAATTTAAAGGCTGTCAGATCTTCCCCAAAACCTGATAAAATGACAACGGGGTGGGTATTAATCAAGAATTTGCAGAGATTAGAAAGAATTATCGTTGTTCCAAAGAAATTTCAGCTCCAGAGGTTACGCCCAAAAACCGAAAAAAACGACAGCCGGCGGGGTGAAAAAATGGTCAAAATTTAAAGGCTGTCAGATCTTCCCCAAAACCTGATAAAATGACAACGGGGTGGGTATTAATCGAGAAATTGCAGAGATTAGAAAGAATTATCTTTGTTCCAAAGAAATTTCAGCTCCGGAGGTTAGGCCGAAAACCCGAAAAAAACGACAGGCCGCGGGTTGAAAAAATGGTCAAAATTTGAAGGGCGTCAGATCTTCCCCAAAACCTGATAAAATGACAACGGGGTGGGTATTAATCGAGAAATTGCAGAGATTAGAAAGAATTATCTTTGTTCCAAGGAAATTTCAGCTAAAAAAAACGACACCGAAAAAAACGACAGGCCGCGGGTTGAAAAAATGGTCAAAATTTGAAGGGCGTCAGATCTTCCCCAAAACCTGATAAAATGACAAGGGGGTGGGTATTAATCGAGGAATTGCAGAGATTAGAAAGAATTATCTTTGTTCCAAAGAAATTTCAGCTCCGGAGGTCACCTCCAAAACCCGAAAAAAAACGACAGCCCGCGGGGTGAAAAAATGGTCAAAATTTAAAGGCCGTCAGAACTTCCCCAAAACCTGATAAAATGACAACGGGGTGGGTATTAATCGAGAAATTGCAGAGATTAGAAAGAATTATCTTTGTTCCAAAGAAATTTCAGCTCCGGAGATCACGCCCAAAACCCGAAAAAAAACGACAGCCCGCGGGGTGAAAAAATGGTCAAAATTTAAAGGCCGTCAGAACTTCCCCAAAACCTGATAAAATGACAACGGGGTGGGTGTTAATCGAGAAATTGCAGAGATTAGAAAGAATTATCTTTGTTCCAAAGAAATTTCAGCTCCGGAGGTCACGCCCAAAACCCGAAAAAAAAACGACAGCCTGCGGGGTGAAAAAATGGTCAAAATTTAAAGGCCGTCAGAACTTCCCCAAAACCTGATAAAATGACAACGGGGTGGGTGTTAATCGAGAAATTGCAGAGATTAGAAAGAATTATCTTTGTTCCAAAGAAATTTCAGCTCCAGAGGTTACGCCAAAAAATCACAAAAAAACGACAGGCTCCGGGTTGAAAAAATGGTCAAAATTTAAAGGCCGTCAGATCTTCCCCAAAACCTGATAAAATGACAACGGGGTGGGTATTAATCGAGAAATTGCAGAGATTAGAAAGAATTATCTTTGTTCCAAAGAAATTTCAGCTCCGGAGGTCACGCCCAAAACCCGAAAAAAACGACAGGCCCCGGGTTGAAAAAATGGTCAAAATTTAAAGGCCGTCAGATCTTCCCCAAAACCTGATAAAATGACAACGGGGTGGGTATTAATCAAGAATTTGCAGAGATTAGAAAGAATTATCGTTGTTCCAAAGAAATTTCAGCTCCGGAGGTCACGCCCAAAAACCGAAAAAAAACGAGAGCCCGCGGGGTGAAAAAATGGTCAAAATTTAAAGGCCGTCAGAACTTCCCCAAAACCTGATAAAATGACAACGGGGTGGGTATTAATCGAGAAATTGCAGAGATTAGAAAGAATTATCGTTGTTCCAAAGAAATTTCAGCTCCGGCGGTCACGCCCAAAACCCGAAAAAAAACGACAGCCCACGGGGTGAAAAAATGGTCAAAATTTAAAGGCCGTCAGATCTTCCCCAAAACCTGATAAAATGACAACGGGGTGGGTATTAATCGAGAAATTGCAGAGATTAGAAAGAATTATCTTTGTTCCAAAGAAATTTCAGCTCCAGAGGTTACGTCAAAAACCAGAAAAAAATGACAGGCCCCGGGTTGAAAAAATGGTCAAAATTTAAAGGCCGTCAGATCTTCCCCAAAACCTGATAAAATGACAACGGGGTGGGTATTAATCAAGAATTTGCAGAGATTAGAAAGAATTATCGTTGTTCCAAAGAAATTTCAGCTCCGGAGGTCACGCCCAAAACCCGAAAAAAAACGACAGCCCGCGGGGTGAAAAAATGGTCAAAGTTTAAAGGCCGTCAGATCTTCCCCAAAACCTGATAAAATGACAACGGGGTGGGTATTAATCGAGAAATTGCAGAGATTAGAAAGAATTATCTTTGTTCCAAAGAAATTTCAGCTCCGGAGTTCACGTCCAAAACCCGAAAAAAAACGACAGCCCGCGGGTTGAAAAAATGGTCAAAGTTTAAAGGCCGTCAGAACTTCCCCAAAACCTGATAAAATGACAACGGGGTGGGTGTTAATCGAGAAATTGCAAAGATTAGAAAGAATTATCTTTGTTCCAAAGAAATTTCAGCTCCAGAGGTTACGCCAAAAATCAGAAAAAAACGACAGGCCCCGAGTTGAAAAAATGGTCAAAATTTAAAGGCCGTCAGATCTTCCCCAAAACATGATAAAATGACAACGGGGTAGGTATTAATCGAGAAATTGCAGAGATTAGAAAGAATTATCTTTGTTCCAAAGAAATTTCAGCTCCGGAGGTTAGGCCGAAAACCCGAAAAAAACGACAGGCCGCGGGTTGAAAAAATGGTCAAAATTTGAAGGGCGTCAGATCTTCCCCAAAACCTGATAAAATGACAACGGGGTGGGTATTAATCGAGGAATTGCAGGGATTAGAAAGAATTATCTTTGTTCTAAGGAAATTTCAGCTAAAAAAAACGACACCGAAAAAAACGACAGGCCGCGGGTTGAAAAAATGGTCAAAATTTGAAGGGCGTCAGATCTTCCCCAAAACCTGATAAAATGACAACGGGGTGGGTATTAATCGAGAAATTGCAGAGATTAGAAAGAATTATCTTTGTTCCAAAGAAATTTCAGCTCCGGAGGTCACACCCAAAAACTGAAAAAAACGACAGCCGGCGGGGTGAAAAAATGGTCAAAATTTAAAGGCCGTCAGATCTTCCCCAAAACCTGATAAAATGACAACGGGGTGGGTATTAATCGAGAAATTGCAGAGATTAGAAAGAATTATCTTTGTTCCAAAGAAATTTCAGCTCCGGAGGTCACCTCCAAAACCCGAAAAAAAACGACAGCCCGCGGGGTGAAAAAATGGTCCAAATTTAAAGGCCGTCAGAACTTCCCCAAAACCTGATAAAATGACAACGGGGTGGGTATTAATCGAGAAATTGCAGAGATTAGAAAGAATTATCGTTGTTCCAAAGAAATTTCAGCTCCAGAGGTTACGCCCAAAAACCGAAAAAAACGACAGCCCGCGGGGTGAAAAAATGGTCAAAATTTAAAGGCTGTCAGATCTTCCCCAAAACCTGATAAAATGACAACGGGGTGGGTATTAATCAAGAATTTGCAGAGATTAGAAAGAATTATCGTTGTTCCAAAGAAATTTCAGCTCCAGAGGTTACGCCCAAAAACCGAAAAAAACGACAGCCGGCGGGGTGAAAAAATGGTCAAAATTTAAAGGCTGTCAGATCTTCCCCAAAACCTGATAAAATGACAACGGGGTGGGTATTAATCGAGAAATTGCAGAGATTAGAAAGAATTATCTTTGTTCCAAAGAAATTTCAGCTCCGGAGGTCACGCCCAAAACCCGAAAAAAACGACAGGCCCCGGATTGAAAAAATGGTCAAAATTTAAAGGCCGTCAGATCTTCCCCAAAACCTGATAAAATGACAACGGGGTGGGTATTAATCAAGAATTTGCAGAGGTTAGAAAGAATTATCTTTGTTCCAAAGAAATTTCAGCTCCAGAGGTTACGCCAAAAATCAGAAAAAAACGAAAGGCCCCGGGTCGACAAAATGGTCAAAATTTAAAGGCCGTCAGATCTTCCCCAAAACCTGATAAAATGACAACGGGGTGGGTATTAATTGAGAAATTGCAGAGATTAGAAAGAATTATCTTTGTTCCAAAGAAATTTCAGCTCCGGAGGTCACGCCAAAAAATCACAAAAAAACGACAGGCTCCGGGGTGAAAAAATGGTCAAAATTTAAAGGCCGTCAGATCTTCCCCAAAACCTGATAAAATGACAACGGGGTGGGTATTAATCGAGAAATTGCAGAGATTAGAAAGAATTATCTTTGTTCCAAAGAAATTTCAGCTCCAGAGGTTACGTCAAAAACCAGAAAAAAATGACAGGCCCCGGGTTGAAAAAATGGTCAAAATTTAAAGGCCGTCAGATCTTCCCCAAAACCTGATAAAATGACAACGGGGTGGGTATTAATCGAGAAATTGCAGAGATTAGAAAGAATTATCGTTGTTCCAAAGAAATTTCAGCTCCAGAGGTTACGCCCAAAAACCGAAAAAAACGACAGCCCGTGGGGTGAAAAAATGGTCAAAATTTAAAGGCTGTCAGATCTTCCCCAAAACCTGATAAAATGACAACGGGGTGGGTGTTAATCGAGAAATTGCAGAGATTAGAAAGAATTATCTTTGTTCCAAAGAAATTTCAGCTCCGGAGGTCACGCCCAAAACCCGAAAAAAAACGACAGCCTGCGGGGTGAAAAAATGGTCAAAATTTAAAGGCCGTCAGAACTTCCCCAAAACCTGATAAAATGACAACGGGGTGGGTGTTAATCGAGAAATTGCAGAGATTAGAAAGAATTATCTTTGTTCCAAAGAAATTTCAGCTCCAGAGGTTACGCCAAAAAATCACAAAAAAACGACAGGCTCCGGGTTGAAAAAATGGTCAAAATTTAAAGGCCGTCAGATCTTCCCCAAAACCTGATAAAATGACAACGGGGTGGGTATTAATCGAGAAATTGCAGAGATTAGAAAGAATTATCTTTGTTCCAAAGAAATTTCAGCTCCGGAGGTCACGCCCAAAACCCGAAAAAAACGACAGGCCCCGGGTTGAAAAAATGGTCAAAATTTAAAGGCCGTCAGATCTTCCCCAAAACCTGATAAAATGACAACGGGGTGGGTATTAATCAAGAATTTGCAGAGATTAGAAAGAATTATCGTTGTTCCAAAGAAATTTCAGCTCCGGAGGTCACGCCCAAAAACCGAAAAAAAACGAGAGCCCGCGGGGTGAAAAAATGGTCAAAATTTAAAGGCCGTCAGAACTTCCCCAAAACCTGATAAAATGACAACGGGGTGGGTATTAATCGAGAAATTGCAGAGATTAGAAAGAATTATCGTTGTTCCAAAGAAATTTCAGCTCCGGCGGTCACGCCCAAAACCCGAAAAAAAACGACAGCCCACGGGGTGAAAAAATGGTCAAAATTTAAAGGCCGTCAGATCTTCCCCAAAACCTGATAAAATGACAACGGGGTGGGTATTAATCGAGAAATTGCAGAGATTAGAAAGAATTATCTTTGTTCCAAAGAAATTTCAGCTCCAGAGGTTACGTCAAAAACCAGAAAAAAATGACAGGCCCCGGGTTGAAAAAATGGTCAAAATTTAAAGGCCGTCAGATCTTCCCCAAAACCTGATAAAATGACAACGGGGTGGGTATTAATCGAGAAATTGCAGAGATTAGAAAGAATTATCGTTGTTCCAAAGAAATTTCAGCTCCAGAGGTTACGCCCAAAAACCGAAAAAAACGACAGCCCGTGGGGTGAAAAAATGGTCAAAATTTAAAGGCTGTCAGATCTTCCCCAAAACCTGATAAAATGACAACGGGGTGGGTATTAATCGAGAAATTGCAAAGATTAGAAAGAATTATCTTTGTTCCAAAGAAATTTCAGCTCCAGAGGTTACGCCCAAAAACCGAAAAAAACGACAGCCCGCGGGGTGAAAAAATGGTCAAAATTTAAAGGCCGTCAGATCTTCCCCAAAACCTGATAAAATGACAACGGGGTGGGTATTAATCGAGAAATTGCAGAGATTAGAAAGAATTATCTTTGTTCCGAAGAAATTTCAGCTCCGGAGGTCACGCCCAAAACCCGAAAAAAAACGACAGGCCCCGGGTTGAAAAAATGGTCAAAATTTAAAGGCCGTCAGATCTCCCGCAAAACCTGATAAAATGACAACGGGGTGGGTATTAATCAAGAATTTGCAGAGATTAGAAAGAATTATCGTTGTTCCAAAGAAATTTCAGCTCCGGAGGTCACGCCCAAAACCCGAAAAAAAACGACAGCCCGCGGGGTGAAAAAATGGTCAAAGTTTAAAGGCCGTCAGATCTTCCCCAAAACCTGATAAAATGACAACGGGGTGGGTATTAATCGAGAAATTGCAGAGATTAGAAAGAATTATCTTTGTTCCAAAGAAATTTCAGCTCCGGAGTTCACGTCCAAAACCCGAAAAAAAACGACAGCCCGCGGGTTGAAAAAATGGTCAAAGTTTAAAGGCCGTCAGAACTTCCCCAAAACCTGATAAAATGACAACGGGGTGGGTGTTAATCGAGAAATTGCAAAGATTAGAAAGAATTATCTTTGTTCCAAAGAAATTTCAGCTCCAGAGGTTACGCCAAAAATCAGAAAAAAACGACAGGCCCCGAGTTGAAAAAATGGTCAAAATTTAAAGGCCGTCAGATCTTCCCCAAAACATGATAAAATGACAACGGGGTGGGTATTAATCGAGAAATTGCAGAGATTAGAAAGAATTATCTTTGTTCCAAAGAAATTTCAGCTCCGGAGGTTAGGCCGAAAACCCGAAAAAAACGACAGGCCGCGGGTTGAAAAAATGGTCAAAATTTGAAGGGCGTCAGATCTTCCCCAAAACCTGATAAAATGACAACGGGGTGGGTATTAATCGAGGAATTGCAGGGATTAGAAAGAATTATCTTTGTTCTAAGGAAATTTCAGCTAAAAAAAACGACACCGAAAAAAACGACAGGCCGCGGGTTGAAAAAATGGTCAAAATTTGAAGGGCGTCAGATCTTCCCCAAAACCTGATAAAATGACAACGGGGTGGGTATTAATCGAGAAATTGCAGAGATTAGAAAGAATTATCTTTGTTCCAAAGAAATTTCAGCTCCGGAGGTCACACCCAAAAACTGAAAAAAACGACAGCCGGCGGGGTGAAAAAATGGTCAAAATTTAAAGGCCGTCAGATCTTCCCCAAAACCTGATAAAATGACAACGGGGTGGGTATTAATCGAGAAATTGCAGAGATTAGAAAGAATTATCTTTGTTCCAAAGAAATTTCAGCTCCGGAGGTCACCTCCAAAACCCGAAAAAAAACGACAGCCCGCGGGGTGAAAAAATGGTCCAAATTTAAAGGCCGTCAGAACTTCCCCAAAACCTGATAAAATGACAACGGGGTGGGTATTAATCGAGAAATTGCAGAGATTAGAAAGAATTATCGTTGTTCCAAAGAAATTTCAGCTCCAGAGGTTACGCCCAAAAACCGAAAAAAACGACAGCCCGCGGGGTGAAAAAATGGTCAAAATTTAAAGGCTGTCAGATCTTCCCCAAAACCTGATAAAATGACAACGGGGTGGGTATTAATCAAGAATTTGCAGAGATTAGAAAGAATTATCGTTGTTCCAAAGAAATTTCAGCTCCAGAGGTTACGCCCAAAAACCGAAAAAAACGACAGCCGGCGGGGTGAAAAAATGGTCAAAATTTAAAGGCTGTCAGATCTTCCCCAAAACCTGATAAAATGACAACGGGGTGGGTATTAATCGAGAAATTGCAGAGATTAGAAAGAATTATCTTTGTTCCAAAGAAATTTCAGCTCCGGAGGTCACGCCCAAAACCCGAAAAAAACGACAGGCCCCGGATTGAAAAAATGGTCAAAATTTAAAGGCCGTCAGATCTTCCCCAAAACCTGATAAAATGACAACGGGGTGGGTATTAATCAAGAATTTGCAGAGATTAGAAAGAATTATCTTTGTTCCAAAGAAATTTCAGCTCCAGAGGTTACGCCAAAAATCAGAAAAAAACGAAAGGCCCCGGGTCGACAAAATGGTCAAAATTTAAAGGCCGTCAGATCTTCCCCAAAACCTGATAAAATGACAACGGGGTGGGTATTAATTGAGAAATTGCAGAGATTAGAAAGAATTATCTTTGTTCCAAAGAAATTTCAGCTCCAGAGGTTACGCCAAAAAATCACAAAAAAACGACAGGCTCCGGGTTGAAAAAATGGTCAAAATTTAAAGGCCGTCAGATCTTCCCCAAAACCTGATAAAATGACAACGGGGTGGGTATTAATCGAGAAATTGCAGAGATTAGAAAGAATTATCTTTGTTCCAAAGAAATTTCAGCTCCGGAGGTCACGCCCAAAACCCGAAAAAAACGACAGGCCCCGGGTTGAAAAAATGGTCAAAATTTAAAGGCCGTCAGATCTTCCCCAAAACCTGATAAAATGACAACGGGGTGGGTATTAATCAAGAATTTGCAGAGATTAGAAAGAATTATCGTTGTTCCAAAGAAATTTCAGCTCCGGAGGTCACGCCCAAAAACCGAAAAAAAACGAGAGCCCGCGGGGTGAAAAAATGGTCAAAATTTAAAGGCCGTCAGAACTTCCCCAAAACCTGATAAAATGACAACGGGGTGGGTATTAATCGAGAAATTGCAGAGATTAGAAAGAATTATCGTTGTTCCAAAGAAATTTCAGCTCCGGCGGTCACGCCCAAAACCCGAAAAAAAACGACAGCCCACGGGGTGAAAAAATGGTCAAAATTTAAAGGCCGTCAGATCTTCCCCAAAACCTGATAAAATGACAACGGGGTGGGTATTAATCGAGAAATTGCAGAGATTAGAAAGAATTATCTTTGTTCCAAAGAAATTTCAGCTCCAGAGGTTACGTCAAAAACCAGAAAAAAATGACAGGCCCCGGGTTGAAAAAATGGTCAAAATTTAAAGGCCGTCAGATCTTCCCCAAAACCTGATAAAATGACAACGGGGTGGGTATTAATCGAGAAATTGCAGAGATTAGAAAGAATTATCGTTGTTCCAAAGAAATTTCAGCTCCAGAGGTTACGCCCAAAAACCGAAAAAAACGACAGCCCGTGGGGTGAAAAAATGGTCAAAATTTAAAGGCTGTCAGATCTTCCCCAAAACCTGATAAAATGACAACGGGGTGGGTATTAATCGAGAAATTGCAAAGATTAGAAAGAATTATCTTTGTTCCAAAGAAATTTCAGCTCCAGAGGTTACGCCCAAAAACCGAAAAAAAACGACAGCCCGCGGGGTGAAAAAATGGTCAAAATTTAAAGGCCGTCAGATCTTCCCCAAAACCTGATAAAATGACAACGGGGTGGGTATTAATCGAGAAATTGCAGAGATTAGAAAGAATTATCTTTGTTCCGAAGAAATTTCAGCTCCGGAGGTCACGCCCAAAACCCGAAAAAAACGACAGGCCCCGGGTTGAAAAAATGGTCAAAATTTAAAGGCCGTCAGATCTCCCGCAAAACCTGATAAAATGACAACGGGGTGGGTATTAATCAAGAATTTGCAGAGATTAGAAAGAATTATCGTTGTTCCAAAGAAATTTCAGCTCCGGAGGTCACGCCCAAAACCCGAAAAAAAACGACAGCCCGCGGGGTGAAAAAATGGTCAAAGTTTAAAGGCCGTCAGATCTTCCCCAAAACCTGATAAAATGACAACGGGGTGGGTATTAATCGAGAAATTGCAGAGATTAGAAAGAATTATCTTTGTTCCAAAGAAATTTCAGCTCCGGAGTTCACGTCCAAAACCCGAAAAAAAACGACAGCCCGCGGGTTGAAAAAATGGTCAAAGTTTAAAGGCCGTCAGAACTTCCCCAAAACCTGATAAAATGACAACGGGGTGGGTGTTAATCGAGAATTTGCAAAGATTAGAAAGAATTATCTTTGTTCCAAAGAAATTTCAGCTCCAGAGGTTACGCCAAAAATCAGAAAAAAACGACAGGCCCCGAGTTGAAAAAATGGTCAAAATTTAAAGGCCGTCAGATCTTCCCCAAAACATGATAAAATGACAACGGGGTGGGTATTAATCGAGAAATTGCAGAGATTAGAAAGAATTATCTTTGTTCCAAAGAAATTTCAGCTCCGGAGGTTAGGCCGAAAACCCGAAAAAAACGACAGGCCGCGGGTTGAAAAAATGGTCAAAATTTGAAGGGCGTCAGATCTTCCCCAAAACCTGATAAAATGACAACGGGGTGGGTATTAATCGAGGAATTGCAGGGATTAGAAAGAATTATCTTTGTTCTAAGGAAATTTCAGCTAAAAAAAACGACACCGAAAAAAACGACAGGCCGCGGGTTGAAAAAATGGTCAAAATTTGAAGGGCGTCAGATCTTCCCCAAAACCTGATAAAATGACAACGGGGTGGGTATTAATCGAGAAATTGCAGAGATTAGAAAGAATTATCTTTGTTCCAAAGAAATTTCAGCTCCGGAGGTCACACCCAAAAACTGAAAAAAACGACAGCCGGCGGGGTGAAAAAATGGTCAAAATTTAAAGGCCGTCAGATCTTCCCCAAAACCTGATAAAATGACAACGGGGTGGGTATTAATCGAGAAATTGCAGAGATTAGAAAGAATTATCTTTGTTCCAAAGAAATTTCAGCTCCGGAGGTCACCTCCAAAACCCGAAAAAAAACGACAGCCCGCGGGGTGAAAAAATGGTCCAAATTTAAAGGCCGTCAGAACTTCCCCAAAACCTGATAAAATGACAACGGGGTGGGTATTAATCGAGAAATTGCAGAGATTAGAAAGAATTATCGTTGTTCCAAAGAAATTTCAGCTCCAGAGGTTACGCCCAAAAACCGAAAAAAACGACAGCCCGCGGGGTGAAAAAATGGTCAAAATTTAAAGGCTGTCAGATCTTCCCCAAAACCTGATAAAATGACAACGGGGTGGGTATTAATCAAGAATTTGCAGAGATTAGAAAGAATTATCGTTGTTCCAAAGAAATTTCAGCTCCAGAGGTTACGCCCAAAAACCGAAAAAAAACGACAGCCGGCGGGGTGAAAAAATGGTCAAAATTTAAAGGCTGTCAGATCTTCCCCAAAACCTGATAAAATGACAACGGGGTGGGTATTAATCGAGAAATTGCAGAGATTAGAAAGAATTATCTTTGTTCCAAAGAAATTTCAGCTCCAGAGGTTACGCCAAAAATCAGAAAAAAACGACAGGCCCCGGGTTGAAAAAATGGTCAAAATTTAAAGGCCGTCAGATCTTCCCCAAAACATGATAAAATGACAACGGGGTGGGTATTAATCGAGAAATTGCAGAGATTAGAAAGAATTATCTTTGTTCCAAAGAAATTTCAGCTCCGGAGGTCACGCCCAAAAACCGAAAAAAAACGAGAGCCCGCGGGGTGAAAAAATGGTCAAAATTTAAAGGCCGTCAGAACTTCCCCAAAACCTGATAAAATGACAACGGGGTGGGTATTAATCGAGAAATTGCAGAGATTAGAAAGAATTATCGTTGTTCCAAAGAAATTTCAGCTCCGGCGGTCACGCCCAAAACCCGAAAAAAAACGACAGCCCACGGGGTGAAAAAATGGTCAAAATTTAAAGGCCGTCAGATCTTCCCCAAAACCTGATAAAATGACAACGGGGTGGGTATTAATCGAGAAATTGCAGAGATTAGAAAGAATTATCTTTGTTCCAAAGAAATTTCAGCTCCAGAGTTCACGCCCAAAACCTGAAAAAAACGACAGCCGGCGGGGTGAAAAAATGGTCAAAATTTAAAGGCAGTCAGATCTTCCCCAAAACCTGATAAAATGACAACGGGGTGGGTATTAATCGAGAAATTGCAGAGATTAGAAAGAATTATCTTTGTTCCAAAGAAATTTCAGCTCCGGAGGTCACGCCCAAAAACCGAAAAAAACGACAGCCGGCGGGGTGAAAAAATGGTCAAAATTTAAAGGCCGTCAGATCTTCCCCAAAACCTGATAAAATGACAACGGGGTGGGTATTAATCGAGAAATTGCAGAGATTAGAAAGAATTATCTTTGTTCCAAAGAAATTTCAGCTCCGGAGGTCACCTCCAAAACCCGAAAAAAAACGACAGCCCGCGGGGTGAAAAAATGGTCAAAATTTAAAGGCCGTCAGAACTTCCCCAAAACCTGATAAAATGACAACGGGGTGGGTGTTAATCGAGAAATTGCAGAGATTAGAAAGAATTATCTTTGTTCCAAAGAAATTTCAGCTCCGGAGGTCACGCCCAAAACCCGAAAAAAAACGACAGCCTGCGGGGTGAAAAAATGGTCAAAATTTAAAGGCCGTCAGAACTTCCCCAAAACCTGATAAAATGACAACGGGGTGGGTGTTAATCGAGAAATTGCAGAGATTAGAAAGAATTATCTTTGTTCCAAAGAAATTTCAGCTCCAGAGGTTACGCCAAAAATCAGAAAAAAACGAAAGGCCCCGGGTCGAAAAAATGGTCAAAATTTAAAGGCCGTCAGATCTTCCCCAAAACCTGATAAAATGACAACGGGGTGGGTATTAATTGAGAAATTGCAGAGATTAGAAAGAATTATCTTTGTTCCAAAGAAATTTCAGCTCCAGAGGTTACGCCAAAAAATCACAAAAAAACGACAGGCTCCGGGTTGAAAAAATGGTCAAAATTTAAAGGCCGTCAGATCTTCCCCAAAACCTGATAAAATGACAACGGGGTGGGTATTAATCGAGAAATTGCAGAGATTAGAAAGAATTATCTTTGTTCCAAAGAAATTTCAGCTCCGGAGGTCACGCCCAAAACCCGAAAAAAACGACAGGCCCCGGATTGAAAAAATGGTCAAAATTTAAAGGCCGTCAGATCTTCCCCAAAACCTGATAAAATGACAACGGGGTGGGTATTAATCAAGAATTTGCAGAGATTAGAAAGAATTATCTTTGTTCCAAAGAAATTTCAGCTCCAGAGGTTACGCCAAAAATCAGAAAAAAACGAAAGGCCCCGGGTCGAAAAAATGGTCAAAATTTAAAGGCCGTCAGATCTTCCCCAAAACCTGATAAAATGACAACGGGGTGGGTATTAATTGAGAAATTGCAGAGATTAGAAAGAATTATCTTTGTTCCAAAGAAATTTCAGCTCCAGAGGTTACGCCAAAAAATCACAAAAAAACGACAGGCTCCGGGTTGAAAAAATGGTCAAAATTTAAAGGCCGTCAGATCTTCCCCAAAACCTGATAAAATGACAACGGGGTGGGTATTAATCGAGAAATTGCAGAGATTAGAAAGAATTATCTTTGTTCCAAAGAAATTTCAGCTCCGGAGGTCACGCCCAAAACCCGAAAAAAACGACAGGCCCCGGGTTGAAAAAATGGTCAAAATTTAAAGGCCGTCAGATCTTCCCCAAAACCTGATAAAATGACAACGGGGTGGGTATTAATCGAGAAATTGCAGAGATTAGAAAGAATTATCGTTGTTCCAAAGAAATTTCAGCTCCGGCGGTCACGCCCAAAACCCGAAAAAAAACGACAGCCCACGGGGTGAAAAAATGGTCAAAATTTAAAGGCCGTCAGATCTTCCCCAAAACCTGATAAAATGACAACGGGGTGGGTATTAATCGAGAAATTGCAGAGATTAGAAAGAATTATCTTTGTTCCAAAGAAATTTCAGCTCCAGAGGTTACGTCAAAAACCAGAAAAAAATGACAGGCCCCGGGTTGAAAAAATGGTCAAAATTTAAAGGCCGTCAGATCTTCCCCAAAACCTGATAAAATGACAACGGGGTGGGTATTAATCGAGAAATTGCAGAGATTAGAAAGAATTATCGTTGTTCCAAAGAAATTTCAGCTCCAGAGGTTACGCCCAAAAACCGAAAAAAACGACAGCCCGTGGGGTGAAAAAATGGTCAAAATTTAAAGGCTGTCAGATCTTCCCCAAAACCTGATAAAATGACAACGGGGTGGGTATTAATCGAGAAATTGCAAAGATTAGAAAGAATTATCTTTGTTCCAAAGAAATTTCAGCTCCAGAGGTTACGCCCAAAAACCGAAAAAAACGACAGCCCGCGGGGTGAAAAAATGGTCAAAATTTAAAGGCCGTCAGATCTTCCCCAAAACCTGATAAAATGACAACGGGGTGGGTATTAATCGAGAAATTGCAGAGATTAGAAAGAATTATCTTTGTTCCAGAAGAAATTTCAGCTCCGGAGGTCACGCCCAAAACCCGAAAAAAACGACAGGCCCCGGGTTGAAAAAATGGTCAAAATTTAAAGGCCGTCAGATCTCCCGCAAAACCTGATAAAATGACAACGGGGTGGGTATTAATCAAGAATTTGCAGAGATTAGAAAGAATTATCTTTGTTCCAAAGAAATTTCAGCTCCGGAGTTCACGTCCAAAACCCGAAAAAAAAACGACAGCCCACGGGGTGAAAAAATGGTCAAAGTTTAAAGGCCGTCAGAACTTCCCCAAAACCTGATAAAATGACAACGGGGTGGGTGTTAATCGAGAAATTGCAAAGATTAGAAAGAATTATCTTTGTTCCAAAGAAATTTCAGCTCCAGAGGTTACGCCAAAAATCAGAAAAAAACGACAGGCCCCGAGTTGAAAAAATGGTCAAAATTTAAAGGCCGTCAGATCTTCCCCAAAACATGATAAAATGACAACGGGGTGGGTATTAATCGAGAAATTGCAGAGATTAGAAAGAATTATCTTTGTTCCAAAGAAATTTCAGCTCCGGAGGTTAGGCCGAAAACCCGAAAAAAACGACAGGCCGCGGGTTGAAAAAATGGTCAAAATTTGAAGGGCGTCAGATCTTCCCCAAAACCTGATAAAATGACAACGGGGTGGGTATTAATCGAGAAATTGCAGAGATTAGAAAGAATTATCTTTGTTCCAAGGAAATTTCAGCTAAAAAAAACGACACCGAAAAAAACGACAGGCCGCGGGTTGAAAAAATGGTCAAAATTTGAAGGGCGTCAGATCTTCCCCAAAACCTGATAAAATGACAAGGGGGTGGGTATTAATCGAGGAATTGCAGAGATTAGAAAGAATTATCTTTGTTCCAAAGAAATTTCAGCTCCGGAGGTCACCTCCAAAACCCGAAAAAAAACGACAGCCCGCGGGGTGAAAAAATGGTCAAAATTTAAAGGCCGTCAGAACTTCCCCAAAACCTGATAAAATGACAACGGGGTGGGTATTAATCGAGAAATTGCAGAGATTAGAAAGAATTATCTTTGTTCCAAAGAAATTTCAGCTCCGGAGATCACGCCCAAAACCCGAAAAGAAACGACAGCCCGCGGGGTGAAAAAATGGTCAAAATTTAAAGGCCGTCAGAACTTCCCCAAAACCTGATAAAATGACAACGGGGTGGGTGTTAATCGAGAAATTGCAGAGATTAGAAAGAATTATCTTTGTTCCAAAGAAATTTCAGCTCCGGAGGTCACGCCCAAAACCCGAAAAAAAACGACAGCCTGCGGGGTGAAAAAATGGTCAAAATTTAAAGGCCGTCAGAACTTCCCCAAAACCTGATAAAATGACAACGGGGTGGGTGTTAATCGAGAAATTGCAGAGATTAGAAAGAATTATCTTTGTTCCAAAGAAATTTCAGCTCCAGAGGTTACGCCAAAAATCAGAAAAAAACGAAAGGCCCCGGGTCGAAAAAATGGTCAAAATTTAAAGGCCGTCAGATCTTCCCCAAAACCTGATAAAATGACAACGGGGTGGGTATTAATTGAGAAATTGCAGAGATTAGAAAGAATTATCTTTGTTCCAAAGAAATTTCAGCTCCAGAGGTTACGCCAAAAAATCACAAAAAAACGACAGGCTCCGGGTTGAAAAAATGGTCAAAATTTAAAGGCCGTCAGATCTTCCCCAAAACCTGATAAAATGACAACGGGGTGGGTATTAATCGAGAAATTGCAGAGATTAGAAAGAATTATCTTTGTTCTAAAGAAATTTCAGCTCCGGAGGTCACGCCCAAAACCCGAAAAAAACGACAGGCCCCGGATTGAAAAAATGGTCAAAATTTAAAGGCCGTCAGATCTTCCCCAAAACCTGATAAAATGACAACGGGGTGGGTATTAATCAAGAATTTGCAGAGATTAGAAAGAATTATCTTTGTTCCAAAGAAATTTCAGCTCCAGAGGTTACGCCAAAAATCAGAAAAAAACGAAAGGCCCCGGGTCGAAAAAATGGTCAAAATTTAAAGGCCGTCAGATCTTCCCCAAAACCTGATAAAATGACAACGGGGTGGGTATTAATTGAGAAATTGCAGAGATTAGAAAGAATTATCTTTGTTCCAAAGAAATTTCAGCTCCAGAGGTTACGCCAAAAAATCACAAAAAAACGACAGGCTCCGGGTTGAAAAAATGGTCAAAATTTAAAGGCCGTCAGATCTTCCCCAAAACCTGATAAAATGACAACGGGGTGGGTATTAATCGAGAAATTGCAGAGATTAGAAAGAATTATCTTTGTTCCAAAGAAATTTCAGCTCCGGAGGTCACGCCCAAAACCCGAAAAAAACGACAGGCCCCGGGTTGAAAAAATGGTCAAAATTTAAAGGCCGTCAGATCTTCCCCAAAACCTGATAAAATGACAACGGGGTGGGTATTAATCAAGAATTTGCAGAGATTAGAAAGAATTATCGTTGTTCCAAAGAAATTTCAGCTCCGGAGGTCACGCCCAAAAACCGAAAAAAAACGAGAGCCCGCGGGGTGAAAAAATGGTCAAAATTTAAAGGCCGTCAGAACTTCCCCAAAACCTGATAAAATGACAACGGGGTGGGTATTAATAGAGAAATTGCAGAGATTAGAAAGAATTATCGTTGTTCCAAAGAAATTTCAGCTCCGGCGGTCACGCCCAAAACCCGAAAAAAAACGACAGCCCACGGGGTGAAAAAATGGTCAAAATTTAAAGGCCGTCAGATCTTCCCCAAAACCTGATAAAATGACAACGGGGTGGGTATTAATCGAGAAATTGCAGAGATTAGAAAGAATTATCTTTGTTCCAAAGAAATTTCAGCTCCAGAGGTTACGTCAAAAACCAGAAAAAAATGACAGGCCCCGGGTTGAAAAAATGGTCAAAATTTAAAGGCCGTCAGATCTTCCCCAAAACCTGATAAAATGACAACGGGGTGGGTATTAATCGAGAAATTGCAGAGATTAGAAAGAATTATCGTTGTTCCAAAGAAATTTCAGCTCCAGAGGTTACGCCCAAAAACCGAAAAAAACGACAGCCCGTGGGGTGAAAAAATGGTCAAAATTTAAAGGCTGTCAGATCTTCCCCAAAACCTGATAAAATGACAACGGGGTGGGTATTAATCGAGAAATTGCAAAGATTAGAAAGAATTATCTTTGTTCCAAAGAAATTTCAGCTCCAGAGGTTACGCCCAAAAACCGAAAAAAACGACAGCCCGCGGGGTGAAAAAATGGTCAAAATTTAAAGGCCGTCAGATCTTCCCCAAAACCTGATAAAATGACAACGGGGTGGGTATTAATCGAGAAATTGCAGAGATTAGAAAGAATTATCTTTGTTCCGAAGAAATTTCAGCTCCGGAGGTCACGCCCAAAACCCGAAAAAAACGACAGGCCCCGGGTTGAAAAAATGGTCAAAATTTAAAGGCCGTCAGATCTCCCGCAAAACCTGATAAAATGACAACGGGGTGGGTATTAATCAAGAATTTGCAGAGATTAGAAAGAATTATCGTTGTTCCAAAGAAATTTCAGCTCCGGAGGTCACGCCCAAAACCCGAAAAAAAACGACAGCCCGCGGGGTGAAAAAATGGTCAAAGTTTAAAGGCCGTCAGATCTTCCCCAAAACCTGATAAAATGACAACGGGGTGGGTATTAATCGAGAAATTGCAGAGATTAGAAAGAATTATCTTTGTTCCAAAGAAATTTCAGCTCCGGAGTTCACGTCCAAAACCCGAAAAAAAAACGACAGCCCGCGGGGTGAAAAAATGGTCAAAGTTTAAAGGCCGTCAGAACTTCCCCAAAACCTGATAAAATGACAACGGGGTGGGTGTTAATCGAGAAATTGCAAAGATTAGAAAGAATTATCTTTGTTCCAAAGAAATTTCAGCTCCAGAGGTTACGCCAAAAATCAGAAAAAAACGACAGGCCCCGAGTTGAAAAAATGGTCAAAATTTAAAGGCCGTCAGATCTTCCCCAAAACATGATAAAATGACAACGGGGTGGGTATTAATCGAGAAATTGCAGAGATTAGAAAGAATTATCTTTGTTCCAAAGAAATTTCAGCTCCGGAGGTTAGGCCGAAAACCCGAAAAAAACGACAGGCCGCGGGTTGAAAAAATGGTCAAAATTTGAAGGGCGTCAGATCTTCCCCAAAACCTGATAAAATGACAACGGGGTGGGTATTAATCGAGAAATTGCAGAGATTAGAAAGAATTATCTTTGTTCCAAGGAAATTTCAGCTAAAAAAAACGACACCGAAAAAAATGACAGGCCGCGGGTTGAAAAAATGGTCAAAATTTGAAGGGCGTCAGATCTTCCCCAAAACCTGATAAAATGACAAGGGGGTGGGTATTAATCGAGGAATTGCAGAGATTAGAAAGAATTATCTTTGTTCCAAAGAAATTTCAGCTCCGGAGGTCACCTCCAAAACCCGAAAAAAAACGACAGCCCGCGGGGTGAAAAAATGGTCAAAATTTAAAGGCCGTCAGAACTTCCCCAAAACCTGATAAAATGACAACGGGGTGGGTATTAATCGAGAAATTGCAGAGATTAGAAAGAATTATCTTTGTTCCAAAGAAATTTCAGCTCCGGAGATCACGCCCAAAACCCGAAAAAAAACGACAGCCCGCGGGGTGAAAAAATGGTCAAAATTTAAAGGCCGTCAGAACTTCCCCAAAACCTGATAAAATGACAACGGGGTGGGTGTTAATCGAGAAATTGCAGAGATTAGAAAGAATTATCTTTGTTCCAAAGAAATTTCAGCTCCGGAGGTCACGCCCAAAACCCGAAAAAAAACGACAGCCTGCGGGGTGAAAAAATGGTCAAAATTTAAAGGCCGTCAGAACTTCCCCAAAACCTGATAAAATGACAACGGGGTGGGTGTTAATCGAGAAATTGCAGAGATTAGAAAGAATTATCTTTGTTCCAAAGAAATTTCAGCTCCAGAGGTTACGCCAAAAATCAGAAAAAAACGAAAGGCCCCGGGTCGAAAAAATGGTCAAAATTTAAAGGCCGTCAGATCTTCCCCAAAACCTGATAAAATGACAACGGGGTGGGTATTAATTGAGAAATTGCAGAGATTAGAAAGAATTATCTTTGTTCCAAAGAAATTTCAGCTCCAGAGGTTACGCCAAAAAATCACAAAAAAACGACAGGCTCCGGGTTGAAAAAATGGTCAAAATTTAAAGGCCGTCAGATCTTCCCCAAAACCTGATAAAATGACAACGGGGTGGGTATTAATCGAGAAATTGCAGAGATTAGAAAGAATTATCTTTGTTCCAAAGAAATTTCAGCTCCGGAGGTCACGCCCAAAACCCGAAAAAAACGACAGGCCCCGGATTGAAAAAATGGTCAAAATTTAAAGGCCGTCAGATCTTCCCCAAAACCTGATAAAATGACAACGGGGTGGGTATTAATCAAGAATTTGCAGAGATTAGAAAGAATTATCTTTGTTCCAAAGAAATTTCAGCTCCAGAGGTTACGCCAAAAATCAGAAAAAAACGAAAGGCCCCGGGTCGAAAAAATGGTCAAAATTTAAAGGCCGTCAGATCTTCCCCAAAACCTGATAAAATGACAACGGGGTGGGTATTAATTGAGAAATTGCAGAGATTAGAAAGAATTATCTTTGTTCCAAAGAAATTTCAGCTCCAGAGGTTACGCCAAAAAATCACAAAAAAACGACAGGCTCCGGGTTGAAAAAATGGTCAAAATTTAAAGGCCGTCAGATCTTCCCCAAAACCTGATAAAATGACAACGGGGTGGGTATTAATCGAGAAATTGCAGAGATTAGAAAGAATTATCTTTGTTCCAAAGAAATTTCAGCTCCGGAGGTCACGCCCAAAACCCGAAAAAAACGACAGGCCCCGGGTTGAAAAAATGGTCAAAATTTAAAGGCCGTCAGATCTTCCCCAAAACCTGATAAAATGACAACGGGGTGGGTATTAATCAAGAATTTGCAGAGATTAGAAAGAATTATCGTTGTTCCAAAGAAATTTCAGCTCCGGAGGTCACGCCCAAAAACCGAAAAAAAACGAGAGCCCGCGGGGTGAAAAAATGGTCAAAATTTAAAGGCCGTCAGAACTTCCCCAAAACCTGATAAAATGACAACGGGGTGGGTATTAATAGAGAAATTGCAGAGATTAGAAAGAATTATCGTTGTTCCAAAGAAATTTCAGCTCCGGCGGTCACGCCCAAAACCCGAAAAAAAACGACAGCCCACGGGGTGAAAAAATGGTCAAAATTTAAAGGCCGTCAGATCTTCCCCAAAACCTGATAAAATGACAACGGGGTGGGTATTAATCGAGAAATTGCAGAGATTAGAAAGAATTATCTTTGTTCCAAAGAAATTTCAGCTCCAGAGGTTACGTCAAAAACCAGAAAAAAATGACAGGCCCCGGGTTGAAAAAATGGTCAAAATTTAAAGGCCGTCAGATCTTCCCCAAAACCTGATAAAATGACAACGGGGTGGGTATTAATCGAGAAATTGCAGAGATTAGAAAGAATTATCGTTGTTCCAAAGAAATTTCAGCTCCAGAGGTTACGCCCAAAAACCGAAAAAAACGACAGCCCGTGGGGTGAAAAAATGGTCAAAATTTAAAGGCTGTCAGATCTTCCCCAAAACCTGATAAAATGACAACGGGGTGGGTATTAATCGAGAAATTGCAAAGATTAGAAAGAATTATCTTTGTTCCAAAGAAATTTCAGCTCCAGAGGTTACGCCCAAAAACCGAAAAAAACGACAGCCCGCGGGGTGAAAAAATGGTCAAAATTTAAAGGCCGTCAGATCTTCCCCAAAACCTGATAAAATGACAACGGGGTGGGTATTAATCGAGAAATTGCAGAGATTAGAAAGAATTATCTTTGTTCCGAAGAAATTTCAGCTCCGGAGGTCACGCCCAAAACCCGAAAAAAACGACAGGCCCCGGGTTGAAAAAATGGTCAAAATTTAAAGGCCGTCAGATCTCCCGCAAAACCTGATAAAATGACAACGGGGTGGGTATTAATCAAGAATTTGCAGAGATTAGAAAGAATTATCGTTGTTCCAAAGAAATTTCAGCTCCGGAGGTCACGCCCAAAACCCGAAAAAAAACGACAGCCCGCGGGGTGAAAAAATGGTCAAAGTTTAAAGGCCGTCAGATCTTCCCCAAAACCTGATAAAATGACAACGGGGTGGGTATTAATCGAGAAATTGCAGAGATTAGAAAGAATTATCTTTGTTCCAAAGAAATTTCAGCTCCGGAGTTCACGTCCAAAACCCGAAAAAAAAACGACAGCCCGCGGGGTGAAAAAATGGTCAAAGTTTAAAGGCCGTCAGAACTTCCCCAAAACCTGATAAAATGACAACGGGGTGGGTGTTAATCGAGAAATTGCAAAGATTAGAAAGAATTATCTTTGTTCCAAAGAAATTTCAGCTCCAGAGGTTACGCCAAAAATCAGAAAAAAACGACAGGCCCCGAGTTGAAAAAATGGTCAAAATTTAAAGGCCGTCAGATCTTCCCCAAAACATGATAAAATGACAACGGGGTGGGTATTAATCGAGAAATTGCAGAGATTAGAAAGAATTATCTTTGTTCCAAAGAAATTTCAGCTCCGGAGGTTAGGCCGAAAACCCGAAAAAAACGACAGGCCGCGGGTTGAAAAAATGGTCAAAATTTGAAGGGCGTCAGATCTTCCCCAAAACCTGATAAAATGACAACGGGGTGGGTATTAATCGAGAAATTGCAGAGATTAGAAAGAATTATCTTTGTTCCAAGGAAATTTCAGCTAAAAAAAAACGACACCGAAAAAAAACGACAGGCCGCGGGTTGAAAAAATGGTCAAAATTTGAAGGGCGTCAGATCTTCCCCAAAACCTGATAAAATGACAAGGGGGTGGGTATTAATCGAGGAATTGCAGAGATTAGAAAGAATTATCTTTGTTCCAAAGAAATTTCAGCTCCGGAGGATAGGCCGAAAAACCGAAAAAAAAGACAGGCGGCGGGTTGAAAAAATGGTCAAAATTTGAAGGGCGTCAGATCTTCCCCAAAACCTGATGAAATGACAACGGGGTGGGTATTAATCGAGAAATTGCAGAGATTAGAAAGAATTATCGTTGTTCCAAAGAAATTTCAGCTCCAGAGGTTACGCCCAAAAACCGAAAAAAACGACAGCCCGTGGGGTGAAAAAATGGTCAAAATTTAAAGGCTGTCAGATCTTCCCCAAAACCTGATAAAATGACAACGGGGTGGGTATTAATCGAGAAATTGCAAAGATTAGAAAGAATTATCTTTGTTCCAAAGAAATTTCAGCTCCAGAGGTTACGCCCAAAAACCGAAAAAAACGACAGCCCGCGGGGTGAAAAAATGGTCAAAATTTAAAGGCCGTCAGATCTTCCCCAAAACCTGATAAAATGACAACGGGGTGGGTATTAATCGAGAAATTGCAGAGATTAGAAAGAATTATCTTTGTTCCGAAGAAATTTCAGCTCCGGAGGTCACGCCCAAAACCCGAAAAAAACGACAGGCCCCGGGTTGAAAAAATGGTCAAAATTTAAAGGCCGTCAGATCTCCCGCAAAACCTGATAAAATGACAACGGGGTGGGTATTAATCGAGAAATTGCAGAGATTAGAAAGAATTATCTTTGTTCCAAAGAAATTTCAGCTCCGGAGTTCACGTCCAAAACCCGAAAAAAAACGACAGCCCGCGGGTTGAAAAAATGGTCAAAGTTTAAAGGCCGTCAGAACTTCCCCAAAACCTGATAAAATGACAACGGGGTGGGTGTTAATCGAGAAATTGCAAAGATTAGAAAGAATTATCTTTGTTCCAAAGAAATTTCAGCTCCAGAGGTTACGCCAAAAATCAGAAAAAAACGACAGGCCCCGAGTTGAAAAAATGGTCAAAATTTAAAGGCCGTCAGATCTTCCCCAAAACATGATAAAATGACAACGGGGTGGGTATTAATCGAGAAATTGCAGAGATTAGAAAGAATTATCTTTGTTCCAAAGAAATTTCAGCTCCGGAGGTTAGGCCGAAAACCCGAAAAAAACGACAGGCCGCGGGTTGAAAAAATGGTCAAAATTTGAAGGGCGTCAGATCTTCCCCAAAACCTGATAAAATGACAACGGGGTGGGTATTAATCGAGAAATTGCAGAGATTAGAAAGAATTATCTTTGTTCCAAGGAAATTTCAGCTAAAAAAAACGACACCGAAAAAAACGACAGGCCGCGGGTTGAAAAAATGGTCAAAATTTGAAGGGCGTCAGATCTTCTCCAAAACCTGATAAAATGACAAGGGGGTGGGTATTAATCGAGGAATTGCAGAGATTAGAAAGAATTATCTTTGTTCCAAAGAAATTTCAGCTCCGGAGGTCACCTCCAAAACCCGAAAAAAAACGACAGCCCGCGGGGTGAAAAAATGGTCAAAATTTAAAGGCCGTCAGAACTTCCCCAAAACCTGATAAAATGACAACGGGGTGGGTATTAATCGAGAAATTGCAGAGATTAGAAAGAATTATCTTTGTTCCAAAGAAATTTCAGCTCCGGAGATCACGCCCAAAACCCGAAAAAAAACGACAGCCCGCGGGGTGAAAAAATGGTCAAAATTTAAAGGCCGTCAGAACTTCCCCAAAACCTGATAAAATGACAACGGGGTGGGTGTTAATCGAGAAATTGCAGAGATTAGAAAGAATTATCTTTGTTCCAAAGAAATTTCAGCTCCAGAGGTTACGCCAAAAATCAGAAAAAAACGAAAGGCCCCGGGTCGAAAAAATGGTCAAAATTTAAAGGCCGTCAGATCTTCCCCAAAACCTGATAAAATGACAACGGGGTGGGTATTAATTGAGAAATTGCAGAGATTAGAAAGAATTATCTTTGTTCCAAAGAAATTTCAGCTCCAGAGGTTACGCCAAAAAATCACAAAAAAACGACAGGCTCCGGGTTGAAAAAATGGTCAAAATTTAAAGGCCGTCAGATCTTCCCCAAAACCTGATAAAATGACAACGGGGTGGGTATTAATCGAGAAATTGCAGAGATTAGAAAGAATTATCTTTGTTCCAAAGAAATTTCAGCTCCGGAGGTCACGCCCAAAACCCGAAAAAAACGACAGGCCCCGGATTGAAAAAATGGTCAAAATTTAAAGGCCGTCAGATCTTCCCCAAAACCTGATAAAATGACAACGGGGTGGGTATTAATCAAGAATTTGCAGAGATTAGAAAGAATTATCTTTGTTCCAAAGAAATTTCAGCTCCAGAGGTTACGCCAAAAATCAGAAAAAAACGAAAGGCCCCGGGTCGAAAAAATGGTCAAAATTTAAAGGCCGTCAGATCTTCCCCAAAACCTGATAAAATGACAACGGGGTGGGTATTAATTGAGAAATTGCAGAGATTAGAAAGAATTATCTTTGTTCCAAAGAAATTTCAGCTCCAGAGGTTACGCCAAAAAATCACAAAAAAACGACAGGCTCCGGGTTGAAAAAATGGTCAAAATTTAAAGGCCGTCAGATCTTCCCCAAAACCTGATAAAATGACAACGGGGTGGGTATTAATCGAGAAATTGCAGAGATTAGAAAGAATTATCTTTGTTCCAAAGAAATTTCAGCTCCGGAGGTCACGCCCAAAACCCGAAAAAAACGACAGGCCCCGGGTTGAAAAAATGGTCAAAATTTAAAGGCCGTCAGATCTTCCCCAAAACCTGATAAAATGACAACGGGGTGGGTATTAATCAAGAATTTGCAGAGATTAGAAAGAATTATCGTTGTTCCAAAGAAATTTCAGCTCCGGAGGTCACGCCCAAAAACCGAAAAAAAACGAGAGCCCGCGGGGTGAAAAAATGGTCAAAATTTAAAGGCCGTCAGAACTTCCCCAAAACCTGATAAAATGACAACGGGGTGGGTATTAATAGAGAAATTGCAGAGATTAGAAAGAATTATCGTTGTTCCAAAGAAATTTCAGCTCCGGCGGTCACGCCCAAAACCCGAAAAAAAACGACAGCCCACGGGGTGAAAAAATGGTCAAAATTTAAAGGCCGTCAGATCTTCCCCAAAACCTGATAAAATGACAACGGGGTGGGTATTAATCGAGAAATTGCAGAGATTAGAAAGAATTATCTTTGTTCCAAAGAAATTTCAGCTCCAGAGGTTACGTCAAAAACCAGAAAAAAATGACAGGCCCCGGGTTGAAAAAATGGTCAAAATTTAAAGGCCGTCAGATCTTCCCCAAAACCTGATAAAATGACAACGGGGTGGGTATTAATCGAGAAATTGCAGAGATTAGAAAGAATTATCGTTGTTCCAAAGAAATTTCAGCTCCAGAGGTTACGCCCAAAAACCGAAAAAAACGACAGCCCGTGGGGTGAAAAAATGGTCAAAATTTAAAGGCTGTCAGATCTTCCCCAAAACCTGATAAAATGACAACGGGGTGGGTATTAATCGAGAAATTGCAAAGATTAGAAAGAATTATCTTTGTTCCAAAGAAATTTCAGCTCCAGAGGTTACGCCCAAAAACCGAAAAAAACGACAGCCCGCGGGGTGAAAAAATGGTCAAAATTTAAAGGCCGTCAGATCTTCCCCAAAACCTGATAAAATGACAACGGGGTGGGTATTAATCGAGAAATTGCAGAGATTAGAAAGAATTATCTTTGTTCCGAAGAAATTTCAGCTCCGGAGGTCACGCCCAAAACCCGAAAAAAACGACAGGCCCCGGGTTGAAAAAATGGTCAAAATTTAAAGGCCGTCAGATCTCCCGCAAAACCTGATAAAATGACAACGGGGTGGGTATTAATCAAGAATTTGCAGAGATTAGAAAGAATTATCGTTGTTCCAAAGAAATTTCAGCTCCGGAGGTCACGCCCAAAACCCGAAAAAAAACGACAGCCCGCGGGGTGAAAAAATGGTCAAAGTTTAAAGGCCGTCAGATCTTCCCCAAAACCTGATAAAATGACAACGGGGTGGGTATTAATCGAGAAATTGCAGAGATTAGAAAGAATTATCTTTGTTCCAAAGAAATTTCAGCTCCGGAGTTCACGTCCAAAACCCGAAAAAAAAACGACAGCCCGCGGGGTGAAAAAATGGTCAAAGTTTAAAGGCCGTCAGAACTTCCCCAAAACCTGATAAAATGACAACGGGGTGGGTGTTAATCGAGAAATTGCAAAGATTAGAAAGAATTATCTTTGTTCCAAAGAAATTTCAGCTCCAGAGGTTACGCCAAAAATCAGAAAAAAACGACAGGCCCCGAGTTGAAAAAATGGTCAAAATTTAAAGGCCGTCAGATCTTCCCCAAAACATGATAAAATGACAACGGGGTGGGTATTAATCGAGAAATTGCAGAGATTAGAAAGAATTATCTTTGTTCCAAAGAAATTTCAGCTCCGGAGGTTAGGCCGAAAACCCGAAAAAAACGACAGGCCGCGGGTTGAAAAAATGGTCAAAATTTGAAGGGCGTCAGATCTTCCCCAAAACCTGATAAAATGACAACGGGGTGGGTATTAATCGAGGAATTGCAGGGATTAGAAAGAATTATCTTTGTTCTAAGGAAATTTCAGCTAAAAAAAACGACACCGAAAAAAACGACAGGCCGCGGGTTGAAAAAATGGTCAAAATTTGAAGGGCGTCAGATCTTCCCCAAAACCTGATAAAATGACAACGGGGTGGGTATTAATCGAGAAATTGCAGAGATTAGAAAGAATTATCTTTGTTCCAAGGAAATTTCAGCTAAAGAAAACGACACCGAAAAAAACGACAGGCCGCGGGTTGAAAAAATGGTCAAAATTTGAAGGGCGTCAGATCTTCCCCAAAACCTGATAAAATGACAAGGGGGTGGGTATTAATCGAGGAATTGCAGAGATTAGAAAGAATTATCTTTGTTCCAAGGAAATTTCAGCTCCGGAGGATAGGCCGAAAAACCGAAAAAAAAGACAGGCGGCGGGTTGAAAAAATTGTCAAAATTTGAAGGGCGTCAGATCTTCCCCAAAACCTGATGAAATGACAACGGGGTGGGTATTAATCGAGAAATTGCAGAGATTAGAAAGAATTATCTTTGTTCCAAAGAAATTTCAGCTCCGGAGGTCACCTCCAAAACCCGAAAAAAACGACAGCCGGCGGGGTGAAAAAATGGTCAAAATTTAAAGGCTGTCAGATCTTCCCCAAAACCTGATAAAATGACAACGGGTTGGGTATTAATCGAGAAATTGCAGAGATTAGAAAGAATTATCTTTGTTCCAAAGAAATTTCAGCTCCGGAGATCACGCCCAAAACCCGAAAAAAACGACAGGCCCCGGGTTGAAAAAATGGTCAAAATTTAAAGGCCGTCCGATCTTCCGCAAAACCTGATAAAATGACAACGGGGTGGGTATTAATCAAGAATTTGCAGAGATTAGAAAGAATTATCGTTGTTCCAAAGAAATTTCAGCTCCGGAGATCACGCCCAAAACCCGAAAAAAAACGACAGCCCGCGAGGTGAAAAAATGGTCAAAATTTAAAG
Organism: Euthynnus affinis; assembly: GCA_029490765.1. Taxonomy (NCBI): domain Eukaryota; kingdom Metazoa; phylum Chordata; class Actinopteri; order Scombriformes; family Scombridae; genus Euthynnus; species Euthynnus affinis. The sequence continues at coordinate 234,836 of CM055859.1, forward strand.
GCCGTCAGAACTTCCCCAAAACTGATAAAATGACAAAGGGGTGGGTATTAATCGAGAAATTGCAGAGATTAGAAAGAATTATCTTTGTTCCAAAGAAATTTCAGCTCCAGAGGTTACGCCAAAAATCTGAAAAAAACGACAGGCCCGGGGTTGAAAAAATGGTCAAAATTTAAAGGCCTTCAGATTTTCCCCAAAACCTGATAAAATGACAACGGGGTGGGTATTAATCGAGAAATTGCAGAGATTAGAAAGAATTATCTTTGTTCCAAAGAAATTTCAGCTCCGGAGGTCACCTCCAAAACCTGAAAAAAACGACAGCCGGCGGGGTGAAAAAATGGTCAAAATTTAAAGGCTGTCAGATCTTCCCCAAAACCTGATAAAATGACAACGGGGTGGGTATTAATCGAGAAATTGCAGAGATTAGAAAGAATTATCGTTGTTCCAAAGAAATTTCAGCTCCAGAGGTTATGCCCAAAAACCGAAAAAAACGACAGCCCGCGGGGTGAAAAAATGGTCAAAATTTAAAGGCCGTCAGATCTTCCCCAAAACCTGATAAAATGACAACGGGGTGGGTATTAATCGAGAAATTGCAGAGATTAGAAAGAATTATCTTTGTTCTAAAGAAATTTCAGCTCCGGAGGTCACGCCCAAAACCCGAAAAAAACGACAGGCCCCGGGTTGAAAAAATGGTCAAAATTTAAAGGCCGTCAGATCTTCCGCAAAATCTGATAAAATGACAACGGGGTGGGTATTAATCAAGAATTTGCAGAGATTAGAAAGAATTATCGTTGTTCCAAAGAAATTTCAGCTCCGGAGGTCACGCCCAAAACCCGAAAAAAAACGACAGCCCGCGGGGTGAAAAAATGGTCAAAATTTAAAGGCCGTCAGATCTTCCCCAAAACCTGATAAAATGACAAAGGGGTGGGTATTAATCGAGGAATTGCAGAGATTAGAAAGAATTATCTTTGTTCCAAGGAAATTTCAGCTCCGGAGGCTACCGAAAAAAACGACAGGCCGCGGGTTGAAAAAATGGTCAAAATTTGAAGGGCGTCAGATCTTCCCCAAAACCTGATAAAATGACAACGGGGTGGGTATTAATCGAGGAATTGCAGAGATTAGAAAGAATTATCTTTGTTCTAAGGAAATTTCAGCTAAAAAAAACGACACCGAAAAAAACGACAGGCCGCGGGTTGAAAAAATGGTCAAAATTTGAAGGGCGTCAGATCTTCCCCAAAACCTGATAAAATGACAACGGGGTGGGTATTAATCAAGGAATTGCAGAGATTAGAAAGAATTATCTTTGTTCCAAGGAAATTTCAGCTAAAAAAAACGACACCGAAAAAAACGACAGGCCGCGGGTTGAAAAAATGGTCAAAATTTGAAGGGCGTCAGATCTTCCCAAAACCTGATAAAATGACAACGGGGTGGGTATTAATCGAGGAATTGCAGAGATTAGAAAGAATTATCTTTGTTCCAAGGAAATTTCAGCTCCGGAGGTTAGGCCGAAAACCCGAAAAATACGACAGGCCGCGGGTTGAAAAAATGGTCAAAATTTGAAGGGCGTCAGATCTTCCCCAAAACCTGATAAAATGACAACGGGGTGGGTATTAATCGAGGAATTGCAGGGATTAGAAAGAATTATCTTTGTTCTAAGGAAATTTCAGCTAAAAAAAACGATACCGAAAAAAACGACAGGCCGCGGGTTGAAAAAATGGTCAAAATTTGAAGGCCGTCAGAACTTCCCCAAAACCTGATAAAATGACAACGGGGTGGGTATTAATCGAGGAATTGCAGAGATCAGAAAGAATTATCTTTGTTCCAAGGAAATTTCAGCTCCGGAGGATAGGCCGAAAAACCGAAAGAAAAGACAGGCCGCGGGTTGAAAAAATGGTCAAAATTTAAAGGCCGTCAGATCTTCCGCCCAAAAACCTGATAAAATGACAACGGGGTGGGTATTAATCAAGAATTTGCAGAGATTAGAAAGAATTATCGTTGTTCCAAAGAAATTTCAGCTCTGGAGGTCACGCCCAAAACCCGAAAAAAAACGACAGCCCGCGGGGTGAAAAAATGGTCAAAATTTAAAGGCCGTCAGAACTTCCCCAAAACCTGATAAAATGACAAAGGGGTGGGTATTAATCGAGAAATTGCAGAGATTAGAAAGAATTATCTTTGTTCCAAAGAAATTTCAGCTCCAGAGGTTACGCCAAAAATCAGAAAAAAACGACAGGCCCGGGGTTGAAAAAATGGTCAAAATTTAAAGGCCTTCAGATCTTCCCCAAAACCTGATAAAATGACAACGGGGTGGGTATTAATCGAGAAATTGCAGAGATTAGAAAGAATTATCTTTGTTCCAAAGAAATTTCAGCTCCGGAGGTCACCTCCAAAACCTGAAAAAAACGACAGCCGGAGGGGTGAAAAAATGGTCAAAATTTAAAGGCTGTCAGATCTTCCCCAAAACCTGATAAAATGACAACGGGGTGGGTATTAATCGAGAAATTGCAGAGATTAGAAAGAATTATCGTTGTTCCAAAGAAATTTCAGCTCCAGAGGTTACGCCCAAAAACCGAAAAAAACGACAGCCGGCGGGGTGAAAAAATGGTCAAAATTTAAAGGCTGTCAGATCTTCCCCAAAACCTGATAAAATGACAACGGGGTGGGTATTAATCGAGAAATTGCAGAGATTAGAAAGAATTATCGTTGTTCCAAAGAAATTTCAGCTCCAGAGGTTACGCCCAAAAACCGAAAAAAACGACAGCCCGCGGGGTCAAAAAATGGTCAAAATTTAAAGGCTGTCAGATCTTCCCCAAAACCTGATAAAATGACAACGGGGTGGGTATTAATCGAGAAATTGCAGAGATTAGAATGAATTATCGTTGTTCCAAAGAAATTTCAGCTCCAGAGGTTACGCCCAAAAACCGAAAAAAAAGACAGCCCGCGGGGTGAAAAAATGATCAAAATTTAAAGGCCGTCAGATCTTCCCCAAAACCTGATAAAATGACAACGGGGTGGGTATTAATCGAGAAATTGCAGAGATTAGAAAGAATTATCTTTGTTCTAAAGAAATTTCAGCTCCGGAGGTCACGCCCAAAACCCGAAAAAAACGACAGGCCCCGGGTTGAAAAAATGGTCAAAATTTAAAGGCCGTCAGATCTTCCGCAAAATCTGATAAAATGACAACGGGGTGGGTATTAATCAAGAATTTGCAGAGATTAGAAAGAATTATCGTTGTTCCAAAGAAATTTCAGCTCCGGAGGTCACGCCCAAAACCCGAAAAAAAACGACAGGCCGCGGGTTGAAAAAATGGTCAAAATTTGAAGGGCGTCAGATCTTCCCCAAAACCTGATAAAATGACAACGGGGTGGGTATTAATCGAGGAATTGCAGGGATTAGAAAGAATTATCTTTGTTCTAAGGAAATTTCAGCTAAAAAAAACGACACCGAAAAAAACGACAGGCCGCGGGTTTAAAAAATGGTCAAAATTTGAAGGGCGTCAGATCTTCCCCAAAACCTGATAAAATGACAACGGGGTGGGTATTAATCGAGAAATTGCAGAGATTAGAAAGAATTATCGTTGTTCCAAAGAAATTTCAGCTCCAGAGGTTACGCCCAAAAACCGAAAAAAACGACAGCCCGCGGGGTGAAAAAATGGTCAAAATTTAAAGGCTGTCAGATCTTCCCCAAAACCTGATAAAATGACAACGGGGTGGGTATTAATCGAGAAATTGCAGAGATTAGAAAGAATTATCGTTGTTCCAAAGAAATTTCAGCTCCAGAGGTTACGCCCAAAAACCGAAAAAAACGACAGCCCGCGGGGTGAAAAAATGGTCAAAATTTAAAGGCCGTCAGATCTTCCCCAAAACCTGATAAAATGACAACGGGGTGGGTATTAATCGAGAAATTGCAGAGATTAGAAAGAATTATCTTTGTTCTAAAGAAATTTCAGCTCCGGAGGTCACGCCCAAAACCCGAAAAAAACGACAGGCCCCGGGTTGAAAAAATGGTCAAAATTTAAAGGCCGTCAGATCTTCCGCAAAATCTGATAAAATGACAACGGGGTGGGTATTAATCAAGAATTTGCAGAGATTAGAAAGAATTATCGTTGTTCCAAAGAAATTTCAGCTCCGGAGGTCACGCCCAAAACCCGAAAAAAACGACAGCCCGCGGGGTGAAAAAATGGTCAAAATTTAAAGGCCGTCAGATCTTCCCCAAAACCTGATAAAATGACAAAGGGGTGGGTATTAATCGAGGAATTGCAGAGATTAGAAAGAATTATCTTTGTTCCAAGGAAATTTCAGCTCCGGAGGCTACCGAAAAAAACGACAGGCCGCGGGTTGAAAAAATGGTCAAAATTTGAAGGGCGTCAGATCTTCCCCAAAACCTGATAAAATGACAACGGGGTGGGTATTAATCGAGGAATTGCAGAGATTAGAAAGAATTATCTTTGTTCTAAGGAAATTTCAGCTAAAAAAAACGACACCGAAAAAAACGACAGGCCGCGGGTTGAAAAAATGGTCAAAATTTGAAGGGCGTCAGATCTTCCCCAAAACCTGATAAAATGACAACGGGGTGGGTATTAATCAAGGAATTGCAGAGATTAGAAAGAATTATCTTTGTTCCAAGGAAATTTCAGCTAAAAAAAACGACACCGAAAAAAACGACAGGCCGCGGGTTGAAAAAATGGTCAAAATTTGAAGGGCGTCAGATCTTCCCCAAAACCTGATAAAATGACAACGGGGTGGGTATTAATCGAGGAATTGCAGAGATTAGAAAGAATTATCTTTGTTCCAAGGAAATTTCAGCTCCGGAGGTTAGGCCGAAAACCCGAAAAATACGACAGGCCGCGGGTTGAAAAAATGGTCAAAATTTGAAGGGCGTCAGATCTTCCCCAAAACCTGATAAAATGACAACGGGGTGGGTATTAATCGAGGAATTGCAGGGATTAGAAAGAATTATCTTTGTTCTAAGGAAATTTCAGCTAAAAAAAACGACACCGAAAAAAACGACAGGCCGCGGGTTGAAAAAATGGTCAAAATTTGAAGGCCGTCAGAACTTCCCCAAAACCTGATAAAATGACAACGGGATGGGTATTAATCGAGGAATTGCAGAGATCAGAAAGAATTATCTTTGTTCCAAGGAAATTTCAGCTCCGGAGGATAGGCCGAAAAACCGAAAAAAAAGACAGGCCGCGGGTTGAAAAAATGGTCAAAATTTAAAGGCCGTCAGATCTTCCGCCCAAAAACCTGATAAAATGACAACGGGGTGGGTATTAATCAAGAATTTGCAGAGATTAGAAAGAATTATCGTTGTTCCAAAGAAATTTCAGCTCTGGAGGTCACGCCCAAAACCCGAAAAAAAACGACAGGCCCGGGGTTGAAAAAATGGTCAAAATTTAAAGGCCTTCAGATCTTCCCCAAAACCTGATAAAATGACAACGGGGTGGGTATTAATCGAGAAATTGCAGAGATTAGAAAGAATTATCTTTGTTCCAAAGAAATTTCAGCTCCGGAGGTCACCTCCAAAACCTGAAAAAAACGACAGCCGGAGGGGTGAAAAAATGGTCAAAATTTAAAGGCTGTCAGATCTTCCCCAAAACCTGATAAAATGACAACGGGGTGGGTATTAATCGAGAAATTGCAGTGATTAGAAAGAATTATCGTTGTTCCAAAGAAATTTCAGCTCCAGAGGTTACGCCCAAAAACCGAAAAAAACGACAGCCGGCGGGGTGAAAAAATGGTCAAAATTTAATGGCTGTCAGATCTTCCCCAAAACCTGATAAAATGACAACGGGGTGGGTATTAATCGAGAAATTGCAGAGATTAGAATGAATTATCGTTGTTCCAAAGAAATTTCAGCTCCAGAGGTTACGCCCAAAAACCGAAAAAAAAGACAGCCCGCGGGGTGAAAAAATGGTCAAAATTTAAAGGCCGTCAGATCTTCCCCAAAACCTGATAAAATGACAACGGGGTGGGTATTAATCGAGAAATTGCAGAGATTAGAAAGAATTATCTTTGTTCTAAAGAAATTTCAGCTCCGGAGGTCACGCCCAAAACCCGAAAAAAACGACAGGCCCCGGGTTGAAAAAATGGTCAAAATTTGAAGGCCGTCAGATCTTCCGCAAAATCTGATAAAATGACAACGGGGTGGGTATTAATCAAGAATTTGCAGAGATTAGAAAGAATTATCGTTGTTCCAAAGAAATTTCAGCTCCGGAGGTCACGCCCAAAACCCGAAAAAAAACGACAGGCCGCGGGTTGAAAAAATGGTCAAAATTTGAAGGGCGTCAGATCTTCCCCAAAACCTGATAAAATGACAACGGGGTGGGTATTAATCGAGGAATTGCAGAGATTAGAAAGAATTATCTTTGTTCCAAGGAAATTTCAGCTCCGGAGTTTAGGCCGAAAACCCGAAAAAAACGACAGGCCGCGGGTTGAAAAAATGGTCAAAATTTGAAGGGCGTCAGATCTTCCCCAAAACCTGATAAAATGACAACGGGGTGGGTATTAATCGAGGAATTGCAGAGATTAGAAAGAATTATCTTTGTTCTAAGGAAATTTCAGCTAAAAAAAACGACACCGAAAAAAACGACAGGCCGCGGGTTGAAAAAATGGTCAAAATTTGAAGGGCGTCAGATCTTCCCCAAAACCTGATAAAATGACAACGGGGTGGGTATTAATCAAGGAATTGCAGAGATTGGAAAGAATTATCTTTGTTCCAAGTAAATTTCAGCTAAAAAAAACGACACCGAAAACAACGACAGGCCGCGGGTTGAAAAAATGGTCAAAATTTGAAGGGCGTCAGATCTTCCCCAAATCTGATAAAATGACAACGGGGTGGGTATTAATCGAGGAATTGCAGAGATTAGAAAGAATTATCTTTGTTCCAAGGAAATTTCAGCTCCGGAGGTTAGGCCGAAAACCCGAAAAAAACGACAGGCCGCGGGTAGAAAAAATGGTCAAAATTTGAAGGGCGTCAGATCTTCCCCAAAACCTGATAAAATGACAACGGGGTGGGTATTAATCGAGGAATTGCAGGGATTAGAAAGAATTATCTTTGTTCTAAGGAAATTTCAGCTAAAAAAAACGACACCGAAAAAAACGACAGCCCGCGGGTTTAAAAAATGGTCAAAATTTGAAGGGCGTCAGATCTTCCCCAAAACCTGATAAAATGACAACGGGGTGGGTATTAATCGAGGAATTGCAGAGATTAGAAAGAATTATCTTTGTTCCGAGGAAATTTCAGCTCCGGAGGATAGGCCGAAAACCCGAAAAAAACGACAGGCCGCGGGTTGAAAAAATTGTCAAAATTTGAAGGGCGTCAGATCTTCCCCAAAACCTGATGAAATGACAACGGGGTGGGTATTAATCGAGAAATTGCAGAGATTAGAAAGAATTATCTTTGTTCCAAAGAAATTTCAGCTCCGGAGGTCACCTCCAAAACCTGAAAAAAACGACAGCCGGCGGGGTGAAAAAATGGTCAAAATTTAAAGGCTGTCAGATCTTCCCCAAAACCTGATAAAATGACAACGGGGTGGGTATTAATCGAGAAATTGCAGAGATTAGAAAGAATTATCTTTGTTCCAAAGAAATTTCAGCTCCGGAGATCACGCCCAAAACCCGAAAAAAACGACAGGCCCCGGGTTGAAAAAATGGTCAAAATTTGAAGGGCGTCAGATCTTCCCCAAAACCTGATAAAATGACAACGGGGTGGGTATTAATCGAGGAATTGCAGGGATTAGAAAGAATTATCTTTGTTCTAAGGAAATTTCAGCTAAAAAAAACGACACCGAAAAAAACGACAGGCCGCGGGTTGAAAAAATGGTCAAAATTTGAAGGCCGTCAGAACTTCCCCAAAACCTGATAAAATGACAACGGGGTGGGTATTAATCGAGGAATTGCAGAGATCAGAAAGAATTATCTTTGTTCCAAGGAAATTTCAGCTCCGGAGGATAGGCCGAAAAACCGAAAAAAAAGACAGGCCGCGGGTTGAAAAAATGGTCAAAATTTAAAGGCCGTCAGATCTTCCGCCCAAAAACCTGATAAAATGACAACGGGGTGGGTATTAATCAAGAATTTGCAGAGATTAGAAAGAATTATCGTTGTTCCAAAGAAATTTCAGCTCCGGAGGTCACGCCCAAAACCCGAAAAAAAACGACAGGCCGCGGGTTGAAAAAATGGTCAAAATTTGAAGGGCGTCAGATCTTCCCCAAAACCTGATAAAATGACAACGGGGTGGGTATTAATCGAGGAATTGCAGAGATTAGAAAGAATTATCTTTGTTCCAAGGAAATTTCAGCTCCGGAGTTTAGGCCGAAAACCCGAAAAAAACGATAGGCCGCGGGTTGAAAAAATGGTCAAAATTTGAAGGGCGTCAGATCTTCCCCAAAACCTGATAAAATGACAACGGGGTGGGTATTAATCGAGGAATTGCAGAGATTAGAAAGAATTATCTTTGTTCTAAGGAAATTTCAGCTAAAAAAAACGACACCGAAAAAAACGACAGGCCGCGGGTTGAAAAAATGGTCAAAATTTGAAGGGCGTCAGATCTTCCCCAAAACCTGATAAAATGACAACGGGGTGGGTATTAATCAAGCAATTGCAGAGATTAGAAAGAATTATCTTTGTTCCAAGGAAATTTCAGCTAAAAAAAACGACACCGAAAACAACGACAGGCCGCGGGTTGAAAAAATGGTCAAAATTTGAAGGGCGTCAGATCTTCCCCAAAACCTGATAAAATGACAACGGGGTGGGTATTAATCGAGGAATTGCAGAGATTAGAAAGAATTATCTTTGTTCCAAGGAAATTTCAGCTCCGGAGGTTAGGCCGAAAACCCGAAAAAAACGACAGGCCGCGGGTAGAAAAAATGGTCAAAATTTGAAGGGCGTCAGATCTTCCCCAAAACCTGATAAAATGACAACGGGGTGGGTATTAATCGAGGAATTGCAGGGATTAGAAAGAATTATCTTTGTTCTAAGGAAATTTCAGCTAAAAAAAACGACACCGAAAAAAACGACAGCCCGCGGGTTTAAAAAATGGTCAAAATTTGAAGGGCGTCAGATCTTCCCCAAAACCTGATAAAATGACAACGGGGTGGGTATTAATCGAGGAATTGCAGAGATTAGAAAGAATTATCTTTGTTCCGAGGAAATTTCAGCTCCGGAGGATAGGCCGAAAACCCGAAAAAAACGACAGGCTGCGGGTTGAAAAAATTGTCAAAATTTGAAGGGCGTCAGATCTTCCCCAAAACCTGATGAAATGACAACGGGGTGGGTATTAATCGAGAAATTGCAGAGATTAGAAAGAATTATCTTTGTTCCAAAGAAATTTCAGCTCCGGAGGTCACCTCCAAAACCTGAAAAAAACGACAGCCGGCGGGGTGAAAAAATGGTCAAAATTTAAAGGCTGTCAGATCTTCCCCAAAACCTGATAAAATGACAACGGGGTGGGTATTAATCGAGAAATTGCAGAGATTAGAAAGAATTATCGTTGTTCCAAAGAAATTTCAGCTCCAGAGGTTACGCCCAAAAACCGAAAAAAACGACAGCCCGCGGGGTGAAAAAATGGTCAAAATTTAAAGGCTGTCAGATCTTCCCCAAAACCTGATAAAATGACAACGGGGTGGGTATTAATCGAGAAATTGCAGAGATTAGAATGAATTATCGTTGTTCCAAAGAAATTTCAGCTCCAGAGGTTACGCCCAAAAACCGAAAAAAAAGACAGCCCGCGGGGTGAAAAAATGGTCAAAATTTAAAGGCCGTCAGATCTTCCCCAAAACCTGATAAAATGACAACGGGGTGGGTATTAATCGAGAAATTGCAGAGATTAGAAAGAATTATCTTTGTTCCAAAGAAATTTCAGCTCCGGAGGTCACCTCCAAAACCTGAAAAAAACGACAGCCGGAGGGGTGAAAAAATGGTCAAAATTTAAAGGCTGTCAGATCTTCCCCAAAACCTGATAAAATGACAACGGGGTGGGTATTAATCGAGAAATTGCAGTGATTAGAAAGAATTATCGTTGTTCCAAAGAAATTTCAGCTCCAGAGGTTACGCCCAAAAACCGAAAAAAACGACAGCCGGCGGGGTGAAAAAATGGTCAAAATTTAATGGCTGTCAGATCTTCCCCAAAACCTGATAAAATGACAACGGGGTGGGTATTAATCGAGAAATTGCAGAGATTAGAATGAATTATCGTTGTTCCAAAGAAATTTCAGCTCCAGAGGTTACGCCCAAAAACCGAAAAAAAAGACAGCCCGCGGGGTGAAAAAATGGTCAAAATTTAAAGGCCGTCAGATCTTCCCCAAAACCTGATAAAATGACAACGGGGTGGGTATTAATCGAGAAATTGCAGAGATTAGAAAGAATTATCTTTGTTCTAAAGAAATTTCAGCTCCGGAGGTCACGCCCAAAACCCGAAAAAAACGACAGGCCCCGGGTTGAAAAAATGGTCAAAATTTGAAGGCCGTCAGATCTTCCGCAAAATCTGATAAAATGACAACGGGGTGGGTATTAATCAAGAATTTGCAGAGATTAGAAAGAATTATCGTTGTTCCAAAGAAATTTCAGCTCCGGAGGTCACGCCCAAAACCCGAAAAAAAACGACAGGCCGCGGGTTGAAAAAATGGTCAAAATTTGAAGGGCGTCAGATCTTCCCCAAAACCTGATAAAATGACAACGGGGTGGGTATTAATCGAGGAATTGCAGAGATTAGAAAGAATTATCTTTGTTCCAAGGAAATTTCAGCTCCGGAGTTTAGGCCGAAAACCCGAAAAAAACGACAGGCCGCGGGTTGAAAAAATGGTCAAAATTTGAAGGGCGTCAGATCTTCCCCAAAACCTGATAAAATGACAACGGGGTGGGTATTAATCGAGGAATTGCAGAGATTAGAAAGAATTATCTTTGTTCTAAGGAAATTTCAGCTAAAAAAAACGACACCGAAAAAAACGACAGGCCGCGGGTTGAAAAAATGGTCAAAATTTGAAGGGCGTCAGATCTTCCCCAAAACCTGATAAAATGACAACGGGGTGGGTATTAATCAAGGAATTGCAGAGATTGGAAAGAATTATCTTTGTTCCAAGTAAATTTCAGCTAAAAAAAACGACACCGAAAACAACGACAGGCCGCGGGTTGAAAAAATGGTCAAAATTTGAAGGGCGTCAGATCTTCCCCAAATCTGATAAAATGACAACGGGGTGGGTATTAATCGAGGAATTGCAGAGATTAGAAAGAATTATCTTTGTTCCAAGGAAATTTCAGCTCCGGAGGTTAGGCCGAAAACCCGAAAAAAACGACAGGCCGCGGGTAGAAAAAATGGTCAAAATTTGAAGGGCGTCAGATCTTCCCCAAAACCTGATAAAATGACAACGGGGTGGGTATTAATCGAGGAATTGCAGGGATTAGAAAGAATTATCTTTGTTCTAAGGAAATTTCAGCTAAAAAAAACGACACCGAAAAAAACGACAGCCCGCGGGTTTAAAAAATGGTCAAAATTTGAAGGGCGTCAGATCTTCCCCAAAACCTGATAAAATGACAACGGGGTGGGTATTAATCGAGGAATTGCAGAGATTAGAAAGAATTATCTTTGTTCCGAGGAAATTTCAGCTCCGGAGGATAGGCCGAAAACCCGAAAAAAACGACAGGCCGCGGGTTGAAAAAATTGTCAAAATTTGAAGGGCGTCAGATCTTCCCCAAAACCTGATGAAATGACAACGGGGTGGGTATTAATCGAGAAATTGCAGAGATTAGAAAGAATTATCTTTGTTCCAAAGAAATTTCAGCTCCGGAGGTCACCTCCAAAACCTGAAAAAAACGACAGCCGGCGGGGTGAAAAAATGGTCAAAATTTAAAGGCTGTCAGATCTTCCCCAAAACCTGATAAAATGACAACGGGGTGGGTATTAATCGAGAAATTGCAGAGATTAGAAAGAATTATCTTTGTTCCAAAGAAATTTCAGCTCCGGAGATCACGCCCAAAACCCGAAAAAAACGACAGGCCCCGGGTTGAAAAAATGGTCAAAATTTGAAGGGCGTCAGATCTTCCCCAAAACCTGATAAAATGACAACGGGGTGGGTATTAATCGAGGAATTGCAGGGATTAGAAAGAATTATCTTTGTTCTAAGGAAATTTCAGCTAAAAAAAACGACACCGAAAAAAACGACAGGCCGCGGGTTGAAAAAATGGTCAAAATTTGAAGGCCGTCAGAACTTCCCCAAAACCTGATAAAATGACAACGGGGTGGGTATTAATCGAGGAATTGCAGAGATCAGAAAGAATTATCTTTGTTCCAAGGAAATTTCAGCTCCGGAGGATAGGCCGAAAAACCGAAAAAAAAGACAGGCCGCGGGTTGAAAAAATGGTCAAAATTTAAAGGCCGTCAGATCTTCCGCCCAAAAACCTGATAAAATGACAACGGGGTGGGTATTAATCAAGAATTTGCAGAGATTAGAAAGAATTATCGTTGTTCCAAAGAAATTTCAGCTCCGGAGGTCACGCCCAAAACCCGAAAAAAAACGACAGGCCGCGGGTTGAAAAAATGGTCAAAATTTGAAGGGCGTCAGATCTTCCCCAAAACCTGATAAAATGACAACGGGGTGGGTATTAATCGAGGAATTGCAGAGATTAGAAAGAATTATCTTTGTTCCAAGGAAATTTCAGCTCCGGAGTTTAGGCCGAAAACCCGAAAAAAACGATAGGCCGCGGGTTGAAAAAATGGTCAAAATTTGAAGGGCGTCAGATCTTCCCCAAAACCTGATAAAATGACAACGGGGTGGGTATTAATCGAGGAATTGCAGAGATTAGAAAGAATTATCTTTGTTCTAAGGAAATTTCAGCTAAAAAAAACGACACCGAAAAAAACGACAGGCCGCGGGTTGAAAAAATGGTCAAAATTTGAAGGGCGTCAGATCTTCCCCAAAACCTGATAAAATGACAACGGGGTGGGTATTAATCAAGCAATTGCAGAGATTAGAAAGAATTATCTTTGTTCCAAGGAAATTTCAGCTAAAAAAAACGACACCGAAAACAACGACAGGCCGCGGGTTGAAAAAATGGTCAAAATTTGAAGGGCGTCAGATCTTCCCCAAAACCTGATAAAATGACAACGGGGTGGGTATTAATCGAGGAATTGCAGAGATTAGAAAGAATTATCTTTGTTCCAAGGAAATTTCAGCTCCGGAGGTTAGGCCGAAAACCCGAAAAAAACGACAGGCCGCGGGTAGAAAAAATGGTCAAAATTTGAAGGGCGTCAGATCTTCCCCAAAACCTGATAAAATGACAACGGGGTGGGTATTAATCGAGGAATTGCAGGGATTAGAAAGAATTATCTTTGTTCTAAGGAAATTTCAGCTAAAAAAAACGACACCGAAAAAAACGACAGCCCGCGGGTTTAAAAAATGGTCAAAATTTGAAGGGCGTCAGATCTTCCCCAAAACCTGATAAAATGACAACGGGGTGGGTATTAATCGAGGAATTGCAGAGATTAGAAAGAATTATCTTTGTTCCGAGGAAATTTCAGCTCCGGAGGATAGGCCGAAAACCCGAAAAAAACGACAGGCTGCGGGTTGAAAAAATTGTCAAAATTTGAAGGGCGTCAGATCTTCCCCAAAACCTGATGAAATGACAACGGGGTGGGTATTAATCGAGAAATTGCAGAGATTAGAAAGAATTATCTTTGTTCCAAAGAAATTTCAGCTCCGGAGGTCACCTCCAAAACCTGAAAAAAACGACAGCCGGCGGGGTGAAAAAATGGTCAAAATTTAAAGGCTGTCAGATCTTCCCCAAAACCTGATAAAATGACAACGGGGTGGGTATTAATCGAGAAATTGCAGAGATTAGAAAGAATTATCGTTGTTCCAAAGAAATTTCAGCTCCAGAGGTTACGCCCAAAAACCGAAAAAAACGACAGCCCGCGGGGTGAAAAAATGGTCAAAATTTAAAGGCTGTCAGATCTTCCCCAAAACCTGATAAAATGACAACGGGGTGGGTATTAATCGAGAAATTGCAGAGATTAGAATGAATTATCGTTGTTCCAAAGAAATTTCAGCTCCAGAGGTTACACCCAAAAACCGAAAAAAAAGACAGCCCGCGGGGTGAAAAAATGGTCAAAATTTAAAGGCCGTCAGATCTTCCCCAAAACCTGATAAAATGACAACGGGGTGGGTATTAATCGAGAAATTGCAGAGATTAGAAAGAATTATCTTTGTTCTAAAGAAATTTCAGCTCCGGAGGTCACGCCCAAAACCCGAAAAAAACGACAGGCCCCGGGTTGAAAAAATGGTCAAAATTTAAAGGCCGTCAGATCTTCCGCAAAATCTGATAAAATGACAACGGGGTGGGTATTAATCAAGAATTTGCAGAGATTAGAAAGAATTATCGTTGTTCCAAAGAAATTTCAGCTCCGGAGGTCACGCCCAAAACCCGAAAAAAAACGACAGGCCGCGGGTTGAAAAAATGGTCAAAATTTGAAGGGCGTCAGATCTTCCCCAAAACCTGATAAAATGACAACGGGGTGGGTATTAATCGAGGAATTGCAGGGATTAGAAAGAATTATCTTTGTTCTAAGGAAATTTCAGCTAAAAAAAACGACACCGAAAAAAACGACAGGCCGCGGGTTTAAAAAATGGTCAAAATTTGAAGGGCGTCAGATCTTCCCCAAAACCTGATAAAATGACAACGGGGTGGGTATTAATCGAGAAATTGCAGAGATTAGAAAGAATTATCGTTGTTCCAAAGAAATTTCAGCTCCAGAGGTTACGCCCAAAAACCGAAAAAAACGACAGCCCGCGGGGTGAAAAAATGGTCAAAATTTAAAGGTTGTCAGATCTTCCCCAAAACCTGATAAAATGACAACGGGGTGGGTATTAATCGAGAAATTGCAGAGATTAGAATGAATTATCTTTGTTCCAAAGAAATTTCAGCTCCAGAGGTTACGCCCAAAAACCGAAAAAAAAGACAGCCCGCGGGGTGAAAAAATGGTCAAAATTTAAAGGCCGTCAGATCTTCCCCAAAACCTGATAAAATGACAACGGGGTGGGTATTAATCGAGAAATTGCAGAGATTAGAAAGAATTATCTTTGTTCTAAAGAAATTTCAGCTCCGGAGGTCACGCCCAAAACCCGAAAAAAACGACAGGCCCCGGGTTGAAAAAATGGTCAAAATTTAAAGGCCGTCAGATCTTCCGCAAAATCTGATAAAATGACAACGGGGTGGGTATTAATCAAGGAATTGCAGAGATTAGAAAGAATTATCTTTGTTCCAAGGAAATTTCAGCTAAAAAAAACGACACCGAAAAAAACGACAGGCCGCGGGTTGAAAAAATGGTCAAAATTTGAAGGGCGTCAGATCTTCCCCAAAACCTGATAAAATGACAACGGGGTGGGTATTAATCGAGGAATTGCAGAGATTAGAAAGAATTATCTTTGTTCCAAGGAAATTTCAGCTCCGGAGGTTAGGCCGAAAACCCGAAAAATACGACAGGCCGCGGGTTGAAAAAATGGTCAAAATTTGAAGGGCGTCAGATCTTCCCCATAACCTGATAAAATGACAACGGGGTGGGTATTAATCGAGGAATTGCAGGGATTAGAAAGAATTATCTTTGTTCTAAGGAAATTTCAGCTAAAAAAAACGACACCGAAAAAAACGACAGGCCGCGGGTTGAAAAAATGGTCAAAATTTGAAGGCCGTCAGAACTTCCCCAAAACCTGATAAAATGACAACGGGATGGGTATTAATCGAGGAATTGCAGAGATCAGAAAGAATTATCTTTGTTCCAAGGAAATTTCAGCTCCGGAGGATAGGCCGAAAAACCGAAAAAAAAGACAGGCCGCGGGTTGAAAAAATGGTCAAAATTTAAAGGCCGTCAGATCTTCCGCCCAAAAACCTGATAAAATGACAACGGGGTGGGTATTAATCAAGAATTTGCAGAGATTAGAAAGAATTATCGTTGTTCCAAAGAAATTTCAGCTCTGGAGGTCACGCCCAAAACCCGAAAAAAAACGACAGGCCCGGGGTTGAAAAAATGGTCAAAATTTAAAGGCCTTCAGATCTTCCCCAAAACCTGATAAAATGACAACGGGGTGGGTATTAATCGAGAAATTGCAGAGATTAGAAAGAATTATCTTTGTTCCAAAGAAATTTCAGCTCCGGAGGTCACCTCCAAAACCTGAAAAAAACGACAGCCGGAGGGGTGAAAAAATGGTCAAAATTTAAAGGCTGTCAGATCTTCCCCAAAACCTGATAAAATGACAACGGGGTGGGTATTAATCGAGAAATTGCAGTGATTAGAAAGAATTATCGTTGTTCCAAAGAAATTTCAGCTCCAGAGGTTACGCCCAAAAACCGAAAAAAACGACAGCCGGCGGGGTGAAAAAATGGTCAAAATTTAATGGCTGTCAGATCTTCCCCAAAACCTGATAAAATGACAACGGGGTGGGTATTAATCGAGAAATTGCAGAGATTAGAATGAATTATCGTTGTTCCAAAGAAATTTCAGCTCCAGAGGTTACGCCCAAAAACCGAAAAAAAAGACAGCCCGCGGGGTGAAAAAATGGTCAAAATTTAAAGGCCGTCAGATCTTCCCCAAAACCTGATAAAATGACAACGGGGTGGGTATTAATCGAGAAATTGCAGAGATTAGAAAGAATTATCTTTGTTCTAAAGAAATTTCAGCTCCGGAGGTCACGCCCAAAACCCGAAAAAAACGACAGGCCCCGGGTTGAAAAAATGGTCAAAATTTGAAGGCCGTCAGATCTTCCGCAAAATCTGATAAAATGACAACGGGGTGGGTATTAATCAAGAATTTGCAGAGATTAGAAAGAATTATCGTTGTTCCAAAGAAATTTCAGCTCCGGAGGTCACGCCCAAAACCCGAAAAAAAACGACAGGCCGCGGGTTGAAAAAATGGTCAAAATTTGAAGGGCGTCAGATCTTCCCCAAAACCTGATAAAATGACAACGGGGTGGGTATTAATCGAGGAATTGCAGAGATTAGAAAGAATTATCTTTGTTCCAAGGAAATTTCAGCTCCGGAGTTTAGGCCGAAAACCCGAAAAAAACGACAGGCCGCGGGTTGAAAAAATGGTCAAAATTTGAAGGGCGTCAGATCTTCCCCAAAACCTGATAAAATGACAACGGGGTGGGTATTAATCGAGGAATTGCAGAGATTAGAAAGAATTATCTTTGTTCTAAGGAAATTTCAGCTAAAAAAAACGACACCGAAAAAAACGACAGGCCGCGGGTTGAAAAAATGGTCAAAATTTGAAGGGCGTCAGATCTTCCCCAAAACCTGATAAAATGACAACGGGGTGGGTATTAATCAAGGAATTGCAGAGATTGGAAAGAATTATCTTTGTTCCAAGGAAATTTCAGCTAAAAAAAACGACACCGAAAACAACGACAGGCCGCGGGTTGAAAAAATGGTCAAAATTTGAAGGGCGTCAGATCTTCCCCAAATCTGATAAAATGACAACGGGGTGGGTATTAATCGAGGAATTGCAGAGATTAGAAAGAATTATCTTTGTTCCAAGGAAATTTCAGCTCCGGAGGTTAGGCCGAAAACCCGAAAAAAACGACAGGCCGCGGGTAGAAAAAATGGTCAAAATTTGAAGGGCGTCAGATCTTCCCCAAAACCTGATAAAATGACAACGGGGTGGGTATTAATCGAGGAATTGCAGGGATTAGAAAGAATTATCTTTGTTCTAAGGAAATTTCAGCTAAAAAAAACGACACCGAAAAAAACGACAGCCCGCGGGTTTAAAAAATGGTCAAAATTTGAAGGGCGTCAGATCTTCCCCAAAACCTGATAAAATGACAACGGGGTGGGTATTAATCGAGGAATTGCAGAGATTAGAAAGAATTATCTTTGTTCCGAGGAAATTTCAGCTCCGGAGGATAGGCCGAAAACCCGAAAAAAACGACAGGCCGCGGGTTGAAAAAATTGTCAAAATTTGAAGGGCGTCAGATCTTCCCCAAAACCTGATGAAATGACAACGGGGTGGGTATTAATCGAGAAATTGCAGAGATTAGAAAGAATTATCTTTGTTCCAAAGAAATTTCAGCTCCGGAGGTCACCTCCAAAACCTGAAAAAAACGACAGCCGGCGGGGTGAAAAAATGGTCAAAATTTAAAGGCTGTCAGATCTTCCCCAAAACCTGATAAAATGACAACGGGGTGGGTATTAATCGAGAAATTGCAGAGATTAGAAAGAATTATCTTTGTTCCAAAGAAATTTCAGCTCCGGAGATCACGCCCAAAACCCGAAAAAAACGACAGGCCCCGGGTTGAAAAAATGGTCAAAATTTGAAGGGCGTCAGATCTTCCCCAAAACCTGATAAAATGACAACGGGGTGGGTATTAATCGAGGAATTGCAGGGATTAGAAAGAATTATCTTTGTTCTAAGGAAATTTCAGCTAAAAAAAACGACACCGAAAAAAACGACAGGCCGCGGGTTGAAAAAATGGTCAAAATTTAAAGGCCGTCAGAACTTCCCCAAAACCTGATAAAATGACAACGGGGTGGGTATTAATCGAGGAATTGCAGAGATCAGAAAGAATTATCTTTGTTCCAAGGAAATTTCAGCTCCGGAGGATAGGCCGAAAAACCGAAAAAAAAGACAGGCCGCGGGTTGAAAAAATGGTCAAAATTTAAAGGCCGTCAGATCTTCCGCCCAAAAACCTGATAAAATGACAACGGGGTGGGTATTAATCAAGAATTTGCAGAGATTAGAAAGAATTATCGTTGTTCCAAAGAAATTTCAGCTCCGGAGGTCACGCCCAAAACCCGAAAAAAAACGACAGGCCGCGGGTTGAAAAAATGGTCAAAATTTGAAGGGCGTCAGATCTTCCCCAAAACCTGATAAAATGACAACGGGGTGGGTATTAATCGAGGAATTGCAGAGATTAGAAAGAATTATCTTTGTTCCAAGGAAATTTCAGCTCCGGAGTTTAGGCCGAAAACCCGAAAAAAACGACAGGCCGCGGGTTGAAAAAATGGTCAAAATTTGAAGGGCGTCAGATCTTCCCCAAAACCTGATAAAATGACAACGGGGTGGGTATTAATCGAGGAATTGCAGAGATTAGAAAGAATTATCTTTGTTCTAAGGAAATTTCAGCTAAAAAAAACGACACCGAAAAAAACGACAGGCCGCGGGTTGAAAAAATGGTCAAAATTTGAAGGGCGTCAGATCTTCCCCAAAACCTGATAAAATGACAACGGGGTGGGTATTAATCAAGCAATTGCAGAGATTAGAAAGAATTATCTTTGTTCCAAGGAAATTTCAGCTAAAAAAAACGACACCGAAAACAACGACAGGCCGCGGGTTGAAAAAATGGTCAAAATTTGAAGGGCGTCAGATCTTCCCCAAAACCTGATAAAATGACAACGGGGTGGGTATTAATCGAGGAATTGCAGAGATTAGAAAGAATTATCTTTGTTCCAAGGAAATTTCAGCTCCGGAGGTTAGGCCGAAAACCCGAAAAAAACGACAGGCCGCGGGTAGAAAAAATGGTCAAAATTTGAAGGGCGTCAGATCTTCCCCAAAACCTGATAAAATGACAACGGGGTGGGTATTAATCGAGGAATTGCAGGGATTAGAAAGAATTATCTTTGTTCTAAGGAAATTTCAGCTAAAAAAAACGACACCGAAAAAAACGACAGCCCGCGGGTTTAAAAAATGGTCAAAATTTGAAGGGCGTCAGATCTTCCCCAAAACCTGATAAAATGACAACGGGGTGGGTATTAATCGAGGAATTGCAGAGATTAGAAAGAATTATCTTTGTTCCGAGGAAATTTCAGCTCCGGAGGATAGGCCGAAAACCCGAAAAAAACGACAGGCCGCGGGTTGAAAAAATTGTCAAAATTTGAAGGGCGTCAGATCTTCCCCAAAACCTGATGAAATGACAACGGGGTGGGTATTAATCGAGAAATTGCAGAGATTAGAAAGAATTATCTTTGTTCCAAAGAAATTTCAGCTCCGGAGGTCACCTCCAAAACCTGAAAAAAACGACAGCCGGCGGGGTGAAAAAATGGTCAAAATTTAAAGGCTGTCAGATCTTCCCCAAAACCTGATAAAATGACAACGGGGTGGGTATTAATCGAGAAATTGCAGAGATTAGAAAGAATTATCGTTGTTCCAAAGAAATTTCAGCTCCAGAGGTTACGCCCAAAAACCGAAAAAAACGACAGCCCGCGGGGTGAAAAAATGGTCAAAATTTAAAGGCTGTCAGATCTTCCCCAAAACCTGATAAAATGACAACGGGGTGGGTATTAATCGAGAAATTGCAGAGATTAGAATGAATTATCGTTGTTCCAAAGAAATTTCAGCTCCAGAGGTTACGCCCAAAAACCGAAAAAAAAGACAGCCCGCGGGGTGAAAAAATGGTCAAAATTTAAAGGCCGTCAGATCTTCCCCAAAACCTGATAAAATGACAACGGGGTGGGTATTAATCGAGAAATTGCAGAGATTAGAAAGAATTATCTTTGTTCTAAAGAAATTTCAGCTCCGGAGGTCACGCCCAAAACCCGAAAAAAACGACAGGCCCCGGGTTGAAAAAATGGTCAAAATTTAAAGGCCGTCAGATCTTCCGCAAAATCTGATAAAATGACAACGGGGTGGGTATTAATCAAGAATTTGCAGAGATTAGAAAGAATTATCGTTGTTCCAAAGAAATTTCAGCTCCGGAGGTCACGCCCAAAACCCGAAAAAAAACGACAGGCCGCGGGTTGAAAAAATGGTCAAAATTTGAAGGGCGTCAGATCTTCCCCAAAACCTGATAAAATGACAACGGGGTGGGTATTAATCGAGGAATTGCAGGGATTAGAAAGAATTATCTTTGTTCTAAGGAAATTTCAGCTAAAAAAAACGACACCGAAAAAAACGACAGGCCGCGGGTTTAAAAAATGGTCAAAATTTGAAGGGCGTCAGATCTTCCCCAAAACCTGATAAAATGACAACGGGGTGGGTATTAATCGAGAAATTGCAGAGATTAGAAAGAATTATCGTTGTTCCAAAGAAATTTCAGCTCCAGAGGTTACGCCCAAAAACCGAAAAAAACGACAGCCCGCGGGGTGAAAAAATGGTCAAAATTTAAAGGTTGTCAGATCTTCCCCAAAACCTGATAAAATGACAACGGGGTGGGTATTAATCGAGAAATTGCAGAGATTAGAATGAATTATCTTTGTTCCAAAGAAATTTCAGCTCCAGAGGTTACGCCCAAAAACCGAAAAAAAAGACAGCCCGCGGGGTGAAAAAATGGTCAAAATTTAAAGGCCGTCAGATCTTCCCCAAAACCTGATAAAATGACAACGGGGTGGGTATTAATCGAGAAATTGCAGAGATTAGAAAGAATTATCTTTGTTCTAAAGAAATTTCAGCTCCGGAGGTCACGCCCAAAACCCGAAAAAAACGACAGGCCCCGGGTTGAAAAAATGGTCAAAATTTAAAGGCCGTCAGATCTTCCGCAAAATCTGATAAAATGACAACGGGGTGGGTATTAATCAAGGAATTGCAGAGATTAGAAAGAATTATCTTTGTTCCAAGGAAATTTCAGCTAAAAAAAACGACACCGAAAAAAACGACAGGCCGCGGGTTGAAAAAATGGTCAAAATTTGAAGGGCGTCAGATCTTCCCCAAAACCTGATAAAATGACAACGGGGTGGGTATTAATCGAGGAATTGCAGAGATTAGAAAGAATTATCTTTGTTCCAAGGAAATTTCAGCTCCGGAGGTTAGGCCGAAAACCCGAAAAATACGACAGGCCGCGGGTTGAAAAAATGGTCAAAATTTGAAGGGCGTCAGATCTTCCCCAAAACCTGATAAAATGACAACGGGGTGGGTATTAATCGAGGAATTGCAGAGATTAGAAAGAATTATCTTTGTTCTAAGGAAATTTCAGCTAAAAAAAACGACACCGAAAAAAACGACAGGCCGCGGGTTGAAAAAATGGTCAAAATTTGAAGGCCGTCAGAACTTCCCCAAAACCTGATAAAATGACAACGGGATGGGTATTAATCGAGGAATTGCAGAGATCAGAAAGAATTATCTTTGTTCCAAGGAAATTTCAGCTCCGGAGGATAGGCCGAAAAACCGAAAAAAAAGACAGGCCGCGGGTTGAAAAAATGGTCAAAATTTAAAGGCCGTCAGATCTTCCGCCCAAAAACCTGATAAAATGACAACGGGGTGGGTATTAATCAAGAATTTGCAGAGATTAGAAAGAATTATCGTTGTTCCAAAGAAATTTCAGCTCTGGAGGTCACGCCCAAAACCCGAAAAAAAACGACAGGCCCGGGGTTGAAAAAATGGTCAAAATTTAAAGGCCTTCAAATCTTCCCCAAAACCTGATAAAATGACAACGGGGTGGGTATTAATCGAGAAATTGCAGAGATTAGAAAGAATTATCTTTGTTCCAAAGAAATTTCAGCTCCGGAGGTCACCTCCAAAACCTGAAAAAAACGACAGCCGGAGGGGTGAAAAAATGGTCAAAATTTAAAGGCTGTCAGATCTTCCCCAAAACCTGATAAAATGACAACGGGGTGGGTATTAATCGAGAAATTGCAGTGATTAGAAAGAATTATCGTTGTTCCAAAGAAATTTCAGCTCCAGAGGTTACGCCCAAAAACCGAAAAAAACGACAGCCGGCGGGGTGAAAAAATGGTCAAAATTTAATGGCTGTCAGATCTTCCCCAAAACCTGATAAAATGACAACGGGGTGGGTATTAATCGAGAAATTGCAGAGATTAGAATGAATTATCGTTGTTCCAAAGAAATTTCAGCTCCAGAGGTTACGCCCAAAAACCGAAAAAAAAGACAGCCCGCGGGGTGAAAAAATGGTCAAAATTTAAAGGCCGTCAGATCTTCCCCAAAACCTGATAAAATGACAACGGGGTGGGTATTAATCGAGAAATTGCAGAGATTAGAAAGAATTATCTTTGTTCTAAAGAAATTTCAGCTCCGGAGGTCACGCCCAAAACCCGAAAAAAACGACAGGCCCCGGGTTGAAAAAATGGTCAAAATTTGAAGGCCGTCAGATCTTCCCCAAAACCTGATAAAATGACAACGGGGTGGGTATTAATCAAGCAATTGCAGAGATTAGAAAGAATTATCTTTGTTCCAAGGAAATTTCAGCTAAAAAAAACGACACCGAAAACAACGACAGGCCGCGGGTTGAAAAAATGGTCAAAATTTGAAGGGCGTCAGATCTTCCCCAAAACCTGATAAAATGACAACGGGGTGGGTATTAATCGAGGAATTGCAGAGATTAGAAAGAATTATCTTTGTTCCAAGGAAATTTCAGCTCCGGAGGTTAGGCCGAAAACCCGAAAAAAACGACAGGCCGCGGGTAGAAAAAATGGTCAAAATTTGAAGGGCGTCAGATCTTCCCCAAAACCTGATAAAATGACAACGGGGTGGGTATTAATCGAGGAATTGCAGGGATTAGAAAGAATTATCTTTGTTCTAAGGAAATTTCAGCTAAAAAAAACGACACCGAAAAAAACGACAGCCCGCGGGTTTAAAAAATGGTCAAAATTTGAAGGGCGTCAGATCTTCCCCAAAACCTGATAAAATGACAACGGGGTGGGTATTAATCGAGGAATTGCAGAGATTAGAAAGAATTATCTTTGTTCCGAGGAAATTTCAGCTCCGGAGGATAGGCCGAAAACCCGAAAAAAACGACAGGCCGCGGGTTGAAAAAATTGTCAAAATTTGAAGGGCGTCAGATCTTCCCCAAAACCTGATGAAATGACAACGGGGTGGGTATTAATCGAGAAATTGCAGAGATTAGAAAGAATTATCTTTGTTCCAAAGAAATTTCAGCTCCGGAGGTCACCTCCAAAACCTGAAAAAAACGACAGCCGGCGGGGTGAAAAAATGGTCAAAATTTAAAGGCTGTCAGATCTTCCCCAAAACCTGATAAAATGACAACGGGGTGGGTATTAATCGAGAAATTGCAGAGATTAGAAAGAATTATCGTTGTTCCAAAGAAATTTCAGCTCCAGAGGTTACGCCCAAAAACCGAAAAAAACGACAGCCCGCGGGGTGAAAAAATGGTCAAAATTTAAAGGCTGTCAGATCTTCCCCAAAACCTGATAAAATGACAACGGGGTGGGTATTAATCGAGAAATTGCAGAGATTAGAATGAATTATCGTTGTTCCAAAGAAATTTCAGCTCCAGAGGTTACGCCCAAAAACCGAAAAAAAAGACAGCCCGCGGGGTGAAAAAATGGTCAAAATTTAAAGGCCGTCAGATCTTCCCCAAAACCTGATAAAATGACAACGGGGTGGGTATTAATCGAGAAATTGCAGAGATTAGAAAGAATTATCTTTGTTCTAAAGAAATTTCAGCTCCGGAGGTCACGCCCAAAACCCGAAAAAAACGACAGGCCCCGGGTTGAAAAAATGGTCAAAATTTAAAGGCCGTCAGATCTTCCGCAAAATCTGATAAAATGACAACGGGGTGGGTATTAATCAAGAATTTGCAGAGATTAGAAAGAATTATCGTTGTTCCAAAGAAATTTCAGCTCCGGAGGTCACGCCCAAAACCCGAAAAAAAACGACAGGCCGCGGGTTGAAAAAATGGTCAAAATTTGAAGGGCGTCAGATCTTCCCCAAAACCTGATAAAATGACAACGGGGTGGGTATTAATCGAGGAATTGCAGGGATTAGAAAGAATTATCTTTGTTCTAAGGAAATTTCAGCTAAAAAAAACGACACCGAAAAAAACGACAGGCCGCGGGTTTAAAAAATGGTCAAAATTTGAAGGGCGTCAGATCTTCCCCAAAACCTGATAAAATGACAACGGGGTGGGTATTAATCGAGAAATTGCAGAGATTAGAAAGAATTATCGTTGTTCCAAAGAAATTTCAGCTCCAGAGGTTACGCCCAAAAACCGAAAAAAACGACAGCCCGCGGGGTGAAAAAATGGTCAAAATTTAAAGGTTGTCAGATCTTCCCCAAAACCTGATAAAATGACAACGGGGTGGGTATTAATCGAGAAATTGCAGAGATTAGAATGAATTATCTTTGTTCCAAAGAAATTTCAGCTCCAGAGGTTACGCCCAAAAACCGAAAAAAAAGACAGCCCGCGGGGTGAAAAAATGGTCAAAATTTAAAGGCCGTCAGATCTTCCCCAAAACCTGATAAAATGACAACGGGGTGGGTATTAATCGAGAAATTGCAGAGATTAGAAAGAATTATCTTTGTTCTAAAGAAATTTCAGCTCCGGAGGTCACGCCCAAAACCCGAAAAAAACGACAGGCCCCGGGTTGAAAAAATGGTCAAAATTTAAAGGCCGTCAGATCTTCCGCAAAATCTGATAAAATGACAACGGGGTGGGTATTAATCAAGGAATTGCAGAGATTAGAAAGAATTATCTTTGTTCCAAGGAAATTTCAGCTAAAAAAAACGACACCGAAAAAAACGACAGGCCGCGGGTTGAAAAAATGGTCAAAATTTGAAGGGCGTCAGATCTTCCCCAAAACCTGATAAAATGACAACGGGGTGGGTATTAATCGAGGAATTGCAGAGATTAGAAAGAATTATCTTTGTTCCAAGGAAATTTCAGCTCCGGAGGTTAGGCCGAAAACCCGAAAAATACGACAGGCCGCGGGTTGAAAAAATGGTCAAAATTTGAAGGGCGTCAGATCTTCCCCAAAACCTGATAAAATGACAACGGGGTGGGTATTAATCGAGGAATTGCAGGGATTAGAAAGAATTATCTTTGTTCTAAGGAAATTTCAGCTAAAAAAAACGACACCGAAAAAAACGACAGGCCGCGGGTTGAAAAAATGGTCAAAATTTGAAGGCCGTCAGAACTTCCCCAAAACCTGATAAAATGACAACGGGATGGGTATTAATCGAGGAATTGCAGAGATCAGAAAGAATTATCTTTGTTCCAAGGAAATTTCAGCTCCGGAGGATAGGCCGAAAAACCGAAAAAAAAGACAGGCCGCGGGTTGAAAAAATGGTCAAAATTTAAAGGCCGTCAGATCTTCCGCCCAAAAACCTGATAAAATGACAACGGGGTGGGTATTAATCAAGAATTTGCAGAGATTAGAAAGAATTATCGTTGTTCCAAAGAAATTTCAGCTCTGGAGGTCACGCCCAAAACCCGAAAAAAAACGACAGGCCCGGGGTTGAAAAAATGGTCAAAATTTAAAGGCCTTCAAATCTTCCCCAAAACCTGATAAAATGACAACGGGGTGGGTATTAATCGAGAAATTGCAGAGATTAGAAAGAATTATCTTTGTTCCAAAGAAATTTCAGCTCCGGAGGTCACCTCCAAAACCTGAAAAAAACGACAGCCGGAGGGGTGAAAAAATGGTCAAAATTTAAAGGCTGTCAGATCTTCCCCAAAACCTGATAAAATGACAACGGGGTGGGTATTAATCGAGAAATTGCAGTGATTAGAAAGAATTATCGTTGTTCCAAAGAAATTTCAGCTCCAGAGGTTACGCCCAAAAACCGAAAAAAACGACAGCCGGCGGGGTGAAAAAATGGTCAAAATTTAATGGCTGTCAGATCTTCCCCAAAACCTGATAAAATGACAACGGGGTGGGTATTAATCGAGAAATTGCAGAGATTAGAATGAATTATCGTTGTTCCAAAGAAATTTCAGCTCCAGAGGTTACGCCCAAAAACCGAAAAAAAAGACAGCCCGCGGGGTGAAAAAATGGTCAAAATTTAAAGGCCGTCAGATCTTCCCCAAAACCTGATAAAATGACAACGGGGTGGGTATTAATCGAGAAATTGCAGAGATTAGAAAGAATTATCTTTGTTCTAAAGAAATTTCAGCTCCGGAGGTCACGCCCAAAACCCGAAAAAAACGACAGGCCCCGGGTTGAAAAAATGGTCAAAATTTGAAGGCCGTCAGATCTTCCGCAAAATCTGATAAAATGACAACGGGGTGGGTATTAATCAAGAATTTGCAGAGATTAGAAAGAATTATCGTTGTTCCAAAGAAATTTCAGCTCCGGAGGTCACGCCCAAAACCCGAAAAAAAACGACAGGCCGCGGGTTGAAAAAATGGTCAAAATTTGAAGGGCGTCAGATCTTCCCCAAAACCTGATAAAATGACAACGGGGTGGGTATTAATCGAGGAATTGCAGAGATTAGAAAGAATTATCTTTGTTCCAAGGAAATTTCAGCTCCGGAGTTTAGGCCGAAAACCCGAAAAAAACGACAGGCCGCGGGTTGAAAAAATGGTCAAAATTTGAAGGGCGTCAGATCTTCCCCAAAACCTGATAAAATGACAACGGGGTGGGTATTAATCGAGGAATTGCAGAGATTAGAAAGAATTATCTTTGTTCTAAGGAAATTTCAGCTAAAAAAAACGACACCGAAAAAAACGACAGGCCGCGGGTTGAAAAAATGGTCAAAATTTGAAGGGCGTCAGATCTTCCCCAAAACCTGATAAAATGACAACGGGGTGGGTATTAATCAAGGAATTGCAGAGATTGGAAAGAATTATCTTTGTTCCAAGGAAATTTCAGCTAAAAAAAACGACACCGAAAACAACGACAGGCCGCGGGTTGAAAAAATGGTCAAAATTTGAAGGGCGTCAGATCTTCCCCAAATCTGATAAAATGACAACGGGGTGGGTATTAATCGAGGAATTGCAGAGATTAGAAAGAATTATCTTTGTTCCAAGGAAATTTCAGCTCCGGAGGTTAGGCCGAAAACCCGAAAAAAACGACAGGCCGCGGGTAGAAAAAATGGTCAAAATTTGAAGGGCGTCAGATCTTCCCCAAAACCTGATAAAATGACAACGGGGTGGGTATTAATCGAGGAATTGCAGGGATTAGAAAGAATTATCTTTGTTCTAAGGAAATTTCAGCTAAAAAAAACGACACCGAAAAAAACGACAGCCCGCGGGTTTAAAAAATGGTCAAAATTTGAAGGGCGTCAGATCTTCCCCAAAACCTGATAAAATGACAACGGGGTGGGTATTAATCGAGGAATTGCAGAGATTAGAAAGAATTATCTTTGTTCCGAGGAAATTTCAGCTCCGGAGGATAGGCCGAAAACCCGAAAAAAACGACAGGCCGCGGGTTGAAAAAATTGTCAAAATTTGAAGGGCGTCAGATCTTCCCCAAAACCTGATGAAATGACAACGGGGTGGGTATTAATCGAGAAATTGCAGAGATTAGAAAGAATTATCTTTGTTCCAAAGAAATTTCAGCTCCGGAGGTCACCTCCAAAACCTGAAAAAAACGACAGCCGGAGGGGTGAAAAAATGGTCAAAATTTAAAGGCTGTCAGATCTTCCCCAAAACCTGATAAAATGACAACGGGGTGGGTATTAATCGAGAAATTGCAGAGATTAGAAAGAATTATCGTTGTTCCAAAGAAATTTCAGCTCCAGAGGTTACGCCCAAAAACCGAAAAAAACGACAGCCGGCGGGGTGAAAAAATGGTCAAAATTTAAAGGCTGTCAGATCTTCCCCAAAACCTGATAAAATGACAACGGGGTGGGTATTAATCGAGAAATTGCAGAGATTAGAATGAATTATCGTTGTTCCAAAGAAATTTCAGCTCCAGAGGTTACGCCCAAAAACCGAAAAAAAAGACAGCCCGCGGGGTGAAAAAATGGTCAAAATTTAAAGGCCGTCAGATCTTCCCCAAAACCTGATAAAATGACAACGGGGTGGGTATTAATCGAGAAATTGCAGAGATTAGAAAGAATTATCTTTGTTCTAAAGAAATTTCAGCTCCGGAGGTCACGCCCAAAACCCGAAAAAAACGACAGGCCCCGGGTTGAAAAAATGGTCAAAATTTAAAGGCCGTCAGATCTTCCGCAAAATCTGATAAAATGACAACGGGGTGGGTATTAATCAAGAATTTGCAGAGATTAGAAAGAATTATCGTTGTTCCAAAGAAATTTCAGCTCCGGAGGTCACGCCCAAAACCCGAAAAAAAACGACAGGCCGCGGGTTGAAAAAATGGTCAAAATTTGAAGGGCGTCAGATCTTCCCCAAAACCTGATAAAATGACAACGGGGTGGGTATTAATCGAGGAATTGCAGGGATTAGAAAGAATTATCTTTGTTCTAAGGAAATTTCAGCTAAAAAAAACGACACCGAAAAAAACGACAGCCCGCGGGGTGAAAAAATGGTCAAAATTTAAAGGCTGTCAGATCTTCCCCAAAACCTGATAAAATGACAACGGGGTGGGTATTAATCGAGAAATTGCAGAGATTAGAAAGAATTATCGTTGTTCCAAAGAAATTTCAGCTCCAGAGGTTACGCCCAAAAACCGAAAAAAACGACAGCCGGCGGGGTGAAAAAATGGTCAAAATTTGAAGGGCGTCAGATCTTCCCCAAAACCTGATAAAATGACAACGGGGTGGGTATTAATCGAGGAATTGCAGAGATTAGAAAGAATTATCTTTGTTCCAAGGAAATTTCAGCTCCGGAGGTTAGGCCGAAAACCCGAAAAAAACGACAGGCCGCGGGTAGAAAAAATGGTCAAAATTTGAAGGGCGTCAGATCTTCCCCAAAACCTGATAAAATGACAACGGGGTGGGTATTAATCGAGGAATTGCAGGGATTAGAAAGAATTATCTTTGTTCTAAGGAAATTTCAGCTAAAAAAAACGACACCGAAAAAAACGACAGCCCGCGGGTTTAAAAAATGGTCAAAATTTGAAGGGCGTCAGATCTTCCCCAAAACCTGATAAAATGACAACGGGGTGGGTATTAATCGAGGAATTGCAGAGATTAGAAAGAATTATCTTTGTTCCGAGGAAATTTCAGCTCCGGAGGATAGGCCGAAAACCCGAAAAAAACGACAGGCCGCGGGTTGAAAAAATTGTCAAAATTTGAAGGGCGTCAGATCTTCCCCAAAACCTGATGAAATGACAACGGGGTGGGTATTAATCGAGAAATTGCAGAGATTAGAAAGAATTATCTTTGTTCCAAAGAAATTTCAGCTCCGGAGGTCACCTCCAAAACCTGAAAAAAACGACAGCCGGCGGGGTGAAAAAATGGTCAAAATTTAAAGGCTGTCAGATCTTCCCCAAAACCTGATAAAATGACAACGGGGTGGGTATTAATCGAGAAATTGCAGAGATTAGAAAGAATTATCGTTGTTCCAAAGAAATTTCAGCTCCAGAGGTTACGCCCAAAAACCGAAAAAAACGACAGCCCGCGGGGTGAAAAAATGGTCAAAATTTAAAGGCTGTCAGATCTTCCCCAAAACCTGATAAAATGACAACGGGGTGGGTATTAATCGAGAAATTGCAGAGATTAGAATGAATTATCGTTGTTCCAAAGAAATTTCAGCTCCAGAGGTTACGCCCAAAAACCGAAAAAAAAGACAGCCCGCGGGGTGAAAAAATGGTCAAAATTTAAAGGCCGTCAGATCTTCCCCAAAACCTGATAAAATGACAACGGGGTGGGTATTAATCGAGAAATTGCAGAGATTAGAAAGAATTATCTTTGTTCTAAAGAAATTTCAGCTCCGGAGGTCACGCCCAAAACCCGAAAAAAACGACAGGCCCCGGGTTGAAAAAATGGTCAAAATTTAAAGGCCGTCAGATCTTCCGCAAAATCTGATAAAATGACAACGGGGTGGGTATTAATCAAGAATTTGCAGAGATTAGAAAGAATTATCGTTGTTCCAAAGAAATTTCAGCTCCGGAGGTCACGCCCAAAACCCGAAAAAAAACGACAGGCCGCGGGTTGAAAAAATGGTCAAAATTTGAAGGGCGTCAGATCTTCCCCAAAACCTGATAAAATGACAACGGGGTGGGTATTAATCGAGGAATTGCAGGGATTAGAAAGAATTATCTTTGTTCTAAGGAAATTTCAGCTAAAAAAAACGACACCGAAAAAAACGACAGGCCGCGGGTTTAAAAAATGGTCAAAATTTGAAGGGCGTCAGATCTTCCCCAAAACCTGATAAAATGACAACGGGGTGGGTATTAATCGAGAAATTGCAGAGATTAGAAAGAATTATCGTTGTTCCAAAGAAATTTCAGCTCCAGAGGTTACGCCCAAAAACCGAAAAAAACGACAGCCCGCGGGGTGAAAAAATGGTCAAAATTTAAAGGTTGTCAGATCTTCCCCAAAACCTGATAAAATGACAACGGGGTGGGTATTAATCGAGAAATTGCAGAGATTAGAATGAATTATCTTTGTTCCAAAGAAATTTCAGCTCCAGAGGTTACGCCCAAAAACCGAAAAAAAAGACAGCCAGCGGGGTGAAAAAATGGTCAAAATTTAAAGGCCGTCAGATCTTCCCCAAAACCTGATAAAATGACAACGGGGTGGGTATTAATCGAGAAATTGCAGAGATTAGAAAGAATTATCTTTGTTCTAAAGAAATTTCAGCTCCGGAGGTCACGCCCAAAACCCGAAAAAAACGACAGGCCCCGGGTTGAAAAAATGGTCAAAATTTAAAGGCCGTCAGATCTTCCGCAAAATCTGATAAAATGACAACGGGGTGGGTATTAATCAAGAATTTGCAGAGATTAGAAAGAATTATCGTTGTTCCAAAGAAATTTCAGCTCCGGAGGTCACGCCCAAAACCCGAAAAAAAACGACAGGCCGCGGGTTGAAAAAATGGTCAAAATTTGAAGGGCGTCAGATCTTCCCCAAAACCTGATAAAATACAACGGGGTGGGTATTAATCGAGGAATTGCAGAGATTAGAAAGAATTATCTTTGTTCCAAGGAAATTTCAGCTCCGGAGTTTAGGCCGAAAACCCGAAAAAAACGACAGGCCGCGGGTTGAAAAAATGGTCAAAATTTGAAGGGCGTCAGATCTTCCCCAAAACCTGATAAAATGACAACGGGGTGGGTATTAATCGAGAAATTGCAGAGATTAGAAAGAATTATCTTTGTTCCAAAGAAATTTCAGCTCCGGAGGTCACCTCCAAAACCTGAAAAAAACGACAGCCGGAGGGGTGAAAAAATGGTCAAAATTTAAAGGCTGTCAGATCTTCCCCAAAACCTGATAAAATGACAACGGGGTGGGTATTAATCGAGAAATTGCAGAGATTAGAAAGAATTATCGTTGTTCCAAAGAAATTTCAGCTCCGGAGGTTACGCCCAAAAACCGAAAAAAACGACAGCCGGCGGGGTGAAAAAATGGTCAAAATTTAAAGGCTGTCAGATCTTCCCCAAAACCTGATAAAATGACAACGGGGTGGGTATTAATCGAGAAATTGCAGAGATTAGAATGAATTATCGTTGTTCCAAAGAAATTTCAGCTCCAGAGGTTACGCCCAAAAACCGAAAAAAAAGACAGCCCGCGGGGTGAAAAAATGGTCAAAATTTAAAGGCCGTCAGATCTTCCCCAAAACCTGATAAAATGACAACGGGGTGGGTATTAATCGAGAAATTGCAGAGATTAGAAAGAATTATCTTTGTTCTAAAGAAATTTCAGCTCCGGAGGTCACGCCCAAAACCCGAAAAAAACGACAGGCCCCGGGTTGAAAAAATGGTCAAAATTTAAAGGCCGTCAGATCTTCCGCAAAATCTGATAAAATGACAACGGGGTGGGTATTAATCAAGAATTTGCAGAGATTAGAAAGAATTATCGTTGTTCCAAAGAAATTTCAGCTCCGGAGGTCACGCCCAAAACCCGAAAAAAAACGACAGGCCGCGGGTTGAAAAAATGGTCAAAATTTGAAGGGCGTCAGATCTTCCCCAAAACCTGATAAAATGACAACGGGGTGGGTATTAATCGAGGAATTGCAGAGATTAGAAAGAATTATCTTTGTTCCAAGGAAATTTCAGCTCCGGAGTTTAGGCCGAAAACCCGAAAAAAACGACAGGCCGCGGGTTGAAAAAATGGTCAAAATTTGAAGGGCGTCAGATCTTCCCCAAAACCTGATAAAATGACAACGGGGTGGGTATTAATCGAGGAATTGCAGAGATTAGAAAGAATTATCTTTGTTCTAAGGAAATTTCAGCTAAAAAAAACGACACCGAAAAAAACGACAGGCCGCGGGTTGAAAAAATGGTCAAAATTTGAAGGGCGTCAGATCTTCCCCAAAACCTGATAAAATGACAACGGGGTGGGTATTAATCGAGGAATTGCAGAGATTAGAAAGAATTATCTTTGTTCCAAGGAAATTTCAGCTCCGGAGGTTAGGCCGAAAACCCGAAAAAAACGACAGGCCGCGGGTAGAAAAAATGGTCAAAATTTGAAGGGCGTCAGATCTTCCCCAAAACCTGATAAAATGACAACGGGGTGGGTATTAATCGAGGAATTGCAGGGATTAGAAAGAATTATCTTTGTTCTAAGGAAATTTCAGGTAAAAAAAACGACACCGAAAAAAACGACAGGCCGCGGGTTTAAAAAATGGTCAAAATTTGAAGGGCGTCAGATCTTCCCCAAAACCTGATAAAATGACAACGGGGTGGGTATTAATCGAGGAATTGCAGAGATTAGAAAGAATTATCTTTGTTCCAAGGAAATTTCAGCTCCGGAGGATAGGCCGAAAACCCGAAAAAAACGACAGGCCGCGGGTTGAAAAAATTGTCAAAATTTGAAGGGCGTCAGATCTTCCCCAAAACCTGATGAAATGACAACGGGGTGGGTATTAATCGAGAAATTGCAGAGATTAGAAAGAATTATCTTTGTTCCAAAGAAATTTCAGCTCCGGAGATCACGCCCAAAACCCGAAAAAAACGACAGGCCCCGGGTTGAAAAAATGGTCAAAATTTGAAGGGCGTCAGATCTTCCCCAAAACCTGATAAAATGACAACGGGGTGGGTATTAATCGAGGAATTGCAGGGATTAGAAAGAATTATCTTTGTTCTAAGGAAATTTCAGCTAAAAAAAACGACACCGAAAAAAACGACAGGCCGCGGGTTGAAAAAATGGTCAAAATTTGAAGGCCGTCAGAACTTCCCCAAAACCTGATAAAATGACAACGGGGTGGGTATTAATCGAGAAATTGCAGAGATTAGAAAGAATTATCGTTGTTCCAAAGAAATTTCAGCTCCAGAGGTTACGCCCAAAAACCGAAAAAAACGACAGCCCGCGGGGTGAAAAAATGGTCAAAATTTAAAGGCTGTCAGATCTTCCCCAAAACCTGATAAAATGACAACGGGGTGGGTATTAATCGAGAAATTGCAGAGATTAGAAAGAATTATCGTTGTTCCAAAGAAATTTCAGCTCCAGAGGTTACGCCCAAAAACCGAAAAAAACGACAGCCCGCGGGGTGAAAAAATGGTCAAAATTTAAAGGCCGTCAGATCTTCCCCAAAACCTGATAAAATGACAACGGGGTGGGTATTAATCGAGAAATTGCAGAGATTAGAAAGAATTATCTTTGTTCTAAAGAAATTTCAGCTCCGGAGGTCACGCCCAAAACCCGAAAAAAACGACAGGCCGCGGGTTGAAAAAATGGTCAAAATTTAAAGGCCGTCAGATCTTCCGCAAAATCTGATAAAATGACAACGGGGTGGGTATTAATCAAGAATTTGCAGAGATTAGAAAGAATTATCGTTGTTCCAAAGAAATTTCAGCTCCGGAGGTCACGCCCAAAACCCGAAAAAAAACGACAGCCCGCGGGGTGAAAAAATGGTCAAAATTTAAAGGCCGTCAGATCTTCCCCAAAACCTGATAAAATGACAAAGGGGTGGGTATTAATCGAGGAATTGCAGAGATTAGAAAGAATTATCTTTGTTCCAAGGAAATTTCAGCTCCGGAGGCTACCGAAAAAAACGACAGGCCGCGGGTTGAAAAAATGGTCAAAATTTGAAGGGCGTCAGATCTTCCCCAAAACCTGATAAAATGACAACGGGGTGGGTATTAATCGAGGAATTGCAGAGATTAGAAAGAATTATCTTTGTTCCAAGGAAATTTCAGCTCCGGAGTTTAGGCCGAAAACCCGAAAAAAACGACAGGCCGCGGGTTGAAAAAATGGTCAAAATTTAAAGGCCGTCAGAACTTCCCCAAAACCTGATAAAATGACAAAGGGGTGGGTATTAATCGAGAAATTGCAGAGATTAGAAAGAATTATCTTTGTTCCAAAGAAATTTCAGCTCCAGAGGTTACGCCAAAAATCAGAAAAAAACGACAGGCCCGGGGTTGAAAAAATGGTCAAAATTTAAAGGCCTTCAGATCTTCCCCAAAACCTGATAAAATGACAACGGGGTGGGTATTAATCGAGAAATTGCAGAGATTAGAAAGAATTATCTTTGTTCCAAAGAAATTTCAGCTCCGGAGGTCACCTCCAAAACCTGAAAAAAACGACAGCCAGAGGGGTGAAAAAATGGTCAAAATTTAAAGGCTGTCAGATCTTCCCCAAAACCTGATAAAATGACAACGGGGTGGGTATTAATCGAGAAATTGCAGAGATTAGAAAGAATTATCGTTGTTCCAAAGAAATTTCAGCTCCAGAGGTTACGCCCAAAAACCGAAAAAAACGACAGCCGGCGGGGTGAAAAAATGGTCAAAATTTAAAGGCTGTCAGATCTTCCCCAAAACCTGATAAAATGACAACGGGGTGGGTATTAATCGAGAAATTGCAGAGATTAGAAAGAATTATCGTTGTTCCAAAGAAATTTCAGCTCCAGAGGTTACGCCCAAAAACCGAAAAAAACGACAGCCCGCGGGGTGAAAAAATGGTCAAAATTTAAAGGCCGTCAGATCTTCCCCAAAACCTGATAAAATGACAACGGGGTGGGTATTAATCGAGAAATTGCAGAGATTAGAAAGAATTATCGTTGTTCCAAAGAAATTTCAGCTCCAGAGGTTATGCCCAAAAACCGAAAAAAACGACAGCCCGCGGGGTGAAAAAATGGTCAAAATTTAAAGGCCGTCAGATCTTCCCCAAAACCTGATAAAATGACAACGGGGTGGGTATTAATCGAGAAATTGCAGAGATTAGAAAGAATTATCTTTGTTCTAAAGAAATTTCAGCTCCGGAGGTCACGCCCAAAACCCGAAAAAAACGACAGGCCCCGGGTTGAAAAAATGGTCAAAATTTAAAGGCCGTCAGATCTTCCGCAAAATCTGATAAAATGACAACGGGGTGGGTATTAATCAAGAATTTGCAGAGATTAGAAAGAATTATCGTTGTTCCAAAGAAATTTCAGCTCCGGAGGTCACGCCCAAAACCCGAAAAAAAACGACAGCCCGCGGGGTGAAAAAATGGTCAAAATTTAAAGGCCGTCAGATCTTCCCCAAAACCTGATAAAATGACAAAGGGGTGGGTATTAATCGAGGAATTGCAGAGATTAGAAAGAATTATCTTTGTTCCAAGGAAATTTCAGCTCCGGAGGCTACCGAAAAAAACGACAGGCCGCGGGTTGAAAAAATGGTCAAAATTTGAAGGGCGTCAGATCTTCCCCAAAACCTGATAAAATGACAACGGGGTGGGTATTAATCGAGGAATTGCAGAGATTAGAAAGAATTATCTTTGTTCTAAGGAAATTTCAGCTAAAAAAAACGACACCGAAAAAAACGACAGGCCGCGGGTTGAAAAAATGGTCAAAATTTGAAGGGCGTCAGATCTTCCCCAAAACCTGATAAAATGACAACGGGGTGGGTATTAATCAAGGAATTGCAGAGATTAGAAAGAATTATCTTTGTTCCAAGGAAATTTCAGCTAAAAAAAACGACACCGAAAAAAACGACAGGCCGCGGGTTGAAAAAATGGTCAAAATTTGAAGGGCGTCAGATCTTCCCCAAAACCTGATAAAATGACAACGGGGTGGGTATTAATCGAGGAATTGCAGAGATTAGAAAGAATTATCTTTGTTCCAAGGAAATTTCAGCTCCGGAGGTTAGGCCGAAAACCCGAAAAATACGACAGGCCGCGGGTTGAAAAAATGGTCAAAATTTGAAGGGCGTCAGATCTTCCCCAAAACCTGATAAAATGACAACGGGGTGGGTATTAATCGAGGAATTGCAGGGATTAGAAAGAATTATCTTTGTTCTAAGGAAATTTCAGCTAAAAAAAAACGACACCGAAAAAAACGACAGGCCGCGGGTTGAAAAAATGGTCAAAATTTGAAGGCCGTCAGAACTTCCCCAAAACCTGATAAAATGACAACGGGATGGGTATTAATCGAGGAATTGCAGAGATCAGAAAGAATTATCTTTGTTCCAAGGAAATTTCAGCTCCGGAGGATAGGCCGAAAAACCGAAAAAAAAGACAGGCCGCGGGTTGAAAAAATGGTCAAAATTTAAAGGCCGTCAGATCTTCCGCCCAAAAACCTGATAAAATGACAACGGGGTGGGTATTAATCAAGAATTTGCAGAGATTAGAAAGAATTATCGTTGTTCCAAAGAAATTTCAGCTCTGGAGGTCACGCCCAAAACCCGAAAAAAAACGACAGGCCCGGGGTTGAAAAAATGGTCAAAATTTAAAGGCCTTCAGATCTTCCCCAAAACCTGATAAAATGACAACGGGGTGGGTATTAATCGAGAAATTGCAGAGATTAGAAAGAATTATCTTTGTTCCAAGGAAATTTCAGCTCCGGAGGTCACCTCCAAAACCTGAAAAAAACGACAGCCGGAGGGGTGAAAAAATGGTCAAAATTTAAAGGCTGTCAGATCTTCCCCAAAACCTGATAAAATGACAACGGGGTGGGTATTAATCGAGAAATTGCAGTGATTAGAAAGAATTATCGTTGTTCCAAAGAAATTTCAGCTCCAGAGGTTACGCCCAAAAACCGAAAAAAACGACAGCCGGCGGGGTGAAAAAATGGTCAAAATTTAATGGCTGTCAGATCTTCCCCAAAACCTGATAAAATGACAACGGGGTGGGTATTAATCGAGGAATTGCAGAGATTAGAAAGAATTATCTTTGTTCCAAGGAAATTTCAGCTCCGGAGTTTAGGCCGAAAACCCGAAAAAAACGACAGGCCGCGGGTTGAAAAAATGGTCAAAATTTGAAGGGCGTCAGATCTTCCCCAAAACCTGATAAAATGACAACGGGGTGGGTATTAATCGAGGAATTGCAGAGATTAGAAAGAATTATCTTTGTTCTAAGGAAATTTCAGCTAAAAAAAAACGACACCGAAAAAAACGACAGGCCGCGGGTTGAAAAAATGGTCAAAATTTGAAGGGCGTCAGATCTTCCCCAAAACCTGATAAAATGACAACGGGGTGGGTATTAATCAAGGAATTGCAGAGATTGGAAAGAATTATCTTTGTTCCAAGGAAATTTCAGCTAAAAAAAACGACACCGAAAACAACGACAGGCCGCGGGTTGAAAAAATGGTCAAAATTTGAAGGGCGTCAGATCTTCCCCAAATCTGATAAAATGACAACGGGGTGGGTATTAATCGAGGAATTGCAGAGATTAGAAAGAATTATCTTTGTTCCAAGGAAATTTCAGCTCCGGAGGTTAGGCCGAAAACCCGAAAAAAACGACAGGCCGCGGGTAGAAAAAATGGTCAAAATTTGAAGGGCGTCAGATCTTCCCCAAAACCTGATAAAATGACAACGGGGTGGGTATTAATCGAGGAATTGCAGGGATTAGAAAGAATTATCTTTGTTCTAAGGAAATTTCAGCTAAAAAAAACGACACCGAAAAAAACGACAGCCCGCGGGTTTAAAAAATGGTCAAAATTTGAAGGGCGTCAGATCTTCCCCAAAACCTGATAAAATGACAACGGGGTGGGTATTAATCGAGGAATTGCAGAGATTAGAAAGAATTATCTTTGTTCCGAGGAAATTTCAGCTCCGGAGGATAGGCCGAAAACCCGAAAAAAACGACAGGCCGCGGGTTGAAAAAATTGTCAAAATTTGAAGGGCGTCAGATCTTCCCCAAAACCTGATGAAATGACAACGGGGTGGGTATTAATCGAGAAATTGCAGAGATTAGAAAGAATTATCTTTGTTCCAAAGAAATTTCAGCTCCGGAGGTCACCTCCAAAACCTGAAAAAAACGACAGCCGGCGGGGTGAAAAAATGGTCAAAATTTAAAGGCTGTCAGATCTTCCCCAAAACCTGATAAAATGACAACGGGGTGGGTATTAATCGAGAAATTGCAGAGATTAGAAAGAATTATCTTTGTTCCAAAGAAATTTCAGCTCCGGAGATCACGCCCAAAACCCGAAAAAAACGACAGGCCCCGGGTTGAAAAAATGGTCAAAATTTGAAGGGCGTCAGATCTTCCCCAAAACCTGATAAAATGACAACGGGGTGGGTATTAATCGAGGAATTGCAGGGATTAGAAAGAATTATCTTTGTTCTAAGGAAATTTCAGCTAAAAAAAACGACACCGAAAAAAACGACAGGCCGCGGGTTGAAAAAATGGTCAAAATTTGAAGGCCGTCAGAACTTCCCCAAAACCTGATAAAATGACAACGGGGTGGGTATTAATCGAGGAATTGCAGAGATCAGAAAGAATTATCTTTGTTCCAAGGAAATTTCAGCTCCGGAGGATAGGCCGAAAAACCGAAAAAAAAGACAGGCCGCGGGTTGAAAAAATGGTCAAAATTTAAAGGCCGTCAGATCTTCCGCCCAAAAACCTGATAAAATGACAACGGGGTGGGTATTAATCAAGAATTTGCAGAGATTAGAAAGAATTATCGTTGTTCCAAAGAAATTTCAGCTCCGGAGGTCACGCCCAAAACCCGAAAAAAAACGACAGGCCGCGGGTTGAAAAAATGGTCAAAATTTGAAGGGCGTCAGATCTTCCCCAAAACCTGATAAAATGACAACGGGGTGGGTATTAATCGAGAAATTGCAGAGATTAGAATGAATTATCGTTGTTCCAAAGAAATTTCAGCTCCAGAGGTTACGCCCAAAAACCGAAAAAAAAGACAGCCCGCGGGGTGAAAAAATGGTCAAAATTTAAAGGCCGTCAGATCTTCCCCAAAACCTGATAAAATGACAACGGGGTGGGTATTAATCGAGAAATTGCAGAGATTAGAAAGAATTATCTTTGTTCTAAAGAAATTTCAGCTCCGGAGGTCACGCCCAAAACCCGAAAAAAACGACAGGCCCCGGGTTGAAAAAATGGTCAAAATTTAAAGGCCGTCAGATCTTCCGCAAAATCTGATAAAATGACAACGGGGTGGGTATTAATCAAGAATTTGCAGAGATTAGAAAGAATTATCGTTGTTCCAAAGAAATTTCAGCTCCGGAGGTCACGCCCAAAACCCGAAAAAAAACGACAGGCCGCGGGTTGAAAAAATGGTCAAAATTTGAAGGGCGTCAGATCTTCCCCAAAACCTGATAAAATGACAACGGGGTGGGTATTAATCGAGGAATTGCAGGGATTAGAAAGAATTATCTTTGTTCTAAGGAAATTTCAGCTAAAAAAAACGACACCGAAAAAAACGACAGGCCGCGGGTTTAAAAAATGGTCAAAATTTGAAGGGCGTCAGATCTTCCCCAAAACCTGATAAAATGACAACGGGGTGGGTATTAATCGAGAAATTGCAGAGATTAGAAAGAATTATCGTTGTTCCAAAGAAATTTCAGCTCCAGAGGTTACGCCCAAAAACCGAAAAAAACGACAGCCCGCGGGGTGAAAAAATGGTCAAAATTTAAAGGTTGTCAGATCTTCCCCAAAACCTGATAAAATGACAACGGGGTGGGTATTAATCGAGAAATTGCAGAGATTAGAATGAATTATCTTTGTTCCAAAGAAATTTCAGCTCCAGAGGTTACGCCCAAAAACCGAAAAAAAAGACAGCCCGCGGGGTGAAAAAATGGTCAAAATTTAAAGGCCGTCAGATCTTCCCCAAAACCTGATAAAATGACAACGGGGTGGGTATTAATCGAGAAATTGCAGAGATTAGAAAGAATTATCTTTGTTCTAAAGAAATTTCAGCTCCGGAGGTCACGCCCAAAACCCGAAAAAAACGACAGGCCCCGGGTTGAAAAAATGGTCAAAATTTAAAGGCCGTCAGATCTTCCGCAAAATCTGATAAAATGACAACGGGGTGGGTATTAATCAAGAATTTGCAGAGATTAGAAAGAATTATCGTTGTTCCAAAGAAATTTCAGCTCCGGAGGTCACGCCCAAAACCCGAAAAAAAACGACAGGCCGCGGGTTGAAAATATGGTCAAAATTTGAAGGGCGTCAGATCTTCCCCAAAACCTGATAAAATGACAACGGGGTGGGTATTAATCGAGGAATTGCAGAGATTAGAAAGAATTATCTTTGTTCCAAGGAAATTTCAGCTCCGGAGTTTAGGCCGAAAACCCGAAAAAAACGACAGGCCGCGGGTTGAAAAAATGGTCAAAATTTGAAGGGCGTCAGATCTTCCCCAAAACCTGATAAAATGACAACGGGGTGGGTATTAATCGAGAAATTGCAGAGATTAGAAAGAATTATCTTTGTTCCAAAGAAATTTCAGCTCCGGAGGTCACCTCCAAAACCTGAAAAAAACGACAGCCGGAGGGGTGAAAAAATGGTCAAAATTTAAAGGCTGTCAGATCTTCCCCAAAACCTGATAAAATGACAACGGGGTGGGTATTAATCGAGAAATTGCAGAGATTAGAAAGAATTATCGTTGTTCCAAAGAAATTTCAGCTCCAGAGGTTACGCCCAAAAACCGAAAAAAACGACAGCCGGCGGGGTGAAAAAATGGTCAAAATTTAAAGGCTGTCAGATCTTCCCCAAAACCTGATAAAATGACAACGGGGTGGGTATTAATCGAGAAATTGCAGAGATTAGAATGAATTATCGTTGTTCCAAAGAAATTTCAGCTCCAGAGGTTACGCCCAAAAACCGAAAAAAAAGACAGCCCGCGGGGTGAAAAAATGGTCAAAATTTAAAGGCCGTCAGATCTTCCCCAAAACCTGATAAAATGACAACGGGGTGGGTATTAATCGAGAAATTGCAGAGATTAGAAAGAATTATCTTTGTTCTAAAGAAATTTCAGCTCCGGAGGTCACGCCCAAAACCCGAAAAAAACGACAGGCCCCGGGTTGAAAAAATGGTCAAAATTTAAAGGCCGTCAGATCTTCCGCAAAATCTGATAAAATGACAACGGGGTGGGTATTAATCAAGAATTTGCAGAGATTAGAAAGAATTATCGTTGTTCCAAAGAAATTTCAGCTCCGGAGGTCACGCCCAAAACCCGAAAAAAAACGACAGGCCGCGGGTTGAAAAAATGGTCAAAATTTGAAGGGCGTCAGATCTTCCCCAAAACCTGATAAAATGACAACGGGGTGGGTATTAATCGAGGAATTGCAGGGATTAGAAAGAATTATCTTTGTTCTAAGGAAATTTCAGCTAAAAAAAACGACACCGAAAAAAACGACAGCCCGCGGGGTGAAAAAATGGTCAAAATTTAAAGGCTGTCAGATCTTCCCCAAAACCTGATAAAATGACAACGGGGTGGGTATTAATCGAGAAATTGCAGAGATTAGAAAGAATTATCGTTGTTCCAAAGAAATTTCAGCTCCAGAGGTTACGCCCAAAAACCGAAAAAAACGACAGCCGGCGGGGTGAAAAAATGGTCAAAATTTGAAGGGCGTCAGATCTTCCCCAAAACCTGATAAAATGACAACGGGGTGGGTATTAATCGAGGAATTGCAGAGATTAGAAAGAATTATCTTTGTTCCAAGGAAATTTCAGCTCCGGAGGTTAGGCCGAAAACCCGAAAAAAA
Organism: Euthynnus affinis; assembly: GCA_029490765.1. Taxonomy (NCBI): domain Eukaryota; kingdom Metazoa; phylum Chordata; class Actinopteri; order Scombriformes; family Scombridae; genus Euthynnus; species Euthynnus affinis. Next base: position 277,354 of record CM055859.1, read on the forward strand.
CGACAGGCCGCGGGTAGAAAAAATGGTCAAAATTTGAAGGGCGTCAGATCTTCCCCAAAACCTGATAAAATGACAACGGGGTGGGTATTAATCGAGGAATTGCAGGGATTAGAAAGAATTATCTTTGTTCTAAGGAAATTTCAGCTAAAAAAAACGACACCGAAAAAAACGACAGCCCGCGGGTTTAAAAAATGGTCAAAATTTGAAGGGCGTCAGATCTTCCCCAAAACCTGATAAAATGACAACGGGGTGGGTATTAATCGAGGAATTGCAGAGATTAGAAAGAATTATCTTTGTTCCGAGGAAATTTCAGCTCCGGAGGATAGGCCGAAAACCCGAAAAAAACGACAGGCCGCGGGTTGAAAAAATTGTCAAAATTTGAAGGGCGTCAGATCTTCCCCAAAACCTGATGAAATGACAACGGGGTGGGTATTAATCGAGAAATTGCAGAGATTAGAAAGAATTATCTTTGTTCCAAAGAAATTTCAGCTCCGGAGGTCACCTCCAAAACCTGAAAAAAACGACAGCCGGCGGGGTGAAAAAATGGTCAAAATTTAAAGGCTGTCAGATCTTCCCCAAAACCTGATAAAATGACAACGGGGTGGGTATTAATCGAGAAATTGCAGAGATTAGAAAGAATTATCGTTGTTCCAAAGAAATTTCAGCTCCAGAGGTTACGCCCAAAAACCGAAAAAAACGACAGCCCGCGGGGTGAAAAAATGGTCAAAATTTAAAGGCTGTCAGATCTTCCCCAAAACCTGATAAAATGACAACGGGGTGGGTATTAATCGAGAAATTGCAGAGATTAGAATGAATTATCGTTGTTCCAAAGAAATTTCAGCTCCAGAGGTTACGCCCAAAAACCGAAAAAAAAGACAGCCCGCGGGGTGAAAAAATGGTCAAAATTTAAAGGCCGTCAGATCTTCCCCAAAACCTGATAAAATGACAACGGGGTGGGTATTAATCGAGAAATTGCAGAGATTAGAAAGAATTATCTTTGTTCTAAAGAAATTTCAGCTCCGGAGGTCACGCCCAAAACCCGAAAAAAACGACAGGCCCCGGGTTGAAAAAATGGTCAAAATTTAAAGGCCGTCAGATCTTCCGCAAAATCTGATAAAATGACAACGGGGTGGGTATTAATCAAGAATTTGCAGAGATTAGAAAGAATTATCGTTGTTCCAAAGAAATTTCAGCTCCGGAGGTCACGCCCAAAACCCGAAAAAAAACGACAGGCCGCGGGTTGAAAAAATGGTCAAAATTTGAAGGGCGTCAGATCTTCCCCAAAACCTGATAAAATGACAACGGGGTGGGTATTAATCGAGGAATTGCAGGGATTAGAAAGAATTATCTTTGTTCTAAGGAAATTTCAGCTAAAAAAAACGACACCGAAAAAAACGACAGGCCGCGGGTTTAAAAAATGGTCAAAATTTGAAGGGCGTCAGATCTTCCCCAAAACCTGATAAAATGACAACGGGGTGGGTATTAATCGAGAAATTGCAGAGATTAGAAAGAATTATCGTTGTTCCAAAGAAATTTCAGCTCCAGAGGTTACGCCCAAAAACCGAAAAAAACGACAGCCCGCGGGGTGAAAAAATGGTCAAAATTTAAAGGTTGTCAGATCTTCCCCAAAACCTGATAAAATGACAACGGGGTGGGTATTAATCGAGAAATTGCAGAGATTAGAATGAATTATCTTTGTTCCAAAGAAATTTCAGCTCCAGAGGTTACGCCCAAAAACCGAAAAAAAAGACAGCCCGCGGGGTGAAAAAATGGTCAAAATTTAAAGGCCGTCAGATCTTCCCCAAAACCTGATAAAATGACAACGGGGTGGGTATTAATCGAGAAATTGCAGAGATTAGAAAGAATTATCTTTGTTCTAAAGAAATTTCAGCTCCGGAGGTCACGCCCAAAACCCGAAAAAAACGACAGGCCCCGGGTTGAAAAAATGGTCAAAATTTAAAGGCCGTCAGATCTTCCGCAAAATCTGATAAAATGACAACGGGGTGGGTATTAATCAAGAATTTGCAGAGATTAGAAAGAATTATCGTTGTTCCAAAGAAATTTCAGCTCCGGAGGTCACGCCCAAAACCCGAAAAAAAACGACAGGCCGCGGGTTGAAAAAATGGTCAAAATTTGAAGGGCGTCAGATCTTCCCCAAAACCTGATAAAATGACAACGGGGTGGGTATTAATCGAGGAATTGCAGAGATTAGAAAGAATTATCTTTGTTCCAAGGAAATTTCAGCTCCGGAGTTTAGGCCGAAAACCCGAAAAAAACGACAGGCCGCGGGTTGAAAAAATGGTCAAAATTTGAAGGGCGTCAGATCTTCCCCAAAACCTGATAAAATGACAACGGGGTGGGTATTAATCGAGAAATTGCAGAGATTAGAAAGAATTATCTTTGTTCCAAAGAAATTTCAGCTCCGGAGGTCACCTCCAAAACCTGAAAAAAACGACAGCCGGAGGGGTGAAAAAATGGTCAAAATTTAAAGGCTGTCAGATCTTCCCCAAAACCTGATAAAATGACAACGGGGTGGGTATTAATCGAGAAATTGCAGAGATTAGAAAGAATTATCGTTGTTCCAAAGAAATTTCAGCTCCAGAGGTTACGCCCAAAAACCGAAAAAAACGACAGCCGGCGGGGTGAAAAAATGGTCAAAATTTAAAGGCTGTCAGATCTTCCCCAAAACCTGATAAAATGACAACGGGGTGGGTATTAATCGAGAAATTGCAGAGATTAGAATGAATTATCGTTGTTCCAAAGAAATTTCAGCTCCAGAGGTTACGCCCAAAAACCGAAAAAAAAGACAGCCCGCGGGGTGAAAAAATGGTCAAAATTTAAAGGCCGTCAGATCTTCCCCAAAACCTGATAAAATGACAACGGGGTGGGTATTAATCGAGAAATTGCAGAGATTAGAAAGAATTATCTTTGTTCTAAAGAAATTTCAGCTCCGGAGGTCACGCCCAAAACCCGAAAAAAACGACAGGCCCCGGGTTGAAAAAATGGTCAAAATTTAAAGGCCGTCAGATCTTCCGCAAAATCTGATAAAATGACAACGGGGTGGGTATTAATCAAGAATTTGCAGAGATTAGAAAGAATTATCGTTGTTCCAAAGAAATTTCAGCTCCGGAGGTCACGCCCAAAACCCGAAAAAAAACGACAGGCCGCGGGTTGAAAAAATGGTCAAAATTTGAAGGGCGTCAGATCTTCCCCAAAACCTGATAAAATGACAACGGGGTGGGTATTAATCGAGGAATTGCAGAGATTAGAAAGAATTATCTTTGTTCCAAGGAAATTTCAGCTCCGGAGTTTAGGCCGAAAACCCGGAAAAAACGACAGGCCGCGGGTTGAAAAAATGGTCAAAATTTGAAGGGCGTCAGATCTTCCCCAAAACCTGATAAAATGACAACGGGGTGGGTATTAATCGAGGAATTGCAGAGATTAGAAAGAATTATCTTTGTTCTAAGGAAATTTCAGCTAAAAAAAACGACACCGAAAAAAACGACAGGCCGCGGGTTGAAAAAATGGTCAAAATTTGAAGGGCGTCAGATCTTCCCCAAAACCTGATAAAATGACAACGGGGTGGGTATTAATCGAGGAATTGCAGAGATTAGAAAGAATTATCTTTGTTCCAAGGAAATTTCAGCTCCGGAGGTTAGGCCGAAAACCCGAAAAAAACGACAGGCCGCGGGTAGAAAAAATGGTCAAAATTTGAAGGGCGTCAGATCTTCCCCAAAACCTGATAAAATGACAACGGGGTGGGTATTAATCGAGGAATTGCAGGGATTAGAAAGAATTATCTTTGTTCTAAGGAAATTTCAGGTAAAAAAAACGACACCGAAAAAAACGACAGGCCGCGGGTTTAAAAAATGGTCAAAATTTGAAGGGCGTCAGATCTTCCCCAAAACCTGATAAAATGACAACGGGGTGGGTATTAATCGAGGAATTGCAGAGATTAGAAAGAATTATCTTTGTTCCAAGGAAATTTCAGCTCCGGAGGATAGGCCGAAAACCCGAAAAAAACGACAGGCCGCGGGTTGAAAAAATTGTCAAAATTTGAAGGGCGTCAGATCTTCCCCAAAACCTGATGAAATGACAACGGGGTGGGTATTAATCGAGAAATTGCAGAGATTAGAAAGAATTATCTTTGTTCCAAAGAAATTTCAGCTCCGGAGATCACGCCCAAAACCCGAAAAAAACGACAGGCCCCGGGTTGAAAAAATGGTCAAAATTTGAAGGGCGTCAGATCTTCCCCAAAACCTGATAAAATGACAACGGGGTGGGTATTAATCGAGGAATTGCAGGGATTAGAAAGAATTATCTTTGTTCTAAGGAAATTTCAGCTAAAAAAAACGACACCGAAAAAAACGACAGGCCGCGGGTTGAAAAAATGGTCAAAATTTGAAGGCCGTCAGAACTTCCCCAAAACCTGATAAAATGACAACGGGGTGGGTATTAATCGAGAAATTGCAGAGATTAGAAAGAATTATCGTTGTTCCAAAGAAATTTCAGCTCCAGAGGTTACGCCCAAAAACCGAAAAAAACGACAGCCCGCGGGGTGAAAAAATGGTCAAAATTTAAAGGCCGTCAGATCTTCCCCAAAACCTGATAAAATGACAACGGGGTGGGTATTAATCGAGAAATTGCAGAGATTAGAAAGAATTATCGTTGTTCCAAAGAAATTTCAGCTCCAGAGGTTACGCCCAAAAACCGAAAAAAACGACAGCCCGCGGGGTGAAAAAATGGTCAAAATTTAAAGGCCGTCAGATCTTCCCCAAAACCTGATAAAATGACAACGGGGTGGGTATTAATCGAGAAATTGCAGAGATTAGAAAGAATTATCTTTGTTCTAAAGAAATTTCAGCTCCGGAGGTCACGCCCAAAACCCGAAAAAAACGACAGGCCGCGGGTTGAAAAAATGGTCAAAATTTAAAGGCCGTCAGATCTTCCGCAAAATCTGATAAAATGACAACGGGGTGGGTATTAATCAAGAATTTGCAGAGATTAGAAAGAATTATCGTTGTTCCAAAGAAATTTCAGCTCCGGAGGTCACGCCCAAAACCCGAAAAAAAACGACAGCCCGCGGGGTGAAAAAATGGTCAAAATTTAAAGGCCGTCAGATCTTCCCCAAAACCTGATAAAATGACAAAGGGGTGGGTATTAATCGAGGAATTGCAGAGATTAGAAAGAATTATCTTTGTTCCAAGGAAATTTCAGCTCCGGAGGCTACCGAAAAAAACGACAGGCCGCGGGTTGAAAAAATGGTCAAAATTTGAAGGGGGTCAGATCTTCCCCAAAACCTGATAAAATGACAACGGGGTGGGTATTAATCGAGGAATTGCAGAGATTAGAAAGAATTATCTTTGTTCCAAGGAAATTTCAGCTCCGGAGTTTAGGCCGAAAACCCGAAAAAAACGACAGGCCGCGGGTTGAAAAAATGGTCAAAATTTAAAGGCCGTCAGAACTTCCCCAAAACCTGATAAAATGACAAAGGGGTGGGTATTAATCGAGAAATTGCAGAGATTAGAAAGAATTATCTTTGTTCCAAAGAAATTTCAGCTCCAGAGGTTACGCCAAAAATCAGAAAAAAACGACAGGCCCGGGGTTGAAAAAATGGTCAAAATTTAAAGGCCTTCAGATCTTCCCCAAAACCTGATAAAATGACAACGGGGTGGGTATTAATCGAGAAATTGCAGAGATTAGAAAGAATTATCTTTGTTCCAAAGAAATTTCAGCTCCGGAGGTCACCTCCAAAACCTGAAAAAAACGACAGCCGGAGGGGTGAAAAAATGGTCAAAATTTAAAGGCTGTCAGATCTTCCCCAAAACCTGATAAAATGACAACGGGGTGGGTATTAATCGAGAAATTGCAGAGATTAGAAAGAATTATCGTTGTTCCAAAGAAATTTCAGCTCCAGAGGTTACGCCCAAAAACCGAAAAAAACGACAGCCGGCGGGGTGAAAAAATGGTCAAAATTTAAAGGCCGTCAGATCTTCCGCAAAATCTGATAAAATGACAACGGGGTGGGTATTAATCAAGAATTTGCAGAGATTAGAAAGAATTATCGTTGTTCCAAAGAAATTTCAGCTCCGGAGGTCACGCCCAAAACCCGAAAAAAAACGACAGCCCGCGGGGTGAAAAAATGGTCAAAATTTAAAGGCCGTCAGATCTTCCCCAAAACCTGATAAAATGACAAAGGGGTGGGTATTAATCGAGGAATTGCAGAGATTAGAAAGAATTATCTTTGTTCCAAGGAAATTTCAGCTCCGGAGGCTACCGAAAAAAACGACAGGCCGCGGGTTGAAAAAATGGTCAAAATTTGAAGGGCGTCAGATCTTCCCCAAAACCTGATAAAATGACAACGGGGTGGGTATTAATCGAGGAATTGCAGAGATTAGAAAGAATTATCTTTGTTCCAAGGAAATTTCAGCTCCGGAGTTTAGGCCGAAAACCCGAAAAAAACGACAGGCCGCGGGTTGAAAAAATGGTCAAAATTTAAAGGCCGTCAGAACTTCCCCAAAACCTGATAAAATGACAAAGGGGTGGGTATTAATCGAGAAATTGCAGAGATTAGAAAGAATTATCTTTGTTCCAAAGAAATTTCAGCTCCAGAGGTTACGCCAAAAATCAGAAAAAAACGACAGGCCCGGGGTTGAAAAAATGGTCAAAATTTAAAGGCCTTCAGATCTTCCCCAAAACCTGATAAAATGACAACGGGGTGGGTATTAATCGAGAAATTGCAGAGATTAGAAAGAATTATCTTTGTTCCAAAGAAATTTCAGCTCCGGAGGTCACCTCCAAAACCTGAAAAAAACGACAGCCGGAGGGGTGAAAAAATGGTCAAAATTTAAAGGCTGTCAGATCTTCCCCAAAACCTGATAAAATGACAACGGGGTGGGTATTAATCGAGAAATTGCAGAGATTAGAAAGAATTATCGTTGTTCCAAAGAAATTTCAGCTCCAGAGGTTACGCCCAAAAACCGAAAAAAACGACAGCCGGCGGGGTGAAAAAATGGTCAAAATTTAAAGGCTGTCAGATCTTCCCCAAAACCTGATAAAATGACAACGGGGTGGGTATTAATCGAGAAATTGCAGAGATTAGAAAGAATTATCGTTGTTCCAAAGAAATTTCAGCTCCAGAGGTTACGCCCAAAAACCGAAAAAAACGACAGCCCGCGGGGTGAAAAAATGGTCAAAATTTAAAGGCCGTCAGATCTTCCCCAAAACCTGATAAAATGACAACGGGGTGGGTATTAATCGAGAAATTGCAGAGATTAGAATGAATTATCGTTGTTCCAAAGAAATTTCAGCTCCAGAGGTTACGCCCAAAAACCGAAAAAAAAGACAGCCCGCGGGGTGAAAAAATGGTCAAAATTTAAAGGCCGTCAGATCTTCCCCAAAACCTGATAAAATGACAACGGGGTGGGTATTAATCGAGAAATTGCAGAGATTAGAAAGAATTATCTTTGTTCTAAAGAAATTTCAGCTCCGGAGGTCACGCCCAAAACCTGAAAAAAACGACAGGCCCCGGGTTGAAAAAATGGTCAAAATTTAAAGGCCGTCAGATCTTCCGCAAAATCTGATAAAATGACAACGGGGTGGGTATTAATCAAGAATTTGCAGAGATTAGAAAGAATTATCGTTGTTCCAAAGAAATTTCAGCTCCGGAGGTCACGCCCAAAACCCGAAAAAAAACGACAGGCCGCGGGTTGAAAAAATGGTCAAAATTTGAAGGGCGTCAGATCTTCCCCAAAACCTGATAAAATGACAACGGGGTGGGTATTAATCGAGGAATTGCAGAGATTAGAAAGAATTATCTTTGTTCCAAGGAAATTTCAGCTCCGGAGTTTAGGCCGAAAACCCGAAAAAAACGACAGGCCGCGGGTTGAAAAAATGGTCAAAATTTGAAGGGCGTCAGATCTTCCCCAAAACCTGATAAAATGACAACGGGGTGGGTATTAATCGAGGAATTGCAGAGATTAGAAAGAATTATCTTTGTTCTAAGGAAATTTCAGCTAAAAAAAACAACACCGAAAAAAACGACAGGCCGCGGGTTGAAAAAATGGTCAAAATTTGAAGGGCGTCAGAACTTCCCCAAAACCTGATAAAATGACAATGGGATGGGTATTAATCGAGAAATTGCAGAGATCAGAAAGAATTATCTTTGTTCCAAGGAAATTTCAGCTCCGGAGGATAGGCCGAAAAACCGAAAAAAAAGACAGGCCGCGGGTTGAAAAAATGGTCAAAATTTAAAGGCCGTCAGATCTTCCGCCCAAAAACCTGATAAAATGACAACGGGGTGGGTATTAATCAAGAATTTGCAGAGATTAGAAAGAATTATCGTTGTTCCAAAGAAATTTCAGCTCTGGAGGTCACGCCCAAAACCCGAAAAAAAACGACAGCCCGCGGGTTGAAAAAATGGTCAAAATTTAAAGGCCGTCAGAACTTCCCCAAAACCTGATAAAATGACAAAGGGGTGGGTATTAATCGAGAAATTGCAGAGATTAGAAAGAATTATCTTTGTTCCAAAGAAATTTCAGCTCCAGAGGTTACGCCAAAAATCAGAAAAAAACGACAGGCCCGGGGTTGAAAAAATGGTCAAAATTTAAAGGCCTTCAGATCTTCCCCAAAACCTGATAAAATGACAACGGGGTGGGTATTAATCGAGAAATTGCAGAGATTAGAAAGAATTATCTTTGTTCCAAAGAAATTTCAGCTCCGGAGGTCACCTCCAAAACCTGAAAAAAACGACAGCCGGAGGGGTGAAAAAATGGTCAAAATTTAAAGGCTGTCAGATCTTCCCCAAAACCTGATAAAATGACAACGGGGTGGGTATTAATCGAGAAATTGCAGAGATTAGAAAGAATTATCGTTGTTCCAAAGAAATTTCAGCTCCAGAGGTTACGCCCAAAAACCGAAAAAAACGACAGCCGGCGGGGTGAAAAAATGGTCAAAATTTAAAGGCTGTCAGATCTTCCCCAAAACCTGATAAAATGACAACGGGGTGGGTATTAATCGAGAAATTGCAGAGATTAGAAAGAATTATCTTTGTTCTAAAGAAATTTCAGCTCCGGAGGTCACGCCCAAAACCCGAAAAAAACGACAGGCCCCGGGTTGAAAAAATGGTCAAAATTTAAAGGCCGTCAGATCTTCCGCAAAATCTGATAAAATGACAACGGGGTGGGTATTAATCAAGAATTTGCAGAGATTAGAAAGAATTATCGTTGTTCCAAAGAAATTTCAGCTCCGGAGGTCACGCCCAAAACCCGAAAAAAAACGACAGGCCGCGGGTTGAAAAAATGGTCAAAATTTGAAGGGCGTCAGATCTTCCCCAAAACCTGATAAAATGACAACGGGGTGGGTATTAATCGAGGAATTGCAGAGATTAGAAAGAATTATCTTTGTTCCAAGGAAATTTCAGCTCCGGAGTTTAGGCCGAAAACCCGAAAAAAACGACAGGCCGCGGGTTGAAAAAATGGTCAAAATTTGAAGGGCGTCAGATCTTCCCCAAAACCTGATAAAATGACAACGGGGTGGGTATTAATCGAGAAATTGCAGAGATTAGAAAGAATTATCTTTGTTCCAAAGAAATTTCAGCTCCGGAGGTCACCTCCAAAACCTGAAAAAAACGACAGCCGGAGGGGTGAAAAAATGGTCAAAATTTAAAGGCTGTCAGATCTTCCCCAAAACCTGATAAAATGACAACGGGGTGGGTATTAATCGAGAAATTGCAGAGATTAGAAAGAATTATCGTTGTTCCAAAGAAATTTCAGCTCCAGAGGTTACGCCCAAAAACCGAAAAAAACGACAGCCGGCGGGGTGAAAAAATGGTCAAAATTTAAAGGCTGTCAGATCTTCCCCAAAACCTGATAAAATGACAACGGGGTGGGTATTAATCGAGAAATTGCAGAGATTAGAATGAATTATCGTTGTTCCAAAGAAATTTCAGCTCAAGAGGTTACGCCCAAAAACCGAAAAAAAAGACAGCCCGCGGGGTGAAAAAATGGTCAAAATTTAAAGGCCGTCAGATCTTCCCCAAAACCTGATAAAATGACAACGGGGTGGGTATTAATCGAGAAATTGCAGAGATTAGAAAGAATTATCTTTGTTCTAAAGAAATTTCAGCTCCGGAGGTCACGCCCAAAACCCGAAAAAAACGACAGGCCCCGGGTTGAAAAAATGGTCAAAATTTAAAGGCCGTCAGATCTTCCGCAAAATCTGATAAAATGACAACGGGGTGGGTATTAATCAAGAATTTGCAGAGATTAGAAAGAATTATCGTTGTTCCAAAGAAATTTCAGCTCCGGAGGTCACGCCCAAAACCCGAAAAAAAACGACAGGCCGCGGGTTGAAAAAATGGTCAAAATTTGAAGGGCGTCAGATCTTCCCCAAAACCTGATAAAATGACAACGGGGTGGGTATTAATCGAGGAATTGCAGAGATTAGAAAGAATTATCTTTGTTCCAAGGAAATTTCAGCTCCGGAGTTTAGGCCGAAAACCCGAAAAAAACGACAGGCCGCGGGTTGAAAAAATGGTCAAAATTTGAAGGGCGTCAGATCTTCCCCAAAACCTGATAAAATGACAACGGGGTGGGTATTAATCGAGGAATTGCAGAGATTAGAAAGAATTATCTTTGTTCTAAGGAAATTTCAGCTAAAAAAAACGACACCGAAAAAAACGACAGGCCGCGGGTTGAAAAAATGGTCAAAATTTGAAGGGCGTCAGATCTTCCCCAAAACCTGATAAAATGACAACGGGGTGGGTATTAATCGAGGAATTGCAGAGATTAGAAAGAATTATCTTTGTTCCAAGGAAATTTCAGCTCCGGAGGTTAGGCCGAAAACCCGAAAAAAACGACAGGCCGCGGGTAGAAAAAATGGTCAAAATTTGAAGGGCGTCAGATCTTCCCCAAAACCTGATAAAATGACAACGGGGTGGGTATTAATCGAGGAATTGCAGGGATTAGAAAGAATTATCTTTGTTCTAAGGAAATTTCAGGTAAAAAAAACGACACCGAAAAAAACGACAGGCCGCGGGTTTAAAAAATGGTCAAAATTTGAAGGGCGTCAGATCTTCCCCAAAACCTGATAAAATGACAACGGGGTGGGTATTAATCGAGGAATTGCAGAGATTAGAAAGAATTATCTTTGTTCCAAGGAAATTTCAGCTCCGGAGGATAGGCCGAAAACCCGAAAAAAACGACAGGCCGCGGGTTGAAAAAATTGTCAAAATTTGAAGGGCGTCAGATCTTCCCCAAAACCTGATGAAATGACAACGGGGTGGGTATTAATCGAGAAATTGCAGAGATTAGAAAGAATTATCTTTGTTCCAAAGAAATTTCAGCTCCGGAGATCACGCCCAAAACCCGAAAAAAACGACAGGCCCCGGGTTGAAAAAATGGTCAAAATTTGAAGGGCGTCAGATCTTCCCCAAAACCTGATAAAATGACAACGGGGTGGGTATTAATCGAGGAATTGCAGGGATTAGAAAGAATTATCTTTGTTCTAAGGAAATTTCAGCTAAAAAAAACGACACCGAAAAAAACGACAGGCCGCGGGTTGAAAAAATGGTCAAAATTTGAAGGCCGTCAGAACTTCCCCAAAACCTGATAAAATGACAACGGGGTGGGTATTAATCGAGAAATTGCAGAGATTAGAAAGAATTATCGTTGTTCCAAAGAAATTTCAGCTCCAGAGGTTACGCCCAAAAACCGAAAAAAACGACAGCCCGCGGGGTGAAAAAATGGTCAAAATTTAAAGGCTGTCAGATCTTCCCCAAAACCTGATAAAATGACAACGGGGTGGGTATTAATCGAGAAATTGCAGAGATTAGAAAGAATTATCGTTGTTCCAAAGAAATTTCAGCTCCAGAGGTTACGCCCAAAAACCGAAAAAAACGACAGCCCGCGGGGTGAAAAAATGGTCAAAATTTAAAGGCCGTCAGATCTTCCCCAAAACCTGATAAAATGACAACGGGGTGGGTATTAATCGAGAAATTGCAGAGATTAGAAAGAATTATCTTTGTTCTAAAGAAATTTCAGCTCCGGAGGTCACGCCCAAAACCCGAAAAAAACGACAGGCCGCGGGTTGAAAAAATGGTCAAAATTTAAAGGCCGTCAGATCTTCCGCAAAATCTGATAAAATGACAACGGGGTGGGTATTAATCAAGAATTTGCAGAGATTAGAAAGAATTATCGTTGTTCCAAAGAAATTTCAGCTCCGGAGGTCACGCCCAAAACCCGAAAAAAAACGACAGCCCGCGGGGTGAAAAAATGGTCAAAATTTAAAGGCCGTCAGATCTTCCCCAAAACCTGATAAAATGACAACGGGGTGGGTATTAATCGAGGAATTGCAGAGATTAGAAAGAATTATCTTTGTTCCAAGGAAATTTCAGCTCCGGAGGCTACCGAAAAAAACGACAGGCCGCGGGTTGAAAAAATGGTCAAAATTTGAAGGGCGTCAGATCTTCCCCAAAACCTGATAAAATGACAACGGGGTGGGTATTAATCGAGGAATTGCAGAGATTAGAAAGAATTATCTTTGTTCCAAGGAAATTTCAGCTCCGGAGTTTAGGCCGAAAACCCGAAAAAAACGACAGGCCGCGGGTTGAAAAAATGGTCAAAATTTAAAGGCCGTCAGAACTTCCCCAAAACCTGATAAAATGACAAAGGGGTGGGTATTAATCGAGAAATTGCAGAGATTAGAAAGAATTATCTTTGTTCCAAAGAAATTTCAGCTCCAGAGGTTACGCCAAAAATCAGAAAAAAACGACAGGCCCGGGGTTGAAAAAATGGTCAAAATTTAAAGGCCTTCAGATCTTCCCCAAAACCTGATAAAATGACAACGGGGTGGGTATTAATCGAGAAATTGCAGAGATTAGAAAGAATTATCTTTGTTCCAAAGAAATTTCAGCTCCGGAGGTCACCTCCAAAACCTGAAAAAAACGACAGCCGGAGGGGTGAAAAAATGGTCAAAATTTAAAGGCTGTCAGATCTTCCCCAAAACCTGATAAAATGACAACGGGGTGGGTATTAATCGAGAAATTGCAGAGATTAGAAAGAATTATCGTTGTTCCAAAGAAATTTCAGCTCCAGAGGTTACGCCCAAAAACCGAAAAAAACGACAGCCGGCGGGGTGAAAAAATGGTCAAAATTTAAAGGCCGTCAGATCTTCCGCAAAATCTGATAAAATGACAACGGGGTGGGTATTAATCAAGAATTTGCAGAGATTAGAAAGAATTATCGTTGTTCCAAAGAAATTTCAGCTCCGGAGGTCACGCCCAAAACCCGAAAAAAAAACGACAGCCCGCGGGGTGAAAAATGGTCAAAATTTAAAGGCCGTCAGATCTTCCCCAAAACCTGATAAAATGACAAAGGGGTGGGTATTAATCGAGGAATTGCAGAGATTAGAAAGAATTATCTTTGTTCCAAGGAAATTTCAGCTCCGGAGGCTACCGAAAAAAACGACAGCCGCGGGTTGAAAAAATGGTCAAAATTTGAAGGGCGTCAGATCTTCCCCAAAACCTGATAAAATGACAACGGGGTGGGTATTAATCGAGGAATTGCAGAGATTAGAAAGAATTATCTTTGTTCCAAGGAAATTTCAGCTCCGGAGTTTAGGCCGAAAACCCGAAAAAAACGACAGGCCGCGTGTTGAAAAAATGGTCAAAATTTAAAGGCCGTCAGAACTTCCCCAAAACCTGATAAAATGACAAAGGGGTGGGTATTAATCGAGAAATTGCAGAGATTAGAAAGAATTATCTTTGTTCCAAAGAAATTTCAGCTCCAGAGGTTACGCCAAAAATCAGAAAAAAACGACAGGCCCGGGGTTGAAAAAATGGTCAAAATTTAAAGGCCTTCAGATCTTCCCCCAAAACCTGATAAAATGACAACGGGGTGGGTATTAATCGAGAAATTGCAGAGATTAGAAAGAATTATCTTTGTTCCAAAGAAATTTCAGCTCCGGAGGTCACCTCCAAAACCTGAAAAAAACGACAGCCGGAGGGGTGAAAAAATGGTCAAAATTTAAAGGCTGTCAGATCTTCCCCAAAACCTGATAAAATGACAACGGGGTGGGTATTAATCGAGAAATTGCAGAGATTAGAAAGAATTATCGTTGTTCCAAAGAAATTTCAGCTCCAGAGGTTACGCCCAAAAACCGAAAAAAACGACAGCCGGCGGGGTGAAAAAATGGTCAAAATTTAAAGGCTGTCAGATCTTCCCCAAAACCTGATAAAATGACAACGGGGTGGGTATTAATCGAGAAATTGCAGAGATTAGAAAGAATTATCGTTGTTCCAAAGAAATTTCAGCTCCAGAGGTTACGCCCAAAAACCGAAAAAAACGACAGCCCGCGGGGTGAAAAAATGGTCAAAATTTAAAGGCCGTCAGATCTTCCCCAAAACCTGATAAAATGACAACGGGGTGGGTATTAATCGAGAAATTGCAGAGATTAGAATGAATTATCGTTGTTCCAAAGAAATTTCAGCTCCAGAGGTTACGCCCAAAAACCGAAAAAAAAGACAGCCCGCGGGGTGAAAAAATGGTCAAAATTTAAAGGCCGTCAGATCTTCCCCAAAACCTGATAAAATGACAACGGGGTGGGTATTAATCGAGAAATTGCAGAGATTAGAAAGAATTATCTTTGTTCTAAAGAAATTTCAGCTCCGGAGGTCACGCCCAAAACCCGAAAAAAACGACAGGCCCCGGGTTGAAAAAATGGTCAAAATTTAAAGGCCGTCAGATCTTCCGCAAAATCTGATAAAATGACAACGGGGTGGGTATTAATCAAGAATTTGCAGAGATTAGAAAGAATTATCGTTGTTCCAAAGAAATTTCAGCTCCGGAGGTCACGCCCAAAACCCGAAAAAAAACGACAGGCCGCGGGTTGAAAAAATGGTCAAAATTTGAAGGGCGTCAGATCTTCCCCAAAACCTGATAAAATGACAACGGGGTGGGTATTAATCGAGGAATTGCAGAGATTAGAAAGAATTATCTTTGTTCCAAGGAAATTTCAGCTCCGGAGTTTAGGCCGAAAACCCGAAAAAAACGACAGGCCGCGGGTTGAAAAAATGGTCAAAATTTGAAGGGCGTCAGATCTTCCCCAAAACCTGATAAAATGACAACGGGGTGGGTATTAATCGAGGAATTGCAGAGATTAGAAAGAATTATCTTTGTTCTAAGGAAATTTCAGCTAAAAAAAACAACACCGAAAAAAACGACAGGCCGCGGGTTGAAAAAATGGTCAAAATTTGAAGGGCGTCAGAACTTCCCCAAAACCTGATAAAATGACAATGGGATGGGTATTAATCGAGAAATTGCAGAGATCAGAAAGAATTATCTTTGTTCCAAGGAAATTTCAGCTCCGGAGGATAGGCCGAAAAACCGAAAAAAAAGACAGGCCGCGGGTTGAAAAAATGGTCAAAATTTAAAGGCCGTCAGATCTTCCGCCCAAAAACCTGATAAAATGACAACGGGGTGGGTATTAATCAAGAATTTGCAGAGATTAGAAAGAATTATCGTTGTTCCAAAGAAATTTCAGCTCTGGAGGTCACGCCCAAAACCCGAAAAAAAACGACAGCCCGCGGGTTGAAAAAATGGTCAAAATTTAAAGGCCGTCAGAACTTCCCCAAAACCTGATAAAATGACAAAGGGGTGGGTATTAATCGAGAAATTGCAGAGATTAGAAAGAATTATCTTTGTTCCAAAGAAATTTCAGCTCCAGAGGTTACGCCAAAAATCAGAAAAAAACGACAGGCCCGGGGTTGAAAAAATGGTCAAAATTTAAAGGCCTTCAGATCTTCCCCAAAACCTGATAAAATGACAACGGGGTGGGTATTAATCGAGAAATTGCAGAGATTAGAAAGAATTATCTTTGTTCCAAAGAAATTTCAGCTCCGGAGGTCACCTCCAAAACCTGAAAAAAACGACAGCCGGAGGGGTGAAAAAATGGTCAAAATTTAAAGGCTGTCAGATCTTCCCCAAAACCTGATAAAATGACAACGGGGTGGGTATTAATCGAGAAATTGCAGAGATTAGAAAGAATTATCGTTGTTCCAAAGAAATTTCAGCTCCAGAGGTTACGCCCAAAAACCGAAAAAAACGACAGCCGGCGGGGTGAAAAAATGGTCAAAATTTAAAGGCTGTCAGATCTTCCCCAAAACCTGATAAAATGACAACGGGGTGGGTATTAATCGAGAAATTGCAGAGATTAGAAAGAATTATCGTTGTTCCAAAGAAATTTCAGCTCCAGAGGTTACGCCCAAAAACCGAAAAAAACGACAGCCCGCGGGGTGAAAAAATGGTCAAAATTTAAAGGCCGTCAGATCTTCCCCGAAACCTGATAAAATGACAACGGGGTGGGTATTAATCGAGAAATTGCAGAGATTAGAATGAATTATCGTTGTTCCAAAGAAATTTCAGCTCCAGAGGTTACGCCCAAAAACCGAAAAAAAAGACAGCCCGCGGGGTGAAAAAATGGTCAAAATTTAAAGGCCGTCAGATCTTCCCCAAAACCTGATAAAATGACAACGGGGTGGGTATTAATCGAGAAATTGCAGAGATTAGAAAGAATTATCTTTGTTCTAAAGAAATTTCAGCTCCGGAGGTCACGCCCAAAACCCGAAAAAAACGACAGGCCCCGGGTTGAAAAAATGGTCAAAATTTAAAGGCCGTCAGATCTTCCGCAAAATCTGATAAAATGACAACGGGGTGGGTATTAATCAAGAATTTGCAGAGATTAGAAAGAATTATCGTTGTTCCAAAGAAATTTCAGCTCCGGAGGTCACGCCCAAAACCCGAAAAAAAACGACAGGCCGCGGGTTGAAAAAATGGTCAAAATTTGAAGGGCGTCAGATCTTCCCCAAAACCTGATAAAATGACAACGGGGTGGGTATTAATCGAGGAATTGCAGAGATTAGAAAGAATTATCTTTGTTCCAAGGAAATTTCAGCTCCGGAGTTTAGGCCGAAAACCCGAAAAAAACGACAGGCCGCGGGTTGAAAAAATGGTCAAAATTTGAAGGGCGTCAGATCTTCCCCAAAACCTGATAAAATGACAACGGGGTGGGTATTAATCGAGGAATTGCAGAGATTAGAAAGAATTATCTTTGTTCTAAGGAAATTTCAGCTAAAAAAAACAACACCGAAAAAAACGACAGGCCGCGGGTTGAAAAAATGGTCAAAATTTGAAGGGCGTCAGAACTTCCCCAAAACCTGATAAAATGACAATGGGATGGGTATTAATCGAGAAATTGCAGAGATCAGAAAGAATTATCTTTGTTCCAAGGAAATTTCAGCTCCGGAGGATAGGCCGAAAAACCGAAAAAAAAGACAGGCCGCGGGTTGAAAAAATGGTCAAAATTTAAAGGCCGTCAGATCTTCCGCCCAAAAACCTGATAAAATGACAACGGGGTGGGTATTAATCAAGAATTTGCAGAGATTAGAAAGAATTATCGTTGTTCCAAAGAAATTTCAGCTCTGGAGGTCACGCCCAAAACCCGAAAAAAAACGACAGCCCGCGGGTTGAAAAAATGGTCAAAATTTAAAGGCCGTCAGAACTTCCCCAAAACCTGATAAAATGACAAAGGGGTGGGTATTAATCGAGAAATTGCAGAGATTAGAAAGAATTATCTTTGTTCCAAAGAAATTTCAGCTCCAGAGGTTACGCCAAAAATCAGAAAAAAACGACAGGCCCGGGGTTGAAAAAATGGTCAAAATTTAAAGGCCTTCAGATCTTCCCCAAAACCTGATAAAATGACAACGGGGTGGGTATTAATCGAGAAATTGCAGAGATTAGAAAGAATTATCTTTGTTCCAAAGAAATTTCAGCTCCGGAGGTCACCTCCAAAACCTGAAAAAAACGACAGCCGGAGGGGTGAAAAAATGGTCAAAATTTAAAGGCTGTCAGATCTTCCCCAAAACCTGATAAAATGACAACGGGGTGGGTATTAATCGAGAAATTGCAGAGATTAGAAAGAATTATCGTTGTTCCAAAGAAATTTCAGCTCCAGAGGTTACGCCCAAAAACCGAAAAAAACGACAGCCGGCGGGGTGAAAAAATGGTCAAAATTTAAAGGCTGTCAGATCTTCCCCAAAACCTGATAAAATGACAACGGGGTGGGTATTAATCGAGAAATTGCAGAGATTAGAAAGAATTATCGTTGTTCCAAAGAAATTTCAGCTCCAGAGGTTACGCCCAAAAACCGAAAAAAACGACAGCCCGCGGGGTGAAAAAATGGTCAAAATTTAAAGGCCGTCAGATCTTCCCCAAAACCTGATAAAATGACAACGGGGTGGGTATTAATCGAGAAATTGCAGAGATTAGAATGAATTATCGTTGTTCCAAAGAAATTTCAGCTCCAGAGGTTACGCCCAAAAACCGAAAAAAAAGACAGCCCGCGGGGTGAAAAAATGGTCAAAATTTAAAGGCCGTCAGATCTTCCCCAAAACCTGATAAAATGACAACGGGGTGGGTATTAATCGAGAAATTGCAGAGATTAGAAAGAATTATCTTTGTTCTAAAGAAATTTCAGCTCCGGAGGTCACGCCCAAAACCCGAAAAAAACGACAGGCCCCGGGTTGAAAAAATGGTCAAAATTTAAAGGCCGTCAGATCTTCCGCAAAATCTGATAAAATGACAACGGGGTGGGTATTAATCAAGAATTTGCAGAGATTAGAAAGAATTATCGTTGTTCCAAAGAAATTTCAGCTCCGGAGGTCACGCCCAAAACCCGAAAAAAAACGACAGGCCGCGGGTTGAAAAAATGGTCAAAATTTGAAGGGCGTCAGATCTTCCCCAAAACCTGATAAAATGACAACGGGGTGGGTATTAATCGAGGAATTGCAGAGATTAGAAAGAATTATCTTTGTTCCAAGGAAATTTCAGCTCCGGAGGTCACGCCCAAAACCCGAAAAAAACGACAGGCCGCGGGTTGAAAAAATGGTCAAAATTTGAAGGGCGTCAGATCTTCCCCAAAACCTGATAAAATGACAACGGGGTGGGTATTAATCGAGGAATTGCAGAGATTAGAAAGAATTATCTTTGTTCTAAGGAAATTTCAGCTAAAAAAAACAACACCGAAAAAAACGACAGGCCGCGGGTTGAAAAAATGGTCAAAATTTGAAGGGCGTCAGATCTTCCCCAAAACCTGATAAAATGACAACGGGGTGGGTATTAATCGAGGAATTGCAGAGATTAGAAAGAATTATCTTTGTTCTAAGGAAATTTCAGCTAAAAAAAACGACACCGAAAAAAACGACAGGCCGCGGGTTGAAAAAATGGTCAAAATTTGAAGGGCGTCAGATCTTCCCCAAAACCTGATAAAATGACAACGGGGTGGGTATTAATCGAGGAATTGCAGAGATTAGAAAGAATTATCTTTGTTCCAAGGAAATTTCAGCTCCGGAGGTTAGGCCGAAAACCCGAAAAAAACGACAGGCCGCGGGGAGAAAAAATGGTCAAAATTTGAAGGGCGTCAGATCTTCCCCAAAACCTGATAAAATGACAACGGGGTGGGTATTAATCGAGGAATTGCAGGGATTAGAAAGAATTATCTTTGTTCTAAGGAAATTTCAGGTAAAAAAAACGACACCGAAAAAAACGACAGGCCGCGGGTTTAAAAAATGGTCAAAATTTGAAGGGCGTCAGATCTTCCCCAAAACCTGATAAAATGACAACGGGGTGGGTATTAATCGAGGAATTGCAGAGATTAGAAAGAATTATCTTTGTTCCAAGGAAATTTCAGCTCCGGAGGATAGGCCGAAAACCCGAAAAAAACGACAGGCCGCGGGTTGAAAAAATTGTCAAAATTTGAAGGGCGTCAGATCTTCCCCAAAACCTGATGAAATGACAACGGGGTGGGTATTAATCGAGAAATTGCAGAGATTAGAAAGAATTATCTTTGTTCCAAAGAAATTTCAGCTCCGGAGGTCACCTCCAAAACCTGAAAAAAACGACAGCCGGCGGGGTGAAAAAATGGTCAAAATTTAAAGGCTGTCAGATCTTCCCCAAAACCTGATAAAATGACAACGGGGTGGGTATTAATCGAGAAATTGCAGAGATTAGAAAGAATTATCTTTGTTCCAAAGAAATTTCAGCTCCGGAGATCACGCCCAAAACCCGAAAAAAACGACAGGCCCCGGGTTGAAAAAATGGTCAAAATTTAAAGGCCGTCAGATCTTCCCCAAAACCTGATAAAATGACAACGGGGTGGGTATTAATCAAGAATTTGCAGAGATTAGAAAGAATTATCGTTGTTCCAAAGAAATTTCAGCTCCGGAGGTCACGCCCAAAACCCGAAAAAAAACGACAGCCCGCGGGGTGAAAAAATGGTCAAAATTTAAAGGCCGTCAGAACTTCCCCAAAACCTGATAAAATGACAAAGGGGTGGGTATTAATCGAGAAATTGCAGAGATTAGAAAGAATTATCTTTGTTCCAAAGAAATTTCAGCTCCAGAGGTTACGCCAAAAATCAGAAAAAAACGACAGGCCCGGAGTTGAAAAAATGGTCAAAATTTAAAGGCCTTCAGATCTTCCCCAAAACCTGATAAAATGACAACGGGGTGGGTATTAATCGAGAAATTGCAGAGATTAGAAAGAATTATCGTTGTTCCAAAGAAATTTCAGCTCCAGAGGTTACGCCCAAAAACCGAAAAAAAACGACAGCCCGCGGGGTGAAAAAATGGTCAAAATTTAAAGGCTGTCAGATCTTCCCCAAAACCTGATAAAATGACAACGGGGTGGGTATTAATCGAGAAATTGGAGAGATTATAAAGAATTATCGTTGTTCCAAAGAAATTTCAGCTCCAGAGGTTACGCCCAAAAACCGAAAAAAACGACAGCCCGCGGGTTGAAAAAATGGTCAAAATTTAAAGGCCGTCAGATCTTCCCCAAAACAAGATAAAATGACAACGGGGTGGGTGTTAATCGAGAAATTGCAAAGATTAGAAAGAATTATCTTTGTTCCAAAGAAATTTCAGCTCCGGAGGTTACGCCAAAAATCAGAAAAAAACGACAGGCCCCGAGTTGAAAAAATGGTCAAAATTTAAAGGCCGTCAGATCTTCCCCAAAACATGATAAAATGACAACGGGGTGGGTATTAATCGAGAAATTGCAGAGATTAGAAAGAATTATCTTTGTTCCAAAGAAATTTCAGCTCCGGAGGTCACCTCCAAAACCCGAAAAAAAACGACAGCCGGCGGGGTGAGAAAATGGTCAAAATTTAAAGGCCGTCAGATCTTCCCCAAAACCTGATAAAATGACAACGGGGTGGGTATTAATTGAGAAATTGCAGAGATTAGAAAGAATTATCTTTGTTCCAAAGAAATTTCAGCTCCAGAGGTTATGCCAAAAATCAGAAAAAACGAAAGGCCCCGGGTTGAAAAAATGGT
The DNA here is from genome assembly GCA_029490765.1 of Euthynnus affinis. Lineage (NCBI taxonomy): Eukaryota > Metazoa > Chordata > Actinopteri > Scombriformes > Scombridae > Euthynnus > Euthynnus affinis. The sequence goes on from CM055859.1 coordinate 298,742, forward strand.
CAAAATTTAAAGGCCGTCAGATCTTCCCCAAAACCTGATAAAATGACAACGGGGTGGGTATTAATCGAGAAATTGCAGAGATTAGAAAGAATTATCTTTGTTCCAAAGAAATTTCAGCTCCAGAGTTCACGCCCAAAACCTGAAAAAAACGACAGCCGGCGGGGTGAAAAAATGGTCAAAATTTAAAGGCAGTCAGATCTTCCCCAAAACCTGATAAAATGACAACGGGGTGGGTATTAATCGAGAAATTGCAGAGATTAGAAAGAATTATCTTTGTTCCAAAGAAATTTCAGCTCCAGAGGTTACGCCAAAAATCAGAAAAAAACAAAGGCCCCGGGTTGAAAAAATGGTCAAAATTTAAAGGCCGTCAGATCTTCCCCAAAACCTGATAAAATGACAACGGGGTGGGTATTAATCGAGAAATTGCAGAGATTAGAAAGAATTATCTTTGTTCCAAAGAAATTTCAGCTCCGGAGGTCACCTCCAAAACCCGAAAAAAAACGACAGCCCGCGGGGTGAAAAAATGGTCAAAATTTAAAGGCCGTCAGAACTTCCCCAAAACCTGATAAAATGACAACGGGGTGGGTATTAATCGAGAAATTGCAGAGATTAGAAAGAATTATCTTTGTTCCAAAGAAATTTCAGCTCCGGAGATCACGCCCAAAACCCGAAAAAAAACGACAGCCCGCGGGGTGAAAAAATGGTCAAAATTTAAAGGCCGTCAGAACTTCCCCAAAACCTGAAAAAAATGACAACGGGGTGGGTGTTAATCGAGAAATTGCAGAGATTAGAAAGAATTATCTTTGTTCCAAAGAAATTTCAGCTCCGGAGGTCACGCCCAAAACCTGAAAAAAAACGACAGCCCGCGGGGTGAAAAAATGGTCAAAATTTAAAGGCCGTCAGAACTTCCCCAAAACCTGATAAAATGACAACGGGGTGGGTGTTAATCGAGAAACTGCAGAGATTAGAAAGAATTATCTTTGTTCCAAAGAAATTTCAGCTCCGGAGGTTACGCCAAAAATCAGAAAAAAACGAAAGGCCCCGGGTCGAAAAAATTGTCAAAATTTAAAGGCCGTCAGATCTTCCCCAAAACCTGATAAAATGACAACGGGGGTGGGTATTAATTGAGAAATTTCAGAGATTAGAAAGAATTATCTTTGTTCCAAAGAAATTTCAGCTCCAGAGGTTACGCCAAAAAATCACAAAAAAACGACAGGCCCCGGGTTGAAAAAATGGTCAAAATTTAAAGGCCGTCAGATCTTCCCCAAAACCTGATAAAATGACAACGGGGTGGGTATTAATCGAGAAATTGCAGAGATTATAAAGAATTATCGTTGTTCCAAAGAAATTTCAGCTCCAGAGGTTACGCCCAAAAACCGAAAAAAACGACAGCCCACGGGGTGAAAAAATGGTCAAAATTTAAAGGCCGTCAGATCTTCCCCAAAACCTGATAAAATGACAACGGGGTGGGTGTTAATCGAGAAATTGCAAAGATTAGAAAGAATTATCTTTGTTCCAAAGAAATTTCAGCTCCGGAGGTTACGCCAAAAATCAGAAAAAAACGACAGGCCCCGAGTTGAAAAAATGGTCAAAATTTAAAGGCCGTCAGATCTTCCCCAAAACATGATAAAATGACAACGGGGTGGGTATTAATCGAGAAATTGCAGAGATTAGAAAGAATTATCTTTGTTCCAAAGAAATTTCAGCTCCAGAGGTTACGCCAAAAATCAGAAAAAAACAAAGGCCCCGGGTTGAAAAAATGGTCAAAATTTAAAGGCCGTCAGATCTTCCCCAAAACCTGATAAAATGACAACGGGGTGGGTATTAATCGAAAAATTGCAGAGATTAGAAAGAATTATCTTTGTTCCAAAGAAATTTCAGCTCCAGAGGTTACGCCAAAAATCAGAAAAAAACAAAGGCCCCGGGTTGAAAAAATGGTCAAAATTTAAAGGCAGTCAGATCTTCCCCAAAACCTGATAAAATGACAACGGGGTGGGTATTAATCGAGAAATTGCAGAGATTAGAAAGAATTATCTTTGTTCCAAAGAAATTTCAGCTCCAGAGGTTACGCCAAAAATCAGAAAAAAACAAAGGCCCCGGGTTGAAAAAATGGTCAAAATTTAAAGGCCGTCAGATCTTCCCCAAAACCTGATAAAATGACAACGGGGTGGGTATTAATCGAGAAATTGCAGAGATTAGAAAGAATTATCGTTGTTCCAAAGAAATTTCAGCTCCAGAGGTTACGCCCAAAAACCGAAAAAAACGACAGCCCGCGGGGTGAAAAAATGGTCAAAATTTAAAGGCCGTCAGATCTTCCCCAAAACCTGATAAAATGACAACGGGGTGGGTATTAATCGAGAAATTGCAGAGATTAGAAAGAATTATCGTTGTTCCAAAGAAATTTCAGCTCCAGAGGTTACGCCCAAAAACCGAAAAAAAACGACAGCCCGCGGGGTGAAAAAATGGTCAAAATTTAAAGGCTGTCAGATCTTCCCCAAAACCTGATAAAATGACAACGGGGTGGGTATTAATCGAGAAATTGCAGAGATTATAAAGAATTATCGTTGTTCCAAAGAAATTTCAGCTCCAGAGGTTACGCCCAAAAACCGAAAAAAACGACAGCCCGCGGGGTGAAAAAATGGTCAAAATTTAAAGGCCGTCAGATCTTCCCCAAAACCTGATAAAATGACAACGGGGTGGGTGTTAATCGAGAAATTGCAAAGATTAGAAAGAATTATCTTTGTTCCAAAGAAATTTCAGCTCCGGAGGTTACGCCAAAAATCAGAAAAAAACGACAGGCCCCGAGTTGAAAAAATGGTCAAAATTTAAAGGCCGACAGATCTTCCCCAAAACATGATAAAATGACAACGGGGTGGGTATTCATCGAGAAATTGCAGAGATTAGAAAGAATTATCTTTGTTCCAAAGAAATTTCAGCTCCGGAGGTCACCTCCAAAACCCGAAAAAAACGACAGCCGGCGGGGTGAGAAAATGGTCAAAATTTAAAGGCCGTCAGATCTTCCCCAAAACCTGATAAAATGACAACGGGGTGGGTATTAATCGAAAAATTGCAGAGATTAGAAAGAATTATCTTTGTTCCAAAGAAATTTCAGCTCCAGAGGTTACGCCAAAAATCAGAAAAAAACGAAAGGCCCCGGGTTGAAAAAATGGTCAAAATTTAAAGGCCGTCAGATCTTCCCCAAAACCTGATAAAATGACAACGGGGTGGGTATTAATCGAGAAATTGCAGAGATTAGAAAGAATTATCTTTGTTCCAAAGAAATTTCAGCTCCAGAGTTCACGCCCAAAACCTGAAAAAAACGACAGCCGGCGGGGTGAAAAAATGGTCAAAATTTAAAGGCAGTCAGATCTTCCCCAAAACCTGATAAAATGACAACGGGGTGGGTATTAATCGAGAAATTGCAGAGATTAGAAAGAATTATCTTTGTTCCAAAGAAATTTCAGCTCCGGAGATCACGCCCAAAACCCGAAAAAAACGACAGGCCCCGGGTTGAAAAAATGGTCAAAATTTAAAGGCCGTCAGATCTTCCCCAAAACCTGATAAAATGACAACGGGGTGGGTATTAATCAAGAATTTGCAGAGATTAGAAAGAATTATCGTTGTTCCAAAGAAATTTCAGCTCCGGAGGTCACGCCCAAAACCCGAAAAAAAACGACAGCCCGCGGGGTGAAAAAATGGTCAAAATTTAAAGGCCGTCAGAACTTCCCCAAAACCTGATAAAATGACAAAGGGGTGGGTATTAATCGAGAAATTGCAGAGATTAGAAAGAATTATCGTTGTTCCAAAGAAATTTCAGCTCCAGAGGTTACGCCCAAAAACCGAAAAAAACGACAGCCGGCGGGGTGAAAAAATGGTCAAAATTTAAAGGCTGTCAGATCTTCCCCAAAACCTGATAAAATGACAACGGGGTGGGTATTAATCGAGAAATTGCAGAGATTAGAAAGAATTATCGTTGTTCCAAAGAAATTTCAGCTCCAGAGGTTACGCCCAAAAACCGAAAAAAACGACAGCCCGCGGGGTGAAAAAATGGTCAAAATTTAAAGGCCGTCAGATCTTCCCCAAAACCTGATAAAATGACAACGGGGTGGGTATTAATCGAGAAATTGCAGAGATTAGAAAGAATTATCGTTGTTCCAAAGAAATTTCAGCTCCAGAGGTTACGCCCAAAAACCGAAAAAAAACGACAGCCCGCGGGGTGAAAAAATGGTCAAAATTTAAAGGCTGTCAGATCTTCCCCAAAACCTGATAAAATGACAACGGGGTGGGTATTAATCGAGAAATTGCAGAGATTATAAAGAATTATCGTTGTTCCAAAGAAATTTCAGCTCCAGAGGTTACGCCCAAAAACCGAAAAAAACGACAGCCCGCGGGGTGAAAAAATGGTCAAAATTTAAAGGCCGTCCGATCTTCCCCAAAACCTGATAAAATGACAACGGGGTGGGTGTTAATCGAGAAATTGCAAAGATTAGAAAGAATTATCTTTGTTGCAAAGAAATTTCAGCTCCGGAAGTTACGCCAAAAATCAGAAAAAAACGACAGGCCCCGAGTTGAAAAAATGGTCAAAATTTAAAGGCCGACAGATCTTCCCCAAAACATGATAAAATGACAACGGGGTGGGTATTAATCGAGAAATTGCAGAGATTAGAAAGAATTATCTTTGTTCCAAAGAAATTTCAGCTCCGGAGATCACGCCCAAAACCCGAAAAAAACGACAGGCCCCGAGTTGAAAAACTGGTCAAAATTTAAAGGACGTCAGATCTTCCCCAAAACCTGATAAAATGACAACGGGGTGGGTATTAATCAAGAATTTGCAGAGATTAGAAAGAATTATCGTTGTTCCAAAGAAATTTCAGCTCCGGAGGTCACGCCCAAAACCCGAAAAAAAACGACAGCCCGCGGGGTGAAAAAATGGTCAAAATTTAAAGGCCGTCAGAACTTCCCCAAAACCTGATAAAATGACAAAGGGGTGGGTATTAATTGAGAAAATGCAGAGATTAGAAAGAATTATCGTTGTTCCAAAGAAATTTCAGCTCCAGAGGTTACGCCCAAAAACCGAAAAAAACGACAGCCGGCGGGGTGAAAAAATGGTCAAAATTTAAAGGCTGTCAGATCTTCCCCAAAACCTGATAAAATGACAACGGGGTGGGTATTAATCGAGAAATTGCAGAGATTAGAAAGAATTATCGTTGTTCCAAAGAAATTTCAGCTCCAGAGGTTACGCCCAAAAACCGAAAAAAACGACAGCCCGCGGGGTGAAAAAATGGTCAAAATTTAAAGGCTGTCAGATCTTCCCCAAAACCTGATAAAATGACAACGGGGTGGGTATTAATCGAGAAATTGCAGAGATTAGAAAGAATTATCGTTGTTCCAAAGAAATTTCAGCTCCAGAGGTTACGTCCAAAAACCGAAAAAAACGACAGCCCGCGGGGTGAAAAAATGGTCAAAATTTAAAGGCCGTCAGATCTTCCCCAAAACCTGATAAAATGACAACGGGGTGGGTATTAATCGAGAAATTGCAGAGATTAGAAAGAATTATCTTTGTTCCAAAGAAATTTCAGCTCCAGAGGTTACGCCAAAAATCAGAAAAAAACAAAGGCCCCGGGTTGAAAAAATGGTCAAAATTTAAAGGCCGTCAGATCTTCCCCAAAACCTGATAAAATGACAACGGGGTGGGTGTTAATCGAGAAATTGCAAAGATTAGAAAGAATTATCTTTGTTCCAAAGAAATTTCAGCTCCGGAGGTTACGCCAAAAATCAGAAAAAAATGACAGGCCCCGAGTTGAAAAAATGGTCAAAATTTAAAGGCCGTCAGATCTTCCCCAAAACATGATAAAATGACAACGGGGTGGGTATTAATCGAGAAATTGCAGAGATTAGAAAGAATTATCTTTGTTCCAAAGAAATTTCAGCTCCGGAGGTCACCTACAAAACCCGAAAAAAACGACAGCCGGCGGGGTGAGAAAATGGTCAAAATTTAAAGGCCGTCAGATCTTCCCCAAAACCTGATAAAATGACAACGGGGTGGGTATTAATTGAGAAATTGCAGAGATTAGAAAGAATTATCTTTGTTCCAAAGAAATTTCAGCTCCAGAGGTTACGCCAAAAATCAGAAAAAAACGAAAGGCCCCGGGTTGAAAAAATGGTCAAAATTTAAAGGCCGTCAGATCTTCCCCAAAACCTGATAAAATGACAACGGGGTGGGTATTAATCGAGAAATTGCAGAGATTAGAAAGAATTATCTTTGTTCCAAAGAAATTTCAGCTCCAGAGTTCACGCCCAAAACCTGAAAAAAACGACAGCCGGCGGGGTGAAAAAATGGTCAAAATTTAAAGGCAGTCAGATCTTCCCCAAAACCTGATAAAATGACAACAGGGTGGGTATTAATCGAGAAATTGCAGAGATTAGAAAGAATTATCTTTGTTCCAAAGAAATTTCAGCTCCGGAGATCACGCCCAAAACCCGAAAAAAACGACAGGCCCCGGGTTGAAAAAATGGTCAAAATTTAAAGGCCGTCAGATCTTCCCCAAAACCTGATAAAATGACAACGGGGTGGGTATTAATCAAGAATTTGCAGAGATTAGAAAGAATTATCGTTGTTCCAAAGAAATTTCAGCTCCGGAGGTCACGCCCAAAACCCGAAAAAAAACGACAGCCCGCGGGGTGAAAAAATGGTCAAAATTTAAAGGCCGTCAGAACTTCCCCAAAACCTGATAAAATGACAAAGGGGTGGGTATTAATCGAGAAATTGCAGAGATTAGAAAGAATTATCGTTGTTCCAAAGAAATTTCAGCTCCAGAGGTTACGCCCAAAAACCGAAAAAAACGACAGCCGGCGGGGTGAAAAAATGGTCAAAATTTAAAGGCTGTCAGATCTTCCCCAAAACCTGATAAAATGACAACGGGGTGGGTATTAATCGAGAAATTGCAGAGATTAGAAAGAATTATCGTTGTTCCAAAGAAATTTCAGCTCCAGAGGTTACGCCCAAAAACCGAAAAAAACGACAGCCCGCGGGGTGAAAAAATGGTCAAAATTTAAAGGCTGTCAGATCTTCCCCAAAACCTGATAAAATGACAACGGGGTGGGTATTAATCGAGAAATTGCAGAGATTAGAAAGAATTATCGTTGTTCCAAAGAAATTTCAGCTCTAGAGGTTACGCCCAAAAACCGAAAAAAACGACAGCCCGCGGGGTGAAAAAATGGTCAAAATTTAAAGGCCGTCAGATCTTCCCCAAAACCTGATAAAATGACAACGGGGTGGGTATTAATCGAGAAATTGCAGAGATTAGAAAGAATTATCGTTGTTCCAAAGAAATTTCAGCTCCAGAGGTTACGCCCAAAAACCGAAAAAAAACGACAGCCCGCGGGGTGAAAAAATGGTCAAAATTTAAAGGCTGTCAGATCTTCCCCAAAACCTGATAAAATGACAACGGGGTGGGTATTAATCGAGAAATTGCAGAGATTAGAAAGAATTATCGTTGTTCCAAAGAAATTTCAGCTCCAGAGGTTACGCCCAAAAACCGAAAAAAACGACAGCCCGCGGGATGAAAAAATGGTCAAAATTTAAAGGCCGTCAGATCTTCCCCAAAACCTGATAAAATGACAACGGGGTGGGTGTTAATCGAGAAATTGCAAAGATTAGAAAGAATTATCTTTGTTCCAAAGAAATTTCAGCTCCGGAGGTTACGCCAAAAATCAGAAAAAAATGACAGGCCCCGAGTTGAAAAAATGGTCAAAATTTAAAGGCCGTCAGAACTTCCCCAAAACATGATAAAATGACAACGGGGTGGGTATTAATCGAGAAATTGCAGAGATTAGAAAGAATTATCTTTGTTCCAAAGAAATTTCAGCTCCGGAGGTCACCTCCAAAACCCGAAAAAAACGACAGCCGGCGGGGTGAGAAAATGGTCAAAATTTAAAGGCCGTCAGATCTTCCCCAAAACCTGATAAAATGACAACGGGGTGGGTATTAATCGAGAAATTGCAGAGATTAGAAAGAATTATCTTTGTTCCAAAGAAATTTCAGCTCCAGAGGTTACGCCAAAAATCAGAAAAAAACAAAGGCCCCGGGTTGAAAAAATGGTCAAAATTTAAAGGCCGTCAGATCTTCCCCAAAACCTGATAAAATGACAACGGGGTGGGTATTAATCGAGAAATTGCAGAGATTAGAAAGAATTATCTTTGTTCCAAAGAAATTTCAGCTACGGAGGTCACGCCCAAAAACTAAAAAAAACGACAGCCGGCGGGGTGAAAAAATGGTCAAAATTTAAAGGCCGTCAGATCTTCCCCAAAACCTGATAAAATGACAACGGGGTGGGTATTAATCGAGAAATTGCAGAGATTAGAAAGAATTATCATTGTTCCAAAGAAATTTCAGCTCCAGAGGTTACGCCCAAAAACCGAAAAAAACGACAGCCCGCGGGGTGAAAAAATGGTCAAAATTTAAAGGCCGTCAGATCTTCCCCAAAACATGATAAAATGACAACAGGGTGGGTATTAATCGAGAAATTGCAGAGATTAGAAAGAATTATCTTTGTTCCAAAGAAATTTCAGCTCCGGAGGTCACCTCCAAAACCCGAAAAAAACGACAGGCGGCGGGGTGAGAAAATGGTCAAAATTTAAAGGCCGTCAGATCTTCCCCAAAACCTGATAAAATGACAACGGGGTGGGTATTAATTGAGAAATTGCAGAGATTAGAAAGAATTATCTTTGTTCCAAAGAAATTTCAGCTCCAGAGGTTACGCCAAAAATCAGAAAAAAACGAAAGGCCCCGGGTTGAAAAAATGGTCAAAATTTAAAGGCCGTCAGATCTTCCCCAAAACCTGATAAAATGACAACGGGGTGGGTATTAATCGAGAAATTGCAGAGATTAGAAAGAATTATCTTTGTTCCAAAGAAATTTCAGCTCCAGAGTTCACGCCCAAAACCTGAAAAAAACGACAGCCGGCGGGGTGAAAAAATGGTCAAAATTTAAAGGCAGTCAGATCTTCCCCAAAACCTGATAAAATGACAACGGGGTGGGTATTAATCGAGAAATTGCAGAGATTAGAAAGAATTATCTTTGTTCCAAAGAAATTTCAGCTCCAGAGGTTACGCCAAAAATCAGAAAAAAACAAAGGCCCCGGGTTGAAAAAATGGTCAAAATTTAAAGGCCGTCAGATCTTCCCCAAAACCTGATAAAATGACAACGGGGTGGGTATTAATTGAGAAATTGCAGAGATTAGAAAGAATTATCTTTGTTCCAAAGAAATTTCAGCTCCAGAGGTTACGCCAAAAATCAGAAAAAAACGAAAGGCCCCGGGTTGAAAAAATGGTCAAAATTTAAAGGCCGTCAGATCTTCCCCAAAACCTGATAAAATGACAACGGGGTGGGTATTAATCGAGAAATTGCAGAGATTAGAAAGAATTATCTTTGTTCCAAAGAAATTTCAGCTCCAGAGTTCACGCCCAAAACCTGAAAAAAACGACAGCCGGCGGGGTGAAAAAATGGTCAAAATTTAAAGGCAGTCAGATCTTCCCCAAAACCTGATAAAATGACAACGGGGTGGGTATTAATCGAGAAATTGCAGAGATTAGAAAGAATTATCTTTGTTCCAAAGAAATTTCAGCTCCAGAGGTTACGCCAAAAATCAGAAAAAAACAAAGGCCCCGGGTTGAAAAAATGGTCAAAATTTAAAGGCCGTCAGATCTTCCCCAAAACCTGATAAAATGACAACGGGGTGGGTATTAATCGAGAAATTGCAGAGATTAGAAAGAATTATCTTTGTTCCAAAGAAATTTCAGCTCCGGAGGTCATGCCCAAAAACTAAAAAAAACGACAGCCGGCGGGGTGAAAAAATGGTCAAAATTTAAAGGCCGTCAGATCTTCCCCAAAACCTGATAAAATGACAACGGGGTGGGTATTAATCGAGAAATTGCAGAGATTAGAAAGAATTATCGTTGTTCCAAAGAAATTTCAGCTCCAGAGGTTACGCCCAAAAACCGAAAAAAACGACAGCCCGCGGGGTGAAAAAATGGTCAAAATTTAAAGGCCGTCAGATCTTCCCCAAAACCTGATAAAATGACAACGGGGTGGGTATTAATCGAGAAATTGCAGAGATTAGAAAGAATTATCGTTGTTCCAAAGAAATTTCAGCTCCAGAGGTTACGCCCAAAAACCGAAAAAAAAACGACAGCCCGCGGGGTGAAAAAATGGTCAAAATTTAAAGGCCGTCAGATCTTCCCCAAAACCTGATAAAATGACAACGGGGTGGGTATTAATCGAGAAATTGCAGAGATTAGAAAGAATTATCGTTGTTCCAAAGAAATTTCAGCTCCAGAGGTTACGCCCAAAAACCGAAAAAAAACGACAGCCCGCGGGGTGAAAAAATGGTCAAAATTTAAAGGCTGTCAGATCTTCCCCAAAACCTGATAAAATGACAACGGGGTGGGTATTAATCGAGAAATTGCAGAGATTATAAAGAATTATCGTTGTTCCAAAGAAATTTCAGCTCCAGAGGTTACGCCCAAAAACCGAAAAAAACGACAACCCGCGGGGTGAAAAAATGGTCAAAATTTAAAGGCCGTCAGATCTTCCCCAAAACCTGATAAAATGACAACGGGGTGGGTGTTAATCGAGAAATTGCAAAGATTAGAAAGAATTATCTTTGTTCCAAAGAAATTTCAGCTCCGGAGGTTACGCCAAAAATCAGAAAAAAACGACAGGCCCCGAGTTGAAAAAATGGTCAAAATTTAAAGGCCGACAGATCTTCCCCAAAACATGATAAAATGACAACGGGGTGGGTATTAATCGAGAAATTGCAGAGATTAGAAAGAATTATCTTTGTTCCAAAGAAATTTCAGCTCCGGAGGTCACCTCCAAAACCCGAAAAAAACGACAGCCGGCGGGGTGAGAAAATGGTCAAAATTTAAAGGCCGTCAGATCTTCCCCAAAACCTGATAAAATGACAACGGGGTGGGTATTAATCAAGAATTTGCAGAGATTAGAAAGAATTATCGTTGTTCCAAAGAAATTTCAGCTCCGGAGGTCACGCCCAAAACCCGAAAAAAAACGACAGCCCGCGGGGTGAAAAAATGGTCAAAATTTAAAGGCCGTCAGAACTTCCCCAAAACCTGATAAAATGACAAAGGGGTGGGTATTAATCGAGAAATTGCAGAGATTAGAAAGAATTATCGTTGTTCCAAAGAAATTTCAGCTCCAGAGGTTACGCCCAAAAACCGAAAAAAACGACAGCCGGCGGGGTGAAAAAATGGTCAAAATTTAAAGGCTGTCAGATCTTCCCCAAAACCTGATAAAATGACAACGGGGTGGGTATTAATCGAGAAATTGCAGAGATTAGAAAGAATTATCGTTGTTCCAAAGAAATTTCAGCTCCAGAGGTTACGCCCAAAAACCGAAAAAAACGACAGCCCGCGGGGTGAAAAAATGGTCAAAATTTAAAGGCTGTCAGATCTTCCCCAAAACCTGATAAAATGACAACGGGGTGGGTATTAATCGAGAAATTGCAGAGATTAGAAAGAATTATCGTTGTTCCAAAGAATTTTCAGCTCTAGAGGTTACGCCCAAAAACCGAAAAAAACGACAGCCCGCGGGGTGAAAAAATGGTCAAAATTTAAAGGCCGTCAGATCTTCCCCAAAACCTGATAAAATGACAACGGGGTGGGTATTAATCGAGAAATTGCAGAGATTAGAAAGAATTATCGTTGTTCCAAAGAAATTTCAGCTCCAGAGGTTACGCCCAAAAACCGAAAAAAAACGACAGCCCGCGGGGTGAAAAAATGGTCAAAATTTAAAGGCTGTCAGATCTTCCCCAAAACCTGATAAAATGACAACGGGGTGGGTATTAATCGAGAAATTGCAGAGATTATAAAGAATTATCGTTGTTCCAAAGAAATTTCAGCTCCAGAGGTTACGCCCAAAAACCGAAAAAAACGACAGCCCGCGGGGTGAAAAAATGGTCAAAATTTGAAGGCCGTCAGATCTTCCCCAAAACCTGATAAAATGACAACGGGGTGGGTGTTAATCGAGAAATTGCAAAGATTAGAAAGAATTATCTTTGTTCCAAAGAAATTTCAGCTCCGGAGGTTACGCCAAAAATCAGAAAAAAACGACAGGCCCCGAGTTGAAAAAATGGTCAAAATTTAAAGGCCGACAGATCTTCCCCAAAACATGATAAAATGACAACGGGGTGGGTATTAATCGAGAAATTGCAGAGATTAGAAAGAATTATCTTTGTTCCAAAGAAATTTCAGCTCCGGAGGTCACCTCCAAAACCCGAAAAAAACGACAGCCGGCGGGGTGAGAAAATGGTCAAAATTTAAAGGCCGTCAGATCTTCCCCAAAACCTGATAAAATGACAACGGGGTGGGTATTAATTGAGAAATTGCAGAGATTAGAAAGAATTATCTTTGTTCCAAAGAAATTTCAGCTCCAGAGGTTACGCCAAAAATCAGAAAAAAACGAAAGGCCCCGGGTTGAAAAAATGGTCAAAATTTAAAGGCCGTCAGATCTTCCCCAAAACCTGATAAAATGACAATGGGGTGGGTATTAATCGAGAAATTGCAGAGATTAGAAAGAATTATCTTTGTTCCAAAGAAATTTCAGCTCCAGAGTTCACGCCCAAAACCTGAAAAAAACGACAGCCGGCGGGGTGAAAAAATGGTCAAAATTTAAAGGCAGTCAGATCTTCCCCAAAACCTGATAAAATGACAACGGGGTGGGTATTAATCAAGAATTTGCAGAGATTAGAAAGAATTATCGTTGTTCCAAAGAAATTTCAGCTCCGGAGGTCACGCCCAAAACCCGAAAAAAAACGACAGCCCGCGGGGTGAAAAAATGGTCAAAATTTAAAGGCCGTCAGAACTTCCCCAAAACCTGATAAAATGACAAAGGGGTGGGTATTAATCGAGAAATTGCAGAGATTAGAAAGAATTATCGTTGTTCCAAAGAAATTTCAGCTCCAGAGGTTACGCCCAAAAACCGAAAAAAACGACAGCCCGCGGGGTGAAAAAATGGTCAAAATTTAAAGGCCGTCAGATCTTCCCCAAAACCTGATAAAATGACAACGGGGTGGGTGTTAATCGAGAAATTGCAAAGATTAGAAAGAATTATCTTTGTTCCAAAGAAATTTCAGCTCCGGAGGTTACGCCAAAAATCAGAAAAAAATGACAGGCCCCGAGTTGAAAAAATGGTCAAAATTTAAAGGCCGTCAGATCTTCCCCAAAACATGATAAAATGACAAGGGGGTGGGTATTAATCGAGAAATTGCAGAGATTAGAAAGAATTATCTTTGTTCCAAAGAAATTTCAGCTCCGGAGGTCACCTCCAAAACCCGAAAAAAACGACAGCCGGCGGGGTGAGAAAATGGTCAAAATTTAAAGGCCGTCAGATCTTCCCCAAAACCTGATAAAATGACAACGGGGTGGGTATTAATTGAGAAATTGCAGAGATTAGAAAGAATTATCTTTGTTCCAAAGAAATTTCAGCTCCAGAGGTTACGCCAAAAATCAGAAAAAAACAAAGGCCCCGGGTTGAAAAAATGGTCAAAATTTAAAGGCCGTCAGATCTTCCCCAAAACCTGATAAAATGACAACGGGGTGGGTATTAATCGAGAAATTGCAGAGATTAGAAAGAATTATCTTTGTTCCAAAGAAATTTCAGCTCCGGAGGTCATGCCCAAAAACTAAAAAAAACGACAGCCGGCGGGGTGAAAAAATGGTCAAAATTTAAAGGCCGTCAGATCTTCCCCAAAACCTGATAAAATGACAACGGGGTGGGTATTAATCGAGAAATTGCAGAGATTAGAAAGAATTATCGTTGTTCCAAAGAAATTTCAGCTCCAGAGGTTACGCCCAAAAACCGAAAAAAACGACAGCCCGCGGGGTGAAAAAATGGTCAAAATTTAAAGGCCGTCAGATCTTCCCCAAAACCTGATAAAATGACAACGGGGTGGGTATTAATCGAGAAATTGCAGAGATTAGAAAGAATTATCGTTGTTCCAAAGAAATTTCAGCTCCAGAGGTTACGCCCAAAAACCGAAAAAAACGACAGCCCGCGGGGTGAAAAAATGGTCAAAATTTAAAGGCCGTCAGATCTTCCCCAAAACCTGATAAAATGACAACGGGGTGGGTATTAATCGAGAAATTGCAGAGATTATAAAGAATTATCGTTGTTCCAAAGAAATTTCAGCTCCAGAGGTTACGCCCAAAAACCGAAAAAAACGACAGCCCGCGGGGTGAAAAAATGGTCAAAATTTAAAGGCCGTCAGATCTTCCCCAAAACCTGATAAAATGACAACGGGGTGGGTGTTAATCGAGAAATTGCAAAGATTAGAAAGAATTATCTTTGTTCCAAAGAAATTTCAGCTCCGGAGGTTACGCCAAAAATCAGAAAAAAACGACAGGCCCCGAGTTGAAAAAATGGTCAAAATTTAAAGGCCGACAGATCTTCCCCAAAACATGATAAAATGACAACGGGGTGGGTATTAATCGAGAAATTGTAGAGATTAGAAAGAATTATCTTTGTTCCAAAGAAATTTCAGCTCCGGAGGTCACCTCCAAAACCCGAAAAAAACGACAGCCGGCGGGGTGAGAAAATGGTCAAAATTTAAAGGCCGTCAGATCTTCCCCAAAACCTGATAAAATGACAACGGGGTGGGTATTAATTGAGAAATTGCAGAGATTAGAAAGAATTATCTTTGTTCCAAAGAAATTTCAGCTCCAGAGGTTACGCCAAAAATCATAAAAAAACGAAAGGCCCCGGGTTGAAAAAATGGTCAAAATTTAAAGGCCGTCAGATCTTCCCCAAAACCTGATAAAATGACAATGGGGTGGGTATTAATCGAGAAATTGCAGAGATTAGAAAGAATTATCTTTGTTCCAAAGAAATTTCAGCTCCAGAGTTCACGCCCAAAACCTGAAAAAAACGACAGCCGGCGGGGTGAAAAAATGGTCAAAATTTAAAGGCAGTCAGATCTTCCCCAAAACCTGATAAAATGACAACGGGGTGGGTATTAATCAAGAATTTGCAGAGATTAGAAAGAATTATCGTTGTTCCAAAGAAATTTCAGCTCCGGAGGTCACGCCCAAAACCCGAAAAAAAACGACAGCCCGCGGGGTGAAAAAATGGTCAAAATTTAAAGGCCGTCAGAACTTCCCCAAAACCTGATAAAATGACAAAGGGGTGGGTATTAATCGAGAAATTGCAGAGATTAGAAAGAATTATCGTTGTTCCAAAGAAATTTCAGCTCCAGAGGTTACGCCCAAAAACCGAAAAAAACGACAGCCCGCGGGGTGAAAAAATGGTCAAAATTTAAAGGCCGTCAGATCTTCCCCAAAACCTGATAAAATGACAACGGGGTGGGTGTTAATCGAGAAATTGCAAAGATTAGAAAGAATTATCTTTGTTCCAAAGAAATTTCAGCTCCGGAGGTTACGCCAAAAATCAGAAAAAAATGACAGGCCCCGAGTTGAAAAAATGGTCAAAATTTAAAGGCCGTCAGATCTTCCCCAAAACATGATAAAATGACAAGGGGGTGGGTATTAATCGAGAAATTGCAGAGATTAGAAAGAATTATCTTTGTTCCAAAGAAATTTCAGCTCCGGAGGTCACCTCCAAAACCCGAAAAAAACGACAGCCGGCGGGGTGAGAAAATGGTCAAAATTTAAAGGCCTTCAGATCTTCCCCAAAACCTGATAAAATGACAACGGGGTGGGTATTAATTGAGAAATTGCAGAGATTAGAAAGAATTATCTTTGTTCCAAAGAAATTTCAGCTCCAGAGGTTACGCCAAAAATTAGAAAAAAACGAAAGGCCCCGGGTTGAAAAAATGGTCAAAATTTAAAGGCCGTCAGATCTTCCCCAAAACCTGATAAAATGACAACGGGGTGGGTATTAATCGAGAAATTGCAGAGATTAGAAAGAATTATCTTTGTTCCAAAGAAATTTCAGCTCCAGAGGTTACGCCAAAAATCAGAAAAAAACAAAGGCCCCGGGTTGAAAAAATGGTCAAAATTTAAAGGCCGTCAGATCTTCCCCAAAACCTGATAAAATGACAACGGGGTGGGTATTAATCGAGAAATTGCAGAGATTAGAAAGAATTATCTTTGTTCCAAAGAAATTTCAGCTCCGGAGGTCACCTCCAAAACCCTAAAAAAAACGACAGCCGGCGGGGTGAGAAAATGGTCAAAATTTAAAGGCCGTCAGATCTTCCCCAAAACCTGATAAAATGACAACGGGGTGGGTATTAATCGAGGAATTGCAGAGATTAGAAAGAATTATCTTTGTTCCAAGGAAACTTCAGCTCCGGAGGTTAGACCGAAAACCCGAAAAAAACCACAGGCCGCGGGTTGAAAAAGTGGTCAAAATTTGAAGGGCATCAGATCTTCCCCAAAACCTGATAAAATACAACGGGGTGGGTATTAATCGAGGAATTGCAGAGATTAGAAAGAATTATCTTTGTTCCAAGGAAATTTCAGCTCCGGAGGCTGCGCCGAAAACCGAAAAAAACGACAGACCGCGGGTTGAAAAAATGGTCAAAATTTGAAGGGCGTCAGATCTTCCCCAAAACCTGATAAAATGACAACGGGGTGGGTATTAATCGAGGAATTGCAGAAATTAGAAAGAATTATCTTTGTCCTTTGGAATTTTCAGCTCCGGAGGTTACGCCGAAAACCCGAAAAAAACCACAGGCCGCGGGTTGAAAAAATGGTCAAAATTTGAAGGGCGTCAGATCTTCCCCAAAACCTGATAAAATGACAACGGGGTGGGTATTAATCGAGGAATTACAGAGATTAGAAAGAATTATCTTTGTTCCAAAGAAATTTCAGCTCCAGAGGTTACGCCAAAAATCAGAAAAAAACGAAAGGCCCCGGGTTGAAAAAATTGTCAAAATTTAAAGGCCGTCAGATCTTCCCCAAAACCTGATAAAATGACAACGGGGTGGGTATTAATCGAGAAATTGCAGAGATTAGAAAGAATTATCTTTGTTCCAAAGAAATTTCAGCTCCAGAGTTCACGCCCAAAACCTGAAAAAAACGACAGCCGGCGGGGTGAAAAAATGGTCAAAATTTAAAGGCAGTCAGATCTTCCCCAAAACCTGATAAAATGACAACGGGGTGGGTATTAATCAAGAATTTGCAGAGTTTAGAAAGAATTATCGTTGTTCCAAAGAAATTTCAGCTCCGGAGGTCACGCCCAAAACCCGAAAAAAAACGACAGCCCGCGGGGTGAAAAAATGGTCAAAATTTAAAGGCCGTCAGAACTTCCCCAAAACCTGATAAAATGACAAAGGGGTGGGTATTAATCGAGAAATTGCAGAGATTAGAAAGAATTATCGTTGTTCCAAAGAAATTTCAGCTCCAGAGGTTACGCCCAAAAACCGAAAAAAACGACAGCCCGCGGGGTGAAAAAATGGTCAAAATTTAAAGGCCGTCAGATCTTCCCCAAAACCTGATAAAATGACAACGGGGGTGGTGTTAATCGAGAAATTGCAAAGATTAGAAAGAATTATCTTTGTTCCAAAGAAATTTCAGCTCCGGAGGTTACGCCAAAAATCAGAAAAAAATGACAGGCCCCGAGTTGAAAAAATGGTCGAAATTTAAAGGCCGTCAGATCTTCCCCAAAACATGATAAAATGACAAGGGGTGGGTATTAATCGAGAAATTGCAGAGATTAGAAAGAATTATCTTTGTTCCAAAGAAATTTCAGCTCCGGAGGTCACCTCCAAAACCCGAAAAAAACGACAGCCGGCGGGGTGAGAAAATGGTCAAAATTTAAAGGCCGTCAGATCTTCCCCAAAACCTGATAAAATGACAACGGGGTGGGTATTAATTGAGAAATTGCAGAGATTAGAAAGAATTATCTTTGTTCCAAAGAAATTTCAGCTCCAGAGGTTACGCCAAAAATTAGAAAAAAACGAAAGGCCCCGGGTTGAAAAAATGGTCAAAATTTAAAGGCCGTCAGATCTTCCCCAAAACCTGATAAAATGACAACGGGGTGGGTATTAATCGAGAAATTGCAGAGATTAGAAAGAATTATCGTTGTTCCAAAGAAATTTCAGCTCCAGAGGTTACGCCCAAAAACCGAAAAAAACGACAGCCCGCGGGGTGAAAAAATGGTCAAAATTTAAAGGCCGTCAGATCTTCCCCAAAACCTGATAAAATGACAACGGGGTGGGTATTAATCGAGAAATTGCAGAAATTAGAAAGAATTATCGTTGTTCCAAAGAAATTTCAGCTCCAGAGGTTACGCCCAAAAACCGAAAAAAACGACAGCCCGCGGGGTGAAAAAATGGTCAAAATTTAAAGGCCGTCAGATCTTCCCCAAAACCTGATAAAATGACAACGGGGTGGGTGTTAATCGAGAAATTGCAAAGATTAGAAAGAATTATCTTTGTTCCAAAGAAATTTCAGCTCCGGAGGTTACGCCAAAAATCAGAAAAAAACGACAGGCCCCGAGTTGAAAAAATGGTCAAAATTTAAAGGCCGACAGATCTTCCCCAAAACATGATAAAATGACAACGGGGTGGGTATTAATCGAGAAATTGCAGAGATTAGAAAGAATTATCTTTGTTCCAAAGAAATTTCAGCTCCGGAGGTCACCTCCAAAACCCGAAAAAAACGACAGCCGGCGGGGTGAGAAAATGGTCAAAATTTAAAGGCCGTCAGATCTTCCCCAAAACCTGATAAAATGACAACGGGGTGGGTATTAATTGAGAAATTGCAGAGATTAGAAAGAATTATCTTTGTTCCAAAGAAATTTCAGCTCCAGAGGTTACGCCAAAAATCAGAAAAAAACGAAAGGCCCCGGGTTGAAAAAATGGTCAAAATTTAAAGGCCGTCAGATCTTCCCCAAAACCTGATAAAATGACAATGGGGTGGGTATTAATCGAGAAATTGCAGAGATTAGAAAGAATTATCTTTGTTCCAAAGAAATTTCAGCTCCAGAGTTCACGCCCAAAACCTGAAAAAAACGACAGCCGGCGGGGTGAAAAAATGGTCAAAATTTAAAGGCAGTCAGATCTTCCCCAAAACCTGATAAAATGACAACGGGGTGGGTATTAATCAAGAATTTGCAGAGATTAGAAAGAATTATCGTTGTTCCAAAGAAATTTCAGCTCCGGAGGTCACGCCCAAAACCCGAAAAAAAACGACAGCCCGCGGGGTGAAAAAATGGTCAAAATTTAAAGGCCGTCAGAACTTCCCCAAAACCTGATAAAATGACAAAGGGGTGGGTATTAATCGAGAAATTGCAGAGATTAGAAAGAATTATCGTTGTTCCAAAGAAATTTCAGCTCCAGAGGTTACGCCCAAAAACCGAAAAAAACGACAGCCCGCGGGGTGAAAAAATGGTCAAAATTTAAAGGCCGTCAGATTTTCCCCAAAACCTGATAAAATGACAACGGGGTGGGTGTTAATCGAGAAATTGCAAAGATTAGAAAGAATTATCTTTGTTCCAAAGAAATTTCAGCTCCGGAGGTTACGCCAAAAATCAGAAAAAAATGACAGGCCCCGAGTTGAAAAAATGGTCAAAATTTAAAGGCCGTCAGATCTTCCCCAAAACATGATAAAATGACAAGGGGGTGGGTATTAATCGAGAAATTGCAGAGATTAGAAAGAATTATCTTTGTTCCAAAGAAATTTCAGCTCCGGAGGTCACCTCCAAAACCCGAAAAAAACGACAGCCGGCGGGGTGAGAAAATGGTCAAAATTTAAAGGCCGTCAGATCTTCCCCAAAACCTGATAAAATGACAACGGGGTGGGTATTAATTGAGAAATTGCAGAGATTAGAAAGAATTATCTTTGTTCCAAAGAAATTTCAGCTCCAGAGGTTACGCCAAAAATTAGAAAAAAACGAAAGGCCCCGGGTTGAAAAAATGGTCAAAATTTAAAGGCCGTCAGATCTTCCCCAAAACCTGATAAAATGACAACGGGGTGGGTATTAATCGAGAAATTGCAGAGATTAGAAAGAATTATCTTTGTTCCAAAGAAATTTCAGCTCCAGAGTTCACGCCCAAAACCTGAAAAAAACGACAGCCGGCGGGGTGAAAAAATGGTCAAAATTTAAAGGCCGTCAGATCTTCCCCAAAACCTGATAAAATGACAACGGGGTGGGTATTAATCGAGAAATTGCAGAGATTAGAAAGAATTATCTTTGTTCCAAAGAAATTTCAGCTCCAGAGTTCACGCCCAAAACCTGAAAAAAACGACAGCCGGCGGGGTTAAAAAAATGGTCAAAATTTAAAGGCAGTCAGATCTTCCCCAAAACCTGATAAAATGACAACGGGGTGGGTATTAATCGAGAAATTGCAGAGATTAGAAAGAATTATCTTTGTTCCAAAGAAATTTCAGCTCCAGAGGTTACGCCAAAAATCAGAAAAAAACAAAGGCCCCGGGTTGAAAAAATGGTCAAAATTTAAAGGCCGTCAGATCTTCCCCAAAACCTGATAAAATGACAACGGGGTGGGTATTAATCGAGAAATTGCAGAGATTAGAAAGAATTATCTTTGTTCCAAAGAAATTTCAGCTCCGGAGGTCACGCCCAAAAACTGAAAAAAACGACAGCCGGCGGGGTGAAAAAATGGTCAAAATTTAAAGGCCGTCAGATCTTCCCCAAAACCTGATAAAATGACAACGGGGAGGGTATTAATCGAGAAATTGCAGAGATTAGAAAGAATTATCTTTGTTCCAAAGAAATTTCAGCTCCGGAGGTCACCTCCAAAACCCGAAAAAAAACGACAGCCCGCGGGGTGAAAAAATGGTCAAAATTTAAAAGCCGTCAGTACTTCCCCAAAACCTGATAAAATGACACCGGGGTGGGTATTAATCGAGAAATTGCAGAGATTAGAAAGAATTATCTTTGTTCCAAAGAAATTTCAGCTCCGGAGATCACGCCCAAAACCCGAAAAAAAACGACAGCCCGTGGGGTGAAAAAATGGTCAAAATTTAAAGGCCGTCAGAACTTCCCCAAAACCTGATAAAATGACAACGGGGTGGGTGTTAATCGAGAAATTGCAGAGATTAGAAAGAATTATCTTTGTTCCAAAGAAATTTCAGCTCCGGAGGTCACGCCCAAAACCCGAAAAAAAACGACAGCCCGCGGGGTGAAAAAATGGTCAAAATTTAAAGGCCGTTAGAACTTCCCCAAAACCTGATAAAATGACAACGGGGTGGGTGTTAATCGAGAAATTGCAGAGATTAGAAAGAATTATCTTTGTTCCAAAGAAATTTCAGCTCCGGAGGTTACGCCAAAAATCAGAAAAAAACGAAAGGCCCCGGGTCGAAAAAATGGTCAAAATTTAAAGGCCGTCAGATCTTCCCCAAAACCTGATTAAATGACAACGGGGTGGGTATTAATTGAGAAATTGCAGAGATTAGAAAGAATTATCTTTGTTCCAAAGAAATTTCAGCTCCGGAGGTCACCTCCAAAACCCTAAAAAAAACGACAGCCGGCGGGGTGAGAAAATGGTCAAAATTTGAAGGGCGTCAGATCTTCCCCAAAACCTGATTAAATGACAACGGGGTGGGTATTAATCGAGGAATTGCAGAGATTAGAAAGAATTATCTTTGTTCCAAGGAAACTTCAGCTCCGGAGGTTAGACCGAAAACCCGAAAAAAACCACAGGCCGCGGGTTGAAAAAGTGGTCAAAATTTGAAGGGCATCAGATCTTCCCCAAAACCTGATAAAATACAACGGGGTGGGTATTAATCGAGGAATTGCAGAGATTAGAAAGAATTATCTTTGTTCCAAGGAAATTTCAGCTCCGGAGGCTGCGCCGAAAACCGAAAAAAACGACAGACCGCGGGTTGAAAAAATGGTCAAAATTTGAAGGGCGTCAGATCTTCCCCAAAACCTGATAAAATGACAACGGGGTGGGTATTAATCGAGGAATTGCAGAAATTAGAAAGAATTATCTTTGTCCTTTGGAATTTTCAGCTCCGGAGGTTACGCCGAAAACCCGAAAAAAACCACAGGCCGCGGGTTGAAAAAATGGTCAAAATTTGAAGGGCGTCAGATCTTCCCCAAAACCTGATAAAATGACAACGGGGTGGGTATTAATCGAGGAATTGCAGAGATTAGAAAGAATTATCTTTGTTCCAAAGAAATTTCAGCTCCAGAGGTTACGCCAAAAATCAGAAAAAAACGAAAGGCCCCGGGTTGAAAAAATGGTCAAAATTTAAAGGCCGTCAGATCTTCCCCAAAACCTGATAAAATGACAACGGGGTGGGTATTAATCGAGAAATTGCAGAGATTAGAAAGAATTATCTTTGTTCCAAAGAAATTTCAGCTCCAGAGTTCACGCCCAAAACCTGAAAAAAACGACAGCCGGCGGGGTGAAAAAATGGTCAAAATTTAAAGGCAGTCAGATCTTCCCCAAAACCTGATAAAATGACAACGGGGTGGGTATTAATCAAGAATTTGCAGAGTTTAGAAAGAATTATCGTTGTTCCAAAGAAATTTCAGCTCCGGAGGTCACGCCCAAAACCCGAAAAAAAACGACAGCCCGCGGGGTGAAAAAATGGTCAAAATTTAAAGGCCGTCAGAACTTCCCCAAAACCTGATAAAATGACAAAGGGGTGGGTATTAATCGAGAAATTGCAGAGATTAGAAAGAATTATCGTTGTTCCAAAGAAATTTCAGCTCCAGAGGTTACGCCCAAAAACCGAAAAAAACGACAGCCCGCGGGGTGAAAAAATGGTCAAAATTTAAAGGCCGTCAGATCTTCCCCAAAACCTGATAAAATGACAACGGGGTGGGTGTTAATCGAGAAATTGCAAAGATTAGAAAGAATTATCTTTGTTCCAAAGAAATTTCAGCTCCGGAGGTTACGCCAAAAATCAGAAAAAAATGACAGGCCCCGAGTTGAAAAAATGGTCAAAATTTAAAGGCCGTCAGATCTTCCCCAAAACATGATAAAATGACAAGGGGGTGGGTATTAATCGAGAAATTGCAGAGATTAGAAAGAATTATCTTTGTTCCAAAGAAATTTCAGCTCCGGAGGTCACCTCCAAAACCCGAAAAAAACGACAGCCGGCGGGGTGAGAAAATGGTCAAAATTTAAAGGCCGTCAGATCTTCCCCAAAACCTGATAAAATGACAACGGGGTGGGTATTAATTGAGAAATTGCAGAGATTAGAAAGAATTATCTTTGTTCCAAAGAAATTTCAGCTCCAGAGGTTACGCCAAAAATTAGAAAAAAACGAAAGGCCCCGGGTTGAAAAAATGGTCAAAATTTAAAGGCCGTCAGATCTTCCCCAAAACCTGATAAAATGACAACGGGGTGGGTATTAATCGAGAAATTGCAGAGATTAGAAAGAATTATCTTTGTTCCAAAGAAATTTCAGCTCCAGAGTTCACGCCCAAAACCTGAAAAAAACGACAGCCGGCGGGGTGAAAAAATGGTCAAAATTTAAAGGCCGTCAGATCTTCCCCAAAACCTGATAAAATGACAACGGGGTGGGTATTAATCGAGAAATTGCAGAGATTAGAAAGAATTATCTTTGTTCCAAAGAAATTTCAGCTCCAGAGTTCACGCCCAAAACCTGAAAAAAACGACAGCCGGCGGGGTTAAAAAAATGGTCAAAATTTAAAGGCAGTCAGATCTTCCCCAAAACCTGATAAAATGACAACGGGGTGGGTATTAATCGAGAAATTGCAGAGATTAGAAAGAATTATCTTTGTTCCAAAGAAATTTCAGCTCCAGAGGTTACGCCAAAAATCAGAAAAAAACAAAGGCCCCGGGTTGAAAAAATGGTCAAAATTTAAAGGCCGTCAGATCTTCCCCAAAACCTGATAAAATGACAACGGGGTGGGTATTAATCGAGAAATTGCAGAGATTAGAAAGAATTATCTTTGTTCCAAAGAAATTTCAGCTCCGGAGGTCACGCCCAAAAACTGAAAAAAACGACAGCCGGCGGGGTGAAAAAATGGTCAAAATTTAAAGGCCGTCAGATCTTCCCCAAAACCTGATAAAATGACAACGGGGAGGGTATTAATCGAGAAATTGCAGAGATTAGAAAGAATTATCTTTGTTCCAAAGAAATTTCAGCTCCGGAGGTCACCTCCAAAACCCGAAAAAAAACGACAGCCCGCGGGGTGAAAAAATGGTCAAAATTTAAAAGCCGTCAGAACTTCCCCAAAACCTGATAAAATGACAACGGGGTGGGTATTAATCGAGAAATTGCAGAGATTAGAAAGAATTATCTTTGTTCCAAAGAAATTTCAGCTCCGGAGATCACGCCCAAAACCCGAAAAAAAACGACAGCCCGTGGGGTGAAAAAATGGTCAAAATTTAAAGGCCGTCAGAACTTCCCCAAAACCTGATAAAATGACAACGGGGTGGGTGTTAATCGAGAAATTGCAGAGATTAGAAAGAATTATCTTTGTTCCAAAGAAATTTCAGCTCCGGAGGTCACGCCCAAAACCCGAAAAAAAACGACAGCCCGCGGGGTGAAAAAATGGTCAAAATTTAAAGGCCGTTAGAACTTCCCCAAAACCTGATAAAATGACAACGGGGTGGGTGTTAATCGAGAAATTGCAGAGATTAGAAAGAATTATCTTTGTTCCAAAGAAATTTCAGCTCCGGAGGTTACGCCAAAAATCAGAAAAAAACGAAAGGCCCCGGGTCGAAAAAATGGTCAAAATTTAAAGGCCGTCAGATCTTCCCCAAAACCTGATTAAATGACAACGGGGTGGGTATTAATTGAGAAATTGCAGAGATTAGAAAGAATTATCTTTGTTCCAAAGAAATTTCAGCTCCGGAGGTCACCTCCAAAACCCTAAAAAAAACGACAGCCGGCGGGGTGAGAAAATGGTCAAAATTTAAAGGCCGTCAGATCTTCCCCAAAACCTGATAAAATGACAACGGGGTGGGTATTAATCGAGGAATTGCAGAGATTAGAAAGAATTATCTTTGTTCCAAGGAAACTTCAGCTCCGGAGGTTAGACCGAAAACCCGAAAAAAACCACAGGCCGCGGGTTGAAAAAGTGGTCAAAATTTGAAGGGCATCAGATCTTCCCCAAAACCTGATAAAATACAACGGGGTGGGTATTAATCGAGGAATTGCAGAGATTAGAAAGAATTATCTTTGTTCCAAGGAAATTTCAGCTCCGGAGGCTGCGCCGAAAACCGAAAAAAACGACAGACCGCGGGTTGAAAAAATGGTCAAAATTTGAAGGGCGTCAGATCTTCCCCAAAACCTGATAAAATGACAACGGGGTGGGTATTAATCGAGGAATTGCAGAAATTAGAAAGAATTATCTTTGTCCTTTGGAATTTTCAGCTCCGGAGGTTACGCCGAAAACCCGAAAAAAACCACAGGCCGCGGGTTGAAAAAATGGTCAAAATTTGAAGGGCGTCAGATCTTCCCCAAAACCTGATAAAATGACAACGGGGTGGGTATTAATCGAGGAATTGCAGAGATTAGAAAGAATTATCTTTGTTCCAAAGAAATTTCAGCTCCAGAGGTTACGCCAAAAATCAGAAAAAAACGAAAGGCCCCGGGTTGAAAAAATGGTCAAAATTTAAAGGCCGTCAGATCTTCCCCAAAACCTGATAAAATGACAACGGGGTGGGTATTAATCGAGAAATTGCAGAGATTAGAAAGAATTATCTTTGTTCCAAAGAAATTTCAGCTCCAGAGTTCACGCCCAAAACCTGAAAAAAACGACAGCCGGCGGGGTGAAAAAATGGTCAAAATTTAAAGGCCGTCAGATCTTCCCCAAAACCTGATTAAATGACAACGGGGTGGGTATTAATTGAGAAATTGCAGAGATTAGAAAGAATTATCTTTGTTCCAAAGAAATTTCAGCTCCGGAGGTCACCTCCAAAACCCTAAAAAAAACGACAGCCGGCGGGGTGAGAAAATGGTCAAAATTTAAAGGCCGTCAGATCTTCCCCAAAACCTGATAAAATGACAACGGGGTGGGTATTAATCGAGGAATTGCAGAGATTAGAAAGAATTATCTTTGTTCCAAGGAAACTTCAGCTCCGGAGGTTAGACCGAAAACCCGAAAAAAACCACAGGCCGCGGGTTGAAAAAGTGGTCAAAATTTGAAGGGCATCAGATCTTCCCCAAAACCTGATAAAATACAACGGGGTGGGTATTAATCGAGGAATTGCAGAGATTAGAAAGAATTATCTTTGTTCCAAGGAAATTTCAGCTCCGGAGGCTGCGCCGAAAACCGAAAAAAACGACAGACCGCGGGTTGAAAAAATGGTCAAAATTTGAAGGGCGTCAGATCTTCCCCAAAACCTGATAAAATGACAACGGGGTGGGTATTAATCGAGGAATTGCAGAAATTAGAAAGAATTATCTTTGTCCTTTGGAATTTTCAGCTCCGGAGGTTACGCCGAAAACCCGAAAAAAACCACAGGCCGCGGGTTGAAAAAATGGTCAAAATTTGAAGGGCGTCAGATCTTCCCCAAAACCTGATAAAATGACAACGGGGTGGGTATTAATCGAGGAATTGCAGAGATTAGAAAGAATTATCTTTGTTCCAAAGAAATTTCAGCTCCAGAGGTTACGCCAAAAATCAGAAAAAAACGAAAGGCCCCGGGTTGAAAAAATGGTCAAAATTTAAAGGCCGTCAGATCTTCCCCAAAACCTGATAAAATGACAACGGGGTGGGTATTAATCGAGAAATTGCAGAGATTAGAAAGAATTATCTTTGTTCCAAAGAAATTTCAGCTCCAGAGTTCACGCCCAAAACCTGAAAAAAACGACAGCCGGCGGGGTGAAAAAATGGTCAAAATTTAAAGGCCGTCAGATCTTCCCCAAAACATGATAAAATGACAAGGGGGTGGGTATTAATCGAGAAATTGCAGAGATTAGAAAGAATTATCTTTGTTCCAAAGAAATTTCAGCTCCGGAGGTCACCTCCAAAACCCGAAAAAAACGACAGCCGGCGGGGTGAGAAAATGGTCAAAATTTAAAGGCCGTCAGATCTTCCCCAAAACCTGATAAAATGACAACGGGGTGGGTATTAATTGAGAAATTGCAGAGATTAGAAAGAATTATCTTTGTTCCAAAGAAATTTCAGCTCCAGAGGTTACGCCAAAAATTAGAAAAAAACGAAAGGCCCCGGGTTGAAAAAATGGTCAAAATTTAAAGGCCGTCAGATCTTCCCCAAAACCTGATAAAATGACAACGGGGTGGGTATTAATCGAGAAATTGCAGAGATTAGAAAGAATTATCGTTGTTCCAAAGAAATTTCAGCTCCAGAGGTTACGCCCAAAAACCGAAAAAAACGACAGCCCGCGGGGTGAAAAAATGGTCAAAATTTAAAGGCCGTCAGATCTTCCCCAAAACCTGATAAAATGACAACGGGGTGGGTGTTAATCGAGAAATTGCAAAGATTAGAAAGAATTATCTTTGTTCCAAAGAAATTTCAGCTCCGGAGGTTACGCCAAAAATCAGAAAAAAATGACAGGCCCCGAGTTGAGAAAATGGTCAAAATTTAAAGGCCGTCAGATCTTCCCCAAAACATGATAAAATGACAAGGGGGTGGGTATTAATCGAGAAATTGCAGAGATTAGAAAGAATTATCTTTGTTCCAAAGAAATTTCAGCTCCGGAGGTCACCTCCAAAACCCGAAAAAAACGACAGCCGGCGGGGTGAGAAAATGGTCAAAATTTAAAGGCCGTCAGATCTTCCCCAAAACCTGATAAAATGACAACGGGGTGGGTATTAATTGAGAAATTGCAGAGATTAGAAAGAATTATCTTTGTTCCAAAGAAATTTCAGCTCCAGAGGTTACGCCAAAAATTAGAAAAAAACGAAAGGCCCCGGGTTGAAAAAATGGTCAAAATTTAAAGGCCGTCAGATCTTCCCCAAAACCTGATAAAATGACAACGGGGTGGGTATTAATCGAGAAATTGCAGAGATTAGAAAGAATTATCGTTGTTCCAAAGAAATTTCAGCTCCAGAGGTTACGCCCAAAAACCGAAAAAAACGACAGCCCGCGGGGTGAAAAAATGGTCAAAATTTAAAGGCCGTCAGATCTTCCCCAAAACCTGATAAAATGACAACGGGGTGGGTGTTAATCGAGAAATTGCAAAGATTAGAAAGAATTATCTTTGTTCCAAAGAAATTTCAGCTCCGGAGGTTACGCCAAAAATCAGAAAAAAATGACAGGCCCCGAGTTGAGAAAATGGTCAAAATTTAAAGGCCGTCAGATCTTCCCCAAAACATGATAAAATGACAAGGGGGTGGGTATTAATCGAGAAATTGCAGAGATTAGAAAGAATTATCTTTGTTCCAAAGAAATTTCAGCTCCGGAGGTCACCTCCAAAACCCGAAAAAAACGACAGCCGGCGGGGTGAGAAAATGGTCAAAATTTAAAGGCCGTCAGATCTTCCCCAAAACCTGATAAAATGACAACGGGGTGGGTATTAATTGAGAAATTGCAGAGATTAGAAAGAATTATCTTTGTTCCAAAGAAATTTCAGCTCCAGAGGTTACGCCAAAAATTAGAAAAAAACGAAAGGCCCCGGGTTGAAAAAATGGTCAAAATTTAAAGGCCGTCAGATCTTCCCCAAAACCTGATAAAATGACAACGGGGTGGGTATTAATCGAGAAATTGCAGAGATTAGAAAGAATTATCTTTGTTCCAAAGAAATTTCAGCTCCAGAGTTCACGCCCAAAACCTGAAAAAAACGACAGCCGGCGGGGTGAAAAAATGGTCAAAATTTAAAGGCAGTCAGATCTTCCCCAAAACCTGATAAAATGACAACGGGGTGGGTATTAATCAAGAATTTGCAGAGTTTAGAAAGAATTATCGTTGTTCCAAAGAAATTTCAGCTCCGGAGGTCACGCCCAAAACCCGAAAAAAAACGACAGCCCGCGGGGTGAAAAAATGGTCAAAATTTAAAGGCCGTCAGAACTTCCCCAAAACCTGATAAAATGACAAAGGGGTGGGTATTAATCGAGAAATTGCAGAGATTAGAAAGAATTATCGTTGTTCCAAAGAAATTTCAGCTCCAGAGGTTACGCCCAAAAACCGAAAAAAACGACAGCCCGCGGGGTGAAAAAATGGTCAAAATTTAAAGGCCGTCAGATCTTCCCCAAAACCTGATAAAATGACAACGGGGTGGGTGTTAATCGAGAAATTGCAAAGATTAGAAAGAATTATCTTTGTTCCAAAGAAATTTCAGCTCCGGAGGTTACGCCAAAAATCAGAAAAAAATGACAGGCCCCGAGTTGAAAAAATGGTCAAAATTTAAAGGCCGTCAGATCTTCCCCAAAACATGATAAAATGACAAGGGGGTGGGTATTAATCGAGAAATTGCAGAGATTAGAAAGAATTATCTTTGTTCCAAAGAAATTTCAGCTCCGGAGGTCACCTCCAAAACCCGAAAAAAACGACAGCCGGCGGGGTGAGAAAATGGTCAAAATTTAAAGGCCGTCAGATCTTCCCCAAAACCTGATAAAATGACAACGGGGTGGGTATTAATTGAGAAATTGCAGAGATTAGAAAGAATTATCTTTGTTCCAAAGAAATTTCAGCTCCAGAGGTTACGCCAAAAATTAGAAAAAAACGAAAGGCCCCGGGTTGAAAAAATGGTCAAAATTTAAAGGCCGTCAGATCTTCCCCAAAACCTGATAAAATGACAACGGGGTGGGTATTAATCGAGAAATTGCAGAGATTAGAAAGAATTATCTTTGTTCCAAAGAAATTTCAGCTCCAGAGTTCACGCCCAAAACCTGAAAAAAACGACAGCCGGCGGGGTGAAAAAATGGTCAAAATTTAAAGGCCGTCAGATCTTCCCCAAAACCTGATAAAATGACAACGGGGTGGGTATTAATCGAGAAATTGCAGAGATTAGAAAGAATTATCTTTGTTCCAAAGAAATTTCAGCTCCAGAGTTCACGCCCAAAACCTGAAAAAAACGACAGCCGGCGGGGTTAAAAAAATGGTCAAAATTTAAAGGCAGTCAGATCTTCCCCAAAACCTGATAAAATGACAACGGGGTGGGTATTAATCGAGAAATTGCAGAGATTAGAAAGAATTATCTTTGTTCCAAAGAAATTTCAGCTCCAGAGGTTACGCCAAAAATCAGAAAAAAACAAAGGCCCCGGGTTGAAAAAATGGTCAAAATTTAAAGGCCGTCAGATCTTCCCCAAAACCTGATAAAATGACAACGGGGTGGGTATTAATCGAGAAATTGCAGAGATTAGAAAGAATTATCTTTGTTCCAAAGAAATTTCAGCTCCGGAGGTCACGCCCAAAAACTGAAAAAAACGACAGCCGGCGGGGTGAAAAAATGGTCAAAATTTAAAGGCCGTCAGATCTTCCCCAAAACCTGATAAAATGACAACGGGGAGGGTATTAATCGAGAAATTGCAGAGATTAGAAAGAATTATCTTTGTTCCAAAGAAATTTCAGCTCCGGAGGTCACCTCCAAAACCCGAAAAAAAACGACAGCCCGCGGGGTGAAAAAATGGTCAAAATTTAAAAGCCGTCAGAACTTCCCCAAAACCTGATAAAATGACAACGGGGTGGGTATTAATCGAGAAATTGCAGAGATTAGAAAGAATTATCTTTGTTCCAAAGAAATTTCAGCTCCGGAGATCACGCCCAAAACCCGAAAAAAAACGACAGCCCGTGGGGTGAAAAAATGGTCAAAATTTAAAGGCCGTCAGAACTTCCCCAAAACCTGATAAAATGACAACGGGGTGGGTGTTAATCGAGAAATTGCAGAGATTAGAAAGAATTATCTTTGTTCCAAAGAAATTTCAGCTCCGGAGGTCACGCCCAAAACCCGAAAAAAAACGACAGCCCGCGGGGTGAAAAAATGGTCAAAATTTAAAGGCCGTTAGAACTTCCCCAAAACCTGATAAAATGACAACGGGGTGGGTGTTAATCGAGAAATTGCAGAGATTAGAAAGAATTATCTTTGTTCCAAAGAAATTTCAGCTCCGGAGGTTACGCCAAAAATCAGAAAAAAACGAAAGGCCCCGGGTCGAAAAAATGGTCAAAATTTAAAGGCCGTCAGATCTTCCCCAAAACCTGATTAAATGACAACGGGGTGGGTATTAATTGAGAAATTGCAGAGATTAGAAAGAATTATCTTTGTTCCAAAGAAATTTCAGCTCCGGAGGTCACCTCCAAAACCCTAAAAAAAACGACAGCCGGCGGGGTGAGAAAATGGTCAAAATTTAAAGGCCGTCAGATCTTCCCCAAAACCTGATAAAATGACAACGGGGTGGGTATTAATCGAGGAATTGCAGAGATTAGAAAGAATTATCTTTGTTCCAAGGAAACTTCAGCTCCGGAGGTTAGACCGAAAACCCGAAAAAAACCACAGGCCGCGGGTTGAAAAAGTGGTCAAAATTTGAAGGGCATCAGATCTTCCCCAAAACCTGATAAAATACAACGGGGTGGGTATTAATCGAGGAATTGCAGAGATTAGAAAGAATTATCTTTGTTCCAAGGAAATTTCAGCTCCGGAGGCTGCGCCGAAAACCGAAAAAAACGACAGACCGCGGGTTGAAAAAATGGTCAAAATTTGAAGGGCGTCAGATCTTCCCCAAAACCTGATAAAATGACAACGGGGTGGGTATTAATCGAGGAATTGCAGAAATTAGAAAGAATTATCTTTGTCCTTTGGAATTTTCAGCTCCGGAGGTTACGCCGAAAACCCGAAAAAAACCACAGGCCGCGGGTTGAAAAAATGGTCAAAATTTGAAGGGCGTCAGATCTTCCCCAAAACCTGATAAAATGACAACGGGGTGGGTATTAATCGAGGAATTGCAGAGATTAGAAAGAATTATCTTTGTTCCAAAGAAATTTCAGCTCCAGAGGTTACGCCAAAAATCAGAAAAAAACGAAAGGCCCCGGGTTGAAAAAATGGTCAAAATTTAAAGGCCGTCAGATCTTCCCCAAAACCTGATAAAATGACAACGGGGTGGGTATTAATCGAGAAATTGCAGAGATTAGAAAGAATTATCTTTGTTCCAAAGAAATTTCAGCTCCAGAGTTCACGCCCAAAACCTGAAAAAAACGACAGCCGGCGGGGTGAAAAAATGGTCAAAATTTAAAGGCCGTCAGATCTTCCCCAAAACATGATAAAATGACAAGGGGGTGGGTATTAATCGAGAAATTGCAGAGATTAGAAAGAATTATCTTTGTTCCAAAGAAATTTCAGCTCCGGAGGTCACCTCCAAAACCCGAAAAAAACGACAGCCGGCGGGGTGAGAAAATGGTCAAAATTTAAAGGCCGTCAGATCTTCCCCAAAACCTGATAAAATGACAACGGGGTGGGTATTAATTGAGAAATTGCAGAGATTAGAAAGAATTATCTTTGTTCCAAAGAAATTTCAGCTCCAGAGGTTACGCCAAAAATTAGAAAAAAACGAAAGGCCCCGGGTTGAAAAAATGGTCAAAATTTAAAGGCCGTCAGATCTTCCCCAAAACCTGATAAAATGACAACGGGGTGGGTATTAATCGAGAAATTGCAGAGATTAGAAAGAATTATCGTTGTTCCAAAGAAATTTCAGCTCCAGAGGTTACGCCCAAAAACCGAAAAAAACGACAGCCCGCGGGGTGAAAAAATGGTCAAAATTTAAAGGCCGTCAGATCTTCCCCAAAACCTGATAAAATGACAACGGGGTGGGTGTTAATCGAGAAATTGCAAAGATTAGAAAGAATTATCTTTGTTCCAAAGAAATTTCAGCTCCGGAGGTTACGCCAAAAATCAGAAAAAAATGACAGGCCCCGAGTTGAGAAAATGGTCAAAATTTAAAGGCCGTCAGATCTTCCCCAAAACATGATAAAATGACAAGGGGGTGGGTATTAATCGAGAAATTGCAGAGATTAGAAAGAATTATCTTTGTTCCAAAGAAATTTCAGCTCCGGAGGTCACCTCCAAAACCCGAAAAAAACGACAGCCGGCGGGGTGAGAAAATGGTCAAAATTTAAAGGCCGTCAGATCTTCCCCAAAACCTGATAAAATGACAACGGGGTGGGTATTAATTGAGAAATTGCAGAGATTAGAAAGAATTATCTTTGTTCCAAAGAAATTTCAGCTCCAGAGGTTACGCCAAAAATTAGAAAAAAACGAAAGGCCCCGGGTTGAAAAAATGGTCAAAATTTAAAGGCCGTCAGATCTTCCCCAAAACCTGATAAAATGACAACGGGGTGGGTATTAATCGAGAAATTGCAGAGATTAGAAAGAATTATCGTTGTTCCAAAGAAATTTCAGCTCCAGAGGTTACGCCCAAAAACCGAAAAAAACGACAGCCCGCGGGGTGAAAAAATGGTCAAAATTTAAAGGCCGTCAGATCTTCCCCAAAACCTGATAAAATGACAACGGGGTGGGTGTTAATCGAGAAATTGCAAAGATTAGAAAGAATTATCTTTGTTCCAAAGAAATTTCAGCTCCGGAGGTTACGCCAAAAATCAGAAAAAAATGACAGGCCCCGAGTTGAGAAAATGGTCAAAATTTAAAGGCCGTCAGATCTTCCCCAAAACATGATAAAATGACAAGGGGGTGGGTATTAATCGAGAAATTGCAGAGATTAGAAAGAATTATCTTTGTTCCAAAGAAATTTCAGCTCCGGAGGTCACCTCCAAAACCCGAAAAAAACGACAGCCGGCGGGGTGAGAAAATGGTCAAAATTTAAAGGCCGTCAGATCTTCCCCAAAACCTGATAAAATGACAACGGGGTGGGTATTAATTGAGAAATTGCAGAGATTAGAAAGAATTATCTTTGTTCCAAAGAAATTTCAGCTCCAGAGGTTACGCCAAAAATTAGAAAAAAACGAAAGGCCCCGGGTTGAAAAAATGGTCAAAATTTAAAGGCCGTCAGATCTTCCCCAAAACCTGATAAAATGACAACGGGGTGGGTATTAATCGAGAAATTGCAGAGATTAGAAAGAATTATCTTTGTTCCAAAGAAATTTCAGCTCCAGAGTTCACGCCCAAAACCTGAAAAAAACGACAGCCGGCGGGGTGAAAAAATGGTCAAAATTTAAAGGCCGTCAGATCTTCCCCAAAACCTGATAAAATGACAACGGGGTGGGTATTAATCGAGAAATTGCAGAGATTAGAAAGAATTATCTTTGTTCCAAAGAAATTTCAGCTCCAGAGTTCACGCCCAAAACCTGAAAAAAACGACAGCCGGCGGGGTTAAAAAAATGGTCAAAATTTAAAGGCAGTCAGATCTTCCCCAAAACCTGATAAAATGACAACGGGGTGGGTATTAATCGAGAAATTGCAGAGATTAGAAAGAATTATCTTTGTTCCAAAGAAATTTCAGCTCCAGAGGTTACGCCAAAAATCAGAAAAAAACAAAGGCCCCGGGTTGAAAAAATGGTCAAAATTTAAAGGCCGTCAGATCTTCCCCAAAACCTGATAAAATGACAACGGGGTGGGTATTAATCGAGAAATTGCAGAGATTAGAAAGAATTATCTTTGTTCCAAAGAAATTTCAGCTCCGGAGGTCACGCCCAAAAACTGAAAAAAACGACAGCCGGCGGGGTGAAAAAATGGTCAAAATTTAAAGGCCGTCAGATCTTCCCCAAAACCTGATAAAATGACAACGGGGAGGGTATTAATCGAGAAATTGCAGAGATTAGAAAGAATTATCTTTGTTCCAAAGAAATTTCAGCTCCGAAGGTCACCTCCAAAACCCGAAAAAAAACGACAGCCCGCGGGGTGAAAAAATGGTCAAAATTTAAAAGCCGTCAGAACTTCCCCAAAACCTGATAAAATGACAACGGGGTGGGTATTAATCGAGAAATTGCAGAGATTAGAAAGAATTATCTTTGTTCCAAAGAAATTTCAGCTCCGGAGATCACGCCCAAAACCCGAAAAAAAACGACAGCCCGTGGGGTGAAAAAATGGTCAAAATTTAAAGGCCGTCAGAACTTCCCCAAAACCTGATAAAATGACAACGGGGTGGGTGTTAATCGAGAAATTGCAGAGATTAGAAAGAATTATCTTTGTTCCAAAGAAATTTCAGCTCCGGAGGTCACGCCCAAAACCCGAAAAAAAACGACAGCCCGCGGGGTGAAAAAATGGTCAAAATTTAAAGGCCGTTAGAACTTCCCCAAAACCTGATAAGATGACAACGGGGTGGGTGTTAATCGAGAAATTGCAGAGATTAGAAAGAATTATCTTTGTTCCAAAGAAATTTCAGCTCCGGAGGTTACGCCAAAAATCAGAAAAAAACGAAAGGCCCCGGGTCGAAAAAATGGTCAAAATTTAAAGGCCGTCAGATCTTCCCCAAAACCTGATTAAATGACAACGGGGTGGGTATTAATTGAGAAATTGCAGAGATTAGAAAGAATTATCTTTGTTCCAAAGAAATTTCAGCTCCGGAGGTCACCTCCAAAACCCTAAAAAAAACGACAGCCGGCGGGGTGAGAAAATGGTCAAAATTTAAAGGCCGTCAGATCTTCCCCAAAACCTGATAAAATGACAACGGGGTGGGTATTAATCGAGGAATTGCAGAGATTAGAAAGAATTATCTTTGTTCCAAGGAAACTTCAGCTCCGGAGGTTAGACCGAAAACCCGAAAAAAACCACAGGCCGCGGGTTGAAAAAGTGGTCAAAATTTGAAGGGCATCAGATCTTCCCCAAAACCTGATAAAATACAACGGGGTGGGTATTAATCGAGGAATTGCAGAGATTAGAAAGAATTATCTTTGTTCCAAGGAAATTTCAGCTCCGGAGGCTGCGCCGAAAACCGAAAAAAACGACAGACCGCGGGTTGAAAAAATGGTCAAAATTTGAAGGGCGTCAGATCTTCCCCAAAACCTGATAAAATGACAACGGGGTGGGTATTAATCGAGAAATTGCAGAGATTAGAAAGAATTATCTTTGTTCCAAAGAAATTTCAGCTCCGGAGGTCACGCCCAAAAACTGAAAAAAACGACAGCCGGCGGGGTGAAAAAATGGTCAAAATTTAAAGGCCGTCAGATCTTCCCCAAAACCTGATAAAATGACAACGGGGAGGGTATTAATCGAGAAATTGCAGAGATTAGAAAGAATTATCTTTGTTCCAAAGAAATTTCAGCTCCGAAGGTCACCTCCAAAACCCGAAAAAAAACGACAGCCCGCGGGGTGAAAAAATGGTCAAAATTTAAAAGCCGTCAGAACTTCCCCAAAACCTGATAAAATGACAACGGGGTGGGTATTAATCGAGAAATTGCAGAGATTAGAAAGAATTATCTTTGTTCCAAAGAAATTTCAGCTCCGGAGATCACGCCCAAAACCCGAAAAAAAACGACAGCCCGTGGGGTGAAAAAATGGTCAAAATTTAAAGGCCGTCAGAACTTCCCCAAAACCTGATAAAATGACAACGGGGTGGGTGTTAATCGAGAAATTGCAGAGATTAGAAAGAATTATCTTTGTTCCAAAGAAATTTCAGCTCCGGAGGTCACGCCCAAAACCCGAAAAAAAACGACAGCCCGCGGGGTGAAAAAATGGTCAAAATTTAAAGGCCGTTAGAACTTCCCCAAAACCTGATAAGATGACAACGGGGTGGGTGTTAATCGAGAAATTGCAGAGATTAGAAAGAATTATCTTTGTTCCAAAGAAATTTCAGCTCCGGAGGTTACGCCAAAAATCAGAAAAAAACGAAAGGCCCCGGGTCGAAAAAATGGTCAAAATTTAAAGGCCGTCAGATCTTCCCCAAAACCTGATTAAATGACAACGGGGTGGGTATTAATTGAGAAATTGCAGAGATTAGAAAGAATTATCTTTGTTCCAAAGAAATTTCAGCTCCGGAGGTCACCTCCAAAACCCTAAAAAAAACGACAGCCGGCGGGGTGAGAAAATGGTCAAAATTTAAAGGCCGTCAGATCTTCCCCAAAACCTGATAAAATGACAACGGGGTGGGTATTAATCGAGGAATTGCAGAGATTAGAAAGAATTATCTTTGTTCCAAGGAAACTTCAGCTCCGGAGGTTAGACCGAAAACCCGAAAAAAACCACAGGCCGCGGGTTGAAAAAGTGGTCAAAATTTGAAGGGCATCAGATCTTCCCCAAAACCTGATAAAATACAACGGGGTGGGTATTAATCGAGGAATTGCAGAGATTAGAAAGAATTATCTTTGTTCCAAGGAAATTTCAGCTCCGGAGGCTGCGCCGAAAACCGAAAAAAACGACAGACCGCGGGTTGAAAAAATGGTCAAAATTTGAAGGGCGTCAGATCTTCCCCAAAACCTGATAAAATGACAACGGGGTGGGTATTAATCGAGGAATTGCAGAAATTAGAAAGAATTATCTTTGTCCTTTGGAATTTTCAGCTCCGGAGGTTACGCCGAAAACCCGAAAAAAACCACAGGCCGCGGGTTGAAAAAATGGTCAAAATTTGAAGGGCGTCAGATCTTCCCCAAAACCTGATAAAATGACAACGGGGTGGGTATTAATCGAGGAATTGCAGAGATTAGAAAGAATTATCTTTGTTCCAAGGAAATTTCAGCTCCGGAGGTTACGCCGAAAACCCGAAAAAAACCACAGGCCGCGGGTTGAAAAAATGGTCAAAATTTGAAGGGCGTCAGATCTTCCCCAAAACCTGATAAAATGACAACGGGGTGGGTATTAATCGAGGAATTGCAGAGATTAGAAAGAATTATCTTTGGTCCAAGGAAATTTCAGCTCCGGAGGCTACCGAAAAAAAAGACAGGCCGCGGGTTGAAAAAATGGTCAAAATTTAAAGGGCGTCAGATCTTCCCCAAAACCTGATAAAATGACAAGGGGGTGGGTATTAATCGAGGAATTGCAGAGATTAGAAAGAATTATCTTTGTTCCAAGGAAATTTCAGCTCCGGAGGTTACGCCGAAAACCCCCAAAAAACGACAGGCCGCGGGTTGAAAAAATGGTCAAAATTTGAAGGGCGTCAGATCTTCCCCAAAACCTGATAAAATGACAACAGGGTGGGTATTACTCGAGGAATTGCAGAGATTAGAAAGAATTATCTTTGTTCCAAGGAAACTTCAGCTCCGGAGGTTAGACCAAAAACCCGAAAAAAACGACAGACGGCGGGTTGAAAAAGTGGTCAAAATTTGAAGGGCGTCAGATCTTCCCCAAAACCTGATAAAATGACAACGGGGTGGGTATTAATCGAGGAATTGCAGAGATTATAAAGAATTATCTTTGTTCCAAGGAAATTTCAGCTCCGGAGGTTACGCCGAAAACCTCAAAAAAACGACAGGCCGCGGGTTGAAAAAGTGGTCAAAATTTGAAGAGCGTCAGATCTTCCCCAAAACCTGATAAAATGACAACGGGGTGGGTATTAATCGAGGAATTGCAGAGATTAGAAAGAATTATCTTTGTTCCAAGGAAATTTCAGCTCCGGAGTCTACCGAAAAAAAAGACAGGCCGCGGGTTGAAAAAATGGTCAAAATTTGAAGGGCGTCAGATCTTCCCCAAAACCTGATAAAATGACAAGGGGGTGGGTATTAATCGAGGAATTGCAGAGATTAGAAAGAATTATCTTTGTTCCAAGGAAATTTCAGCTCCGGAGGTTACCCCGAAAACCCCCAAAAAACGACAGGCCGCGGGTTGAAAAAATGGTCAAAATTTGAAGGGCGTCAGATCTTCCCCAAAACCTGATAAAATGACAAGGGGGTGGGTATTAATCGAGGAATTGCAGAGATTAGAAAGAATTATCTTTGTTCCAAGGAAATTTCAGCTCCGGAGGTTACGCCGAAAACCCGAAAAAAACCACAGGCCGCGGGTTGAAAGAATGGTCAAAATTTGAAGGGCGTCAGATCTTCCCTAAAACCTGATAAAATGACAACGGGGTGGGTATTAATCGAGGAATTGCAGAGATTATAAAGAATTATCTTTGTTCCAAGGAAATTTCAGCTCCGGAGGTTACGCCGCAAACCCCAAAAAAACGACAGGCCACGGGTTGAAAAAATGGTCAAAATTTGAAGGGCGTCAGATCTTCCCCAAAACCTGATAAAATGACAACGGGGTGGGTATTACTCGAGGAATTGCAGAGATTAGAAAGAATTATCTTTGTTCCAAGGAAATTTCAGCGCCGGAGGTTACGCCGAAAACCCGAAAAAAACCACAGGCCGCGGGTTGAAAAAATGGTCAAAATTTGAAGGGCGTCAGATCGTCTCCAAAACCTGATAAAATGACAACGGGGTGGGTATTAATCGAGGAATTGCAGAGATTAGAAAGAATTATCTTTGTTCCAAGGAAACTTCAGCTCCGGAGGTTAGACCGAAAACCCGAAAAAAACCACAGGCCGCGGGTTGAAAAAGTGGTCAAAATTTGAAGGGCATCAGATCTTCCCCAAAACCTGATAAAATACAACGGGGTGGGTATTAATCGAGGAATTGCAGAGATTAGAAAGAATTATCTTTGTTCCAAGGAAATTTCAGCTCCGGAGGCTGCGCCGAAAACCGAAAAAAACGACAGACCGCGGGTTGAAAAAATGGTCAAAATTTGAAGGGCGTCAGATCTTCCCCAAAACCTGATAAAATGACAACGGGGTGGGTATTAATCGAGGAATTGCAGAAATTAGAAAGAATTATCTTTGTCCTTTGGAATTTTCAGCTCCGGAGGTTACGCCGAAAACCCGAAAAAAACCACAGGCCGCGGGTTGAAAAAATGGTCAAAATTTGAAGGGCGTCAGATCTTCCCCAAAACCTGATAAAATGACAACGGGGTGGGTATTAATCGAGGAATTGCAGAGATTAGAAAGAATTATCTTTGTTCCAAGGAAATTTCAGCTCCGGAGGTTA
This sequence comes from Euthynnus affinis, assembly GCA_029490765.1. Classification (NCBI taxonomy): domain Eukaryota; kingdom Metazoa; phylum Chordata; class Actinopteri; order Scombriformes; family Scombridae; genus Euthynnus; species Euthynnus affinis. Next base: position 338,469 of record CM055859.1, read on the forward strand.
CGCCGAAAACCCGAAAAAAACCACAGGCCGCGGGTTGAAAAAATGGTCAAAATTTGAAGGGCGTCAGATCTTCCCCAAAACCTGATAAAATGACAACGGGGTGGGTATTAATCGAGGAATTGCAGAGATTAGAAAGAATTATCTTTGGTCCAAGGAAATTTCAGCTCCGGAGGCTACCGAAAAAAAAGACAGGCCGCGGGTTGAAAAAATGGTCAAAATTTAAAGGGCGTCAGATCTTCCCCAAAACCTGATAAAATGACAAGGGGGTGGGTATTAATCGAGGAATTGCAGAGATTAGAAAGAATTATCTTTGTTCCAAGGAAATTTCAGCTCCGGAGGTTACGCCGAAAACCCCCAAAAAACGACAGGCCGCGGGTTGAAAAAATGGTCAAAATTTGAAGGGCGTCAGATCTTCCCCAAAACCTGATAAAATGACAACAGGGTGGGTATTACTCGAGGAATTGCAGAGATTAGAAAGAATTATCTTTGTTCCAAGGAAACTTCAGCTCCGGAGGTTAGACCAAAAACCCGAAAAAAACGACAGACGGCGGGTTGAAAAAGTGGTCAAAATTTGAAGGGCGTCAGATCTTCCCCAAAACCTGATAAAATGACAACGGGGTGGGTATTAATCGAGGAATTGCAGAGATTATAAAGAATTATCTTTGTTCCAAGGAAATTTCAGCTCCGGAGGTTACGCCGAAAACCTCAAAAAAACGACAGGCCGCGGGTTGAAAAAGTGGTCAAAATTTGAAGAGCGTCAGATCTTCCCCAAAACCTGATAAAATGACAACGGGGTGGGTATTAATCGAGGAATTGCAGAGATTAGAAAGAATTATCTTTGTTCCAAGGAAATTTCAGCTCCGGAGTCTACCGAAAAAAAAGACAGGCCGCGGGTTGAAAAAATGGTCAAAATTTGAAGGGCGTCAGATCTTCCCCAAAACCTGATAAAATGACAAGGGGGTGGGTATTAATCGAGGAATTGCAGAGATTAGAAAGAATTATCTTTGTTCCAAGGAAATTTCAGCTCCGGAGGTTACCCCGAAAACCCCCAAAAAACGACAGGCCGCGGGTTGAAAAAATGGTCAAAATTTGAAGGGCGTCAGATCTTCCCCAAAACCTGATAAAATGACAAGGGGGTGGGTATTAATCGAGGAATTGCAGAGATTAGAAAGAATTATCTTTGTTCCAAGGAAATTTCAGCTCCGGAGTCTACCGAAAAAAAAGACAGGCCGCGGGTTGAAAAAATGGTCAAAATTTGAAGGGCGTCAGATCTTCCCCAAAACCTGATAAAATGACAAGGGGGTGGGTATTAATCGAGGAATTGCAGAGATTAGAAAGAATTATCTTTGTTCCAAGGAAATTTCAGCTCCGGAGGTTACCCCGAAAACCCCCAAAAAACGACAGGCCGCGGGTTGAAAAAATGGTCAAAATTTGAAGGGCGTCAGATCTTCCCCAAAACCTGATAAAATGACAAGGGGGTGGGTATTAATCGAGGAATTGCAGAGATTAGAAAGAATTATCTTTGTTCCAAGGAAATTTCAGCTCCGGAGGTTACGCCGAAAACCCGAAAAAAACCACAGGCCGCGGGTTGAAAGAATGGTCAAAATTTGAAGGGCGTCAGATCTTCCCTAAAACCTGATAAAATGACAACGGGGTGGGTATTAATCGAGGAATTGCAGAGATTATAAAGAATTATCTTTGTTCCAAGGAAATTTCAGCTCCGGAGGTTACGCCGCAAACCCCAAAAAAACGACAGGCCACGGGTTGAAAAAATGGTCAAAATTTGAAGGGCGTCAGATCTTCCCCAAAACCTGATAAAATGACAACGGGGTGGGTATTAATCGAGGAATTGCAGAGATTAGAAAGAATTATCTTTGTTCCAAGGAAATTTCAGCTCCGGAGGTTGCGCCGAAAACCCGAAAAAAACGACAGGCCGCGGGTTGAAAAAATGGTCAAAATTTGAAGGGCGTCAGATCTTCCCCAAAACCTGATAAAATGACAACGGGGTGGGTATTAATCGAAGAATTGCAGAGATTAGAAAGATTTATCTTTGTTCCAAGGAAATTTCAGCTCCGGAGTATAGGCCGAAAACCCGAAAAAAGCGACAGGCCGCGGGTTGAAAAGATGGTCAAAATTTGAAGGGCGTCAGATCGTCTCCAAAACCTGATAAAATGACAACGGGGTGGGTATTAATCGAGGAATTGCAGAGATTAGAAAGAATTATCTTTGTTCCAAGGAAATTTCAGCTCCGGAGGCTACCGAAAAAAAAGACAGGCCGCGGGTTGAAAAAATGGTCAAAATTTGAAGGGCGTCAGGTCTTCCCCAAAACCTGATAAAATTACAACGGGGTGGGTATTAATCGAGGAATTGCAGAGATTAGAAAGAATTATCTTTGTTCCAAGGAAATTTCAGCTCCGGAGGTTACGCCGAAAACCCGAAAAAAACCACAGGCCGCGGGTTGAAAAAATGGTCAAAATTTGAAGGGCGTCAGATCTTCCCCAAAACCTGATAAAATGACAACGGGGTGGGTATTAATCGAGGAATTGCAGAGATTAGAAAGAATTATCTTTGTTCCAAGGAAATTTCAGCTCCGGAGGCTACCGAAAAAAAAGACAGGCCGCGGGTTGAAAAAATGGTCAAAATTTGAAGGGCGTCAGATCTTCCCCAAAAACTGATAAAATGACAAGGGGGTGGGTATTAATCGAGGAATTGCAGAGATTAGAAAGAATTATCTTTGTTCCAAGGAAACTTCAGCTCCGGAGGTTAGACCGAAAACCCGAAAAAAACCACAGGCCGCGGGTTGAAAAAGTGGTCAAAATTTGAAGGGCATCAGATCTTCCCCAAAACCTGATAAAATACAACGGGGTGGGTATTAATCGAGGAATTGCAGAGATTAGAAAGAATTATCTTTGTTCCAAGGAAATTTCAGCTCCGGAGGTTGCGCCGAAAACCGAAAAAAACGACAGACCGCGGGTTGAAAAAATGGTCAAAATTTGAAGGGCGTCAGATCTTCCCCAAAACCTGATAAAATACAACGGGGTGGGTATTAATCGAGGAATTGCAGAGATTAGAAAGAATTATCTTTGTTCCAAGGAAATTTCAGCTCCGGAGGCTGCGCCGAAAACCGAAAAAAACGACAGACCGCGGGTTTAAAAAATGGTCAAAATTTGAAGGGCGTCAGATCTTCCCCAAAACCTGATAAAATGACAACGGGGTGGGTATTAATCGAGGAATTGCAGAAATTAGAAAGAATTATCTTTGTCCTTTGGAATTTTCAGCTCCGGAGGTTACGCCGAAAACCCGAAAAAAACCACAGGCCGCGGGTTGAAAAAATGGTCAAAATTTGAAGGGCGTCAGATCTTCCCCAAAACCTGATAAAATGACAACGGGGTGGGTATTAATCGAGGAATTGCAGAGATTAGAAAGAATTATCTTTGTTCCAAGGAAATTTCAGCTCCGGAGGTTACGCCGAAAACCCGAAAAAAACCACAGGCCGCGGGTTGAAAAAATGGTCAAAATTTGAAGGGCGTCAGATCTTCCCCAAAACCTGATAAAATGACAACGGGGTGGGTATTAATCGAGGAATTGCAGAGATTAGAAAGAATTATCTTTGGTCCAAGGAAATTTCAGCTCCGGAGGCTACCGAAAAAAAAGACAGGCCGCGGGTTGAAAAAATGGTCAAAATTTAAAGGGCGTCAGATCTTCCCCAAAACCTGATAAAATGACAAGGGGGTGGGTATTAATCGAGGAATTGCAGAGATTAGAAAGAATTATCTTTGTTCCAAGGAAATTTCAGCTCCGGAGGTTACGCCGAAAACCCCCAAAAAACGACAGGCCGCGGGTTGAAAAAATGGTCAAAATTTGAAGGGCGTCAGATCTTCCCCAAAACCTGATAAAATGACAACAGGGTGGGTATTACTCGAGGAATTGCAGAGATTAGAGAGAATTATCTTTGTTCCAAGGAAACTTCAGCTCCGGAGTATAGGCCGAAAACCCGAAAAAAGCGACAGGCCGCGGGTTGAAAAGATGGTCAAAATTTGAAGGGCGTCAGATCGTCTCCAAAACCTGATAAAATGACAACGGGGTGGGTATTAATCGAGGAATTGCAGAGATTAGAAAGAATTATCTTTGTTCCAAGGAAATTTCAGCTCCGGAGGCTACCGAAAAAAAAGACAGGCCGCGGGTTGAAAAAATGGTCAAAATTTGAAGGGCGTCAGATCTTCCCCAAAACCTGATAAAATGACAAGGGGGTGGGTATTAATCGAGGAATTGCAGAGATTAGAAAGAATTATCTTTGTTCCAAGGAAATTTCAGCTCCGGAGGCTGCGCCGAAAACCGAAAAAAACGACAGACCGCGGGTTGAAAAAATGGTCAAAATTTGAAGGGCGTCAGATCTTCCCCAAAACCTGATAAAATGACAACGGGGTGAGTATTAATCGAGGAATTGCAGAGATTAGAAAGAATTATCTTTGTTCCAAGGAAATTTCAGCTCCGGAGGCTACCGAAAAAAACGACAGGCCGCGGGTTGAAAAAATGGTCAAAATTTGAAGGGCGTCAGGTCTTCCCCAAAACCTGATAAAATTACAACGGGGTGGGTATTAATCGAGGAATTGCAGAGATTAGAAAGAATTATCTTTGTTCCAAGGAAATTTCAGCTCCGGAGGTTACGCCGAAAACCCGAAAAAAACCACAGGCCGCGGGTTGAAAAAATGGTCAAAATTTGAAGGGCGTCAGATCTTCCCCAAAACCTGATAAAATGACAACGGGGTGGGTATTAATCGAGGAATTGCAGAGATTAGAAAGAATTATCTTTGTTCCAAGGAAATTTCAGCTCCGGAGGCTACCGAAAAAAAAGACAGGCCGCGGGTTGAAAAAATGGTCAAAATTTGAAGGGCGTCAGATCTTCCCCAAAACCTGATAAAATGACAAGGGGGTGGGTATTAATCGAGGAATTGCAGAGATTAGAAAGAATTATCTTTGTTCCAAGGAAACTTCAGCTCCGGAGGTTAGACCGAAAACCCGAAAAAAACCACAGGCCGCGGGTTGAAAAAGTGGTCAAAATTTGAAGGGCATCAGATCTTCCCCAAAACCTGATAAAATACAACGGGGTGGGTATTAATCGAGGAATTGCAGAGATTAGAAAGAATTATCTTTGTTCCAAGGAAATTTCAGCTCCGGAGGTTGCGCCGAAAACCGAAAAAAACGACAGACCGCGGGTTGAAAAAATGGTCAAAATTTGAAGGGCGTCAGATCTTCCCCAAAACCTGATAAAATGACAACGGGGTGGGTATTAATCGAGGAATTGCAGAAATTAGAAAGAATTATCTTTGTTCTTTGGAATTTTCAGCTCCGGAGGTTACGCCGAAAACCCGAAAAAAACCACAGGCCGCGGGTTGAAAAAATGGTCAAAATTTGAAGGGCGTCAGATCTTCCCCAAAACCTGATAAAATGACAACGGGGTGGGTATTAATCGAGGAATTGCAGAGATTAGAAAGAATTATCTTTGTTCCAAGGAAATTTCAGCTCCGGAGGTTACGCCGAAAACCCGAAAAAAACCACAGGCCGCGGGTTGAAAAAATGGTCAAAATTTGAAGGGCGTCAGATCTTCCCCAAAACCTGATAAAATGACAACGGGGTGGGTATTAATCGAGGAATTGCAGAGATTAGAAAGAATTATCTTTGTTCCAAGGAAATTTCAGCTCCGGAGGCTACCGAAAAAAAAGACAGGCCGCGGGTTGAAAAAATGGTCAAAATTTGAAGGGCGTCAGATCTTCCCCAAAACCTGATAAAATGACAAATGGGTGGGTATTAATCGAGGAATTGCAGAGATTAGAAAGAATTATCTTTGTTCCAAGGAAACTTCAGCTCCGGAGGTTAGACCGAAAACCCGAAAAAAACCACAGGCCGCGGGTTGAAAAAGTGGTCAAAATTTGAAGGGCATCAGATCTTCCCCAAAACCTGATAAAATACAACGGGGTGGGTATTAATCGAGGAATTGCAGAGATTAGAAAGAATTATCTTTGTTCCAAGGAAATTTCAGCTCCGGAGGTTGCGCCGAAAACCGAAAAAAACGACAGACCGCGGGTTGAAAAAATGGTCAAAATTTGAAGGGCGTCAGATCTTCCCCAAAACCTGATAAAATACAACGGGGTGGGTATTAATCGAGGAATTGCAGAGATTAGAAAGAATTATCTTTGTTCCAAGGAAATTTCAGCTCCGGAGGCTGCGCCGAAAACCGAAAAAAACGACAGACCGCGGGTTGAAAAAATGGTCAAAATTTGAAGGGCGTCAGATCTTCCCCAAAACCTGATAAAATGACAACGGGGTGGGTATTAATCGAGGAATTGCAGAAATTAGAAAGAATTATCTTTGTCCTTTGGAATTTTCAGCTCCGGAGGTTACGCCAAAAACCCGAAAAAAACCACAGGCCGCGGGTTGAAAAAATGGTCAAAATTTGAAGGGCGTCAGATCTTCCCCAAAACCTGATAAAATGACAACGGGGTGGGTAGTAATCGAGGAATTGCAGAGATTAGAAAGAATTATCTTTGTTCCAAGGAAATTTCAGCTCCGGAGGTTACGCCGAAAACCCGAAAAAAACCACAGGCCGCGGGTTGAAAAAATGGTCAAAATTTGAAGGGCGTCAGATCTTCCCCAAAACCTGATAAAATGACAACGGGGTGGGTATTAATCGAGGAATTGCAGAGATTAGAAAGAATTATCTTTGGTCCAAGGAAATTTCAGCTCCGGAGGCTACCGAAAAAAAAGACAGGCCGCGGGTTGAAAAAATTGTCAAAATTTAAAGGGCGTCAGATCTTCCCCAAAACCTGATAAAATGACAAGGGGGTGGGTATTAATCGAGGAATTGCAGAGATTAGAAAGAATTATCTTTGTTCCAAGGAAATTTCAGCTCCGGAGGTTACGCCGAAAACCCCCAAAAAACGACAGGCCGCGGGTTGAAAAAATGGTCAAAATTTGAAGGGCGTCAGATCTTCCCCAAAACCTGATAAAATGACAACAGGGTGGGTATTACTCGAGGAATTGCAGAGATTAGAGAGAATTATCTTTGTTCCAAGGAAACTTCAGCTCCGGAGTATAGGCCGAAAACCCGAAAAAAGCGACAGGCCGCGGGTTGAAAAGATGGTCAAAATTTGAAGGGCGTCAGATCGTCTCCAAAACCTGATAAAATGACAACGGGGTGGGTATTAATCGAGGAATTGCAGAGATTAGAAAGAATTATCTTTGTTCCAAGGAAATTTCAGCTCCGGAGGCTACCGAAAAAAAAGACAGGCCGCGGGTTGAAAAAATGGTCAAAATTTGAAGGGCGTCAGATCTTCCCCAAAACCTGATAAAATGACAAGGGGGTGGGTATTAATCGAGGAATTGCAGAGATTAGAAAGAATTATCTTTGTTCCAAGGAAATTTCAGCTCCGGAGGCTGCGCCGAAAACCGAAAAAAACGACAGACCGCGGGTTGAAAAAATGGTCAAAATTTGAAGGGCGTCAGATCTTCCCCAAAACCTGATAAAATGACAAGGGGGTGGGTATTAATCGAGGAATTGCAGAGATTAGAAAGAATTATCTTTGTTCCAAGGAAATTTCAGCTCCGGAGGTTACGCCGAAAACCCCCAACAAACGACAGGCCGCGGGTTGAAAAAATGGTCAAAATTTGAAGGGCGTCAGATCTTCCCCAAAACCTGATAAAATGACAACAGGGTGGGTATTACTCGAGGAATTGCAGAGATTAGAGAGAATTATCTTTGTTCCAAGGAAACTTCAGCTCCGGAGTATAGGCCGAAAACCCGAAAAAAGCGACAGGCCGCGGGTTGAAAAGATGGTCAAAATTTGAAGGGCGTCAGATCGTCTCCAAAACCTGATAAAATGACAACGGGGTGGGTATTAATCGAGGAATTGCAGAGATTAGAAAGAATTATCTTTGTTCCAAGGAAATTTCAGCTCCGGAGGCTACCGAAAAAAAAGACAGGCCGCGGGTTGAAAAAATGGTCAAAATTTGAAGGGCGTCAGATCTTCCCCAAAACCTGATAAAATGACAAGGGGGTGGGTATTAATCGAGGAATTGCAGAGATTAGAAAGAATTATCTTTGTTCCAAGGAAATTTCAGCTCCGGAGGCTGCGCCGAAAACCGAAAAAAACGACAGACCGCGGGTTGAAAAAATGGTCAAAATTTGAAGGGCGTCAGATCTTCCCCAAAACCTGATAAAATGACAACGGGGTGGGTATTAATCGAGGAATTGCAGAGATTAGAAAGAATTATCTTTGTTCCAAGGAAATTTCAGCTCCGGAGGCTACCGAAAAAAAAGACAGGCCGCGGGTTGAAAAAATGGTCAAAATTTGAAGGGCGTCAGATCTTCCCCAAAACCTGATAAAATGACAAGGGGGTGGGTATTAATCGAGGAATTGCAGAGATTAGAAAGAATTATCTTTGTTTCAAGGAAACTTCAGCTCCGGAGGTTAGACCGAAAACCCGAAAAAAACCACAGGCCGCGGGTTGAAAAAGTGGTCAAAATTTGAAGGGCATCAGATCTTCCCCAAAACCTGATAAAATACAACGGGGTGGGTATTAATCGAGGAATTGCAGAGATTAGAAAGAATTATCTTTGTTCCAAGGAAATTTCAGCTCCGGAGGTTGCGCCGAAAACCGAAAAAAACGACAGACCGCGGGTTGAAAAAATGGTCAAAATTTGAAGGGCGTCAGATCTTCCCCAAAACCTGATAAAATGACAACGGGGTGGGTATTAATCGAGGAATTGCAGAAATTAGAAAGAATTATCTTTGTTCTTTGGAATTTTCAGCTCCGGAGGTTACGCCGAAAACCCGAAAAAAACCACAGGCCGCGGGTTGAAAAAATGGTCAAAATTTGAAGGGCGTCAGATCTTCCCCAAAACCTGATAAAATGACAACGGGGTGGGTATTAATCGAGGAATTGCAGAGATTAGAAAGAATTATCTTTGTTCCAAGGAAATTTCAGCTCCGGAGGTTACGCCGAAAACCCGAAAAAAACCACAGGCCGCGGGTTGAAAAAATGGTCAAAATTTGAAGGGCGTCAGATCTTCCCCAAAACCTGATAAAATGACAACGGGGTGGGTATTAATCGAGGAATTGCAGAGATTAGAAAGAATTATCTTTGTTCCAAGGAAATTTCAGCTCCGGAGGCTACCGAAAAAAAAGACAGGCCGCGGGTTGAAAAAATGGTCAAAATTTGAAGGGCGTCAGATCTTCCCCAAAACCTGATAAAATGACAAGGGGGTGGGTATTAATCGAGGAATTGCAGAGATTAGAAAGAATTATCTTTGTTCCAAGGAAACTTCAGCTCCGGAGGTTAGACCGAAAACCCGAAAAAAACCACAGGCCGCGGGTTGAAAAAGTGGTCATAATTTGAAGGGCATCAGATCTTCCCCAAAACCTGATAAAATACAACGGGGTGGGTATTAATCGAGGAATTGCAGAGATTAGAAAGAATTATCTTTGTTCCAAGGAAATTTCAGCTCCGGAGGCTGCGCCGAAAACCGAAAAAAACGACAGACCGCGGGTTGAAAAAATGGTCAAAATTTGAAGGGCGTCAGATCTTCCCCAAAACCTGATAAAATGACAACGGGGTGGGTATTAATCGAGGAATTGCAGAAATTAGAAAGAATTATCTTTGTCCTTTGGAATTTTCAGCTCCGGAGGTTACGCCGAAAACCCGAAAAAAACCACAGGCCGCGGGTTGAAAAAATGGTCAAAATTTGAAGGGCGTCAGATCTTCCCCAAAACCTGATAAAATGACAACGGGGTGGGTATTAATCGAGGAATTGCAGAGATTAGAAAGAATTATCTTTGTTCCAAGGAAATTTCAGCTCCGGAGGCTGCGCCGAAAACCGAAAAAAACGACAGACCGCGGGTTGAAAAAATGGTCAAAATTTGAAGGGCGTCAGATCTTCCCCAAAACCTGATAAAATGACAACGGGGTGGGTATTAATCGAGGAATTGCAGAAATTAGAAAGAATTATCTTTGTCCTTTGGAATTTTCAGCTCCGGAGGTTACGCCGAAAACCCGAAAAAAACCACAGGCCGCGGGTTGAAAAAATGGTCAAAATTTGAAGGGCGTCAGATCTTCCCCAAAACCTGATAAAATGACAACGGGGTGGGTATTAATCGAGGAATTGCAGAGATTAGAAAGAATTATCTTTGTTCCAAGGAAATTTCAGCTCCGGAGGTTACGCCGAAAACCCGAAAAAAACCACAGGCCGCGGGTTGAAAAAATGGTCAAAATTTGAAGGGCGTCAGATCTTCCCCAAAACCTGATAAAATGACAACGGGGTGGGTATTAATCGAGGAATTGCAGAGATTAGAAAGAATTATCTTTGGTCCAAGGAAATTTCAGCTCCGGAGGCTACCGAAAAAAAAGACAGGCCGCGGGTTGAAAAAATGGTCAAAATTTAAAGGGCGTCAGATCTTCCCCAAAACCTGATAAAATGACAAGGGGGTGGGTATTAATCGAGGAATTGCAGAGATTAGAAAGAATTATCTTTGTTCCAAGGAAATTTCAGCTCCGGAGGTTACGCCGAAAACCCTCAAAAAACGACAGGCCGCGGGTTGAAAAAATGGTCAAAATTTGAAGGGCGTCAGATCTTCCCCAAAAATCTGATAAAATGACAACGGGGTGGGTATTAATCGAGGAATTGCAGAGATTATAAAGAATTATCTTTGTTCCAAGGAAATTTCAGCTCCGGAGGTTACGCCGAAAACCTCAAAAAAACGACAGGCCGCGGGTTGAAAAAGTGGTCAAAATTTGAAGGGCGTCAGATCTTCCCCAAAACCTGATAAAATGACAACGGGGTGGGTATTAATCGAGGAATTGCAGAGATTAGAAAGAATTATCTTTGTTCCAAGGAAATTTCAGCTCCGGAGTCTACCGAAAAAAAAGACAGGCCGCGGGTTGAAAAAGTGGTCAAAATTTGAAAGGCATCAGATCTTCCCCAAAACCTGATAAAATACAACGGGGTGGGTATTAATCGAGGAATTGCAGAGATTAGAAAGAATTATCTTTGGTCCAAGGAAATTTCAGCTCCGGAGGCTACCGAAAAAAAAGACAGGCCGCGGGTTGAAAAAATGGTCAAAATTTAAAGGGCGTCAGATCTTCCCCAAAACCTGATAAAATGACAAGGGGGTGGGTATTAATCGAGGAATTGCAGAGATTAGAAAGAATTATCTTTGTTCCAAGGAAATTTCAGCTCCGGAGGTTACGCCGAAAACCCCCAAAAAACGACAGGCCGCGGGTTGAAAAAATGGTCAAAATTTGAAGGGCGTCAGATCTTCCCCAAAACCTGATAAAATGACAACAGGGTGGGTATTACTCGAGGAATTGCAGAGATTAGAAAGAATTATCTTTGTTCCAAGGAAACTTCAGCTCCGGAGGTTAGACCGAATACCCGAAAAAAACGACAGACCGCGGGTTGAAAAAGTGGTCAAAATTTGAAGGGCGTCAGATCTTCCCCAAAACCTGATAAAATGACAACGGGGTGGGTATTAATCGAGGAATTGCAGAGATTATAAAGAATTATCTTTGTTCCAAGGAAATTTCAGCTCCGGAGGTTACGCCGAAAACCTCAAAAAAACGACAGGCCGCGGGTTGAAAAAGTGGTCAAAATTTGAAGAGCGTCAGATCTTCCCCAAAACCTGATAAAATGACAACGGGGTGGGTATTAATCGAGGAATTGCAGAGATTAGAAAGAATTATCTTTGTTCCAAGGAAATTTCAGCTCCGGAGTCTACCGAAAAAAAAGACAGGCCGCGGGTTGAAAAAATGGTCAAAATTTGAAGGGCGTCAGATCTTCCCCAAAACCTGATAAAATGACAAGGGGGTGGGTATTAATCGAGGAATTGCAGAGATTAGAAAGAATTATCTTTGTTCCAAGGAAATTTCAGCTCCGGAGGTTACCCCGAAAACCCCCAAAAAACGACAGGCCGCGGGTTGAAAAAATGGTCAAAATTTGAAGGGCGTCAGATCTTCCCCAAAACCTGATAAAATGACAAGGGGGTGGGTATTAATCGAGGAATTGCAGAGATTAGAAAGAATTATCTTTGTTCCAAGGAAATTTCAGCTCCGGAGGTTACGCCGAAAACCCGAAAAAAACCACAGGCCGCGGGTTGAAAAAATGGTCAAAATTTGAAGGGCGTCAGATCTTCCCTAAAACCTGATAAAATGACAACGGGGTGGGTATTAATCGAGGAATTGCAGAGATTATAAAGAATTATCTTTGTTCCAAGGAAATTTCAGCTCCGGAGGTTACGCCGCAAACCCCAAAAAAACGACAGGCCACGGGTTGAAAAAATGGTCAAAATTTGAAGGGCGTCAGATCTTCCCCAAAACCTGATAAAATGACAACGGGGTGGGTATTACTCGAGGAATTGCAGAGATTAGAAAGAATTATCTTTGTTCCAAGGAAATTTCAGCGCCGGAGGTTACGCCGAAAACCCGAAAAAAACCACAGGCCGCGGGTTGAAAAAATGGTCAAAATTTGAAGGGCGTCAGATCTTCCCCAAAACCTGATAAAATTACAACGGGGTGGGTATTAATCGAGGAATTGCAGAGATTAGAAAGAATTATCTTTGTTCCAAGGAAATTTCAGCTCCGGAGGTTGCGCCGAAAACCCGAAAAAAACGACAGGCCGCGGGTTGAAAAAATGGTCAAAATTTGAAGGGCGTCAGATCTTCCCCAAAACCTGATAAAATGACAACGGGGTGGGTATTAATCGAAGAATTGCAGAGATTAGAAAGATTTATCTTTGTTCCAAGGAAATTTCAGCTCCGGAGTATAGGCCGAAAACCCGAAAAAAACGACAGGCCGCGGGTTGAAAAGATGGTCAAAATTTGAAGGGCGTCAGATCGTCTCCAAAACCTGATAAAATGACAACGGGGTGGGTATTAATCGAGGAATTGCAGAGATTAGAAAGAATTATCTTTGTTCCAAGGAAATTTCAGCTCCGGAGGCTACCGAAAAAAAAGACAGGCCGCGGGTTGAAAAAATGGTCAAAATTTGAAGGGCGTCAGGTCTTCCCCAAAACCTGATAAAATTACAACGGGGTGGGTATTAATCGAGGAATTGCAGAGATTAGAAAGAATTATCTTTGTTCCAAGGAAATTTCAGCTCCGGATGTCACGCCGAAAACCCGAAAAAAACCACAGGCCGCGGGTTGAAAAAATGGTCAAAATTTGAAGGGCGTCAGATCTTCCCCAAAACCTGATAAAATGACAACGGGGTGGGTATTAATCGAGGAATTGCAGAGATTAGAAAGAATTATCTTTGTTCCAAGGAAATTTCAGCTCCGGAGGCTACCGAAAAAAAAGACAGGCCGCGGGTTGAAAAAATGGTCAAAATTTGAAGGGCGTCAGATCTTCCCCAAAAACTGATAAAATGACAAGGGGGTGGGTATTAATCGAGGAATTGCAGAGATTAGAAAGAATTATCTTTGTTCCAAGGAAACTTCAGCTCCGGAGGTTAGACCGAAAACCCGAAAAAAACCACAGGCCGCGGGTTGAAAAAGTGGTCAAAATTTGAAGGGCATCAGATCTTCCCCAAAACCTGATAAAATACAACGGGGTGGGTATTAATCGAGGAATTGCAGAGATTAGAAAGAATTATCTTTGTTCCAAGGAAATTTCAGCTCCGGAGGTTGCGCCGAAAACCGAAAAAAACGACAGACCGCGGGTTGAAAAAATGGTCAAAATTTGAAGGGCGTCAGATCTTCCCCAAAACCTGATAAAATACAACGGGGTGGGTATTAATCGAGGAATTGCAGAGATTAGAAAGAATTATCTTTGTTCCAAGGAAATTTCAGCTCCGGAGGCTGCGCCGAAAACCGAAAAAAACGACAGACCGCGGGTTGAAAAAATGGTCAAAATTTGAAGGGCGTCAGATCTTCCCCAAAACCTGATAAAATGACAACGGGGTGGGTATTAATCGAGGAATTGCAGAAATTAGAAAGAATTATCTTTGTCCTTTGGAATTTTCAGCTCCGGAGGTTACGCCGAAAACCCGAAAAAAACCACAGGCCGCGGGTTGAAAAAATGGTCAAAATTTGAAGGGCGTCAGATCTTCCCCAAAACCTGATAAAATGACAACGGGGTGGGTATTAATCGAGGAATTGCAGAGATTAGAAAGAATTATCTTTGTTCCAAGGAAATTTCAGCTCCGGAGGCTACTGAAAAAAAAGACAGGCCGCGGGTTGAAAAAATGGTCAAAATTTGAAGGGCGTCAGATCTTCCCCAAAACCTGATAAAATGACAACGGGGTGGGTATTAATCGAGGAATTGCAGAGATTAGAAAGAATTATCTTTGTTCCAAGGAAATTTCAGCTCCGGAGGTTGCGCCGAAAACCCGAAAAAAACGACAGGCCGCGGGTTGAAAAAATGGTCAAAATTTGAAGGGCGTCAGATCTTCCCCAAAACCTGATAAAATGACAACGGGGTGGGTATTAATCGAAGAATTGCAGAGATTAGAAAGATTTATCTTTGTTCCAAGGAAATTTCAGCTCCGGAGTATAGGCCGAAAACCCGAAAAAAACGACAGGCCGCGGGTTGAAAAGATGGTCAAAATTTGAAGGGCGTCAGATCGTCTCCAAAACCTGATAAAATGACAACGGGGTGGGTATTAATCGAGGAATTGCAGAGATTAGAAAGAATTATCTTTGTTCCAAGGAAATTTCAGCTCCGGAGGCTACCGAAAAAAAAGACAGGCCGCGGGTTGAAAAAATGGTCAAAATTTGAAGGGCGTCAGGTCTTCCCCAAAACCTGATAAAATTACAACGGGGTGGGTATTAATCGAGGAATTGCAGAGATTAGAAAGAATTATCTTTGTTCCAAGGAAATTTCAGCTCCGGAGGTCACGCCGAAAACCCGAAAAAAACCACAGGCCGCGGGTTGAAAAAATGGTCAAAATTTGAAGGGCGTCAGATCTTCCCCAAAACCTGATAAAATGACAACGGGGTGGGTATTAATCGAGGAATTGCAGAGATTAGAAAGAATTATCTTTGTTCCAAGGAAATTTCAGCTCCGGAGGCTACCGAAAAAAAAGACAGGCCGCGGGTTGAAAAAATGGTCAAAATTTGAAGGGCGTCAGATCTTCACCAAAAACTGATAAAATGACAAGGGGGTGGGTATTAATCGAGGAATTGCAGAGATTAGAAAGAATTATCTTTGTTCCAAGGAAACTTCAGCTCCGGAGGTTAGACCGAAAACCCGAAAAAAACCACAGGCCGCGGGTTGAAAAAGTGGTCAAAATTTGAAGGGCATCAGATCTTCCCCAAAACCTGATAAAATACAACGGGGTGGGTATTAATCGAGGAATTGCAGAGATTAGAAAGAATTATCTTTGTTCCAAGGAAATTTCAGCTCCGGAGGTTGCGCCGAAAACCGAAAAAAACGACAGACCGCGGGTTGAAAAAATGGTCAAAATTTGAAGGGCGTCAGATCTTCCCCAAAACCTGATAAAATACAACGGGGTGGGTATTAATCGAGGAATTGCAGAGATTAGAAAGAATTATCTTTGTTCCAAGGAAATTTCAGCTCCGGAGGCTGCGCCGAAAACCGAAAAAAACGACAGACCGCGGGTTGAAAAAATGGTCAAAATTTGAAGGGCGTCAGATCTTCCCCAAAACCTGATAAAATGACAACGGGGTGGGTATTAATCGAGGAATTGCAGAAATTAGAAAGAATTATCTTTGTCCTTTGGAATTTTCAGCTCCGGAGGTTACGCCGAAAACCCGAAAAAAACCACAGGCCGCGGGTTGAAAAAATGGTCAAAATTTGAAGGGCGTCAGATCTTCCCCAAAACCTGATAAAATGACAACGGGGTGGGTATTAATCGAGGAATTGCAGAGATTAGAAAGAATTATCTTTGTTCCAAGGAAATTTCAGCTCCGGAGGTTACGCCGAAAACCCGAAAAAAACCACAGGCCGCGGGTTGAAAAAATGGTCAAAATTTGAAGGGCGTCAGATCTTCCCCAAAACCTGATAAAATGACAACGGGGTGGGTATTAATCGAGGAATTGCAGAGATTAGAAAGAATTATCTTTGGTCCAAGGAAATTTCAGCTCCGGAGGCTACCGAAAAAAAAGACAGGCCGCGGGTTGAAAAAATGGTCAAAATTTAAAGGGCGTCAGATCTTCCCCAAAACCTGATAAAATGACAAGGGGGTGGGTATTAATCGAGGAATTGCAGAGATTAGAAAGAATTATCTTTGTTCCAAGGAAATTTCAGCTCCGGAGGTTACGCCGAAAACCCCCAAAAAACGACAGGCCGCGGGTTGAAAAAATGGTCAAAATTTGAAGGGCGTCAGATCTTCCCCAAAACCTGATAAAATGACAACAGGGTGGGTATTACTCGAGGAATTGCAGAGATTAGAGAGAATTATCTTTGTTCCAAGGAAACTTCAGCTCCGGAGTATAGGCCGAAAACCCGAAAAAAGCGACAGGCCGCGGGTTGAAAAGATGGTCAAAATTTGAAGGGCGTCAGATCGTCTCCAAAACCTGATAAAATGACAACGGGGTGGGTATTAATCGAGGAATTGCAGAGATTAGAAAGAATTATCTTTGTTCCAAGGAAATTTCAGCTCCGGAGGCTACCGAAAAAAAAGACAGGCCGCGGGTTGAAAAAATGGTCAAAATTTGAAGGGCGTCAGATCTTCCCCAAAACCTGATAAAATGACAAGGGGGTGGGTATTAATCGAGGAATTGCAGAGATTAGAAAGAATTATCTTTGTTCCAAGGAAACTTCAGCTCCGGAGGTTAGACCGAAAATCCGAAAAAAACCACAGGCCGCGGGTTGAAAAAGTGGTCAAAATTTGAAGGGCATCAGATCTTCCCCAAAACCTGATAAAATACAACGGGGTGGGTATTAATCGAGGAATTGCAGAGATTAGAAAGAATTATCTTTGTTCCAAGGAAATTTCAGCTCCGGAGGTTGCGCCGAAAACCGAAAAAAACGACAGACCGCGGGTTGAAAAAATGGTCAAAATTTGAAGGGCGTCAGATCTTCCCCAAAACCTGATAAAATGACAACGGGGTGGGTATTAATCGAGGAATTGCAGAAATTAGAAAGAATTATCT
This sequence comes from Euthynnus affinis, assembly GCA_029490765.1. Lineage (NCBI taxonomy): Eukaryota > Metazoa > Chordata > Actinopteri > Scombriformes > Scombridae > Euthynnus > Euthynnus affinis. Next base: position 355,573 of record CM055859.1, read on the forward strand.
TTGTTCTTTGGAATTTTCAGCTCCGGAGGTTACGCCGAAAACCCGAAAAAAACCACAGGCCGCGGGTTGAAAAAATGGTCAAAATTTGAAGGGCGTCAGATCTTCCCCAAAACCTGATAAAATGACAACGGGGTGGGTATTAATCGAGGAATTGCAGAGATTAGAAAGAATTATCTTTGTTCCAAGGAAATTTCAGCTCCGGAGGTTACGCCGAAAACCCGAAAAAAACCACAGGCCGCGGGTTGAAAAAATGGTCAAAATTTGAAGGGCGTCAGATCTTCCCCAAAACCTGATAAAATGACAACGGGGTGGGTATTAATCGAGGAATTGCAGAGATTAGAAAGAATTATCTTTGTTCCAAGGAAATTTCAGCTCCGGAGGTTGCGCCGAAAACCCGAAAAAAACGACAGGCCGCGGGTTGAAAAAATGGTCAAAATTTGAAGGGCGTCAGATCTTCCCCAAAACCTGATAAAATGACAACGGGGTGGGTATTAATCGAAGAATTGCAGAGATTAGAAAGATTTATCTTTGTTCCAAGGAAATTTCAGCTCCGGAGTATAGGCCGAAAACCCGAAAAAAGCGACAGGCCGCGGGTTGAAAAGATGGTCAAAATTTGAAGGGCGTCAGATCGTCTCCAAAACCTGATAAAATGACAACGGGGTGGGTATTAATCGAGGAATTGCAGAGATTAGAAAGAATTATCTTTGTTCCAAGGAAATTTCAGCTCCGGAGGCTACCGAAAAAAAAGACAGGCCGCGGGTTGAAAAAATGGTCAAAATTTGAAGGGCGTCAGGTCTTCCCCAAAACCTGATAAAATTACAACGGGGTGGGTATTAATCGAGGAATTGCAGAGATTAGAAAGAATTATCTTTGTTCCAAGGAAATTTCAGCTCCGGAGGTTACGCCGAAAACCCGAAAAAAACCACAGGCCGCGGGTTGAAAAAATGGTCAAAATTTGAAGGGCGTCAGATCTTCCCCAAAACCTGATAAAATGACAACGGGGTGGGTATTAATCGAGGAATTGCAGAGATTAGAAAGAATTATCTTTGTTCCAAGGAAATTTCAGCTCCGGAGGCTACTGAAAAAAAAGACAGGCCGCGGGTTGAAAAAATGGTCAAAATTTGAAGGGCGTCAGATCTTCCCCAAAACCTGATAAAATGACAACGGGGTGGGTATTAATCGAGGAATTGCAGAGATTAGAAAGAATTATCTTTGTTCCAAGGAAATTTCAGCTCCGGAGGTTGCGCCGAAAACCCGAAAAAAACGACAGGCCGCGGGTTGAAAAAATGGTCAAAATTTGAAGGGCGTCAGATCTTCCCCAAAACCTGATAAAATGACAACGGGGTGGGTATTAATCGAAGAATTGCAGAGATTAGAAAGATTTATCTTTGTTCCAAGGAAATTTCAGCTCCGGAGTATAGGCCGAAAACCCGAAAAAAGCGACAGGCCGCGGGTTGAAAAGATGGTCAAAATTTGAAGGGCGTCAGATCGTCTCCAAAACCTGATAAAATGACAACGGGGTGGGTATTAATCGAGGAATTGCAGAGATTAGAAAGAATTATCTTTGTTCCAAGGAAATTTCAGCTCCGGAGGCTACCGAAAAAAAAGACAGGCCGCGGGTTGAAAAAATGGTCAAAATTTGAAGGGCGTCAGGTCTTCCCCAAAACCTGATAAAATTACAACGGGGTGGGTATTAATCGAGGAATTGCAGAGATTAGAAAGAATTATCTTTGTTCCAAGGAAATTTCAGCTCCGGAGGTTACGCCGAAAACCCGAAAAAAACCACAGGCCGCGGGTTGAAAAAATGGTCAAAATTTGAAGGGCGTCAGATCTTCCCCAAAACCTGATAAAATGACAACGGGGTGGGTATTAATCGAGGAATTGCAGAGATTAGAAAGAATTATCTTTGTTCCAAGGAAATTTCAGCTCCGGAGGCTACCGAAAAAAAAGACAGGCCGCGGGTTGAAAAAATGGTCAAAATTTGAAGGGCGTCAGATCTTCCCCAAAACCTGATAAAATGACAAATGGGTGGGTATTAATCGAGGAATTGCAGAGATTAGAAAGAATTATCTTTGTTCCAAGGAAACTTCAGCTCCGGAGGTTAGACCGAAAACCCGAAAAAAACCACAGGCCGCGGGTTGAAAAAGTGGTCAAAATTTGAAGGGCATCAGATCTTCCCCAAAACCTGATAAAATACAACGGGGTGGGTATTAATCGAGGAATTGCAGAGATTAGAAAGAATTATCTTTGTTCCAAGGAAATTTCAGCTCCGGAGGTTGCGCCGAAAACCGAAAAAAACGACAGACCGCGGGTTGAAAAAATGGTCAAAATTTGAAGGGCGTCAGATCTTCCCCAAAACCTGATAAAATACAACGGGGTGGGTATTAATCGAGGAATTGCAGAGATTAGAAAGAATTATCTTTGTTCCAAGGAAATTTCAGCTCCGGAGGCTGCGCCGAAAACCGAAAAAAACGACAGACCGCGGGTTGAAAAAAATGGTCAAAATTTGAAGGGCGTCAGATCTTCCCCAAAACCTGATAAAATGACAACGGGGTGGGTATTAATCGAGGAATTGCAGAAATTAGAAAGAATTATCTTTGTCCTTTGGAATTTTCAGCTCCGGAGGTTACGCCGAAAACCCGAAAAAAACCACAGGCCGCGGGTTGAAAAAATGGTCAAAATTTGAAGGGCGTCAGATCTTCCCCAAAACCTGATAAAATGACAACGGGGTGGGTATTAATCGAGGAATTGCAGAGATTAGAAAGAATTATCTTTGTTCCAAGGAAATTTCAGCTCCGGAGGTTACGCCGAAAACCCGAAAAAAACCACAGGCCGCGGGTTGAAAAAATGGTCAAAATTTGAAGGGCGTCAGATCTTCCCCAAAACCTGATAAAATGACAACGGGGTGGGTATTAATCGAGGAATTGCAGAGATTAGAAAGAATTATCTTTGGTCCAAGGAAATTTCAGCTCCGGAGGCTACCGAAAAAAAAGACAGGCCGCGGGTTGAAAAAATTGTCAAAATTTAAAGGGCGTCAGATCTTCCCCAAAACCTGATAAAATGACAAGGGGGTGGGTATTAATCGAGGAATTGCAGAGATTAGAAAGAATTATCTTTGTTCCAAGGAAATTTCAGCTCCGGAGGTTACGCCGAAAACCCCCAAAAAACGACAGGCCGCGGGTTGAAAAAATGGTCAAAATTTGAAGGGCGTCAGATCTTCCCCAAAACCTGATAAAATGACAACAGGGTGGGTATTACTCGAGGAATTGCAGAGATTAGAGAGAATTATCTTTGTTCCAAGGAAACTTCAGCTCCGGAGTATAGGCCGAAAACCCGAAAAAAGCGACAGGCCGCGGGTTGAAAAGATGGTCAAAATTTGAAGGGCGTCAGATCGTCTCCAAAACCTGATAAAATGACAACGGGGTGGGTATTAATCGAGGAATTGCAGAGATTAGAAAGAATTATCTTTGTTCCAAGGAAATTTCAGCTCCGGAGGCTACCGAAAAAAAAGACAGGCCGCGGGTTGAAAAAATGGTCAAAATTTGAAGGGCGTCAGATCTTCCCCAAAACCTGATAAAATGACAAGGGGGTGGGTATTAATCGAGGAATTGCAGAGATTAGAAAGAATTATCTTTGTTCCAAGGAAACTTCAGCTCCGGAGGTTAGACCGAAAACCCGAAAAAAACCACAGGCCGCGGGTTGAAAAAGTGGTCATAATTTGAAGGGCATCAGATCTTCCCCAAAACCTGATAAAATACAACGGGGTGGGTATTAATCGAGGAATTGCAGAGATTAGAAAGAATTATCTTTGTTCCAAGGAAATTTCAGCTCCGGAGGCTGCGCCGAAAACCGAAAAAAAAGACAGGCCGCGGGTTGAAAAAATGGTCAAAATTTGAAGGGCGTCAGATCTTCCCCAAAACCTGATAAAATGACAAGGGGGTGGGTATTAATCGAGGAATTGCAGAGATTAGAAAGAATTATCTTTGTTCCAAGGAAATTTCAGCTCCGGAGGCTGCGCCGAAAACCGAAAAAAACGACAGACCGCGGGTTGAAAAAATGGTCAAAATTTGAAGGGCGTCAGATCTTCCCCAAAACCTGATAAAATGACAACGGGGTGAGTATTAATCGAGGAATTGCAGAGATTAGAAAGAATTATCTTTGTTCCAAGGAAATTTCAGCTCCGGAGGCTACCGAAAAAAACGACAGGCCGCGGGTTGAAAAAATGGTCAAAATTTGAAGGGCGTCAGGTCTTCCCCAAAACCTGATAAAATTACAACGGGGTGGGTATTAATCGAGGAATTGCAGAGATTAGAAAGAATTATCTTTGTTCCAAGGAAATTTCAGCTCCGGAGGTTACGCCGAAAACCCGAAAAAAACCACAGGCCGCGGGTTGAAAAAATGGTCAAAATTTGAAGGGCGTCAGATCTTCCCCAAAACCTGATAAAATGACAACGGGGTGGGTATTAATCGAGGAATTGCAGAGATTAGAAAGAATTATCTTTGTTCCAAGGAAATTTCAGCTCCGGAGGCTACCGAAAAAAAAGACAGGCCGCGGGTTGAAAAAATGGTCAAAATTTGAAGGGCGTCAGATCTTCCCCAAAACCTGATAAAATGACAAGGGGGTGGGTATTAATCGAGGAATTGCAGAGATTAGAAAGAATTATCTTTGTTCCAAGGAAACTTCAGCTCCGGAGGTTAGACCGAAAACCCGAAAAAAACCACAGGCCGCGGGTTGAAAAAGTGGTCAAAATTTGAAGGGCATCAGATCTTCCCCAAAACCTGATAAAATACAACGGGGTGGGTATTAATCGAGGAATTGCAGAGATTAGAAAGAATTATCTTTGTTCCAAGGAAATTTCAGCTCCGGAGGTTGCGCCGAAAACCGAAAAAAACGACAGACCGCGGGTTGAAAAAATGGTCAAAATTTGAAGGGCGTCAGATCTTCCCCAAAACCTGATAAAATGACAACGGGGTGGGTATTAATCGAGGAATTGCAGAAATTAGAAAGAATTATCTTTGTTCTTTGGAATTTTCAGCTCCGGAGGTTACGCCGAAAACCCGAAAAAAACCACAGGCCGCGGGTTGAAAAAATGGTCAAAATTTGAAGGGCGTCAGATCTTCCCCAAAACCTGATAAAATGACAACGGGGTGGGTATTAATCGAGGAATTGCAGAGATTAGAAAGAATTATCTTTGTTCCAAGGAAATTTCAGCTCCGGAGGTTACGCCGAAAACCCGAAAAAAACCACAGGCCGCGGGTTGAAAAAATGGTCAAGATTTGAAGGGCGTCAGATCTTCCCCAAAACCTGATAAAATGACAACGGGGTGGGTATTAATCGAGGAATTGCAGAGATTAGAAAGAATTATCTTTGTTCCAAGGAAATTTCAGCTCCGGAGGCTACCGAAAAAAAAGACAGGCCGCGGGTTGAAAAAATGGTCAAAATTTGAAGGGCGTCAGATCTTCCCCAAAACCTGATAAAATGACAAGGGGGTGGGTATTAATCGAGGAATTGCAGAGATTAGAAAGAATTATCTTTGTTCCAAGGAAACTTCAGCTCCGGAGGTTAGACCGAAAACCCGAAAAAAACCACAGGCCGCGGGTTGAAAAAGTGGTCATAATTTGAAGGGCATCAGATCTTCCCCAAAACCTGATAAAATACAACGGGGTGGGTATTAATCGAGGAATTGCAGAGATTAGAAAGAATTATCTTTGTTCCAAGGAAATTTCAGCTCCGGAGGCTGCGCCGAAAACCGAAAAAAACGACAGACCGCGGGTTGAAAAAATGGTCAAAATTTGAAGGGCGTCAGATCTTCCCCAAAACCTGATAAAATGACAACGGGGTGGGTATTAATCGAGGAATTGCAGAAATTAGAAAGAATTATCTTTGTCCTTTGGAATTTTCAGCTCCGGAGGTTACGCCGAAAACCCGAAAAAAACCACAGGCCGCGGGTTGAAAAAATGGTCAAAATTTGAAGGGCGTCAGATCTTCCCCAAAACCTGATAAAATGACAACGGGGTGGGTATTAATCGAGGAATTGCAGAGATTAGAAAGAATTATCTTTGTTCCAAGGAAATTTCAGCTCCGGAGGTTACGCCGAAAACCCGAAAAAAACCACAGGCCGCGGGTTGAAAAAATGGTCAAAATTTGAAGGGCGTCAGATCTTCCCCAAAACCTGATAAAATGACAACGGGGTGGGTATTAATCGAGGAATTGCAGAGATTAGAAAGAATTATCTTTGGTCCAAGGAAATTTCAGCTCCGGAGGCTACCGAAAAAAAAGACAGGCCGCGGGTTGAAAAAATGGTCAAAATTTAAAGGGCGTCAGATCTTCCCCAAAACCTGATAAAATGACAAGGGGGTGGGTATTAATCGAGGAATTGCAGAGATTAGAAAGAATTATCTTTGTTCCAAGGAAATTTCAGCTCCGGAGGTTACGCCGAAAACCCCCAAAAAACGACAGGCCGCGGGTTGAAAAAATGGTCAAAATTTGAAGGGCGTCAGATCTTCCCCAAAACCTGATAAAATGACAACAGGGTGGGTATTACTCGAGGAATTGCAGAGATTAGAGAGAATTATCTTTGTTCCAAGGAAACTTCAGCTCCGGAGTATAGGCCGAAAACCCGAAAAAAGCGACAGGCCGCGGGTTGAAAAGATGGTCAAAATTTGAAGGGCGTCAGATCGTCTCCAAAACCTGATAAAATGACAACGGGGTGGGTATTAATCGAGGAATTGCAGAGATTAGAAAGAATTATCTTTGTTCCAAGGAAATTTCAGCTCCGGAGGCTACCGAAAAAAAAGACAGGCCGCGGGTTGAAAAAATGGTCAAAATTTGAAGGGCGTCAGATCTTCCCCAAAACCTGATAAAATGACAAGGGGGTGGGTATTAATCGAGGAATTGCAGAGATTAGAAAGAATTATCTTTGTTCCAAGGAAATTTCAGCTCCGGAGGCTGCGCCGAAAACCGAAAAAAACGACAGACCGCGGGTTGAAAAAATGGTCAAAATTTGAAGGGCGTCAGATCTTCCCCAAAACCTGATAAAATGACAACGGGGTGAGTATTAATCGAGGAATTGCAGAGATTAGAAAGAATTATCTTTGTTCCAAGGAAATTTCAGCTCCGGAGGCTACCGAAAAAAACGACAGGCCGCGGGTTGAAAAAATGGTCAAAATTTGAAGGGCGTCAGGTCTTCCCCAAAACCTGATAAAATTACAACGGGGTGGGTATTAATCGAGGAATTGCAGAGATTAGAAAGAATTATCTTTGTTCCAAGGAAATTTCAGCTCCGGAGGTTACGCCGAAAACCCGAAAAAAACCACAGGCCGCGGGTTGAAAAAATGGTCAAAATTTGAAGGGCGTCAGATCTTCCCCAAAACCTGATAAAATGACAACGGGGTGGGTATTAATCGAGGAATTGCAGAGATTAGAAAGAATTATCTTTGTTCCAAGGAAATTTCAGCTCCGGAGGCTACCGAAAAAAAAGACAGGCCGCGGGTTGAAAAAATGGTCAAAATTTGAAGGGCGTCAGATCTTCCCCAAAACCTGATAAAATACAACGGGGTGGGTATTAATCGAGGAATTGCAGAGATTAGAAAGAATTATCTTTGTTCCAAGGAAATTTCAGCTCCGGAGGTTGCGCCGAAAACCGAAAAAAACGACAGACCGCGGGTTGAAAAAATGGTCAAAATTTGAAGGGCGTCAGATCTTCCCCAAAACCTGATAAAATGACAACGGGGTGGGTATTAATCGAGGAATTGCAGAAATTAGAAAGAATTATCTTTGTTCTTTGGAATTTTCAGCTCCGGAGGTTACGCCGAAAACCCGAAAAAAACCACAGGCCGCGGGTTGAAAAAATGGTCAAAATTTGAAGGGCGTCAGATCTTCCCCAAAACCTGATAAAATGACAACGGGGTGGGTATTAATCGAGGAATTGCAGAGATTAGAAAGAATTATCTTTGTTCCAAGGAAATTTCAGCTCCGGAGGTTACGCCGAAAACCCGAAAAAAACCACAGGCCGCGGGTTGAAAAAATGGTCAAAATTTGAAGGGCGTCAGATCTTCCCCAAAACCTGATAAAATGACAACGGGGTGGGTATTAATCGAGGAATTGCAGAGATTAGAAAGAATTATCTTTGTTCCAAGGAAATTTCAGCTCCGGAGGCTACCGAAAAAAAAGACAGGCCGCGGGTTGAAAAAATGGTCAAAATTTGAAGGGCGTCAGATCTTCCCCAAAACCTGATAAAATGACAAGGGGGTGGGTATTAATCGAGGAATTGCAGAGATTAGAAAGAATTATCTTTGTTCCAAGGAAACTTCAGCTCCGGAGGTTAGACCGAAAACCCGAAAAAAACCACAGGCCGCGGGTTGAAAAAGTGGTCATAATTTGAAGGGCATCAGATCTTCCCCAAAACCTGATAAAATACAACGGGGTGGGTATTAATCGAGGAATTGCAGAGATTAGAAAGAATTATCTTTGTTCCAAGGAAATTTCAGCTCCGGAGGCTGCGCCGAAAACCGAAAAAAACGACAGACCGCGGGTTGAAAAAATGGTCAAAATTTGAAGGGCGTCAGATCTTCCCCAAAACCTGATAAAATGACAACGGGGTGGGTATTAATCGAGGAATTGCAGAAATTAGAAAGAATTATCTTTGTCCTTTGGAATTTTCAGCTCCGGAGGTTACGCCGAAAACCCGAAAAAAACCACAGGCCGCGGGTTGAAAAAATGGTCAAAATTTGAAGGGCGTCAGATCTTCCCCAAAACCTGATAAAATGACAACGGGGTGGGTATTAATCGAGGAATTGCAGAGATTAGAAAGAATTATCTTTGTTCCAAGGAAATTTCAGCTCCGGAGGCTGCGCCGAAAACCGAAAAAAACGACAGACCGCGGGTTGAAAAAATGGTCAAAATTTGAAGGGCGTCAGATCTTCCCCAAAACCTGATAAAATGACAACGGGGTGGGTATTAATCGAGGAATTGCAGAAATTAGAAAGAATTATCTTTGTCCTTTGGAATTTTCAGCTCCGGAGGTTACGCCGAAAACCCGAAAAAAACCACAGGCCGCGGGTTGAAAAAATGGTCAAAATTTGAAGGGCGTCAGATCTTCCCCAAAACCTGATAAAATGACAAGGGGGTGGGTATTAATCGAGGAATTGCAGAGATTAGAAAGAATTATCTTTGTTCCAAGGAAATTTCAGCTCCGGAGGCTGCGCCGAAAACCGAAAAAAACGACAGACCGCGGGTTGAAAAAATGGTCAAAATTTGAAGGGCGTCAGATCTTCCCCAAAACCTGATAAAATGACAACGGGGTGAGTATTAATCGAGGAATTGCAGAGATTAGAAAGAATTATCTTTGTTCCAAGGAAATTTCAGCTCCGGAGGCTACCGAAAAAAACGACAGGCCGCGGGTTGAAAAAATGGTCAAAATTTGAAGGGCGTCAGGTCTTCCCCAAAACCTGATAAAATTACAACGGGGTGGGTATTAATCGAGGAATTGCAGAGATTAGAAAGAATTATCTTTGTTCCAAGGAAATTTCAGCTCCGGAGGTTACGCCGAAAACCCGAAAAAAACCACAGGCCGCGGGTTGAAAAAATGGTCAAAATTTGAAGGGCGTCAGATCTTCCCCAAAACCTGATAAAATGACAACGGGGTGGGTATTAATCGAGGAATTGCAGAGATTAGAAAGAATTATCTTTGTTCCAAGGAAATTTCAGCTCCGGAGGCTACCGAAAAAAAAGACAGGCCGCGGGTTGAAAAAATGGTCAAAATTTGAAGGGCGTCAGATCTTCCCCAAAACCTGATAAAATGACAAGGGGGTGGGTATTAATCGAGGAATTGCAGAGATTAGAAAGAATTATCTTTGTTTCAAGGAAACTTCAGCTCCGGAGGTTAGACCGAAAACCCGAAAAAAACCACAGGCCGCGGGTTGAAAAAGTGGTCAAAATTTGAAGGGCATCAGATCTTCCCCAAAACCTGATAAAATACAACGGGGTGGGTATTAATCGAGGAATTGCAGAGATTAGAAAGAATTATCTTTGTTCCAAGGAAATTTCAGCTCCGGAGGTTGCGCCGAAAACCGAAAAAAACGACAGACCGCGGGTTGAAAAAATGGTCAAAATTTGAAGGGCGTCAGATCTTCCCCAAAACCTGATAAAATGACAACGGGGTGGGTATTAATCGAGGAATTGCAGAAATTAGAAAGAATTATCTTTGTTCTTTGGAATTTTCAGCTCCGGAGGTTACGCCGAAAACCCGAAAAAAACCACAGGCCGCGGGTTGAAAAAATGGTCAAAATTTGAAGGGCGTCAGATCTTCCCCAAAACCTGATAAAATGACAACGGGGTGGGTATTAATCGAGGAATTGCAGAGATTAGAAAGAATTATCTTTGTTCCAAGGAAATTTCAGCTCCGGAGGTTACGCCGAAAACCCGAAAAAAACCACAGGCCGCGGGTTGAAAAAATGGTCAAAATTTGAAGGGCGTCAGATCTTCCCCAAAACCTGATAAAATGACAACGGGGTGGGTATTAATCGAGGAATTGCAGAGATTAGAAAGAATTATCTTTGTTCCAAGGAAATTTCAGCTCCGGAGGCTACCGAAAAAAAAGACAGGCCGCGGGTTGAAAAAATGGTCAAAATTTGAAGGGCGTCAGATCTTCCCCAAAACCTGATAAAATGACAAGGGGGTGGGTATTAATCGAGGAATTGCAGAGATTAGAAAGAATTATCTTTGTTCCAAGGAAACTTCAGCTCCGGAGGTTAGACCGAAAACCCGAAAAAAACCACAGGCCGCGGGTTGAAAAAGTGGTCATAATTTGAAGGGCATCAGATCTTCCCCAAAACCTGATAAAATGACAACGGGGTGGGTATTAATCGAGGAATTGCAGAGATTAGAAAGAATTATCTTTGTTCCAAGGAAATTTCAGCTCCGGAGGCTGCGCCGAAAACCGAAAAAAACGACAGACCGCGGGTTGAAAAAATGGTCAAAATTTGAAGGGCGTCAGATCTTCCCCAAAACCTGATAAAATGACAACGGGGTGGGTATTAATCGAGGAATTGCAGAAATTAGAAAGAATTATCTTTGTCCTTTGGAATTTTCAGCTCCGGAGGTTACGCCGAAAACCCGAAAAAAACCACAGGCCGCGGGTTGAAAAAATGGTCAAAATTTGAAGGGCGTCAGATCTTCCCCAAAACCTGATAAAATGACAACGGGGTGGGTATTAATCGAGGAATTGCAGAGATTAGAAAGAATTATCTTTGTTCCAAGGAAATTTCAGCTCCGGAGGTTACGCCGAAAACCCGAAAAAAACCACAGGCCGCGGGTTGAAAAAATGGTCAAAATTTGAAGGGCGTCAGATCTTCCCCAAAACCTGATAAAATGACAACGGGGTGGGTATTAATCGAGGAATTGCAGAGATTAGAAAGAATTATCTTTGGTCCAAGGAAATTTCAGCTCCGGAGGCTACCGAAAAAAAAGACAGGCCGCGGGTTGAAAAAATGGTCAAAATTTAAAGGGCGTCAGATCTTCCCCAAAACCTGATAAAATGACAAGGGGGTGGGTATTAATCGAGGGATTGCAGAGATTAGAAAGAATTATCTTTGTTCCAAGGAAATTTCAGCTCCGGAGGTTACGCCGAAAACCCCCAAAAAACGACAGGCCGCGGGTTGAAAAAATGGTCAAAATTTGAAGGGCGTCAGATCTTCCCCAAAAATCTGATAAAATGACAACGGGGTGGGTATTAATCGAGGAATTGCAGAGATTATAAAGAATTATCTTTGTTCCAAGGAAATTTCAGCTCCGGAGGTTACGCCGAAAACCTCAAAAAAACGACAGGCCGCGGGTTGAAAAAGTGGTCAAAATTTGAAGGGCGTCAGATCTTCCCCAAAACCTGATAAAATGACAACGGGGTGGGTATTAATCGAGGAATTGCAGAGATTAGAAAGAATTATCTTTGTTCCAAGGAAATTTCAGCTCCGGAGTCTACCGAAAAAAAAGACAGGCCGCAGGTTGAAAAAGTGGTCAAAATTTGAAGGGCATCAGATCTTCCCCAAAACCTGATAAAATACAACGGGGTGGGTATTAATCGAGGAATTGCAGAGATTAGAAAGAATTATCTTTGGTCCAAGGAAATTTCAGCTCCGGAGGCTACCGAAAAAAAAGACAGGCCGCGGGTTGAAAAAATGGTCAAAATTTGAAGGGCGTCAGATCTTCCCCAAAACCTGATAAAATGACAACGGGGTGGGTATTAATCGAGGAATTGCAGAAATTAGAAAGAATTATCTTTGTCCTTTGGAATTTTCAGCTCCGGAGGTTACGCCGAAAACCCGAAAAAAACCACAGGCCGCGGGTTGAAAAAATGGTCAAAATTTGAAGGGCGTCAGATCTTCCCCAAAACCTGATAAAATGACAACGGGGTGGGTATTAATCGAGGAATTGCAGAGATTAGAAAGAATTATCTTTGTTCCAAGGAAATTTCAGCTCCGGAGGTTACGCCGAAAACCCGAAAAAAACCACAGGCCGCGGGTTGAAAAAATGGTCAAAATTTGAAGGGCGTCAGATCTTCCCCAAAACCTGATAAAATGACAACGGGGTGGGTATTAATCGAGGAATTGCAGAGATTAGAAAGAATTATCTTTGGTCCAAGGAAATTTCAGCTCCGGAGGCTACCGAAAAAAAAGACAGGCCGCGGGTTGAAAAAATGGTCAAAATTTAAAGGGCGTCAGATCTTCCCCAAAACCTGATAAAATGACAAGGGGGTGGGTATTAATCGAGGAATTGCAGAGATTAGAAAGAATTATCTTTGTTCCAAGGAAATTTCAGCTCCGGAGGTTACGCCGAAAACCCCCAAAAAACGACAGGCCGCGGGTTGAAAAAATGGTCAAAATTTGAAGGGCGTCAGATCTTCCCCAAAAATCTGATAAAATGACAACGGGGTGGGTATTAATCGAGGAATTGCAGAGATTATAAAGAATTATCTTTGTTCCAAGGAAATTTCAGCTCCGGAGGTTACGCCGAAAACCTCAAAAAAACGACAGGCCGCGGGTTGAAAAAGTGGTCAAAATTTGAAGGGCGTCAGATCTTCCCCAAAACCTGATAAAATGACAACGGGGTGGGTATTAATCGAGGAATTGCAGAGATTAGAAAGAATTATCTTTGTTCCAAGGAAATTTCAGCTCCGGAGTCTACCGAAAAAAAAGACAGGCCGCGGGTTGAAAAAATGGTCAAAATTTGAAGGGCATCAGATCTTCCCCAAAACCTGATAAAATACAACGGGGTGGGTATTAATCGAGGAATTGCAGAGATTAGAAAGAATTATCTTTGGTCCAAGGAAATTTCAGCTCCGGAGGCTACCGAAAAAAAAGACAGGCCGCGGGTTGAAAAAATGGTCAAAATTTAAAGGGCGTCAGATCTTCCCCAAAACCTGATAAAATGACAAGGGGGTGGGTATTAATCGAGGAATTGCAGAGATTAGAAAGAATTATCTTTGTTCCAAGGAAATTTCAGCTCCGGAGGTTACGCCGAAAACCCCCAAAAAACGACAGGCCGCGGGTTGAAAAAATGGTCAAAATTTGAAGGGCGTCAGATCTTCCCCAAAACCTGATAAAATGACAACAGGGTGGGTATTACTCGAGGAATTGCAGAGATTAGAAAGAATTATCTTTGTTCCAAGGAAACTTCAGCTCCGGAGGTTAGACCGAATACCCGAAAAAAACGACAGACCGCGGGTTGAAAAAGTGGTCAAAATTTGAAGGGCGTCAGATCTTCCCCAAAACCTGATAAAATGACAACGGGGTGGGTATTAATCGAGGAATTGCAGAGATTATAAAGAATTATCTTTGTTCCAAGGAAATTTCAGCTCCGGAGGTTACGCCGAAAACCTCAAAAAAACGACAGGCCGCGGGTTGAAAAAGTGGTCAAAATTTGAAGGGCGTCAGATCTTCCCCAAAACCTGATAAAATGACAACGGGGTGGGTATTAATCGAGGAATTGCAGAGATTAGAAAGAATTATCTTTGTTCCAAGGAAATTTCAGCTCCGGAGTCTACCGAAAAAAAAGACAGGCCGCGGGTTGAAAAAATGGTCAAAATTTGAAGGGCGTCAGATCTTCCCCAAAACCTGATAAAATGACAAGGGGGTGGGTATTAATCGAGGAATTGCAGAGATTAGAAAGAATTATCTTTGTTCCAAGGAAATTTCAGCTCCGGAGGTTACGCCGAAAACCCCCAAAAAACGACAGGCCGCGGGTTGAAAAAATGGTCAAAATTTGAAGGGCGTCAGATCTTCCCCAAAACCTGATAAAATGACAACAGGGTGGGTATTACTCGAGGAATTGCAGAGATTAGAAAGAATTATCTTTGTTCCAAGGAAACTTCAGCTCCGGAGGTTAGACCGAAAACCCGAAAAAAACGACAGACCGCGGGTTGAAAAAGTGGTCAAAATTTGAAGGGCGTCAGATCTTCCCCAAAACCTGATAAAATGACAACAGGGCGGGTATTACTCGAGGAATTGCAGAGATTAGAAAGAATTATCTTTGTTCCAAGGAAACTTTAGCTCCGGAGGTTAGACCGAAAACCCGAAAAAAACGACAGACCGCGGGTTGAAAAAGTGGTCAAAATTTGAAGGGCGTCAGATCTTCCCCAAAAACTGATAAAATACAATGGGGTGGGTATTAATCGAGGAATTGCAGAGATTAGAAAGAATTATCTTTGTTCCAAGGAAATTTCAGCTCCGGAGGTTACGCCGAAAACCCGAAAAAAACCACAGGCCGCGGGTTGAAAAAATGGTCAAAATTTGAAGGGCGTCAGATCTTCCCCAAAACCTGATAAAATGACAACGGGGTGGGTATTAATCGAAGAATTGCAGAGATTAGAAAGATTTATCTTTGTTCCAAGGAAATTTCAGCTCCGGAGTATAGGCCGAAAACCCGAAAAAAGCGACAGGCCGCGGGTTGAAAAGATGGTCAAAATTTGAAGGGCGTCAGATCGTCTCCAAAACCTGATAAAATGACAACGGGGTGGGTATTAATCGAGGAATTGCAGAGATTAGAAAGAATTATCTTTGTTCCAAGGAAATTTCAGCTCCGGAGGCTACCGAAAAAAAAGACAGGCCGCGGGTTGAAAAAATGGTCAAAATTTGAAGGGCGTCAGATCTTCCCCAAAACCTGATAAAATGACAAGGGGGTGGGTATTAATCAAGGAATTGCAGAGATTAGAAAGAATTATCTTTGTTCCAAGGAAACTTCAACTCCGGAGGTTACGCCGAAAGCCCGAAAAAAACCACAGGCCACCGGTTGAAAAAATGGTCAAAATTTGAAGGGCGTCAGATCTTCCCCAAAACCTGATAAAATGACAACGGGGTGAGTATTAATCGAGGAATTGCAGAGATTAGAAAGAATTATCTTTGTTCCAAGGAAATTTCAGCTCCGGAGGCTACCGAAAAAAACGACAGGCCCCGGGTTGAAAAAATGGTCAAAATTTGAAGGGCGTCAGGTCTTCCCAAAAACCTGATAAAATTACAACGGGGTGGGTATTAATCGAGGAATTGCAGAGATTAGAAAGAATTATCTTTGTTCCAAGGAAACTTCAGCTCCGGAGGTTACGCCGAAAACCCGAAAAAAACGACAGGCCGCGGGTTGAAAAAGTGGTCAAAATTTGAAGGGCGTCAGATCTTCCCCAAAACCTGATAAAACGACAACGGGGTGGGCATTACTCGAGGAATTGCAGATATTAGAAAGAATTATCTTTGTTTCCAGGAAATTTCAGCTCCGGAGGTTACGCCGAAAACCCGAAAAAAACCACAGGCCGCGGGTTGAAAAAATGGTCAAAATTTGAAGGGCGTAAGATCTTCCCCAAAACCTGATAAAATTACAACGGGGTGGGTATTAATCGAGGAATTGCAGAGATTAGAAAGAATTATCTTTGTTCCAAGGAAATTTCAGCTCCGGAGTATAGGCCGAAAACCCGAAAAAAGCGACAGGCCGCGGGTTGAAAAGATGGTCAAAATTTGAAGGGCGTCAGATCTTCTCCAAAACCTGATAAAATGACAACGGGGTGGGTATTAATCGAGGAATTGCAGAGATTAGAAAGAATTATCTTTGTTCCAAGGAAATTTCAGCTCCGGAGGTTACGCCGAAAACCCCAAAAAAAAACGACAGGCCGCGGGTTGAAAAAGTGGTCAAAATTTGAAAGGCGTCAGATCTTCCCCAAAACCTGATAAAATGACAACGGGGTGGGTATTAATCGAGGAATTGCAGAGATTAGAAAGAATTATCTTTGT
This sequence comes from Euthynnus affinis, assembly GCA_029490765.1. Lineage (NCBI taxonomy): Eukaryota > Metazoa > Chordata > Actinopteri > Scombriformes > Scombridae > Euthynnus > Euthynnus affinis. The sequence goes on from CM055859.1 coordinate 371,842, forward strand.
TCCAAGGAAATTTCAGCTCCGGAGGCTACAAAAAAAAAAGACAGGCCGCGGGTTGAAAATATGGTCAAAATTTGAAGGGCGTCAGATCTTCCCCAAAACCTGATAAAATGACAAGGGGGTGGGTATTAATCGAGGAATTGCAGAGATTAGAAAGAATTATCTTTGTTCCAAGGAAATTTCAGCTCCGGAGGTTACGCCGAAAACCCCCAAAAAACGACAGGCCGCGGGTTGAAAAAATGGTCAAAATTTGAAGGGCGTCAGATCTTCCCCAAAACCTGATAAAATGACAACAGGGTGGGTATTACTCGAGGAATTGCAGAGATTAGAAAGAATTATCTTTGTTCCAAGGAAACTTCAGCTCCGGAGGTTAGACCGAAAACCCGAAAAAAACGACAGGCCGCGGGTTGAAAAAGTGGTCAAAATTTGAAGGGCGTCAGATCTTCCCCAAAACCTGATAAAATACAACGGGGTGGGTATTAATCGAGGAATTGCAGAGATTAGAAAGAATTATCTTTGTTCCAAGGAAATTTCAGCTCCGGAGGTTACGCCGAAAACCCGAAAAAAACCACAGCCCGCGGGTTGAAAAAATGGTCAAAATTTGAAGGGCGTCAGATCTTCCCCAAAACCTGATAAAATGACAACGGGGTGGGTATTAATCGAGGAATTGCAGAGATTAGAAAGAATTATCTTTGTTCCAAGGAAATTTCAGCTCCGGAGGCTACCGAAAAAAAAGACAGGCCGCGGGTTGAAAAAATGGTCAAAATTTGAAGGGCGTCAGATCTTCCCCAAAACCTGATAAAATGACAAGGGGGTGGGTATTAATCGAGGAATTGCAGAGATTAGAAAGAATTATCTTTGTTCCAAGGAAACTTCAGCTCCGGAGGTTAGACCGAAAACCCGAAAAAAACCACAGGCCGCGGGTCGAAAAAGTGGTCAAAATTTGAAGGGCATCAGATCTTCCCCAAAACCTGATAAAATACAACGGGGTGGGTATTAATCGAGGAATTGCAGAGATTGAAAAAATGGTCAAAATTTGAAGGGCGTCAGATCTTCCCCAAAACCTGATAAAATGACAACGGGGTGGGTATTAATCGAGGAATTGCAGAAATTAGAAAGAATTATCTTTGTTCTTTGGAATTTTCAGCTCCGGAGGTTACGCCGAAAACCCGAAAAAAACCACAGGCCGCGGGTTGAAAAAATGGTCAAAATTTGAAGGGCGTCAGATCTTCCCCAAAACCTGATAAAATGACAACGGGGTGGGTATTAATCGAGGAATTGCAGAGATTAGAAAGAATTATCTTTGTTCCAAGGAAATTTCAGCTCCGGAGGTTATGCCGAAAACCCGAAAAAAACCACAGGCCGCGGGTTGAAAAAATGGTCAAAATTTGAAGGGCGTCAGATCTTCCCCAAAACCTGATAAAATGACAACGGGGTGGGTATTAATCGAGGAATTGCAGAAATTAGAAAGAATTATCTTTGTTCTTTGGAATTTTCAGCTCCGGAGGTTACGCCGAAAACCCGAAAAAAACCACAGGCCGCGGGTTGAAAAAATGGTCAAAATTTGAAGGGCGTCAGATCTTCCCCAAAACCTGATAAAATGACAACGGGGTGGGTATTAATCGAGGAATTGCAGAGATTAGAAAGAATTATCTTTGTTCCAAGGAAATTTCAGCTCCGGAGGTTACGCCGAAAACCCGAAAAAAACCACAGGCCGCGGGTTGAAAAAATGGTCAAAATTTGAAGGGCGTCAGATCTTCCCCAAAACCTGATAAAATGACAACGGGGTGGGTATTACTCGAGGAATTGCAGAGATTAGAAAGAATTATCTTTGTTCCAAGGAAATTTCAGCTCCGGAGGTTACGCCGAAAACCCCCAAAAAAAACGACAGGCCGCGGGTTGAAAAAGTGGTCAAAATTTGAAAGGCGTCAGATCTTCCCCAAAACCTGATAAAATGACAACGGGGTGGGTATTAATCGAGGAATTGCAGAGATTAGAAAGAATTATCTTTGTTCCAAGGAAATTTCAGCTCCGGAGGCTACCGAAAAAAAAGACAGGCCGCGGGTTGAAAATATGGTCAAAATTTGAAGGGCGTCAGATCTTCCCCAAAACCTGATAAAATGACAAGGGGGTGGGTATTAATCGAGGAATTGCAGAGATTAGAAAGAATTATCTTTGTTCCAAGGAAATTTCAGCTCCGGAGGTTACGCCGAAAACCCCCAAAAAACGACAGGCCGCGGGTTGAAAAAATGGTCAAAATTTGAAGGGCGTCAGATCTTCCTCAAAACCTGATAAAATGACAACAGGGTGGGTATTACTCGAGGAATTGCAGAGATTAGAAAGAATTATCTTTGTTCCAAGGAAATTTCAGCTCCGGAGGTTACGCCGAAAACCCGAAAAAAACCACAGGCCGCGGGTTGAAAAAATGGTCAAAATTTGAAGGGCGTCAGATCTTCCCCAAAACCTGATAAAATGACAACGGGGTGGGTATTAATCGAGGAATTGCAGAGATTAGAAAGAATTATCTTTGTTCCAAGGAAATTTCAGCTCCGGAGGCTACCGAAAAAAAAGACAGGCCGCGGGTTGAAAATATGGTCAAAATTTGAAGGGCGTCAGATCTTCCCCAAAACCTGATAAAATGACAACAGGGTGGGTATTACTCGAGGAATTGCAGAGATTAGAAAGAATTATCTTTGTTCCAAGGAAACTTCAGCTCCGGAGGTTAGACCGAAAACCCGAAAAAAACGACAGGCCGCGGGTTGAAAAAGTGGTCAAAATTTGAAGGGCGTCAGATCTTCCCCAAAACCTGATAAAATACAACGGGGTGGGTATTAATCGAGGAATTGTAGAGATTAGAAAGAATTATCTTTGTTCCAAGGAAATTTCAGCTCCGGAGGTTACGCCGAAAACCCGAAAAAAACCACAGGCCGCGGGTTGAAAAAATGGTCAAAATTTGAAGGGCGTCAGATCTTCCCCAAAACCTGATAAAATGACAACGGGGTGGGTATTAATCGAGGAATTGCAGAGATTAGAAAGAATTATCTTTGTTCCAAGGAAATTTCACCTCCGGAGGCTACCGAAAAAAAAGACAGGCCGCGGGTTGAAAAAATGGTCAAAATTTGAAGGGCGTCAGATCTTCCCCAAAACCTGATAAAATGACAAGGGGGTGGGTATTAATCGAGGAATTGCAGAGATTAGAAAGAATTATCTTTGTTCCAAGGAAACTTCAGCTCCGGAGGTTAGACCGAAAACCCGAAAAAAACCACAGGCCGCGGGTTGAAAAAGTGGTCAAAATTTGAAGGGCATCAGATCTTCCCCAAAACCTGATAAAATACAACGGGGTGGGTATTAATCGAGGAATTGCAGAGATTAGAAAGAATTATCTTTGTTCCAAGGAAATTTCAGCTCCGGAGGTTGCGCCGAAAACCGAAAAAAACGACAGACCGCGGGTTGAAAAAATGGTCAAAATTTGAAGGGCGTCAGATCTTCCCCAAAACCTGATAAAATGACAACGGGGTGGGTATTAATCGAGGAATTGCAGAAATTAGAAAGAATTATCTTTGTTCTTTGGAATTTTCAGCTCCGGAGGTTACGCCGAAAGCCCGAAAAAAACCACAGGCCGCGGGTTGAAAAAATGGTCAAAATTTGAAGGGCGTCAGATCTTCCCCAAAACCTGATAAAATGACAACGGGGTGGGTATTAATCGAGGAATTGCAGAGATTAGAAAGAATTATCTTTGTTCCAAGGAAATTTCAGCTCCGCAGGTTACGCCGAAAACCCGAAAAAAACCACAGGCCGCGGGTTGAAAAAATGGTCAAAATTTGAAGGGCGTCAGATCTTCCCCAAAACCTGATAAAATGACAACGGGGTGGGTATTAATCGAGGAATTGCAGAGATTAGAAAGAATTATCTTTGTTCCAAGGAAATTTCAGCTCCTGAGGCTACCGAAAAAAAAGACAGGCCGCGGGTTGAAAAAATGGTCAAAATTTGAAGGGCGTCAGATCTTCCCCAAAACCTGATAAAATGACAACGGGGTGGGTATTAATCGAGGAATTGCAGAGATTAGAAAGAATTATCTTTGGTCCAAGGAAATTTCAGCTCCGGAGGCTACCGAAAAAAAAGACAGGCTGCGGGTTGAAAAAATGGTCAAAATTTGAAGGGCGTCAGATCTTCCCTAAAACCTGATAAAATGACAACGGGGTGGGTATTAATCGAGGAATTGCAGAGATTAGAAAGATTTATCTTTGTTCCAAGGAAATTTCAGCTCCGGAGGTTGCGCCGAAAACCCGAAAAAAGCGACAGGCCGCGGGTTGAAAAGATGGTCAAAATTTGAAGGGCGTGAGATCTTCTCCAAAACTTGATAAAATGACAACGGGGTGGGTATTAATCGAGGAATTGCAGAGATTAGAAAGAATTATCTTTGTTCCAAGGAAATTTCAGCTCCGGAGGTTACGCCGCAAACCCAAAAAAAACGACAGGCCGCGGGTTGAAAAAATGGTCAAAATTTGAAGGGCGTCAGATCTTCCCCAAAACCTGATAAAATGACAACGGGGTGGGTATTACTCGAGGAATTGCAGAGATTAGAAAGAATTATCTTTGTTCCAAGGAAATTTCAGCTCCGGAGGTTACGCCAAAAACCCCAAAAAAAAACGACAGGCCGCGGGTTGAAAAAGTGGTCAAAATTTGAAAGGCGTCAGATCTTCCCCAAAACCTGATAAAATGACAACGGGGTGGGTATTAATCGAGGAATTGCAGAGATTAGAAAGAATTATCTTTGTTCCAAGGAAATTTCAGCTCCGGAGGCTACCGAAAAAAAAGACAGGCCGCGGGTTGAAAATATGGTCAAAATTTGAAGGGCGTCAGATCTTCCCCAAAACCTGATAAAATGACAAGGGGGTGGGTATTAATCGAGGAATTGCAGAGATTAGAAAGAATTATCTTTGTTCCAAGGAAATTTCAGCTCCGGAGGTTACGCCGAAAACCCCCAAAAAACGACAGGCCGCCGGTTGAAAAAAAGGTCAAAATTTGAAGGGCGTCAGATCTTCCCCAAAACCTGATAAAATGACAACAGGGTGGGTATTACTCGAGGAATTGCAGAGATTAGAAAGAATTATCTTTGTTCCAAGGAAACTTCAGCTCCGGAGGTTAGACCGAAAACCCGAAAAAAACGACAGGCCGCGGGTTGAAAAAGTGGTCAAAATTTGAAGAGCGTCAGATCTTCCCCAAAACCTGATAAAATACAACGGGGTGGGTATTAATCGAGGAATTGCAGAGATTAGAAAGAATTATCTTTGTTCCAAGGAAATTTCAGCTCCGGAGGTTACGCCGAAAACCCGAAAAAAACCACAGGCCGCGGGTTGAAAAAATGGTCAAAATTTGAAGGGCGTCAGATCTTCCCCAAAACCTGATAAAATGACAACGGGGTGGGTATTAATCGAGGAATTGCAGAGATTAGAAAGAATTATCTTTGTTCCAAGGAAATTTCAGCTCCGGAGGCTACCGAAAAAAAAGACAGGCCGCGGGTTGAAAAAATGGTCAAAATTTGAAGGGCGTCAGATCTTCCCCAAAACCTGATAAAATGACAAGGGGGTGGGTATTAATCGAGGAATTGCAGAGATTAGAAAGAATTATCTTTGTTCCAAGGAAACTTCAGCTCCGGAGGTTAGACCGAAAACCCGAAAAAAACCACAGGCCGCGGGTTGAAAAAGTGGTCAAAATTTGAAGGGCATCAGATCTTCCCCAAAACCTGATAAAATACAACGGGGTGGGTATTAATCGAGGAATTGCAGAGATTAGAAAGAATTGTCTTTGTTCCAAGGAAATTTCAGCTCAGGAGGTTCCGCCGAAAACCGAAAAAAACGACAGACCGCGGGTTGAAAAAATGGTCAAAATTTGAAGGGCGTCAGATCTTCCCCAAAACCTGATAAAATGACAACGGGGTGGGTATTAATCGAGGAATTGCAGAAATTAGAAAGAATTATCTTTGTTCTTTGGAATTTTCAGCTCCGGAGGTTACGCCGAAAACCCGAAAAAAACCACAGGCCGCGGGTTGAAAAAATGGTCAAAATTTGAAGGGCGTCAGATCTTCCCCAAAACCTGATAAAATGACAACGGGGTGGGTATTAATCGAGGAATTGCAGAGATTAGAAAGAATTATCTTTGTTCCAAGGAAATTTCAGCTCCGGAGGTTACGCCGAAAACCCGAAAAAAACCACAGGCCGCGGGTTGAAAAAATGGTCAAAATTTGAAGGGCGTCAGATCTTCCCCAAAACCTGATAAAATGACAACGGGGTGGGTATTAATCGAGGAATTGCAGAGATTAGAAAGAATTATCTTTGTTCCAAGGAAATTTCAGCTCCGGAGGCTACCGAAAAAAAAGACAGGCCGCGGGTTGAAAAAATGGTCAAAATTTGAAGGGCGTCAGATCTTCCCCAAAACCTGATAAAATGACAAGGGGGTGGGTATTAATCGAGGAATTGCAGAGATTAGAAAGAATTATCTTTGTTCCAAGGAAACTTCAGCTCCGGAGGTTAGACCGAAAACCCGAAAAAAACCACAGGCCGCGGGTTGAAAAAGTGGTCAAAATTTGAAGGGCATCAGATCTTCCCCAAAACCTGATAAAATACAACGGGGTGGGTATTAATCGAGGAATTGCAGAGATTAGAAAGAATTATCTTTGTTCCAAGGAAATTTCAGCTCCGGAGTATAGGCCGAAAACCCGAAAAAAGCGACAGGCCGCGGGTTGAGAAGATGGTCAAAATTTGAAGGGCGTCAGATCTTCCCCAAAACCTGATAAAATGACAACGGGGTGGGTATTAATCGAGGAATTGCAGAGATTAGAAAGAATTATCTTTGTTCCAAGGAAATTTCAGCTCCTGAGGCTACCGAAAAAAAAGACAGGCCGCGGGTTGAAAAAATGGTCAAAATTTGAAGGGCGTCAGATCTTCCCCAAAACCTGATAAAATGACAAGGGGGTGGGAATTAATCGAGGAATTGCAGAGATTAGAAAGAATTATCTTTGTTCCAAGGAAATTTCAGCTCCGGAGGTTACGCCGAAAACCCCCAAAAAACGACAGGCCGCGGGTTGAAAAAATGGTCAAAATTTGAAGGGCGTCAGATCTTCCCCAAAACCTGATAAAATGACAACGGGGTGGGTATTAATCGAAGAATTGCAGAGATTAGAAAGATTTATCTTTGTTCCAAGGAAATTTCAGCTCCGGAGTATAGGCCGAAAACCCGAAAAAAGCGACAGGCCGCGGGTTGAAAAGATGGTCAAAATTTGAAGGGCGTGAGATCTTCTCCAAAACTTGATAAAATGACAACGGGGTGGGTATTAATCGAGGAATTGCAGAGATTAGAAAGAATTATCTTTGTTCCAAGGAAATTTCAGCTCCGGAGGTTACGCCGCAAACCCAAAAAAAACGACAGGCCGCGGGTTGAAAAAATGGTCAAAATTTGAAGGGCGTCAGATCTTCCCCAAAACCTGATAAAATGACAACGGGGTGGGTATTACTCGAGGAATTGCAGAGATTAGAAAGAATTATCTTTGTTCCAAGGAAATTTCAGCTCCGGAGGTTACGCCAAAAACCCCCAAAAAAAACGACAGGCCGCGGGTTGAAAAAGTGGTCAAAATTTGAAAGGCGTCAGATCTTCCCCAAAACCTAATAAAATGACAACGGGGTGGGTATTAATCGAGGAATTGCAGAGATTAGAAAGAATTATCTTTGTTCCAAGGAAATTTCAGCTCCGGAGGCTACCGAAAAAAAAGACAGGCCGCGGGTTGAAAATATGGTCAAAATTTGAAGGGCGTCAGATCTTCCCCAAAACCTGATAAAATGACAAGGGGGTGGGTATTAATCGAGGAATTGCAGAGATTAGAAAGAATTATCTTTGTTCCAAGGAAATTTCAGCTCCGGAGGTTACGCCGAAAACCCCCAAAAAACGACAGGCCGCCGGTTGAAAAAATGGTCAAAATTTGAAGGGCGTCAGATCTTCCCCAAAACCTGATAAAATGACAACAGGGTGGGTATTACTCGAGGAATTGCAGAGATTAGAAAGAATTATCTTTGTTCCAAGGAAACTTCAGCTCCGGAGGTTAGACCGAAAACCCGAAAAAAACGACAGGCCGCGGGTTGAAAAAGTGGTCAAAATTTGAAGGGCGTCAGATCTTCCCCAAAACCTGATAAAATACAACGGGGTGGGTATTAATCGAGGAATTGCAGAGATTAGAAAGAATTATCTTTGTTCCAAGGAAATTTCAGCTCCGGAGGTTACGCCGAAAACCCGAAAAAAACCACAGGCCGCGGGTTGAAAAAATGGTCAAAATTTGAAGGGCGTCAGATCTTCCCCAAAACCTGATAAAATGACAACGGGGTGGGTATTAATCGAGGAATTGCAGAGATTAGAAAGAATTATCTTTGTTCCAAGGAAATTTCAGCTCCGGAGGTTACGCCGAAAACCCGAAAAAAACCACAGGCCGCGGGTTGAAAAAATGGTCAAAATTTGAAGGGCGTCAGATCTTCCCGAAAACCTGATAAAATGACAACGGGGTGGGTATTAATCGAGGAATTGCAGAGATTAGAAAGAATTATCTTTGTTCCAAGGAAATTTCAGCTCCGGAGGCTACCGAAAAAAAAGACAGGCCGCGGGTTGAAAAAATGGTCAAAATTTGAAGGGCGTCAGATCTTCCCCAAAACCTGATAAAATGACAAGGGGGTGGGTATTAATCGAGGAATTGCAGAGATTAGAAAGAATTATCTTTGTTCCAAGGAAACTTCAGCTCCGGAGGTTAGACCGAAAACCCGAAAAAAACCACAGGCCGCGGGTTGAAAAAGTGGTCAAAATTTGAAGGGCATCAGATCTTCCCCAAAACCTGATAAAATACAACGGGGTGGGTATTAATCGAGGAATTGCAGAGATTAGAAAGAATTATCTTTGTTCCAAGGAAATTTCAGCTCCGGAGGCTACGCCGAAAACCGAAAAAAACGACAGACCGCGGGTTGAAAAAATGGTCAAAATTTGAAGGGCGTCAGATCTTCCCCAAAACCTGATAAAATGACAACGGGGTGGGTATTAATCGAAGAATTGCAGAGATTAGAAAGATTTATCTTTGTTCCAAGGAAATTTCAGCTCCGGAGTATAGGCCGAAAACCCGAAAAAAACTACAGGCCGCGGGTTGAAAAGATGGTCAAAATTTGAAGGGCGTGAGATCTTCTCCAAAACTTGATAAAATGACAACGGGGTGGGTATTAATCGAGGAATTGCAGAGATTAGAAAGAATTATCTTTGTTCCAAGGAAATTTCAGCTCCGGAGGTTACGCCGCAAACCCAAAAAAAACGACAGGCCGCGGGTTGAAAAAATGGTCAAAATTTGAAGGGCGTCAGATCTTCCCCAAAACCTGATAAAATGACAACGGGGTGGGTATTACTCGAGGAATTGCAGAGATTAGAAAGAATTATCTTTGTTCCAAGGAAATTTCAGCTCCGGAGGTTACGCCAAAAACCCCAAAAAAAAACGACAGGCCGCGGGTTGAAAAAGTGGTCAAAATTTGAAAGGCGTCAGATCTTCCCCAAAACCTAATAAAATGACAACGGGGTGGGTATTAATCGAGGAATTGCAGAGATTAGAAAGAATTATCTTTGTTCCAAGGAAATTTCAGCTCCGGAGGCTACCGAAAAAAAAGACAGGCCGCGGGTTGAAAATATGGTCAAAATTTGAAGGGCGTCAGATCTTCCCCAAAACCTGATAAAATGACAAGGGGGTGGGTATTAATCGAGGAATTGCAGAGATTAGAAAGAATTATCTTTGTTCCAAGGAAATTTCAGCTCCGGAGGTTACGCCGAAAACCCCCAAAAAACGACAGGCCGCCGGTTGAAAAAATGGTCAAAATTTGAAGGGCGTCAGATCTTCCCCAAAACCTGATAAAATGACAACAGGGTGGGTATTACTCGAGGAATTGCAGAGATTAGAAAGAATTATCTTTGTTCCAAGGAAACTTCAGCTCCGGAGGTTAGACCGAAAACCCGAAAAAAACGACAGGCCGCGGGTTGAAAAAGTGGTCAAAATTTGAAGGGCGTCAGATCTTCCCCAAAACCTGATAAAATACAACGGGGTGGGTATTAATCGAGGAATTGCAGAGATTAGAAAGAATTATCTTTGTTCCAAGGAAATTTCAGCTCCGGAGGTTACGCCGAAAACCCGAAAAAAACCACAGGCCGCGGGTTGAAAAAATGGTCAAAATTTGAAGGGCGTCAGATCTTCCCCAAAACCTGATAAAATGACAACGGGGTGGGTATTAATCGAGGAATTGCAGAGATTAGAAAGAATTATCTTTGTTCCAAGGAAATTTCAGCTCCGGAGGTTACGCCGAAAACCTGAAAAAAACCACAGGCCGCGGGTTGAAAAAATGGTCAAAATTTGAAGGGCGTCAGATCTTCCCGAAAACCTGATAAAATGACAACGGGGTGGGTATTAATCGAGGAATTGCAGAGATTAGAAAGAATTATCTTTGTTCCAAGGAAATTTCAGCTCCGGAGGCTACCGAAAAAAAAGACAGGCCGCGGGTTGAAAAAATGGTCAAAATTTGAAGGGCGTCAGATCTTCCCCAAAACCTGATAAAATGACAAGGGGGTGGGTATTAATCGAGGAATTGCAGAGATTAGAAAGAATTATCTTTGTTCCAAGGAAACTTCAGCTCAGGAGGTTAGACCGAAAACCCGAAAAAAACCACAGGCCGCGGGTTGAAAAAGTGGTCAAAATTTGAAGGGCATCAGATCTTCCCCAAAACCTGATAAAATACAACGGGGTGGGTATTAATCGAGGAATTGCAGAGATTAGAAAGAATTATCTTTGTTCCAAGGAAATTTCAGCTCCGGAGGCTACGCCGAAAACCGAAAAAAACGACAGACCGCGGGTTGAAAAAATGGTCAAAATTTGAAGGGCGTCAGATCTTCCCCAAAACCTGATAAAATGACAACGGGGTGGGTATTAATCGAAGAATTGCAGAGATTAGAAAGATTTATCTTTGTTCCAAGGAAATTTCAGCTCCGGAGTATAGGCCGAAAACCCGAAAAAAACGACAGGCCGCGGGTTGAAAAGATGGTCAAAATTTGAAGGGCGTGAGATCTTCTCCAAAACTTGATAAAATGACAACGGGGTGGGTATTAATCGAGGAATTGCAGAGATTAGAAAGAATTATCTTTGTTCCAAGGAAATTTCAGCTCCGGAGGTTACGCCGCAAACCCAAAAAAAACGACAGGCCGCGGGTTGAAAAAATGGTCAAAATTTGAAGGGCGTCAGATCTTCCCCAAAACCTGATAAAATGACAACGGGGTGGGTATTACTCGAGGAATTGCAGAGATTAGAAAGAATTATCTTTGTTCCAAGGAAATTTCAGCTCCGGAGGTTACGCCAAAAACCCCAAAAAAAAACGACAGGCCGCGGGTTGAAAAAGTGGTCAAAATTTGAAAGGCGTCAGATCTTCCCCAAAACCTAATAAAATGACAACGGGGTGGGTATTAATCGAGGAATTGCAGAGATTAGAAAGAATTATCTTTGTTCCAAGGAAATTTCAGCTCCGGAGGCTACCGAAAAAAAAGACAGGCCGCGGGTTGAAAATATGGTCAAAATTTGAAGGGCGTCAGATCTTCCCCAAAACCTGATAAAATGACAAGGGGGTGGGTATTAATCGAGGAATTGCAGAGATTAGAAAGAATTATCTTTGTTCCAAGGAAATTTCAGCTCCGGAGGTTACGCCGAAAACCCCCAAAAAACGACAGGCCGCCGGTTGAAAAAATGGTCAAAATTTGAAGGGCGTCAGATCTTCCCCAAAACCTGATAAAATGACAACAGGGTGGGTATTACTCGAGGAATTGCAGAGATTAGAAAGAATTATCTTTGTTCCAAGGAAATTTCAGCTCCGGAGGTTACGCCGAAAACCCGAAAAAAACCACAGGCCGCGGGTTGAAAAAATGGTCAAAATTTGAAGGGCGTCAGATCTTCCCCAAAACCTGATAAAATGACAACGGGGTGGGTATTACTCGAGGAATTGCAGAGATTAGAAAGAATTATCTTTGTTCCAAGGAAATTTCAGCTCCGGAGTATAGGCCGAAAACCCGAAAAAAGCGACAGGCCGCGGGTTGAAAAGATGGTCAAAATTTGAAGGGCGTGAGATCTTCTCCAAAACTTGATAAAATGACAACGGGGTGGGTATTAATCGAGGAATTGCAGAGATTAGAAAGAATTATCTTTGTTCCAAGGAAATTTCAGCTCCGGAGGTTACGCCGCAAACCCAAAAAAAACGACAGGCCGCGGGTTGAAAAAATGGTCAAAATTTGAAGGGCGTCAGATCTTCCCCAAAACCTGATAAAATGACAACGGGGTGGGTATTACTCGAGGAATTGCAGAGATTAGAAAGAATTATCTTTGTTCCAAGGAAATTTCAGCTCCGGAGGTTACGCCAAAAACCCCAAAAAAAAACGACAGGCCGCGGGTTGAAAAAGTGGTCAAAATTTGAAAGGCGTCAGATCTTCCCCAAAACCTAATAAAATGACAACGGGGTGGGTATTAATCGAGGAATTGCAGAGATTAGAAAGAATTATCTTTGTTCCAAGGAAATTTCAGCTCCGGAGGCTACCGAAAAAAAAGACAGGCCGCGGGTTGAAAATATGGTCAAAATTTGAAGGGCGTCAGATCTTCCCCAAAACCTGATAAAATGACAAGGGGGTGGGTATTAATCGAGGAATTGCAGAGATTAGAAAGAATTATCTTTGTTCCAAGGAAATTTCAGCTCCGGAGGTTACGCCGAAAACCCCCAAAAAACGACAGGCCGCCGGTTGAAAAAATGGTCAAAATTTGAAGGGCGTCAGATCTTCCCCAAAACCTGATAAAATGACAACAGGGTGGGTATTACTCGAGGAATTGCAGAGATTAGAAAGAATTATCTTTGTTCCAAGGAAATTTCAGCTCCGGAGGTTACGCCGAAAACCCGAAAAAAACCACAGGCCGCGGGTTGAAAAAATGGTCAAAATTTGAAGGGCGTCAGATCTTCCCCAAAACCTGATAAAATGACAACGGGGTGGGTATTAATCGAGGAATTGCAGAGATTAGAAAGAATTATCTTTGTTCCAAGGAAATTTCAGCTCCGGAGGTTACGCCGAAAACCCCCAAAAAACGACAGGCCGCGGGTTGAAAAAATGGTCAAAATTTGAAGGGCGTCAGATCTTCCCCAAAACCTGATAAAATTACAACGGGGTGGGTATTAATCGAGGAATTGCAGAGATTAGAAAGATTTATCTTTGTTCCAAGGAAATTTCAGCTCCGGAGGTTGCGCCGAAAACCCGAAAAAAACGACAGGCCGCGGGTTGAAAAAATGGTCAAAATTTGAAGGGCGTCAGATCTTCCCCAAAACCTGATAAAATGACAACGGGGTGGGTATTAATCGAAGAATTGCAGAGATTAGAAAGATTTATCTTTGTTCCAAGGAAATTTCAGCTCCGGAGTATAGGCCGAAAACCCGAAAAAAGCGACAGGCCGCGGGTTGAAAAGATGGTCAAAATTTGAAGGGCGTGAGATCTTCTCCAAAACTTGATAAAATGACAACGGGGTGGGTATTAATCGAGGAATTGCAGAGATTAGAAAGAATTATCTTTGTTCCAAGGAAATTTCAGCTCCGGAGGTTACGCCGCAAACCCAAAAAAAACGACAGGCCGCGGGTTGAAAAAATGGTCAAAATTTGAAGGGCGTCAGATCTTCCCCAAAACCTGATAAAATGACAACGGGGTGGGTATTACTCGAGGAATTGCAGAGATTAGAAAGAATTATCTTTGTTCCAAGGAAATTTCAGCTCCGGAGGTTACGCCAAAAACCCCAAAAAAAAACGACAGGCCGCGGGTTGAAAAAGTGGTCAAAATTTGAAAGGCGTCAGATCTTCCCCAAAACCTAATAAAATGACAACGGGGTGGGTATTAATCGAGGAATTGCAGAGATTAGAAAGAATTATCTTTGTTCCAAGGAAATTTCAGCTCCGGAGGCTCCCGAAAAAAACCACAGGCCGCGGGTTGAAAATATGGTCAAAATTTGAAGGGCGTCAGATCTTCCCCAAAACCTGATAAAATGACAAGGGGGTGGGTATTAATCGAGGAATTGCAGAGATTAGAAAGAATTATCTTTGTTCCAAGGAAATTTCAGCTCCGGAGGTTACGCCGAAAACCCCCAAAAAACGACAGGCCGCCGGTTGAAAAAATGGTCAAAATTTGAAGGGCGTCAGATCTTCCCCAAAACCTGATAAAATGACAACAGGGTGGGTATTACTCGAGGAATTGCAGAGATTAGAAAGAATTATCTTTGTTCCAAGGAAACTTCAGCTCCGGAGGTTAGACCGAAAACCCGAAAAAAACGACAGGCCGCGGGTTGAAAAAGTGGTCAAAATTTGAAGGGCGTCAGATCTTCCCCAAAACCTGATAAAATACAACGGGGTGGGTATTAATCGAGGAATTGCAGAGATTAGAAAGAATTATCTTTGTTCCAAGGAAATTTCAGCTCCGGAGGTTACGCCGAAAACCCGAAAAAAACCACAGGCCGCGGGTTGAAAAAATGGTCAAAATTTGAAGGGCGTCAGATCTTCCCCAAAACCTGATAAAATGACAACGGGGTGGGTATTAATCGAGGAATTGCAGAGATTAGAAAGAATTATCTTTGTTCCAAGGAAATTTCAGCTCCGGAGGCTACCGAAAAAAAAGACAGGCCGCGGGTTGAAAAAATGGTCAAAATTTGAAGGGCGTCAGATCTTCCCCAAAACCTGATAAAATGACAAGGGGGTGGGTATTAATCGAGGAATTGCAGAGATTAGAAAGAATTATCTTTGTTCCAAGGAAACTTCAGCTCCGGAGGTTAGACCGAAAACCCGAAAAAAACCACAGGCCGCGGGTTGAAAAAGTGGTCAAAATTTGAAGGGCATCAGATCTTCCCCAAAACCTGATAAAATACAACGGGGTGGGTATTAATCGAGGAATTGCAGAGATTAGAAAGAATTGTCTTTGTTCCAAGGAAATTTCAGCTCAGGAGGTTCCGCCGAAAACCGAAAAAAACGACAGACCGCGGGTTGAAAAAATGGTCAAAATTTGAAGGGCGTCAGATCTTCCCCAAAACCTGATAAAATGACAACGGGGTGGGTATTAATCGAGGAATTGCAGAAATTAGAAAGAATTATCTTTGTTCTTTGGAATTTTCAGCTCCGGAGGTTACGCCGAAAACCCGAAAAAAACCACAGGCCGCGGGTTGAAAAAATGGTCAAAATTTGAAGGGCGTCAGATCTTCCCCAAAACCTGATAAAATGACAACGGGGTGGGTATTAATCGAGGAATTGCAGAGATTAGAAAGAATTATCTTTGTTCCAAGGAAATTTCAGCTCCGGAGGTTACGCCGAAAACCCGAAAAAAACCACAGGCCGCGGGTTGAAAAAATGGTCAAAATTTGAAGGGCGTCAGATCTTCCCCAAAACCTGATAAAATGACAACGGGGTGGGTATTAATCGAGGAATTGCAGAGATTAGAAAGAATTATCTTTGTTCCAAGGAAATTTCAGCTCCGGAGTCTACCGAAAAAAAAGACAGGCCGCGGGTTGAAAAAATGGTCAAAATTTGAAGGGCGTCAGATCTTCCCCAAAACCTGATAAAATGACAAGGGGGTGGGTATTAATCGAGGAATTGCAGAGATTAGAAAGAATTATCTTTGTTCCAAGGAAACTTCAGCTCCGGAGGTTAGACCGAAAACCCGAAAAAAACCACAGGCCGCGGGTTGAAAAAGTGGTCAAAATTTGAAGGGCATCAGATCTTCCCCAAAACCTGATAAAATACAACGGGGTGGGTATTAATCGAGGAATTGCAGAGATTAGAAAGAATTATCTTTGTTCCAAGGAAATTTCAGCTCCGGAGGCTACGCCGAAAACCGAAAAAAACGACAGACCGCGGGTTGAAAAAATGGTCAAAATTTGAAGGGCGTCAGATCTTCCCCAAAACCTGATAAAATGACAACGGGGTGGGTATTAATCGAAGAATTGCAGAGATTAGAAAGATTTATCTTTGTTCCAAGGAAATTTCAGCTCCGGAGTATAGGCCGAAAACCCGAAAAAAGCGACAGGCCGCGGGTTGAAAAGATGGTCAAAATTTGAAGGGCGTGAGATCTTCTCCAAAACTTGATAAAATGACAACGGGGTGGGTATTAATCGAGGAATTGCAGAGATTAGAAAGAATTATCTTTGTTCCAAGGAAATTTCAGCTCCGGAGGTTACGCCGCAAACCCAAAAAAAACGACAGACCGCGGGTTGAAAAAATGGTCAAAATTTGAAGGGCGTCAGATCTTCCCCAAAACCTGATAAAATGACAACGGGGTGGGTATTACTCGAGGAATTGCAGAGATTAGAAAGAATTATCTTTGTTCCAAGGAAATTTCAGCTCCGGAGGTTACGCCAAAAACCCCAAAAAAAAACGACAGGCTGCGGGTTGAAAAAGTGGTCAAAATTTGAAAGGCGTCAGATCTTCCCCAAAACCTAATAAAATGACAACGGGGTGGGTATTAATCGAGGAATTGCAGAGATTAGAAAGAATTATCTTTGTTCCAAGGAAATTTCAGCTCCGGAGGCTCCCGAAAAAAAAGACAGGCCGCGGGTTGAAAATATGGTCAAAATTTGAAGGGCGTCAGATCTTCCCCAAAACCTGATAAAATGACAAGGGGGTGGGTATTAATCGAGGAATTGCAGAGATTAGAAAGAATTATCTTTGTTCCAAGGAAATTTCAGCTCCGGAGGTTACGCCGAAAACCCCCAAAAAACGACAGGCCGCCGGTTGAAAAAATGGTCAAAATTTGAAGGGCGTCAGATCTTCCCCAAAACCTGATAAAATGACAACAGGGTGGGTATTACTCGAGGAATTGCAGAGATTAGAAAGAATTATCTTTGTTCCAAGGAAACTTCAGCTCCGGAGGTTAGACCGAAAACCCGAAAAAAACGACAGGCCGCGGGTTGAAAAAGTGGTCAAAATTTGAAGGGCGTCAGATCTTCCCCAAAACCTGATAAAATACAACGGGGTGGGTATTAATCGAGGAATTGCAGAGATTAGAAAGAATTATCTTTGTTCCAAGGAAATTTCAGCTCCGGAGGTTACGCCGAAAACCCGAAAAAAACCACAGGCCGCGGGTTGAAAAAATGGTCAAAATTTGAAGGGCGTCAGATCTTCCCCAAAACCTGATAAAATGACAACGGGGTGGGTATTAATCGAGGAATTGCAGAGATTAGAAAGAATTATCTTTGTTCCAAGGAAATTTCAGCTCCGGAGGCTACCGAAAAAAAAGACAGGCCGCGGGTTGAAAAAATGGTCAAAATTTGAAGGGCGTCAGATCTTCCCCAAAACCTGATAAAATGACAAGGGGGTGGGTATTAATCGAGGAATTGCAGAGATTAGAAAGAATTATCTTTGTTCCAAGGAAACTTCAGCTCCGGAGGTTAGACCGAAAACCCGAAAAAAAACCACAGGCCGCGGGTTGAAAAAGTGGTCAAAATTTGAAGGGCATCAGATCTTCCCCAAAACCTGATAAAATACAACGGGGTGGGTATTAATCGAGGAATTGCAGAGATTAGAAAGAATTGTCTTTGTTCCAAGGAAATTTCAGCTCAGGAGGTTCCGCCGAAAACCGAAAAAAACGACAGACCGCGGGTTGAAAAAATGGTCAAAATTTGAAGGGCGTCAGATCTTCCCCAAAACCTGATAAAATGACAACGGGGTGGGTATTAATCGAGGAATTGCAGAAATTAGAAAGAATTATCTTTGTTCTTTGGAATTTTCAGCTCCGGAGGTTACGCCGAAAACCCGAAAAAAACCACAGGCCGCGGGTTGAAAAAATGGTCAAAATTTGAAGGGCGTCAGATCTTCCCCAAAACCTGATAAAATGACAACGGGGTGGGTATTAATCGAGGAATTGCAGAGATTAGAAAGAATTATCTTTGTTCCAAGGAAATTTCAGCTCCGGAGGTTACGCCGAAAACCCGAAAAAAACCACAGGCCGCGGGTTGAAAAAATGGTCAAAATTTGAAGGGCGTCAGATCTTCCCCAAAACCTGATAAAATGACAACGGGGTGGGTATTAATCGAGGAATTGCAGAGATTAGAAAGAATTATCTTTGTTCCAAGGAAATTTCAGCTCCGGAGGCTACCGAAAAAAAAGACAGGCCGCGGGTTGAAAAAATGGTCAAAATTTGAAGGGCGTCAGATCTTCCCCAAAACCTGATAAAATGACAAGGGGGTGGGTATTAATCGAGGAATTGCAGAGATTAGAAAGAATTATCTTTGTTCCAAGGAAACTTCAGCTCCGGAGGTTAGACCGAAAACCCGAAAAAAACCACAGGCCGCGGGTTGAAAAAGTGGTCAAAATTTGAAGGGCATCAGATCTTCCCCAAAACCTGATAAAATACAACGGGGTGGGTATTAATCGAGGAATTGCAGAGATTAGAAAGAATTATCTTTGTTCCAAGGAAATTTCAGCTCCGGAGGCTACGCCGAAAACCGAAAAAAACGACAGACCGCGGGTTGAAAAAATGGTCAAAATTTGAAGGGCGTCAGATCTTCCCCAAAACCTGATAAAATGACAACGGGGTGGGTATTAATCGAAGAATTGCAGAAATTAGAAAGATTTATCTTTGTTCCAAGGAAATTTCAGCTCCGGAGTATAGGCCGAAAACCCGAAAAAAGCGACAGGCCGCGGGTTGAAAAGATGGTCAAAATTTGAAGGGCGTCAGATCTTCTCCAAAACCTGATAAAATGACAACGGGGTGGGTATTAATCGAGGAATTGCAGAGATTAGAAAGAATTATCTTTGTTCCAAGGAAATTTCAGCTCCGGAGGTTACGCAGAAAACCCCCAAAAAAAACGACAGGCCGCGGGTTGAAAAAGTGGTCAAAATTTGAAAGGCGTCAGATCTTCCCCAAAACCTGATAAAATGACAACGGGGTGGGTATTAATCGAGGAATTGCAGAGAATAGAAAGAATTATCTTTGTTCCAAGGAAATTTCAGCTCCGGAGGCTACCGAAAAAAGCGACAGGCCGCGGGTTGAAAAGATGGTCAAAATTTGAAGGGCGTCAGATCTTCTCCAAAACTTGATAAAATGACAACGGGGTGGGTATTAATCGAGGAATTGCAGAGATTAGAAAGAATTATCTTTGTTCCAAGGAAATTTCAGCTCCGGAGGTTACGCCGCAAACCCAAAAAAAACGACAGGCCGCGTGTTGAAAAAATGGTCAAAATTTGAAGGGCGTCAGATCTTCCCCAAAACCTGATAAAATGACAACGGGGTGGGTATTACTCGAGGAATTGCAGAGATTAGAAAGAATTATCTTTGTTCCAAGGAAATTTCAGCTCCGGAGGTTACGCCAAAAACCCCAAAAAAAAACCACAGGCCGCGGGTTGAAAAAGTGGTCAAAATTTGAAAGGCGTCAGATCTTCCCCAAAACCTGATAAAATGACAACGGGGTGGGTATTAATCGAGGAATTGCAGAGATTAGAAAGAATTATCTTTGTTCCAAGGAAATTTCAGCTCCGGAGGCTACCGAAAAAAAAGACAGGCCGCGGGTTGAAAATATGGTCAAAATTTGAAGGGCGTCAGATCTTCCCCAAAACCTGATAAAATGACAAGGGGGTGGGTATTAATCGAGGAATTGCAGAGATTAGAAAGAATTATCTTTGTTCCAAGGAAATTTCAGCTCCGGAGATTACGCCGAAAACCCCCAAAAAACGACAGGCCGCCGGTTGAAAAAATGGTCAAAATTTGAAGGGCGTCAGATCTTCCCCAAAACCTGATAAAATGACAACAGGGTGGGTATTACTCGAGGAATTGCAGAGATTAGAAAGAATTATCTTTGTTCCAAGGAAACTTCAGCTCCGGAGGTTAGACCGAAAACCCGAAAAAAACGACAGGCCGCGGGTTGAAAAAGTGGTCAAAATTTGAAGGGCGTCAGATCTTCCCCAAAACCTGATAAAATACAACGGGGTGGGTATTAATCGAGGAATTGCAGAGATTAGAAAGAATTATCTTTGTTCCAAGGAAATTTCAGCTCCGGAGGTTACGCCGAAAACCCGAAAAAAACCACAGGCCGCGGGTTGAAAAAATGGTCAAAATTTGAAGGGCGTCAGATCTTCCCCAAAACCTGATAAAATGACAACGGGGTGGGTATTAATCGAGGAATTGCAGAGATTAGAAAGAATTATCTTTGTTCCAAGGAAATTTCAGCTCCGGAGGCTACCGAAAAAAAAGACAGGCCGCGGGTTGAAAAAATGGTCAAAATTTGAAGGGCGTCAGATCTTCCCCAAAACCTGATAAAATGACAACGGGGTGGGTATTAATCGAGGAATTGCAGAGATTAGAAAGAATTATCTTTGTTCCAAGGAAACTTCAGCTCCGGAGGTTAGACCGAAAACCCGAAAAAAACCACAGGCCGCGGGTTGAAAAAGTGGTCAAAATTTGAAGGGCGTCAGATCTTCCCCAAAACCTGATAAAATACAACGGGGTGGGTATTAATCGAGGAATTGCAGAGATTAGAAAGAATTATCTTTGTTCCAAGGAAATTTCAGCTCCGGAGGTTACGCCGAAAACCCGAAAAAAACCACAGGCCGCGGGTTGAAAAAATGGTCAAAATTTGAAGGGCGTCAGATCTTCCCCAAAACCTGATAAAATGACAACGGGGTGGGTATTAATCGAGGAATTGCAGAGATTAGAAAGAATTATCTTTGTTCCAAGGAAACTTCAGCTCCGGAGGTTAGACCGAAAACCCGAAAAAAACCACAGGCCGCGGGTTGAAAAAGTGGTCAAAATTTGAAGGGCATCAGATCTTCCCCAAAACCTGATAAAATGACAACGGGGTGGGTATTAATCGAGGAATTGCAGAGATTAGAAAGAATTATCTTTGTTCCAAGGAAATTTCAGCTCCGGAGGCTACTGAAAAAAAAGACAGGCCGCGGGTTGAAAATATGGTCAAAATTTGAAGGGCGTCAGATCTTCCCCAAAACCTGATAAAATGACAAGGGGGTGGGTATTAATCGAGGAATTGCAGAAATTAGAAAGAATTATCTTTGTTCCAAGGAAATTTCAGCTCCGGAGGTTACGCCGAAAACCCCCAAAAAACGACAGGCCGCCGGTTGAAAAAATGGTCAAAATTTGAAGGGCGTCAGATCTTCCCCAAAACCTGATAAAATGACAACAGGGTGGGTATTACTCGAGGAATTGCAGAGATTAGAAAGAATTATCTTTGTTCCAAGGAAACTTCAGCTCCGGAGGTTAGACCGAAAACCCGAAAAAAACGACAGGCCGCGGGTTGAAAAAGTGGTCAAAATTTGAAGGGCGTCAGATCTTCCCCAAAACCTGATAAAATACAACGGGGTGGGTATTAATCGAGGAATTGCAGAGATTAGAAAGAATTATCTTTGTTCCAAGGAAATTTCAGCTCCGGAGGTTACGCCGAAAACCCGAAAAAAACCACAGGCCGCGGGTTGAAAAAATGGTCAAAATTTGAAGGGCGTCAGATCTTCCCCAAAACCTGATAAAATGACAACGGGGTGGGTATTAATCGAGGAATTGCAGAGATTAGAAAGAATTATCTTTGTTCCAAGGAAACTTCAGCTCCGGAGGTTAGACCGAAAACCCGAAAAAAACCACAGGCCGCGGGTTGAAAAAGTGGTCAAAATTTGAAGGGCATCAGATCTTCCCCAAAACCTGATAAAATGACAACGGGGTGGGTATTAATCGAGGAATTGCAGAGATTAGAAAGAATTATCTTTGTTCCAAGGAAATTTCAGCTCCGGAGGCTACTGAAAAAAAAGACAGGCCGCGGGTTGAAAATATGGTCAAAATTTGAAGGGCGTCAGATCTTCCCCAAAACCTGATAAAATGACAAGGGGGTGGGTATTAATCGAGGAATTGCAGAAATTAGAAAGAATTATCTTTGTTCCAAGGAAATTTCAGCTCCGGAGGTTACGCCGAAAACCCCCAAAAAACGACAGGCCGCCGGTTGAAAAAATGGTCAAAATTTGAAGGGCGTCAGATCTTCCCCAAAACCTGATAAAATGACAACAGGGTGGGTATTACTCGAGTAATTGCAGAGATTAGAAAGAATTATCTTTGTTCCAAGGAAACTTCAGCTCCGGATGTTAGACCGAAAACCCGAAAAAAACGACAGGCCGCGGGTTGAAAAAGTGGTCAAAATTTGAAGGGCGTCAGATCTTCCCCAAAACCTGATAAAATACAACGGGGTGGGTATTAATCGAGGAATTGCAGAGATTAGAAAGAATTATCTTTGTTCCAAGGAAATTTCAGCTCCGGAGGTTACGCCGAAAACCCGAAAAAAACCACAGGCCGCGGGTTGAAAAAATGGTCAAAATTTGAAGGGCGTCAGATCTTCCCCAAAACCTGATAAAATGACAACGGGGTGGGTATTAATCGAGGAATTGCAGAGATTAGAAAGAATTATCTTTGTTCCAAGGAAATTTCAGCTCCGGAGGCTACTGAAAAAAAAGACAGGCCGCGGGTTGAAAATATGGTCAAAATTTGAAGGGCGTCAGATCTTCCCCAAAACCTGATAAAATGACAAGGGGGTGGGTATTAATCGAGGAATTGCAGAAATTAGAAAGAATTATCTTTGTTCCAAGGAAATTTCAGCTCCGGAGGTTACGCCGAAAACCCCCAAAAAACGACAGGCCGCCGGTTGAAAAAATGGTCAAAATTTGAAGGGCGTCAGATCTTCCCCAAAACCTGATAAAATGACAACAGGGTGGGTATTACTCGAGGAATTGCAGAGATTAGAAAGAATTATCTTTGTTCCAAGGAAACTTCAGCTCCGGAGGTTAGACCGAAAACCCGAAAAAAACGACAGACCGCGGGTTGAAAAAATGGTCAAAATTTGAAGGGCGTCAGATCTTCCCCAAAACCTGATAAAATGACAACGGGGTGGGTATTAATCGAAGAATTGCAGAAATTAGAAAGATTTATCTTTGTTCCAAGGAAATTTCAGCTCCGGAGTATAGGCCGAAAACCCGAAAAAAGCGACAGGCCGCGGGTTGAAAAGATGGTCAAAATTTGAAGGGCGTCAGATCTTCTCCAAAACCTGATAAAATGACAACGGGGTGGGTATTAATCGAGGAATTGCAGAGATTAGAAAGAATTATCTTTGTTCCAAGGAAATTTCAGCTCCGGAGGTTACGCAGAAAACCCCCAAAAAAAACGACAGGCCGCGGGTTGAAAAAGTGGTCAAAATTTGAAAGGCGTCAGATCTTCCCCAAAACCTGATAAAATGACAACGGGGTGGGTATTAATCGAGGAATTGCAGAGAATAGAAAGAATTATCTTTGTTCCAAGGAAATTTCAGCTCCGGAGGCTACCGAAAAAAGCGACAGGCCGCGGGTTGAAAAGATGGTCAAAATTTGAAGGGCGTCAGATCTTCTCCAAAACTTGATAAAATGACAACGGGGTGGGTATTAATCGAGGAATTGCAGAGATTAGAAAGAATTATCTTTGTTCCAAGGAAATTTCAGCTCCGGAGGTTACGCCGCAAACCCAAAAAAAACGACAGGCCGCGTGTTGAAAAAATGGTCAAAATTTGAAGGGCGTCAGATCTTCCCCAAAACCTGATAAAATGACAACGGGGTGGGTATTACTCGAGGAATTGCAGAGATTAGAAAGAATTATCTTTGTTCCAAGGAAATTTCAGCTCCGGAGGTTACGCCAAAAACCCCAAAAAAAAAACCACAGGCCGCGGGTTGAAAAAGTGGTCAAAATTTGAAAGGCGTCAGATCTTCCCCAAAACCTGATAAAATGACAACGGGGTGGGTATTAATCGAGGAATTGCAGAGATTAGAAAGAATTATCTTTGTTCCAAGGAAATTTCAGCTCCGGAGGCTACCGAAAAAAAAGACAGGCCGCGGGTTGAAAATATGGTCAAAATTTGAAGGGCGTCAGATCTTCCCCAAAACCTGATAAAATGACAAGGGGGTGGGTATTAATCGAGGAATTGCAGAGATTAGAAAGAATTATCTTTGTTCCAAGGAAATTTCAGCTCCGGAGATTACGCCGAAAACCCCCAAAAAAACGACAGGCCGCCGGTTGAAAAAATGGTCAAAATTTGAAGGGCGTCAGATCTTCCCCAAAACCTGATAAAATGACAACAGGGTGGGTATTACTCGAGGAATTGCAGAGATTAGAAAGAATTATCTTTGTTCCAAGGAAACTTCAGCTCCGGAGGTTAGACCGAAAACCCGAAAAAAACGACAGGCCGCGGGTTGAAAAAGTGGTCAAAATTTGAAGGGCGTCAGATCTTCCCCAAAACCTGATAAAATACAACGGGGTGGGTATTAATCGAGGAATTGCAGAGATTAGAAAGAATTATCTTTGTTCCAAGGAAATTTCAGCTCCGGAGGTTACGCCGAAAACCCGAAAAAAACCACAGGCCGCGGGTTGAAAAAATGGTCAAAATTTGAAGGGCGTCAGATCTTCCCCAAAACCTGATAAAATGACAACGGGGTGGGTATTAATCGAGGAATTGCAGAGATTAGAAAGAATTATCTTTGTTCCAAGGAAATTTCAGCTCCGGAGGCTACCGAAAAAAAAGACAGGCCGCGGGTTGAAAAAATGGTCAAAATTTGAAGGGCGTCAGATCTTCCCCAAAACCTGATAAAATGACAACGGGGTGGGTATTAATCGAGGAATTGCAGAGATTAGAAAGAATTATCTTTGTTCCAAGGAAACTTCAGCTCCGGAGGTTAGACCGAAAACCCGAAAAAAACCACAGGCCGCGGGTTGAAAAAGTGGTCAAAATTTGAAGGGCGTCAGATCTTCCCCAAAACCTGATAAAATACAACGGGGTGGGTATTAATCGAGGAATTGCAGAGATTAGAAAGAATTATCTTTGTTCCAAGGAAATTTCAGCTCCGGAGGTTACGCCGAAAACCCGAAAAAAACCACAGGCCGCGGGTTGAAAAAATGGTCAAAATTTGAAGGGCGTCAGATCTTCCCCAAAACCTGATAAAATGACAACGGGGTGGGTATTAATCGAGGAATTGCAGAGATTAGAAAGAATTATCTTTGTTCCAAGGAAACTTCAGCTCCGGAGGTTAGACCGAAAACCCGAAAAAAACCACAGGCCGCGGGTTGAAAAAGTGGTCAAAATTTGAAGGGCATCAGATCTTCCCCAAAACCTGATAAAATGACAACGGGGTGGGTATTAATCGAGGAATTGCAGAGATTAGAAAGAATTATCTTTGTTCCAAGGAAATTTCAGCTCCGGAGGCTACTGAAAAAAAAGACAGGCCGCGGGTTGAAAATATGGTCAAAATTTGAAGGGCGTCAGATCTTCCCCAAAACCTGATAAAATGACAAGGGGGTGGGTATTAATCGAGGAATTGCAGAAATTAGAAAGAATTATCTTTGTTCCAAGGAAATTTCAGCTCCGGAGGTTACGCCGAAAACCCCCAAAAAACGACAGGCCGCCGGTTGAAAAAATGGTCAAAATTTGAAGGGCGTCAGATCTTCCCCAAAACCTGATAAAATGACAACAGGGTGGGTATTACTCGAGGAATTGCAGAGATTAGAAAGAATTATCTTTGTTCCAAGGAAACTTCAGCTCCGGAGGTTAGACCGAAAACCCGAAAAAAACGACAGGCCGCGGGTTGAAAAAGTGGTCAAAATTTGAAGGGCGTCAGATCTTCCCCAAAACCTGATAAAATACAACGGGGTGGGTATTAATCGAGGAATTGCAGAGATTAGAAAGAATTATCTTTGTTCCAAGGAAATTTCAGCTCCGGAGGTTACGCCGAAAACCCGAAAAAAACCACAGGCCGCGGGTTGAAAAAATGGTCAAAATTTGAAGGGCGTCAGATCTTCCCCAAAACCTGATAAAATGACAACGGGGTGGGTATTAATCGAGGAATTGCAGAGATTAGAAAGAATTATCTTTGTTCCAAGGAAACTTCAGCTCCGGAGGTTAGACCGAAAACCCGAAAAAAAACCACAGGCCGCGGGTTGAAAAAGTGGTCAAAATTTGAAGGGCATCAGATCTTCCCCAAAACCTGATAAAATGACAACGGGGTGGGTATTAATCGAGGAATTGCAGAGATTAGAAAGAATTATCTTTGTTCCAAGGAAATTTCAGCTCCGGAGGCTACTGAAAAAAAAGACAGGCCGCGGGTTGAAAATATGGTCAAAATTTGAAGGGCGTCAGATCTTCCCCAAAACCTGATAAAATGACAAGGGGGTGGGTATTAATCGAGGAATTGCAGAAATTAGAAAGAATTATCTTTGTTCCAAGGAAATTTCAGCTCCGGAGGTTACGCCGAAAACCCCCAAAAAAACGACAGGCCGCCGGTTGAAAAAATGGTCAAAATTTGAAGGGCGTCAGATCTTCCCCAAAACCTGATAAAATGACAACAGGGTGGGTATTACTCGAGGAATTGCAGAGATTAGAAAGAATTATCTTTGTTCCAAGGAAACTTCAGCTCCGGAGGTTAGACCGAAAACCCGAAAAAAACGACAGGCCGCGGGTTGAAAAAGTGGTCAAAATTTGAAGGGCGTCAGATCTTCCCCAAAACCTGATAAAATACAACGGGGTGGGTATTAATCGAGGAATTGCAGAGATTAGAAAGAATTATCTTTGTTCCAAGGAAATTTCAGCTCCGGAGGTTACGCCGAAAACCCGAAAAAAACCACAGGCCGCGGGTTGAAAAAATGGTCAAAATTTGAAGGGCGTCAGATCTTCCCCAAAACCTGATAAAATGACAACGGGGTGGGTATTAATCGAGGAATTGCAGAGATTAGAAAGAATTATCTTTGTTCCAAGGAAATTTCAGCTCCGGAGGCTACTGAAAAAAAAGACAGGCCGCGGGTTGAAAATATGGTCAAAATTTGAAGGGCGTCAGATCTTCCCCAAAACCTGATAAAATGACAAGGGGGTGGGTATTAATCGAGGAATTGCAGAAATTAGAAAGAATTATCTTTGTTCCAAGGAAATTTCAGCTCCGGAGGTTACGCCGAAAACCCCCAAAAAACGACAGGCCGCCGGTTGAAAAAATGGTCAAAATTTGAAGGGCGTCAGATCTTCCCCAAAACCTGATAAAATGACAACAGGGTGGGTATTACTCGAGGAATTGCAGAGATTAGAAAGAATTATCTTTGTTCCAAGGAAACTTCAGCTCCGGAGGTTAGACCGAAAACCCGAAAAAAACGACAGGCCGCGGGTTGAAAAAGTGGTCAAAATTTGAAGGGCGTCAGATCTTCCCCAAAACCTGATAAAATACAACGGGGTGGGTATTAATCGAGGAATTGCAGAGATTAGAAAGAATTATCTTTGTTCCAAGGAAATTTCAGCTCCGGAGGTTACGCCGAAAACCCGAAAAAAACCACAGGCCGCGGGTTGAAAAAATGGTCAAAATTTGAAGGGCGTCAGATCTTCCCCAAAACCTGATAAAATGACAACGGGGTGGGTATTAATCGAGGAATTGCAGAGATTAGAAAGAATTATCTTTGTTCCAAGGAAACTTCAGCTCCGGAGGTTAGACCGAAAACCCGAAAAAAACCACAGGCCGCGGGTTGAAAAAGTGGTCAAAATTTGAAGGGCATCAGATCTTCCCCAAAACCTGATAAAATGACAACGGGGTGGGTATTAATCGAGGAATTGCAGAGATTAGAAAGAATTATCTTTGTTCCAAGGAAATTTCAGCTCCGGAGGCTACTGAAAAAAAAGACAGGCCGCGGGTTGAAAATATGGTCAAAATTTGAAGGGCGTCAGATCTTCCCCAAAACCTGATAAAATGACAAGGGGGTGGGTATTAATCGAGGAATTGCAGAAATTAGAAAGAATTATCTTTGTTCCAAGGAAATTTCAGCTCCGGAGGTTACGCCGAAAACCCCCAAAAAACGACAGGCCGCCGGTTGAAAAAATGGTCAAAATTTGAAGGGCGTCAGATCTTCCCCAAAACCTGATAAAATGACAACAGGGTGGGTATTACTCGAGGAATTGCAGAGATTAGAAAGAATTATCTTTGTTCCAAGGAAACTTCAGCTCCGGAGGTTAGACCGAAAACCCGAAAAAAACGACAGGCCGCGGGTTGAAAAAGTGGTCAAAATTTGAAGGGCGTCAGATCTTCCCCAAAACCTGATAAAATACAACGGGGTGGGTATTAATCGAGGAATTGCAGAGATTAGAAAGAATTATCTTTGTTCCAAGGAAATTTCAGCTCCGGAGGTTACGCCGAAAACCCGAAAAAAACCACAGGCCGCGGGTTGAAAAAATGGTCAAAATTTGAAGGGCGTCAGATCTTCCCCAAAACCTGATAAAATGACAACGGGGTGGGTATTAATCGAGGAATTGCAGAGATTAGAAAGAATTATCTTTGTTCCAAGGAAACTTCAGCTCCGGAGGTTAGACCGAAAACCCGAAAAAAACCACAGGCCGCGGGTTGAAAAAGTGGTCAAAATTTGAAGGGCATCAGATCTTCCCCAAAACCTGATAAAATGACAACGGGGTGGGTATTAATCGAGGAATTGCAGAGATTAGAAAGAATTATCTTTGTTCCAAGGAAATTTCAGCTCCGGAGGCTACTGAAAAAAAAGACAGGCCGCGGGTTGAAAATATGGTCAAAATTTGAAGGGCGTCAGATCTTCCCCAAAACCTGATAAAATGACAAGGGGGTGGGTATTAATCGAGGAATTGCAGAAATTAGAAAGAATTATCTTTGTTCCAAGGAAATTTCAGCTCCGGAGGTTACGCCGAAAACCCCCAAAAAACGACAGGCCGCCGGTTGAAAAAATGGTCAAAATTTGAAGGGCGTCAGATCTTCCCCAAAACCTGATAAAATGACAACAGGGTGGGTATTACTCGAGGAATTGCAGAGATTAGAAAGAATTATCTTTGTTCCAAGGAAACTTCAGCTCCGGAGGTTAGACCGAAAACCCGAAAAAAACGACAGGCCGCGGGTTGAAAAAATGGTCAAAATTTGAAGGGCGTCAGATCTTCCCCAAAACCTGATAAAATACAACGGGGTGGGTATTAATCGAGGAATTGCAGAGATTAGAAAGAATTATCTTTGTTCCAAGGAAATTTCAGCTCCGGAGGTTACGCCGAAAACCCGAAAAAAACCACAGGCCGCGGGTTGAAAAAATGGTCAAAATTTGAAGGGCGTCAGATCTTCCCCAAAACCTGATAAAATGACAACGGGGTGGGTATTAATCGAGGAATTGCAGAGATTAGAAAGAATTATCTTTGTTCCAAGGAAATTTCAGCTCCGGAGGCTACCGAAAAAAAAGACAGGCCGCGGGTTGAAAAAATGGTCAAAATTTGAAGGGCGTCAGATCTTCCCCAAAACCTGATAAAATGACAACGGGGTGGGTATTAATCGAGGAATTGCAGAGATTAGAAAGAATTATCTTTGTTCCAAGGAAACTTCAGCTCCGGAGGTTAGACCGAAAACCCGAAAAAAACCACAGGCCGCGGGTTGAAAAAGTGGTCAAAATTTGAAGGGCATCAGATCTTCCCCAAAACCTGATAAAATGACAACGGGGTGGGTATTAATCGAGGAATTGCAGAGATTAGAAAGAATTATCTTTGTTCCAAGGAAATTTCAGCTCCGGAGGCTACTGAAAAAAAAGACAGGCCGCGGGTTGAAAATATGGTCAAAATTTGAAGGGCGTCAGATCTTCCCCAAAACCTGATAAAATGACAAGGGGGTGGGTATTAATCGAGGAATTGCAGAAATTAGAAAGAATTATCTTTGTTCCAAGGAAATTTCAGCTCCGGAGGTTACGCCGAAAACCCCCAAAAAACGACAGGCCGCCGGTTGAAAAAATGGTCAAAATTTGAAGGGCGTCAGATCTTCCCCAAAACCTGATAAAATGACAACAGGGTGGGTATTACTCGAGGAATTGCAGAGATTAGAAAGAATTATCTTTGTTCCAAGGAAACTTCAGCTCCGGAGGTTAGACCGAAAACCCGAAAAAAACGACAGGCCGCGGGTTGAAAAAGTGGTCAAAATTTGAAGGGCGTCAGATCTTCCCCAAAACCTGATAAAATACAACGGGGTGGGTATTAATCGAGGAATTGCAGAGATTAGAAAGAATTATCTTTGTTCCAAGGAAATTTCAGCTCCGGAGGTTACGCCGAAAACCCGAAAAAAACCACAGGCCGCGGGTTGAAAAAATGGTCAAAATTTGAAGGGCGTCAGATCTTCCCCAAAACCTGATAAAATGACAACGGGGTGGGTATTAATCGAGGAATTGCAGAGATTAGAAAGAATTATCTTTGTTCCAAGGAAACTTCAGCTCCGGAGGTTAGACCGAAAACCCGAAAAAAACCACAGGCCGCGGGTTGAAAAAGTGGTCAAAATTTGAAGGGCATCAGATCTTCCCCAAAACCTGATAAAATGACAACGGGGTGGGTATTAATCGAGGAATTGCAGAGATTAGAAAGAATTATCTTTGTTCCAAGGAAATTTCAGCTCCGGAGGCTACTGAAAAAAAAGACAGGCCGCGGGTTGAAAATATGGTCAAAATTTGAAGGGCGTCAGATCTTCCCCAAAACCTGATAAAATGACAAGGGGGTGGGTATTAATCGAGGAATTGCAGAAATTAGAAAGAATTATCTTTGTTCCAAGGAAATTTCAGCTCCGGAGGTTACGCCGAAAACCCCCAAAAAACGACAGGCCGCCGGTTGAAAAAATGGTCAAAATTTGAAGGGCGTCAGATCTTCCCCAAAACCTGATAAAATGACAACAGGGTGGGTATTACTCGAGGAATTGCAGAGATTAGAAAGAATTATCTTTGTTCCAAGGAAACTTCAGCTCCGGAGGTTAGACCGAAAACCCGAAAAAAACGACAGGCCGCGGGTTGAAAAAGTGGTCAAAATTTGAAGGGCGTCAGATCTTCCCCAAAACCTGATAAAATACAACGGGGTGGGTATTAATCGAGGAATTGCAGAGATTAGAAAGAATTATCTTTGTTCCAAGGAAATTTCAGCTCCGGAGGTTACGCCGAAAACCCGAAAAAAACCACAGGCCGCGGGTTGAAAAAATGGTCAAAATTTGAAGGGCGTCAGATCTTCCCCAAAACCTGATAAAATGACAACGGGGTGGGTATTAATCGAGGAATTGCAGAGATTAGAAAGAATTATCTTTGTTCCAAGGAAACTTCAGCTCCGGAGGTTAGACCGAAAACCCGAAAAAAACCACAGGCCGCGGGTTGAAAAAGTGGTCAAAATTTGAAGGGCATCAGATCTTCCCCAAAACCTGATAAAATGACAACGGGGTGGGTATTAATCGAGGAATTGCAGAGATTAGAAAGAATTATCTTTGTTCCAAGGAAATTTCAGCTCCGGAGGCTACTGAAAAAAAAGACAGGCCGCGGGTTGAAAATATGGTCAAAATTTGAAGGGCGTCAGATCTTCCCCAAAACCTGATAAAATGACAAGGGGGTGGGTATTAATCGAGGAATTGCAGAAATTAGAAAGAATTATCTTTGTTCCAAGGAAATTTCAGCTCCGGAGGTTACGCCGAAAACCCCCAAAAAACGACAGGCCGCCGGTTGAAAAAATGGTCAAAATTTGAAGGGCGTCAGATCTTCCCCAAAACCTGATAAAATGACAACAGGGTGGGTATTACTCGAGGAATTGCAGAGATTAGAAAGAATTATCTTTGTTCCAAGGAAACTTCAGCTCCGGAGGTTAGACCGAAAACCCGAAAAAAACGACAGGCCGCGGGTTGAAAAAGTGGTCAAAATTTGAAGGGCGTCAGATCTTCCCCAAAACCTGATAAAATACAACGGGGTGGGTATTAATCGAGGAATTGCAGAGATTAGAAAGAATTATCTTTGTTCCAAGGAAATTTCAGCTCCGGAGGTTACGCCGAAAACCCGAAAAAAACCACAGGCCGCGGGTTGAAAAAATGGTCAAAATTTGAAGGGCGTCAGATCTTCCCCAAAACCTGATAAAATGACAACGGGGTGGGTATTAATCGAGGAATTGCAGAGATTAGAAAGAATTATCTTTGTTCCAAGGAAATTTCAGCTCCGGAGGCTACCGAAAAAAAAGACAGGCCGCGGGTTGAAAAAATGGTCAAAATTTGAAGGGCGTCAGATCTTCCCCAAAACCTGATAAAATGACAAGGGGGTGGGTATTAATCGAGGAATTGCAGAGATTAGAAAGAATTATCTTTGTTCCAAGGAAACTTCAGCTCCGGAGGTTAGACCGAAAACCCGAAAAAAACCACAGGCCGCGGGTTGAAAAAGTGGTCAAAATTTGAAGGGCATCAGATCTTCCCCAAAACCTGATAAAATACAACGGGGTGGGTATTAATCGAGGAATTGCAGAGATTAGAAAGAATTGTCTTTGTTCCAAGGAAATTTCAGCTCCGGAGGTTCCGCCGAAAACCGAAAAAAACGACAGACCGCGGGTTGAAAAAATGGTCAAAATTTGAAGGGCGTCAGATCTTCCCCAAAACCTGATAAAATGACAACGGGGTGGGTATTAATCGAGGAATTGCAGAAATTAGAAAGAATTATCTTTGTTCTTTGGAATTTTCAGCTCCGGAGGTTACGCCGAAAACCCGAAAAAAACCACAGGCCGCGGGTTGAAAAAATGGTCAAAATTTGAAGGGCGTCAGATCTTCCCCAAAACCTGATAAAATGACAACGGGGTGGGTATTAATCGAGGAATTGCAGAGATTAGAAAGAATTATCTTTGTTCCAAGGAAATTTCAGCTCCGGAGGTTACGCCGAAAACCCGAAAAAAACCACAGGCCGCGGGTTGAAAAAATGGTCAAAATTTGAAGGGCGTCAGATCTTCCCCAAAACCTGATAAAATGACAACGGGGTGGGTATTAATCGAGGAATTGCAGAGATTAGAAAGAATTATCTTTGTTCCAAGGAAATTTCAGCTCCGGAGGTTACGCCGAAAACCCGAAAAAAACCACAGGCCGCGGGTTGAAAAAATGGTCAAAATTTGAAGGGCGTCAGATCTTCCCCAAAACCTGATAAAATGACAACGGGGTGGGTATTAATCGAGGAATTGCAGAGATTAGAAAGAATTATCTTTGTTCCAAGGAAACTTCAGCTCCGGAGGTTAGACCGAAAACCCGAAAAAAACCACAGGCCGCGGGTTGAAAAAGTGGTCAAAATTTGAAGGGCATCAGATCTTCCCCAAAACCTGATAAAATACAACGGGGTGGGTATTAATCGAGGAATTGCAGAGATTAGAAAGAATTATCTTTGTTCCAAGGAAATTTCAGCTCCGGAGGTTACGCCGAAAACCCCAAAAAAACGACAGGCCGCGGGTTGAAAAAATGGTCAAAATTTGAAGGGCGTCAGTTCTTCTCCAAAACCTGATAAAATGACAACGGGGTGGGTATTAATCGAGGAATTGCAGAGATTATAAAGAATTATCTTTGTTCCAAGGAAATTTCAGCTCCGGAGGTTACGCCGAAAACCCGAAAAAAACGACAGGCCGCGGTTTGAAAAAGTGGTCAAAATTTGAAGGGCGTCAGATCTTCCCCAAAACCTGATAAAATAAAACGGGGTGTTTATTAATCGAGGAATTGCAGAGATTACAAAGAATTATCTTTGTTCCAAGGAAATTTCAGCTCCGGAGGCTACCGAAAAAAAAGACAGGCCGCGGGTTGAAAAAATGGTCAAAATTTGAAGGGCGTCAGATCTTCCCCAAAACCTGATAAAATGACAAGGGGGTGGGTATTAATCGAGGAATTGCAGAGATTAGAAAGAATTATCTTTGTTCCAAGGAAACTTCAGCTCCGGAGGTTAGACCGAAAACCCGAAAAAAACCACAGGCCGCGGGTTGAAAAAGTGGTCAAAATTTGAAGGGCATCAGATCTTCCCCAAAACCTGATAAAATACAACGGGGTGGGTATTAATCGAGGAATTGCAGAGATTAGAAAGAATTATCTTTGTTCCAAGGAAATTTCAGCTCCGGAGGCTACGCCGAAAACCGAAAAAAACGACAGACCGCGGGTTGAAAAAATGGTCAAAATTTGAAGGGCGTCAGATCTTCCCCAAAACCTGATAAAATGACAACGGGGTGGGTATTAATCGAAGAATTGTAGAGATTAGAAAGATTTATCTTTGTTCCAAGGAAATTTCAGCTCCGGAGTATAGGCCGAAAACCCGAAAAAAGCGACAGGCCGCGGGTTGAAAAGATGGTCAAAATTTGAAGGGCGTCAGATCTTCTCCAAAACCTGATAAAATGACAACGGGGTGGGTATTAATCGAGGAATTGCAGAGATTAGAAAGAATTATCTTTGTTCCAAGGAAATTTCAGCTCCGGAGGTTACGCCGAAAACCCCAAAAAAAAACGACAGGCCGCGGGTTGAAAAAGTGGTCAAAATTTGAAAGGCGTCAGATCTTCCCCAAAACCTGATAAAATGACAACGGGGTGGGTATTAATCGAGGAATTGCAGAGAATAGAAAGAATTATCTTTGTTCCAAGGAAATTTCAGCTCCGGAGGCTACCGAAAAAAGCGACAGGCCGCGGGTTGAAAAGATGGTCAAAATTTGAAGGGCGTCAGATCTTCTCCAAAACTTGATAAAATGACAACGGGGTGGGTATTAATCGAGGAATTGCAGAGATTAGAAAGAATTATCTTTGTTCCAAGGAAATTTCAGCTCCGGAGGTTACGCCGCAAACCCAAAAAAAACGACAGGCCGCGGGTTGAAAAAATGGTCAAAATTTGAAGGGCGTCAGATCTTCCCCAAAACCTGATAAAATGACAACGGGGTGGGTATTACTCGAGGAATTGCAGAGATTAGAAAGAATTATCTTTGTTCCAAGGAAATTTCAGCTCCGGAGGTTACGCCAAAAACCCCAAAAAAAAACCACAGGCCGCGGGTTGAAAAAGTGGTCAAAATTTGAAAGGCGTCAGATCTTCCCCAAAACCTGATAAAATGACAACGGGGTGGGTATTAATCGAGGAATTGCAGAGATTAGAAAGAATTATCTTTGTTCCAAGGAAATTTCAGCTCCGGAGGCTACCGAAAAAAAAGACAGGCCGCGGGTTGAAAATATGGTCAAAATTTGAAGGGCGTCAGATCTTCCCCAAAACCTGATAAAATGACAAGGGGGTGGGTATTAATCGAGGAATTGCAGAGATTAGAAAGAATTATCTTTGTTCCAAGGAAATTTCAGCTCCGGAGATTACGCCGAAAACCCCCAAAAAACGACAGGCCGCCGGTTGAAAAAATGGTCAAAATTTGAAGGGCGTCAGATCTTCCCCAAAACCTGATAAAATGACAACAGGGTGGGTATTACTCGAGGAATTGCAGAGATTAGAAAGAATTATCTTTGTTCCAAGGAAACTTCAGCTCCGGAGGTTAGACCGAAAACCCGAAAAAAACGACAGGCCGCGGGTTGAAAAAGTGGTCAAAATTTGAAGGGCGTCAGATCTTCCCCAAAACCTGATAAAATACAACGGGGTGGGTATTAATCGAGGAATTGCAGAGATTAGAAAGAATTATCTTTGTTCCAAGGAAATTTCAGCTCCGGAGGTTACGCCGAAAACCCGAAAAAAACCACAGGCCGCGGGTTGAAAAAATGGTCAAAATTTGAAGGGCGTCAGATCTTCCCCAAAACCTGATAAAATGACAACGGGGTGGGTATTAATCGAGGAATTGCAGAGATTAGAAAGAATTATCTTTGTTCCAAGGAAATTTCAGCTCCGGAGGCTACCGAAAAAAAAGACAGGCCGCGGGTTGAAAAAATGGTCAAAATTTGAAGGGCGTCAGATCTTCCCCAAAACCTGATAAAATGACAACGGGGTGGGTATTAATCGAGGAATTGCAGAGATTAGAAAGAATTATCTTTGTTCCAAGGAAACTTCAGCTCCGGAGGTTAGACCGAAAACCCGAAAAAAAACCACAGGCCGCGGGTTGAAAAAGTGGTCAAAATTTGAAGGGCATCAGATCTTCCCCAAAACCTGATAAAATGACAACGGGGTGGGTATTAATCGAGGAATTGCAGAGATTAGAAAGAATTATCTTTGTTCCAAGGAAATTTCAGCTCCGGAGGCTACTGAAAAAAAAAGACAGGCCGCGGGTTGAAAATATGGTCAAAATTTGAAGGGCGTCAGATCTTCCCCAAAACCTGATAAAATGACAAGGGGGTGGGTATTAATCGAGGAATTGCAGAAATTAGAAAGAATTATCTTTGTTCCAAGGAAATTTCAGCTCCGGAGGTTACGCCGAAAACCCCCAAAAAACGACAGGCCGCCGGTTGAAAAAATGGTCAAAATTTGAAGGGCGTCAGATCTTCCCCAAAACCTGATAAAATGACAACAGGGTGGGTATTACTCGAGGAATTGCAGAGATTAGAAAGAATTATCTTTGTTCCAAGGAAACTTCAGCTCCGGAGGTTAGACCGAAAACCCGAAAAAAACGACAGGCCGCGGGTTGAAAAAGTGGTCAAAATTTGAAGGGCGTCAGATCTTCCCCAAAACCTGATAAAATACAACGGGGTGGGTATTAATCGAGGAATTGCAGAGATTAGAAAGAATTATCTTTGTTCCAAGGAAATTTCAGCTCCGGAGGCTACTGAAAAAAAAGACAGGCCGCAGGTTGAAAATATGGTCAAAATTTGAAGGGCGTCAGATCTTCCCCAAAACCTGATAAAATGACAAGGGGGTGGGTATTAATCGAGGAATTGCAGAAATTAGAAAGAATTATCTTTGTTCCAAGGAAATTTCAGCTCCGGAGGTTACGCCGAAAACCCCCAAAAAACGACAGGCCGCCGGTTGAAAAAATGGTCAAAATTTGAAGGGCGTCAGATCTTCCCCAAAACCTGATAAAATGACAACAGGGTGGGTATTACTCGAGGAATTGCAGAGATTAGAAAGAATTATCTTTGTTCCAAGGAAACTTCAGCTCCGGAGGTTAGACCGAAAACCCGAAAAAAACGACAGGCCGCGGGTTGAAAAAGTGGTCAAAATTTGAAGGGCGTCAGATCTTCCCCAAAACCTGATAAAATACAACGGGGTGGGTATTAATCGAGGAATTGCAGAGATTAGAAAGAATTATCTTTGTTCCAAGGAAATTTCAGCTCCGGAGGTTACGCCGAAAACCCGAAAAAAACCACAGGCCGCGGGTTGAAAAAATGGTCAAAATTTGAAGGGCGTCAGATCTTCCCCAAAACCTGATAAAATGACAACGGGGTGGGTATTAATCGAGGAATTGCAGAGATTAGAAAGAATTATCTTTGTTCCAAGGAAATTTCAGCTCCGGAGGTTACGCCGAAAACCCCAAAAAAACGACAGGCCGCGGGTTGAAAAAGTGGTCAAAATTTGAAGGGCATCAGATCTTCCCCAAAACCTGATAAAATGACAACGGGGTGGGTATTAATCGAGGAATTGCAGAGATTAGAAAGAATTATCTTTGTTCCAAGGAAATTTCAGCTCCGGAGGTTACGCCGAAAACCCGAAAAAAACCACAGGCCGCGGGTTGAAAAAATGGTCAAAATTTGAAGGGCGTCAGATCTTCCCCAAAACCTGATAAAATGACAACGGGGTGGGTATTAATCGAGGAATTGCAGAGATTAGAAAGAATTATCTTTGTTCCAAGGAAATTTCAGCTCCGGAGGTTACGCCGAAAACCCGAAAAAAACCACAGGCCGCGGGTTGAAATAGTGGTCAAAATTTGAAGGGCGTCAGATCTTCCCCAAAACCTGATAAAATACAACGGGGGTGGGTATTGATCGAGGAATTGTAGAGATTATAAAGAATTATCTTTGTTCCAAGGAAATTTCAGCTCCGGAGGTTACGCCGAAAACCCGAAAAAAACCACAGGCCTCGGGTTGAAAAAATGGTCAAAATTTGAAGGGCGTCAGATCTTCCCCAAAACCTGATAAAATGACAACGGGGTGGGTATTACTTGAGGAATTGCAGAGATTAGAAAGAATTATCTTTGTTCCAAGGAAATTTCAGCTCCGGAGGTTACGCCGAAAACCCGAAAAAAACCACAGGCCGCGGGTTGAAAAAATGGTCAAAATTTGAAGGGCGTCAGATCTTCCCCAAAACCTGATAAAATGACAACGGGGTGGGTATTAATCGAGGAATTGCAGAGATTAGAAAGAATTATCTTTGTTCCAAGGAAATTTCAGCTCCGGAGGTTACGTCGAAAACCCGAAAAAAACCACAGGCCTCGGGTTGAAAAAATGGTCAAAATTTGAAGGGCGTCAGATCTTCCCCAAAACCTCATAAAATACAACGGGGTGGGTATTAATCGAGGAATTGCAGAGATTACAAAGAATTATCTTTGTTCCAAGGAAATTTCAGCTCCGGAGGTTACGCCGAAAACCCCAAAAAAACGACAGGCCGCGGGTTGAAAAAGTGGTCAAAATTTGAAGGGCATCAGATCTTCCCCAAAACCTGATAAAATGACAACGGGGTGGGTATTAATCGAGGAATTGCAGAGATTAGAAAGAATTATCTTTGTTCCAAGGAAATTTCAGCTCCGGAGGTTACGCCGAAAACCCGAAAAAAACCACAGGCCGCGGGTTGAAAAAATGGTCAAAATTTGAAGGGCGTCAGATCTTCCCCAAAACCTGATAAAATGACAACGGGGTGGGTATTAATCGAGGAATTGCAGAGATTAGAAAGAATTATCTTTGTTCCAAGGAAATTTCAGCTCCGGAGGTTTCGCCGAAAACCCCAAAAAAACGACAGGCCGCGGGTTGAAAAAGTGGTCAAAATTTGAAGGGCATCAGATCTTCCCCAAAACCTGATAAAATGACAAGGGGGTGGGTATTAATCGAGGAATTGCAGAAATTAGAAAGAATTATCTTTGTTCCAAGGAAATTTCAGCTCCGGAGGTTACGCCGAAAACCCGAAAAAAACCACAGGCCGCGGGTTGAAATAGTGGTCAAAATTTGAAGGGCGTCAGGTCTTCCCCAAAACCTGATAAAATGACAACGGGGTGGGTATTAATCGAGGAATTGCAGAGATTAGAAAGAATTATCTTTGTTCCAAGGAAATTTCAGCTCCGGTGGTCACGCCGAAAACCCGAAAAAAACCACAGGCCACGGGTTGAAAAAATGGTCAAAATTTGAAGGGCGTCAGTTCTTCTCCAAAACCTGATAAAATGACAACGGGGTGGGTATTAATCGAGGAATTGCAGAGATTATAAAGAATTATCTTTGTTCCAAGGAAATTTCAGCTCCGGAGGTTACGCCGAAAACCCGAAAAAAACGACAGGCCGCGGTTTGAAAAAGTGGTCAAAATTTGAAGGGCGTCAGATCTTCCCCAAAACCTGATAAAATAAAACGGGGTGTTTATTAATCGAGGAATTGCAGAGATTACAAAGAATTATCTTTGTTCCAAGGAAATTTCAGCTCCGGAGGTTACGCCGAAAACCCCAAAAAAACGACAGGCCGCGGGTTGAAAAAGTGGTCAAAATTTGAAGGGCGTCAGATCTTCCCCAAAATCTGATAAAATGACAACGGGGTGGGTATTAATCGAGGAATTGCAGAGATTAGAAAGAATTATCTTTGTTCCAAGGAAATTTCAGCTCCGGAGGCTACCGAAAAAAAAGACAGGCCGCGGGTTGAAAAAATGGTCAAAATTTGAAGGGCGTCAGATCTTCCCCAAAACCTGATAAAATGACAAGGGGGTGGGTATTAATCGAAGAATTGCAGAGATTAGAAAGAATTATCTTTGTTCCAAGGAAACTTCAGCTCCGGAGGTTAGACCGAAAACCCGAAAAAAACGACATACCGCGGGTTGAAAAAATGGTCAAAATTTGAAGGGCGTCAGATCTTCTCCAAAACCTGATAAAATGACAACGGGGTGGGTATTAATCGAGGAATTGTAGAAATTAGAAAGAATTATCTTTGTTCCAAGGAAATTTCAGCTCCGGAGGTTACGCCGAAAACCCGAAAAAAACCACAGGCCGCGGGTTGAAATAGTGGTCAAAATTTGAAGGGCGTCAGATCTTCCCCAAAACCTGATAAAATGACAACGGGGTGGGTATTGATCGAGGAATTGCAGAGATTATAAAGAATTATCTTTGTTCCAAGGAAATTTCAGCTCCGGAGGTTACGCCGAAAACCCCAAAAAAACCACAGGCCTCGGGTTGAAAAAATGGTCAAAATTTGAAGGGCGTCAGATCTTCCCCAAAACCTGATAAAATGACAACGGGGTGGGTATTAATCGAGGAATTGCAGAAATTAGAAAGAATTATCTTTGTTCCAAGGAAATTTCAGCTCCGGAGGTTACGCCGAAAACCTGAAAAAAACCACAGGCCGCGGGTTGAAATAGTGGTCAAAATTTGAAGGGCGTCAGATCTTCCCCAAAACCTGATAAAATACAACGGGGTGGGTATTGATCGAGGAATTGCAGAGATTAGAAAGAATTATCTTTGTTCCAAGGAAATTTCAGCTCCGGAGGCTACCGAAAAAAAAGACAGGCCGCGGGTTGAAAAAATGGTCAAAATTTGAAGGGCGTCAGATCTTCCCCAAAACCTGATAAAATGACAAGGGGGTGGGTATTAATCGAAGAATTGCAGAGATTAGAAAGAATTATCTTTGTTCCAAGGAAACTTCAGCTTCGGAGGTTAGACCGAAAACCCGAAAAAAACGACATACCGCGGGTTGAAAAAATGGTCAAAATTTGAAGGGCGTCAGATCTTCTCCAAAACCTGATATAATGACAACGGGGTGGGTATTAATCGAGGAATTGCAGAAATTAGAAAGAATTATCTTTGTTCCAAGGAAATTTCAGCTCCGGAGGTTACGCCGAAAACCCGAAAGAAACCACAGGCCGCGGGTTGAAAAAATGGTCAAAATTTGAAGGGCGTCAGATCTTCCCCAAAACCTGATAAAATGACAACGGGGTGGGTATTGATCGAGGAATTGCAGAGATTATAAAGAATTATCTTTGTTCCAAGGAAATTTCAGCTCCGGAGGTTACGCCGAAAACCCCAAAAAAACCACAGGCCTCGGGTTGAAAAAATGGTCAAAATTTGAAGGGCGTCAGATCTTCCCCAAAACCTGATAAAATACAACGGGGTGGGTATTGATCGAGGAATTGCAGAGATTATAAAGAATTATCTTTGTTCCAAGGAAATTTCAGCTCCGGAGGTTACGCCGAAAACCCCAAAGAAACCACAGGCCTCGGGTTGAAAAAATGGTCAAAATTTGAAGGGCGTCAGATCTTCCCCAAAACCTGATAAAATGACAACGGGGTGGGTATTAATCGAGGAATTGCAGATATTAGAAAGAATTATCTTTGTTCCAAGGAAATTTCAGCTCCGGAGGTTACGCCGAAAACCCGAAAAAAACCACAGGCCGTGGGTTGAAATAGTGGTCAAAATTTGAAGGGCGTCAGATCTTCCCCAAAACCTGATAAAGTACAACGGGGTGGGTATTGATCGAGGAATTGCAGAGATTATAAAGAATTATCTTTGTTCCAAGGAAATTTCAGCTCCGGAGGTTACGCCGAAAACCCGAAAAAAACCACAGGCCTCGGGTTGAAAAAATGGTCAAAATTTGAAGGGCGTCAGATCTTCCCCAAAACTTGATAAAATGACAACGGGGTGGGTATTAATCGAGGAATTGCAGAGATTAGAAAGAATTATCTTTGTTCCAAGGAAATTTCAGCTCCGGAGGTTACGCCGAAAACCCGAAAAAAACCACAGGCCGCGGGTTGAAAAAATGGTCAAAATTTGAAGGGCGTCAGATCTTCCCCAAAACCTGATAAAATGACAACGGGGTGGGTATTACTTGAGGAATTGCAGAGATTAGAAAGAATTATCTTTGTTCCAAGGAAATTTCAGATCCGGAGGTTACGCCGAAAACCCGAAAAAAACCACAGGCCTCGGGTTGAAAAAATGGTCAAAATTTGAAGGGCGTCAGATCTTCCCCAAAACCTGATAAAATACAACGGGGTGGGTATTAATCGAGGAATTGCAGAGATTAGAAAGAATTATCTTTGTTCCAAGGAAATTTCAGCTCCGGAGGTTACGCCGAAAACCCGAAAAAAACGTCAGGCCGCGGGTTGAAAAAGTGGTCAAAATTTGAAGGGCATCAGATCTTCCCCAAAACCTGATAAAATGACAACGGGGTGGGTATTAATCGAGGAATTGCAGAGATTAGAAAGAATTATCTTTGTTCCAAGGAAATTTCAGCTCCGGAGGTTACGCCGAAAACCCGAAAAAAACCACAGGCCGCGGGTTGAAAAAATGGTCAAAATTTGAAGGGCGTCAGATCTTCCCCAAAACCTGATAAAATGACAACGGGGTGGGTATTAATCGAGGAATTGCAGAGATTAGAAAGAATTATCTTTGTTCCAAGGAAATTTCAGCTCCG
Organism: Euthynnus affinis; assembly: GCA_029490765.1. Taxonomy (NCBI): domain Eukaryota; kingdom Metazoa; phylum Chordata; class Actinopteri; order Scombriformes; family Scombridae; genus Euthynnus; species Euthynnus affinis. Next base: position 414,206 of record CM055859.1, read on the forward strand.
GAGGTTACGCCGAAAACCCGAAATAAACCACAGGCCGCGGGTTGAAAAAATGGTCAAAATTTGAAGGGCGTCAGATCTTCCCCAAAACCTGATAAAATGACAACGGGGTGGGTATTAATCGAAGAATTGCAGAGATTAGAAAGATTTATCTTTGTTCCAAGGAAATTTCAGCTCCGGAGTATAGGCCGAAAACCCGAAAAAAGCGACAGGCCGCGGGTTGAAAAAATGGTCAAAATTTGAAGGGCGTCAGATCTTCCCCAAAACCTGATAAAATGACAACGGGGTGAGTATTAATCGAGGAATTGCAGAGATTAGAAAGAATTATCTTTGTTCCAAGGAAATTTCAGCTCCGGAGGCTACCGAAAAAAACGACAGGCCGCGGGTTGAAAAAATGGTCAAAATTTGAAGGGCGTCAGGTCTTCCCCAAAACCTGATAAAATGACAACGGGGTGGGTATTAATCGAGGAATTGCAGAGATTACAAAGAATTATCTTTGTTCCAAGGAAATTTCAGCTCCGGAGGTTACGCCGAAAACCCCAAAAAAACGACAAGCGGCGGGTTGAAAAAGTGGTCAAAATTTGAAGGGCGTCAGATCTTCCCCAAAACCTGATAAAATGACAACGGGGTGGGTATTAATCGAGGAATTGCAGAGATTAGAAAGAATTATCTTTGTTCCAAGGAAATTTCAGCTCCGGAGGTTACGCCGAAAACCCCAAAAAAACGACAGGCCGCGGGTTGAAAAAGTGGTCAAAATTTGAAGGGCGTCAGATCTTCCCCAAAACCTGATAAAATGACAACGGGGTGGGTATTAATCAAGGAATTGCAGAGATTAGAAAGAATTATCTTTGTTCCAAGGAAATTTCAGCTCCGGAGGCTACTGAAAAAAAAGACAGGCCGCGGGTTGAAAAAATGGTCAAAATTTGAAGGGCGTCAGATCTTCCCCAAAACCTGATAAAATGACAACGGGGTGGGTATTAATCGAAGAATTGCAGAGATTAGAAAGATTTATCTTTGTTCCAAGGAAATTTCAGCTCCGGAGTATAGGCCGAAAACCCGAAAAAAGCGACAGGCCGCGGGTTGAAAAAATGGTCAAAATTTGAAGGGCGTCAGATCTTCCCCAAAACCTGATAAAATGACAACGGGGTGAGTATTAATCGAGGAATTGCAGAGATTAGAAAGAATTATCTTTGTTCCAAGAAAATTTCAGCTCCGGAGGCTACCGAAAAAAACGACAGGCCGCGGGTTGAAAAAATGGTCAAAATTTGAAGGGCGTCAGGTCTTCCCCAAAACCTGATAAAATGACAACGGGGTGGGTATTAATCGAGGAATTGCAGAGATTAGAAAGAATTATCTTTGTTCCAAGGAAATTTCAGCTCCGGTGGTTACGCCGAAAACCCGAAAAAAACCACAGGCCACGGGTTGAAAAAATGGTCAAAATTTGAAGGGCGTCAGTTCTTCTCCAAAACCTGATAAAATGACAACGGGGTGGGTATTAATCGAGGAATTGCAGAGATTATAAAGAATTATCTTTGTTCCAAGGAAATTTCAGCTCCGAAGGTTACGCCGAAAACCCGAAAAAAACGACAGGCCGCGGTTTGAAAAAGTGGTCAAAATTTGAAGGGCGTCAGATCTTCCCCAAAACCTGATAAAATAAAACGGGGTGTTTATTAATCGAGGAATTGCAGAGATTACAAAGAATTATCTTTGTTCCAAGGAAATTTCAGCTCCGGAGGTTACGCCGAAAACCCCAAAAAAACGACAGGCCGCGGGTTGAAAAAGTGGTCAAAATTTGAAGGGCGTCAGATCTTCCCCAAAACCTGATAAAATGACAACGGGGTGGGTATTAATCGAGGAATTGCAGAGATTAGAAAGAATTATCTTTGTTCCAAGGAAATTTCAGCTCCGGAGGCTACCGAAAAAAAAGACAGGCCGCGGGTTGAAAAAATGGTCAAAATTTGAAGGGCGTCAGATCTTCCCCAAAACCTGATATAATGACAAGGGGGTGGGTATTAATCGAAGAATTGCAGAGATTAGAAAGAATTATCTTTGTTCCAAGGAAACTTCAGCTCCGGAGGTTAGACCGAAAACCCGAAAAAAACGACATACCGCGGGTTGAAAAAATGGTCAAAATTTGAAGGGCGTCAGATCTTCTCCAAAACCTGATAAAATGACAACGGGGTGGGTATTAATCGAGGAATTGTAGAAATTAGAAAGAATTATCTTTGTTCCAAGGAAATTTCAGCTCCGGAGGTTACGCCGAAAACCCGAAAAAAACCACAGGCCGCGGGTTGAAATAGTGGTCAAAATTTGAAGGGCGTCAGATCTTCCCCAAAACCTGATAAAATGACAATGGGGTGGGTATTGATCGAGGAATTGCAGAGATTATAAAGAATTATCTTTGTTCCAAGGAAATTTCAGCTCCGGAGGTTACGCCGAAAACCCGAAAAAAACCACAGGCCTCGGGTTGAAAAAATGGTCAAAATTTGAAGGGCGTCAGATCTTCCCCAAAACCTGATAAAATGACAACGGGGTGGGTATTAATCGAGGAATTGCAGAAATTAGAAAGAATTATCTTTGTTCCAAGGAAATTTCAGCTCCGGAGGTTACGCCGAAAACCCGAAAAAAACCACAGGCCGCGGGTTGAAATAGTGGTCAAAATTTGAAGGGCGTCAGATCTTCCCCAAAACCTGATAAAATACAACGGGGTGGGTATTGATCGAGGAATTGCAGAGATTAGAAAGAATTATCTTTGTTCCAAGGAAATTTCAGCTCCGGAGGCTACCGAAAAAAAAGACAGGCCGCGGGTTGAAAAAATGGTCAAAATTTGAAGGGCGTCAGATCTTCCCCAAAACCTGATAAAATGACAAGGGGGTGGGTATTAATCGAAGAATTGCAGAGATTAGAAAGAATTATCTTTGTTCCAAGGAAATTTCAGCTCCGGAGGTTACGCCGAAAACCCGAAAAAAACGACAGGCCGCGGGTTGAAAAAGTGGTCAAAATTTGAAGGGCGTCAGATCTTCCCCAAAACCTGATAAAATACAACGGGGTGGGTATTAATCGAGGAATTGCAGAGATTAGAAAGAATTATCTTTGTTCCAAGGAAATTTCAGCTCCGGAGGTTACGCCGAAAACCCGAAAAAAACCACAGGCCGCGGGTTGAAAAAATGGTCAAAATTTGAAGGGCGTCAGATCTTCCCCAAAACCTGATAAAATGACAACGGGGTGGGTATTAATCGAGGAATTGCAGAGATTAGAAAGAATTATCTTTGTTCCAAGGAAATTTCAGCTCCGGAGGTTACGCCGAAAACCCCAAAAAAACGACAGGCCGCGGGTTGAAAAAGTGGTCAAAATTTGAAGGGCATCAGATCTTCCCCAAAACCTGATAAAATGACAACGGGGTGGGTATTAATCGAGGAATTGCAGAAATTAGAAAGAATTATCTTTGTTCCAAGGAAATTTCAGCTCCGGAGGTTACGCCGAAAACCCCAAAAAAACCACAGGCCGCGGGTTGAAATAGTGGTCAAAATTTGAAGGGCGTCAGATCTTCCCCAAAGCCTGATAAAATACAACGGGGTGGGTATTGATCGAGGAATTGCAGAGATTATAAAGAATTATCTTTGTTCCAAGGAAATTTCAGCTCCGGAGGTTACGCCGAAAACCCCAAAAAAACCACAGGCCTCGGGTTGAAAAAATGGTCAAAATTTGAAGGGCGTCAGATCTTCCCCAAAACCTGATAAAATGACAACGGGGTGGGTATTAATCGAGGAATTGCAGATATTAGAAAGAATTATCTTTGTTCCAAGGAAATTTCAGCTCCAGAGGTTACGCCGAAAACCCGAAAAAAACCACAGGCCGTGGGTTGAAATAGTGGTCAAAATTTGAAGGGCGTCAGATCTTCCCCAAAACCTGATAAAGTACAACGGGGTGGGTATTGATCGAGGAATTGCAGAGATTATAAAGAATTATCTTTGTTCCAAGGAAATTTCAGCTCCGGAGGTTACGCCGAAAACCCGAAAAAAACCACAGGCCTCGGGTTGAAAAAATGGTCAAAATTTGAAGGGCGTCAGATCTTCCCCAAAACTTGATAAAATGACAACGGGGTGGGTATTAATCGAGGAATTGCAGAGATTAGAAAGAATTATCTTTGTTCCAAGGAAATTTCAGCTCCGGAGGTTACGCCGAAAACCCCAAAAAAACCACAGGCCGCGGGTTGAAAAAATGGTCAAAATTTGAAGGGCGTCAGATCTTCCCCAAAACCTGATAAAATGACAACGGGGTGGGTATTACTTGAGGAATTGCAGAGATTAGAAAGAATTATCTTTGTTCCAAGGAAATTTCAGCTCCGGAGGTTACGCTGAAAACCCGAAAAAAACCACAGGCCGCGGGTTGAAAAAATGGTCAAAATTTGAAGGGCGTCAGATCTTCCCCAAAACCTGATAAAATGACAACGGGGTGGGTATTACTTGAGGAATTGCAGAGATTAGAAAGAATTATCTTTGTTCCAAGGAAATTTCAGATCCGGAGGTTACGCCGAAAACCCGAAAAAAACCACAGGCCTCGGGTTGAAAAAATGGTCAAAATTTGAAGGGCGTCAGATCTTCCCCAAAACCTGATAAAATACAACGGGGTGGGTATTAATCGAGGAATTGCAGAGATTAGAAAGAATTATCTTTGTTCCAAGGAAATTTCAGCTCCGGAGGTTACGCCGAAAACCCCAAAAAAACGACAGGCCGCGGGTTGAAAAAGTGGTCAAAATTTGAAGGGCATCAGATCTTCCCCAAAACCTGATAAAATGACAACGGGGTGGGTATTAATCGAGGAATTGCAGAGATTAGAAAGAATTATCTTTGTTCCAAGGAAATTTCAGCTCCGGAGGTTACGCCGAAAACCCGAAAAAAACCACAGGCCGCGGGTTGAAAAAATGGTCAAAATTTGAAGGGCGTCAGATCTTCCCCAAAACCTGATAAAATGACAACGGGGTGGGTATTAATCGAGGAATTGCAGAGATTAGAAAGAATTATCTTTGTTCCAAGGAAATTTCAGCTCCGGAGGTTACGCCGAAAACCCGAAATAAACCACAGGCCGCGGGTTGAAAAAATGGTCAAAATTTGAAGGGCGTCAGATCTTCCCCAAAACCTGATAAAATGACAACGGGGTGGGTATTAATCGAGGAATTGCAGAGATTACAAAGAATTATCTTTGTTCCAAGGAAATTTCAGCTCCGGAGGTTACGCCGAAAACCCCAAAAAAACGACAGGCCGCGGGTTGAAAAAGTGGTCAAAATTTGAAAGGCGTCAGATCTTCCCCAAAACCTGATAAAATGACAACGGGGTGGGTATTACTCGAGGAATTGCAGGGATTAGAAAGAATTATCTTTGTTCCAAGGAAACTTCAGCTCCGGAGGTTAGACCGAAAACCCGAAAAAAACGACAGACCGCGGGTTGAAAAAGTGGTCAAAATTTGAAGGGCGTCAGATCTTCCCCAAAACCTGATAAAATACAACGGGGTGGGTATTAATCGAGGAATTGCAGAGATTAGAAAGAATTATCTTTGTTCCAAGGAAATTGCAGCTCCGGAGGTTACGCCGAAAACCCGAAAAAAACCACAGGCCGCGGGTTGAAAAAATGGTCAAAATTTGAAGGGCGTCAGATCTTCCCCAAAACCTGATAAAATGACAACGGGGTGGGTATTAATCGAGGAATTGCAGAGATTAGAAAGAATTATCTTTGTTCCAAGGAAATTTCAGCTCCGGAGGTTACGCCGCAAACCCCAAAAAAACCACAGGCCGCGGGTTGAAAAAATGGTCAAAATTTGAAGGGCGTCAGATCTTCCCCAAAACCTGATAAAACGACAACGTGGTGGGTATTACTCGAGGAATTGCAGAGATTAGAAAGAATTATCTTTGTTCCAAGGAAATTTCAGCTCCGGAGGTTACGCCGAAAACCCGAAAAAAACCACAGGCCGCGGGTTGAAAAAATGGTCAAAATTTGAAGGGCGTCAGATCTTCCCCAAAACCTGATAAAATGACAACGGGGTGGGTATTAATCGAAGAATTGCAGAGATTAGAAAGATTTATCTTTGTTCCAAGGAAATTTCAGCTCCGGAGTATAGGCCGAAAACCCGAAAAAAGCGACAGGCCGCGGGTTGAAAAGATGGTCAAAATTTGAAGGGCGTCAGATCTTCTCCAAAACCTGATAAAATGACAACGGGGTGGGTATTAATCGAGGAATTACAGAAATTAGAAAGAATTATCTTTGTCCTTTGGAATTTTCAGCTCCGGATGTTACGCCGAAAACACGAAAAAAACAACAGGCCGCGGGTTGAAAAAGTGGTCAAAATTTAAAGGGCGTCAGATCTTCCCCAAAACCTGATAAAATACAACGGGGTGGGTATTGATCGAGGAATTGCAGAGATTAGAAAGAATTATCTTTGTTCCAAGGAAATTTCAGCTCCGGAGGTTACGCCGAAAACCCGAAAAAAACCACAGGCCGCGGGTTGAAAAAATGGTCAAAATTTGAAGGGCGTCAGATCTTCCCCAAAACTTGATAAAATGACAACAGGGTGAGTATTAATCGAGGAATTGCAGAGATTAGAAAGAATTATCTATGTTCCAAGGACATTTCAGCTCCGGAGGCTACCGAAAAAAACGACAGGCCGCAGGTTGAAAAAATGGTCAAAATTTGAAGGGCGTCAGGTCTTCCCCAAAACCTGATAAAATGACAACGGGGTGGGTATTAATCGAGGAATTGCAGAGATTAGAAAGAATTATCTTTGTTCCAAGGAAATTTCAGCTCCGGTGGTTACGCCGAAAACCCGAAAAAAACCATAGGCCGCGGGTTGAAAAAATGGTCAAAATTTGAAGGGCGTCAGATCTTCTCCAAAACCTGATAAAATGACAACGGGGTGGGTATTAATCGAGGAATTGCAGAGATTATAAAGAATTATCTTTGTTCCAAGGAAATTTCAGCTCCGGAGGTTACGCCGAAAACCCGAAAAAAACCACAGGCCGCGGGTTGAAAAAGTTGTCAAAATTTGAAGGGCGTCAGATCTTCCCCAAAACCTGATAAAATAAAACGGGGTGTGTATTAATCGAAGAATTGCAGAGATTACAAAGAATTATCTTTGTTCCAAGGAAATTTCAGCTCCGGAGGTTACGCCGAAAACCCCAAAAAAACGACAGGCCGCGGGTTGAAAAAGTGGTCAAAATTTGAAGGGCGTCAGATCTTCCCCAAAACCTGATAAAATGACAACAGGGTGGGTATTAATCGAGGAATTGCAGAGATTAGAAAGAATTATCTTTGTTCCAAGGAAATTTCAGCTCCGGAGGTTACGCCGAAAACCCCAAAAAAACGACAGGCCGCGGGTTGAAAAAGTGGTCAAAATTTGAAGGGCGTCAGATCTTCCCCAAAACCTGATAAAATGACAACGGGGTGGGTATTAATCGAGGAATTGCAGAGATTAGAAAGAATTATCTTTGTTCCAAGGAAATTTCAGCTCCGGAGGTTACGCCGAAAACCCGAAAAAAACCACAGGCCGCGGGTTGAAAAAGTGGTCAAAATTTGAAGGGCGTCAGATCTTCCCCAAAACCTGATAAAATACAACGGGGTGGGTATTAATCGAGGAATTGCAGAGATTAGAAAGAATTATCTTTGTTCCAAGGAAATTTCAGCTCCGGAGGTTACGCCGAAAACCCGAAAAAAACCACAGGCCGCGGGTTGAAAAAATGGTCAAAATTTGAAGGGCGTCAGATCTTCCCCAAAACCTGATAAAATGACAACGGGGTGGGTATTAATCGAGGAATTGCAGAGATTAGAAAGAATTATCTTTGTTCCAAGGAAATTTCAGCTCCGGAGGTTACGCCGAAAACCCCAAAAAAACGACAGGCCGCGGGTTGAAAAAGTGGTCAAAATTTGAAGGGCATCAGATCTTCCCCAAAACCTGATAAAATGACAACGGGGTGGGTATTAATCGAGGAATTGCAGAAATTAGAAAGAATTATCTTTGTTCCAAGGAAATTTCAGCTCCGGAGGTTACGCCGAAAACCCGAAAAAAACCACAGGCCGCGGGTTGAAATAGTGGTCAAAATTTGAAGGGCGTCAGATCTTCCCCAAAACCTGATAAAATACAACGGGGTGGGTATTGATCGAGGAATTGCAGAGATTATAAAGAATTATCTTTGTTCCAAGGAAATTTCAGCTCCGGAGGTTACGCCGAAAACCCGAAAAAAACCACAGGCCTCGGGTTGAAAAAATGGTCAAAATTTGAAGGGCGTCAGATCTTCCCCAAAACCTGATAAAATGACAACGGGGTGGGTATTAATCGAGGAATTGCAGAAATTAAAAAGAATTATCTTTGTTCCAAGGAAATTTCAGCTCCGGAGGTTACGCCGAAAACCCGAAAAAAACCACAGGCCGTGGGTTGAAATAGTGGTCAAAATTTGAATGGCGTCAGATCTTCCCCAAAACCTGATAAAGTACAACGGGGTGGGTATTGATCGAGGAATTGCAGAGATTATAAAGAATTATCTTTGTTCCAAGGAAATTTCAGCTCCGGAGGTTACGCCGAAAACCCGAAAAAAACCACAGGCCTCGGGTTGAAAAAATGGTCAAAATTTGAAGGGCGTCAGATCTTCCCCAAAACTTGATAAAATGACAACGAGGTGGGTATTAATCGAGGAATTGCAGAGATTAGAAAGAATTATCTTTGTTCCAAGGAAATTTCAGCTCCGGAGGTTACGCCGAAAACCCCAAAAAAACGACAGGCCGCGGGTTGAAAAAATGGTCAAAATTTGAAGGGCGTCAGATCTTCCCCAAAACCTGATAAAATGACAACGGGGTGGGTATTACTTGAGGAATTGCAGAGATTAGAAAGAATTATCTTTGTTCCAAGGAAATTTCAGCTCCGGAGGTTACGCCGAAAACCCGAAAAAAACCACAGGCCGCGGGTTGAAAAAATGGTCAAAATTTGAAGGGCGTCAGATCTTCCCCAAAACCTGATAAAATGACAACGGGGTGGGTATTACTTGAGGAATTGCAGAGATTAGAAAGAATTATCTTTGTTCCAAGGAAATTTCAGCTCCGGAGGTTACGCCGAAAACCCGAAAAAAACCACAGGCCTCGGGTTGAAAAAATGGTCAAAATTTGAAGGGCGTCAGATCTTCCCCAAAACCTGATAAAATACAACGGGGTGGGTATTAATCGAGGAATTGCAGAGATTAGAAAGAATTATCTTTGTTCCAAGGAAATTTCAGCTCCGGAGGTTACGCCGAAAACCCCAAAAAAACGACAGGCCGCGGGTTGAAAAAGTGGTCAAAATTTGAAGGGCATCAGATCTTCCCCAAAACCTGATAAAATGACAACGGGGTGGGTATTAATCGAGGAATTGCAGAGATTAGAAAGAATTATCTTTGTTCCAAGGAAATTTCAGCTCCGGAGGTTACGCCGAAAACCCGAAAAAAACCACAGGCCGCGGGTTGAAAAAATGGTCAAAATTTGAAGGGCGTCAGATCTTCCCCAAAACCTGATAAAATGACAACGGGGTGGGTATTAATCGAGGAATTGCAGAGATTAGAAAGAATTATCTTTGTTCCAAGGAAATTTCAGCTCCGGAGGTTACGCCGAAAACCCGAAAAAAACCACAGGCCGCGGGTTGAAAAAATGGTCAAAATTTGAAGGGCGTCAGATCTTCCCCAAAACCTGATAAAATGACAACGGGGTGGGTATTAATCGAGGAATTGCAGAGATTACAAAGAATTATCTTTGTTCCAAGGAAATTTCAGCTCCGGAGGTTACGCCGAAAACCCCAAAAAAACGACAGGCCGCGGGTTGAAAAAGTGGTCAAAATTTGAAAGGCGTCAGATCTTCCCCAAAACCTGATAAAATGACAACGGGGTGGGTATTAATCGAGGAATTGCAGAGATTAGAAAGAATTATCTTTGTTCCAAGGAAATTTCAGCTCCGGAGGCTACCCAAAAAAAAGACAGGCCGCGGGTTGAAAAAATGGTCAAAATTTGAAGGGCGTCAGATCTTCCCCAAAACCTGATAAAATGACAAGGGGGTGGGTATTAATCGAGGAATTGCAGAGATTAGAAAGAATTATCTTTGTTCCAAGGAAATTTCAGCTCCGGAGGTTACGCCGAAAACCCCCAAAAAACGACAGGCCGCGGGTTGAAAAAATGGTCAAAATTTGAAGGGCGTCAGATCTTCCCCAAAACCTGATAAAATGACAACAGGGTGGGTATTACTCGAGGAATTGCAGGGATTAGAAAGAATTATCTTTGTTCCAAGGAAACTTCAGCTCCGGAGGTTAGACCGAAAACCCGAAAAAAACGACAGACCGCGGGTTGAAAAAGTGGTCAAAATTTGAAGGGCGTCAGATCTTCCCCAAAACCTGATAAAATACAACGGGGTGGGTATTAATCGAGGAATTGCAGAGATTAGAAAGAATTATCTTTGTTCCAAGGAAATTTCAGCTCCGGAGGTTACGCCGAAAACCCGAAAAAAACCACAGGCCGCGGGTTGAAAAAATGGTCAAAATTTGAAGGGCGTCAGATATTCCCCAAAACCTGATAAAATGACAACGGGGTGGGTATTAATCGAGGAATTGCAGAGATTAGAAAGAATTATCTTTGTTCCAAGGAAATTTCAGCTCCGGAGGTTACGCCGCAAACCCCAAAAAAACCACAGGCCGCGGGTTGAAAAAATGGTCAAAATTTGAAGGGCGTCAGATCTTCCCCAAAACCTGATAAAACGACAACGGGGTGGGTATTACTCGAGGAATTGCAGAGATTAGAAAGAATTATCTTTGTTCCAAGGAAATTTCAGCTCCGGAGGTTACGCCGAAAACCCGAAAAAAACCACAGGCCGCGGGTTGAAAAAATGGTCAAAATTTGAAGGGCGTCAGATCTTCCCCAAAACCTGATAAAATGACAACGGGGTGGGTATTAATCGAAGAATTGCAGAGATTAGAAAGATTTATCTTTGTTCCAAGGAAATTTCAGCTCCGGTGGTTACGCCGAAAACCCGAAAAAAACCATAGGCCGCGGGTTGAAAAAATGGTCAAAATTTGAAGGGCGTCAGATCTTCTCCAAAACCTGATAAAATGACAACGGGGTGGGTATTAATCGAGGAATTGCAGAGATTATAAAGAATTATCTTTGTTCCAAGGAAATTTCAGCTCCGGAGGTTACGCCGAAAACCCGAAAAAAACGACAGGCCGCGGGTTGAAAAAGTTGTCAAAATTTGAAGGGCGTCAGATCTTCCCCAAAACCTGATAAAATAAAACGGGGTGTGTATTAATCGAAGAATTGCAGAGATTACAAAGAATTATCTTTGTTCCAAGGAAATTTCAGCTCCGGAGGTTACGCCGAAAACCCCAAAAAAACGACAGGCCGCGGGTTGAAAAAGTGGTCAAAATTTGAAGGGCGTCAGATCTTCCCCAAAACCTGATAAAATGACAACGGGGTGGGTATTAATCGAGGAATTGCAGAGATTAGAAAGAATTATCTTTGTTCCAAGGAAATTTCAGCTCCGGAGGTTACGCCGAAAACCCCAAAAAAACGACAGGCCGCGGGTTGAAAAAGTGGTCAAAATTTGAAGGGCGTCAGATCTTCCCCAAAACCTGATAAAATGACAACGGGGTGGGTATTAATCGAGGAATTGCAGAGATTAGAAAGAATTATCTTTGTTCCAAGGAAATTTCAGCTCCGGAGGTTACGCCGAAAACCCGAAAAAAACGACAGGCCGCGGGTTGAAAAAGTGGTCAAAATTTGAAGGGCGTCAGATCTTCCCCAAAACCTGATAAAATACAACGGGGTGGGTATTAATCGAGGAATTGCAGAGATTAGAAAGAATTATCTTTGTTCCAAGGAAATTTCAGCTCCGGAGGTTACGCCGAAAACCCGAAAAAAACCACAGGCCGCGGGTTGAAAAAATGGTCAAAATTTGAAGGGCGTCAGATCTTCCCCAAAACCTGATAAAATGACAACGGGGTGGGTATTAATCGAGGAATTGCAGAGATTAGAAAGAATTATCTTTGTTCCAAGGAAATTTCAGCTCCGGAGGTTACGCCGAAAACCCCAAAAAAACGACAGGCCGCGGGTTGAAAAAGTGGTCAAAATTTGAAGGGCATCAGATCTTCCCCAAAACCTGATAAAATGACAACGGGGTGGGTATTAATCGAGGAATTGCAGAAATTAGAAAGAATTATCTTTGTTCCAAGGAAATTTCAGCTCCGGAGGTTACGCCGAAAACCCGAAAAAAACCACAGGCCGCGGGTTGAAATAGTGGTCAAAATTTGAAGGGCGTCAGATCTTCCCCAAAACCTGATAAAATACAACGGGGTGGGTATTGATCGAGGAATTGCAGAGATTATAAAGAATTATCTTTGTTCCAAGGAAATTTCAGCTCCGGAGGTTACGCCGAAAACCCGAAAAAAACCACAGGCCGTGGGTTGAAATAGTGGTCAAAATTTGAATGGCGTCAGATCTTCCCCAAAACCTGATAAAGTACAACGGGGTGGGTATTGATCGAGGAATTGCAGAGATTATAAAGAATTATCTTTGTTCCAAGGAAATTTCAGCTCCGGAGGTTACGCCGAAAACCCGAAAAAAACCACAGGCCTCGGGTTGAAAAAATGGTCAAAATTTGAAGGGCGTCAGATCTTCCAGAAAACTTGATAAAATGACAACGAGGTGGGTATTAATCGAGGAATTGCAGAGATTAGAAAGAATTATCTTTGTTCCAAGGAAATTTCAGCTCCGGAGGTTACGCCGAAAACCCCAAAAAAACGACAGGCCGCGGGTTGAAAAAATGGTCAAAATTTGAAGGGCGTCAGATCTTCCCCAAAACCTGATAAAATGACAACGGGGTGGGTATTACTTGAGGAATTGCAGAGATTAGAAAGAATTATCTTTGTTCCAAGGAAATTTCAGCTCCGGAGGTTACGCCGAAAACCCGAAAAAAACCACAGGCCGCGGGTTGAAAAAATGGTCAAAATTTGAAGGGCGTCAGATCTTCCCCAAAACCTGATAAAATGACAACGGGGTGGGTATTACTTGAGGAATTGCAGAGATTAGAAAGAATTATCTTTGTTCCAAGGAAATTTCAGCTCCGGAGGTTACGCCGAAAACCCGAAAAAAACCACAGGCCTCGGGTTGAAAAAATGGTCAAAATTTGAAGGGCGTCAGATCTTCCCCAAAACCTGATAAAATACAACGGGGTGGGTATTAATCGAGGAATTGCAGAGATTAGAAAGAATTATCTTTGTTCCAAGGAAATTTCAGCTCCGGAGGTTACGCCGAAAACCCCAAAAAAACGACAGGCCGCGGGTTGAAAAAGTGGTCAGAATTTGAAGGGCATCAGATCTTCCCCAAAACCTGATAAAATGACAACGGGGTGGGTATTAATTGAGGAATTGCAGAGATTAGAAAGAATTATCTTTGTTCCAAGGAAATTTCAGCTCCGGAGGTTACGCCGAAAACCCGAAAAAAACCACAGGCCGCGGGTTGAAAAAATGGTCAAAATTTGAAGGGCGTCAGATCTTCCCCAAAACCTGATAAAATGACAACGGGGTGGGTATTAATCGAGGAATTGCAGAGATTAGAAAGAATTATCTTTGTTCCAAGGAAATTTCAGCTCCGGAGGTTACGCCGAAAACCCGAAAAAAACCACAGGCCGCGGGTTGAAAAAATGGTCAAAATTTGAAGGGCGTCAGATCTTCCCCAAAACCTGATAAAATGACAACGGGGTGGGTATTAATCGAGGAATTGCAGAGATTAGAAAGAATTATCTTTGTTCCAAGGAAATTTCAGCTCCGGAGGTTACGCCGAAAACCCGAAAAAAACGACAGGCCGCGGGTTGAAAAAGTGGTCAAAATTTGAAGGGCGTCAGATCTTCCCCAAAACCTGATAAAATACAACGGGGTGGGTATTAATCGAGGAATTGCAGAGATTAGAAAGAATTATCTTTGTTCCAAGGAAATTTCAGCTCCGGAGGTTACGCCGAAAACCCGAAAAAAACCACAGGCCGCGGGTTGAAAAAATGGTCAAAATTTGAAGGGCGTCAGATCTTCCCCAAAACCTGATAAAATGACAACGGGGTGGGTATTAATCGAGGAATTGCAGAGATTAGAAAGAATTATCTTTGTTCCAAGGAAATTTCAGCTCCGGAGGTTACGCCGAAAACCCCAAAAAAACGACAGGCCGCGGGTTGAAAAAGTGGTCAAAATTTGAAGGGCATCAGATCTTCCCCAAAACCTGATAAAATGACAACGGGGTGGGTATTAATCGAGGAATTGCAGAAATTAGAAAGAATTATCTTTGTTCCAAGGAAATTTCAGCTCCGGAGGTTACGCCGAAAACCCGAAAAAAACCACAGGCCGCGGGTTGAAATAGTGGTCAAAATTTGAAGGGCGTCAGATCTTCCCCAAAACCTGATAAAATACAACGGGGTGGGTATTGATCGAGGAATTGCAGAGATTATAAAGAATTATCTTTGTTCCAAGGAAATTTCAGCTCCGGAGGTTACGCCGAAAACCCGAAAAAAACCACGGGCCTCGGGTTGAAAAAATGGTCAAAATTTGAAGGGCGTCAGATCTTCCCCAAAACCTGATAAAATGACAACGGGGTGGGTATTAATCGAGGAATTGCAGAAATTAAAAAGAATTATCTTTGTTCCAAGGAAATTTCAGCTCCGGAGGTTACGCCGAAAACCCGAAAAAAACCACAGGCCGTGGGTTGAAATAGTGGTCAAAATTTGAATGGCGTCAGATCTTCCCCAAAACCTGATAAAGTACAACGGGGTGGGTATTGATAGAGGAATTGCAGAGATTATAAAGAATTATCTTTGTTCCAAGGAAATTTCAGCTCCGGAGGTTACGCCGAAAACCCGAAAAAAACCACAGGCCTCGGGTTGAAAAAATGGTCAAAATTTGAAGGGCGTCAGATCTTCCAGAAAACTTGATAAAATGACAACGAGGTGGGTATTAATCGAGGAATTGCAGAGATTAGAAAGAATTATCTTTGTTCCAAGGAAATTTCAGCTCCGGAGGTTACGCCGAAAACCCCAAAAAAACGACAGGCCGCGGGTTGAAAAAATGGTCAAAATTTGAAGGGCGTCAGATCTTCCCCAAAACCTGATAAAATGACAACGGGGTGGGTATTACTTGAGGAATTGCAGAGATTAGAAAGAATTATCTTTGTTCCAAGGAAATTTCAGCTCCGGAGGTTACGCCGAAAACCCCAAAAAAACCACAGGCCGCGGGTTGAAAAAATGGTCAAAATTTGAAGGGCGTCAGATCTTCCCCAAAACCTGATAAAATGACAACGGGGTGGGTATTACTTGAGGAATTGCAGAGATTAGAAAGAATTATCTTTGTTCCAAGGAAATTTCAGCTCCGGAGGTTACGCCGAAAACCCGAAAAAAACCACAGGCCTCGGGTTGAAAAAATGGTCAAAATTTGAAGGGCGTCAGATCTTCCCCAAAACCTGATAAAATACAACGGGGTGGGTATTAATCGAGGAATTGCAGAGATTAGAAAGAATTATCTTTGTTCCAAGGAAATTTCAGCTCCGGAGGTTACGCCGAAAACCCCAAAAAAACGACAGGCCGCGGGTTGAAAAAGTGGTCAAAATTTGAAGGGCATCAGATCTTCCCCAAAACCTGATAAAATGACAACGGGGTGGGTATTAATCGAGGAATTGCAGAGATTAGAAAGAATTATCTTTGTTCCAAGGAAATTTCAGCTCCGGAGGTTACGCCGAAAACCCGAAAAAAACCACAGGCCGCGGGTTGAAAAAATGGTCAAAATTTGAAGGGCGTCAGATCTTCCCCAAAACCTGATAAAATGACAACGGGGTGGGTATTAATCGAGGAATTGCAGAGATTAGAAAGAATTATCTTTGTTCCAAGGAAATTTCAGCTCCGGAGGTTACGCCGAAAACCCGAAAAAAACCACAGGCCGCGGGTTGAAAAAATGGTCAAAATTTGAAGGGCGTCAGATCTTCCCCAAAACCTGATAAAATGACAACGGGGTGGGTATTAATCGAGAAATTGCAGAGATTAGAAAGAATTATCTTTGTTCCAAGGAAATTTCAGCTCCGGAGGTTACGCCGAAAACCCGAAATAAACCACAGACCGCGGGTTGAAAAAATGGTCAAAATTTGAAGGGCGTCAGATCTTCCCCAAAACCTGATAAAATGACAACGGGGTGGGTATTAATCGAGGAATTGCAGAGATTACAAAGAATTATCTTTGTTCCAAGGAAATTTCAGCTCCGGAGGTTACGCCGAAAACCCCAAAAAAACGACAGGCCGCGGGTTGAAAAAGTGGTCAAAATTTGAAAGGCGTCAGATCTTCCCCAAAACCTGATAAAATGACAACGGGGTGGGTATTAATCGAGGAATTGCAGAGATTAGAAAGAATTATCTTTGTTCCAAGGAAATTTCAGCTCCGGAGGCTACCCAAAAAAAAGACAGGCCGCGGGTTGAAAAAATGGTCAAAATTTGAAGGGCGTCAGATCTTCCCCAAAACCTGATAAAATGACAAGGGGGTGGGTATTAATCGAGGAATTGCAGAGATTAGAAAGAATTATCTTTGTTCCAAGGAAATTTCAGCTCCGGAGGTTACGCCGAAAACCCCCAAAAAACGACAGGCCGCGGGTTGAAAAAATGGTCAAAATTTGAAGGGCGTCAGATCTTCCCCAAAACCTGATAAAATGACAACAGGGTGGGTATTACTCGAGGAATTGCAGGGATTAGAAAGAATTATCTTTGTTCCAAGGAAACTTCAGCTCCGGAGGTTAGACCGAAAACCCGAAAAAAACGACAGACCGCGGGTTGAAAAAGTGGTCAAAATTTGAAGGGCGTCAGATCTTCCCCAAAACCTGATAAAATACAACGGGGTGGGTATTAATCGAGGAATTGCAGAGATTAGAAAGAATTATCTTTGTTCCAAGGAAATTTCAGCTCCGGAGGTTACGCCGAAAACCCGAAAAAAACCACAGGCCGCGGGTTGAAAAAATGGTCAAAATTTGAAGGGCGTCAGATATTCCCCAAAACCTGATAAAATGACAACGGGGTGGGTATTAATCGAGGAATTGCAGAGATTAGAAAGAATTATCTTTGTTCCAAGGAAATTTCAGCTCCGGAGGTTACGCCGCAAACCCCAAAAAAACCACAGGCCGCGGGTTGAAAAAATGGTCAAAATTTGAAGGGCGTCAGATCTTCCCCAAAACCTGATAAAACGACAACGGGGTGGGTATTACTCGAGGAATTGCAGAGATTAGAAAGAATTATCTTTGTTCCAAGGAAATTTCAGCTCCGGAGGTTACGCCGAAAACCCGAAAAAAACCACAGGCCGCGGGTTGAAAAAATGGTCAAAATTTGAAGGGCGTCAGATCTTCCCCAAAACCTGATAAAATGACAACGGGGTGGGTATTAATCGAAGAATTGCAGAGATTAGAAAGATTTATCTTTGTTCCAAGGAAATTTCAGCTCCGGAGTATAGGCCGAAAACCCGAAAAAAGCGACAGGCCGCGGTTTGAAAAGATGGTCAAAATTTGAAGGGCGTCAGATCTTCTCCAAAACCTGATAAAATGACAACGGGGTGGGTATTAATCGAGGAATTACAGAAATTAGAAAGAATTATCTTTGTCCTTTGGAATTTTCAGCTCCGGATGTTACGCCGAAAACACGAAAAAAACAACAGGCCGCGGGTTGAAAAAGTAGTCAAAATTTGAAGGGCGTCAGATCTTCCCCAAAACCTGATAAAATACAACGGGGTGGGTATTGATCGAGGAATTGCAGAGATTAGAAAGAATTATCTTTGTTCCAAGGAAATTTCAGCTCCGGAGGTTACGCCGAAAACCCGAAAAAAACCACAGGCCGCGGGTTGAAAAAATGGTCAAAATTTGAAGGGCGTCAGATCTTCCCCAAAACCTGATAAAATGACAACGGGGTGAGTATTAATCGAGGAATTGCAGAGATTAGAAAGAATTATCTATGTTCCAAGGAAATTTCAGCTCCGGAGGCTACCGAAAAAAACGACTGGCCGCGGGTTGAAAAAATGGTCAAAATTTGAAGGGCGTCAGGTCTTCCCCAAAACCTGATAAAATGACAACGGGGTGGGTATTAATCGAAGAATTGCAGAGATTAGAAAGAATTATCTTTGTTCCAAGGAAATTTCAGCTCCTGAGGTTGCGCCGAAAACCCGAAAAAAACGACAGGCCGCGGGTTGAAAAAATGGTCAAAATTTGAAGGGCGTCAGATCTTCCCCAAAACCTGATAAAATGACAACGGGGTGGGTATTAATCGAAGAATTGCAGAGATTAGAAAGATTTATCTTTGTTCCAAGGAAATTTCAGCTCCGGAGTATAGGCCGAAAACCCGAAAAAAGCGACAAGCCGCGGGTTGAAAAAATGGTGAAAATTTGAAGGGCGTCAGATCTTCCCCAAAACCTGATAAAATGACAACGGGGTGAGTATTAATCGAGGAATTGCAGAGATTAGAAAGAATTATCTTTGTTCCAAGGAAATTTCAGCTCCAGAGGCTACCGAAAAAAACGACAGGCCGCGGGTTGAAAAAATGGTCAAAATTTGAAGGGCGTCAGGTCTTCCCCAAAACCTGATAAAATGACAATGGGGTGGGTATTAATCGAGGAATTGCAGAGATTAGAAAGAATTATCTTTGTTCCAAGGAAATTTCAGCTCCGGAGGTTACGCCGAAAACCCGAAAAAAACGACAGGCCGCGGGTTGAAAAAGTGGTCAAAATTTGAAGGGCGTCAGATCTTCCCCAAAACCTGATAAAATGACAACGGGGTGGGTATTAATCGAGGAATTGCAGAGATTAGAAAGAATTATCTTTGTTCCAAGGAAATTTCAGCTCCGGAGGCTACCGAAAAAAAAGACAGGCCGCGGGTTGAAAAAATGGTCAAAATTTGAAGGGCGTCAGATCTTCCCCAAAACCTGATAAAATGACAAGGGGGTGGGTATTAATCGAGGAATTGCAGAGATTAGAAAGAATTATCTTTGTTCCAAGGAAATTTCAGCTCCGGAGGTTGCGCCGAAAACCCGAAAAAAACGACAGGCCGCGGGTTGAAAAAATGGTCAAAATTTGAAGGGCGTCAGATCTTCCCCAAAACCTGATAAAATGACAACGGGGTGGGTATTAATCGAAGAATTGCAGAGATTAGAAAGATTTATCTTTGTTCCAAGGAAATTTCAGCTCCGGAGTATAGGCCGAAAACCCGAAAAAAGCGACAGGCCGCGGGTTGAAAAAATGGTCAAAATTTGAAGGGCGTCAGATCTTCCCCAAAACCTGATAAAATGACAAGGGGGTGGGTATTAATCGAGGAATTGCAGAGATTAGAAAGAATTATCTTTGTTCCAAGGAAATTTCAGCTCCGGAGGTTACGCCGAAAACCCCCAAAAAACGACAGGCCGCGGGTTGAAAAAATGGTCAAAATTTGAAGGGCATCAGATCTTCCCCAAAACCTGATAAAATGACAACGGGGTGGGTATTACTCGAGGAATTGCAGAGATTAGAAAGATTTATCTTTGTTCCAAGGAAATTTCAGCTCCGGAGTATAGGCCGAAAACCCGAAAAAAGCGACAAGCCGCGGGTTGAAAAAATGGTCAAAATTTGAAGGGCGTCAGATCTTCCCCAAAACCTGATAAAATGACAACGGGGTGAGTATTAATCGAGGAATTGCAGAGATTAGAAAGAATTATCTTTGTTCCAAGGAAATTTCAGCTCCGGAGGCTACCGAAAAAAACGACAGGCCGCGGGTTGAAAAAATGGTCAAAATTTGAAGGGCGTCAGGTCTTCCCCAAAACCTGATAAAATGACAACGGGGTGGGTATTAATCGAGGAATTGCAGAGATTAGAAAGAATTATCTTTGTTCCAAGGAAATTTCAGCTCCGGTAGTTACGCCGAAAACCCGAAAAAAACGACAGGCCGCGGGTTGAAAAAATGGTCAAAATTTGAAGGGCGTCAGTTCTTCCCCAAAACCTGATAAATTGACAACGGGGTGGGTATTAATCGAGGAATTGCAGAGATTATAAAGAATTATCTTTGTTCCAAGGAAATTTCAGCTCCGGAGGTTATGCCGAAAACCCGAAAAAACGACAGGCCGCGGGTTGAAAAAGTGGTCAAAATTTGAAGGGCGTCAGATCTTCCCCAAAACCTGATAAAATGACAACGGGGTGGGTATTAATCGAGGAATTGCAGAGATTAGAAAGAATTATCTTTGTTCCAAGGAAATTTCAGCTCCGGAGGCTACCGAAAAAACGACAGGCCGCGGGTTGAAAAAATGGTCAAAATTTGAAGGGCGTCAGATCTTCCCCAAAACCTGATAAAATGACAAGGGGGTGGGTATTAATCGAAGAATTGCAGAGATTAGAAAGAATTATCTTTGTTCCAAGGAAACTTCAGCTCCGGAGGTTAGACCGAAAACCCGAAAAAAACGACATACCGCGGGTTGAAAAAATGGTCAAAATTTGAAGGGCGTCAGATCTTCTCCAAAACCTGATAAAATGACAACGGGGTGGGTATTAATCGAGGAATTGCAGAGATTAGAAAGAATTATCTTTGTTCCAAGGAAATTTCAGCTCCGGAGGCTACCGAAAAAAAAGACAGGCCGCGGGTTGAAAAAATGGTCAAAATTTGAAGGGCGTCAGATCTTCCCCAAAACCTGATAAAATGACAAGGGGGTGGGTATTAATCGAGGAATTGCAGAGATTAGAAAGAATTATCTTTGTTCCAAGGAAATTTCAGCTCCGGAGGTTGCGCCGAAAACCCGAAAAAAACGACAGGCCGCGGGTTGAAAAAATGGTCAAAATTTGAAGGGCGTCAGATCTTCCCCAAAACCTGATAAAATGACAACGGGGTGGGTATTAATCGAAGAATTGCAGAGATTAGAAAGATTTATCTTTGTTCCAAGGAAATTTCAGCTCCGGAGTATAGGCCGAAAACCCGAAAAAAGCGACAGGCCGCGGGTTGAAAAAATGGTCAAAATTTGAAGGGCGTCAGATCTTCCCCAAAACCTGATAAAATGACAAGGGGGTGGGTATTAATCGAGGAATTGCAGAGATTAGAAAGAATTATCTTTGTTCCAAGGAAATTTCAGCTCCGGAGGTTACGCCGAAAACCCCCAAAAAACGACAGGCCGCGGGTTGAAAAAATGGTCAAAATTTGAAGGGCATCAGATCTTCCCCAAAACCTGATAAAATGACAACGGGGTGGGTATTACTCGAGGAATTGCAGAGATTAGAAAGAATTATCTTTGTTCCAAGGAAATTTCAGCTCCGGAGGCTACCGAAAAAAAAGACAGGCCGCGGGTTGAAAAAATGGTCAAAATTTGAAGGGCGTCAGATCTTCCCCAAAACCTGATAAAATGACAAGGGGGTGGGTATTAATCGAGGAATTGCAGAGATTAGAAAGAATTATCTTTGTTCCAAGGAAATTTCAGCTCCGGAGGTTGCGCCGAAAACCCGAAAAAAACGACAGGCCGCGGGTTGAAAAAATGGTCAAAATTTGAAGGGCGTCAGATCTTCCCCAAAACCTGATAAAATGACAACGGGGTGGGTATTAATCGAAGAATTGCAGAGATTAGAAAGATTTATCTTTGTTCCAAGGAAATTTCAGCTCCGGAGTATAGGCCGAAAACCCGAAAAAAGCGACAAGCCGCGGGTTGAAAAAATGGTGAAAATTTGAAGGGCGTCAGATCTTCCCCAAAACCTGATAAAATGACAACGGGGTGAGTATTAATCGAGGAATTGCAGAGATTAGAAAGAATTATCTTTGTTCCAAGGAAATTTCAGCTCCGGAGGCTACCGAAAAAAACGACAGGCCGCGGGTTGAAAAAATGGTCAAAATTTGAAGGGCGTCAGATCTTCCCCAAAACCTGATAAAATGACAACGGGGTGGGTATTAATCGAAGAATTGCAGAGATTAGAAAGATTTATCTTTGTTCCAAGGAAATTTCAGCTCCGGAGTATAGGCCGAAAACCCGAAAAAAGCGACAGGCCGCGGGTTGAAAAAATGGTCAAAATTTGAAGGGCGTCAGATCTTCCCCAAAACCTGATAAAATGACAAGGGGGTGGGTATTAATCGAGGAATTGCAGAGATTAGAAAGAATTATCTTTGTTCCAAGGAAATTTCAGCTCCGGAGGTTACGCCGAAAACCCCCAAAAAACGACAGGCCGCGGGTTGAAAAAATGGTCAAAATTTGAAGGGCTTCAGATCTTCCCCAAAACCTGATAAAATGACAACGGGGTGGGTATTACTCGAGGAATTGCAGAGATTAGAAAGAATTATCTTTGTTCCAAGGAAATTTCAGCTCCGGAGGCTACCGAAAAAAAAGACAGGCCGCGGGTTGAAAAAATGGTCAAAATTTGAAGGGCGTCAGATCTTCCCCAAAACCTGATAAAATGACAAGGGGGTGGGTATTAATCGAGGAATTGCAGAGATTAGAAAGAATTATCTTTGTTCCAAGGAAATTTCAGCTCCGGAGGTTGCGCCGAAAACCCGAAAAAAACGACAGGCCGCGGGTTGAAAAAATGGTCAAAATTTGAAGGGCGTCAGATCTTCCCCAAAACCTGATAAAATGACAACGGGGTGAGTATTAATCGAGGAATTGCAGAGATTAGAAAGAATTATCTTTGTTCCAAGGAAATTTCAGCTCCGGAGGCTACCGAAAAAAACGACAGGCCGCGGGTTGAAAAAATGGTCAAAATTTGAAGGGCGTCAGGTCTTCCCCAAAACCTGATAAAATGACAACGGGATGGGTATTAATCGAGGAATTGCAGAGATTAGAAAGAATTATCTTTGTTCCAAGGAAATTTCAGCTCCGGAGGTTACGCCGAAAACCCGAAAAAAACGACAGGCCGCGGGTTGAAAAAGTGGTCAAAATTTGAAGGGCGTCAGATCTTCCCCAAAACCTGATAAAATGACAACGGGGTGGGTATTAATCGAGGAATTGCAGAGATTAGAAAGAATTATCTTTGTTCCAAGGAAATTTCAGCTCCGGAGGTTGCGCCGAAAACCCGAAAAAAACGACAGGCCGCGGGTTGAAAAAATGGTCAAAATTTGAAGGGCGTCAGATCTTCCCCAAAACCTGATAAAATGACAACGGGGTGGGTATTAATCGAAGAATTGCAGAGATTAGAAAGATTTATCTTTGTTCCAAGGAAATTTCAGCTCCGGAGTATAGGCCGAAAACCCGAAAAAAGCGACAGGCCGCGGGTTGAAAAAATGGTCAAAATTTGAAGGGCGTCAGATCTTCCCCAAAACCTGATAAAATGACAAGGGGGTGGGTATTAATCGAGGAATTGCAGAGATTAGAAAGAATTATCTTTGTTCCAAGGAAATTTCAGCTCCGGAGGTTACGCCGAAAACCCCCAAAAAACGACAGGCCGCGGGTTGAAAAAATGGTCAAAATTTGAAGGGCATCAGATCTTCCCCAAAACCTGATAAAATGACAACGGGGTGGGTATTACTCGAGGAATTGCAGAGATTAGAAAGAATTATCTTTGTTCCAAGGAAATTTCAGCTCCGGAGGCTACCGAAAAAAAAGACAGGCCGCGGGTTGAAAAGATGGTCAAAATTTGAAGGGCGTCAGATCTTCCCCAAAACCTGATAAAATGACAAGGGGGTGAGTATTAATCGAGGAATTGCAGAGATTAGAAAGAATTATCTTTGTTCCAAGGAAATTTCAGCTCCGGTAGTTACGCCGAAAACCCGAAAAAAACGACAGGCCGCGGGTTGAAAAAATGGTCAAAATTTGAAGGGCGTCAGTTCTTCTCCAAAACCTGATAAATTGACAACGGGGTGGGTATTAATCGAGGAATTGCAGAGATTATAAAGAATTATCTTTGTTCCAAGGAAATTTCAGCTCCGGAGGTTATGCCGAAAACCCGAAAAAACGACAGGCCGCGGGTTGAAAAAGTGGTCAAAATTTGAAGGGCGTCAGATCTTCCCCAAAACCTGATAAAATGACAACGGGGTGGGTATTAATCGAGGAATTGCAGAGATTAGAAAGAATTATCTTTGTTCCAAGGAAATTTCAGCTCCGGAGGCTACCGAAAAAAAAGACAGGCCGCGGGTTGAAAAAATGGTCAAAATTTGAAGGGCGTCAGATCTTCCCCAAAACCTGATAAAATGACAAGGGGGTGGGTATTAATCGAAGAATTGCAGAGATTAGAAAGAATTATCTTTGTTCCAAGGAAACTTCAGCTCCGGAGGTTAGACCGAAAACCCGAAAAAAACGACATACCGCGGGTTGAAAAAATGGTCAAAATTTGAAGGGCGTCAGATCTTCTCCAAAACCTGATAAAATGACAACGGGGTGGGTATTAATCGAGGAATTGCAGAGATTAGAAAGAATTATCTTTGTTCCAAGGAAATTTCAGCTCCGGAGGTTACGCCGAACACCCGAAAAAAACCACAGGCCTCGGGTTGAAAAAAAAGTCAAAATTTGAAGGGCGTCAGATCTTCCCCAAAACTTGATAAAATGACAACGGGGTGGGTATTAATCGAGGAATTGCAGAGATTAGAAAGAATTATCTTTGTTCAAAGGAAATTTCAGCTCCGGAGGTTACGCCGAAAACCCGAATAAAACGACAGGCCGCGGGTTGAAAAAGTGGTCAAAATTTGAAGGGCATCAGATCTTCCCCAAAACCTGATAAAATGACAACGGGGTGGGTAGTAATCGAGGAATTGCAGAGATTAGAAAGAATTATCTTTGTTCCAAGGAAATTTCAGCTCCGGAGGTTACGTCGAAAACCCGAAAAAAACCACAGGCCTCGGGTTGAAAAAATGGTCAAAATTTGAAGGGCGTCAGATCTTCCCCAAAACCTGATAAAATACAACGGGGTGGGTATTAATCGAGGAATTGCAGAGATTAGAAAGAATTATCTTTGTTCCAAGGAAATTTCAGCTCCGGAGGTTACGCCGAAAACCCCAAAAAAACGACAGGCCGCGGGTTGAAAAAGTGGTCAAAATTTGAAGGGCATCAGATCTTCCCCAAAACCTGATAAAATGACAACGGGGTGGGTATTAATCGAGGAATTGCAGAGATTAGAAAGAATTATCTTTGTTCCAAGGAAATTTCAGCTCCGGAGGTTACGCCGAAAACCCGAAAAAAACCACAGGCCGCGGGTTGAAAAAATGGTCAAAATTTGAAGGGCGTCAGATCTTCCCCAAAACCTGATAAAATGACAACGGGGTGGGTATTAATCGAGGAATTGCAGAGATTAGAAAGAATTATCTTTGTTCCAAGGAAATTTCAGCTCCGGAGGCTACCGAAAAAAAAGACAGGCCGCGGGTTGAAAAAATGGTCAAAATTTGAAGGGCGTCAGATCTTCCCCAAAACCTGATAAAATGACAAGGGGGTGGGTATTAATCGAGGAATTGCAGAGATTAGAAAGAATTATCTTTGTTCCAAGGAAATTTCAGCTCCGGAGGTTACGCCGAAAACCCCCAAAAAACGACAGGCCGCGGGTTGAAAAAATGGTCAAAATTTGAAGGGCGTCAGATCTTCCCCAAAACCTGATAAAATGACAACAGGGTGGGTATTACTCGAGGAATTGCAGGGATTAGAAAGAATTATCTTTGTTCCAAGGAAACTTCAGCTCCGGAGGTTAGACCGAAAACCCGAAAAAAACGACAGACCGCGGGTTGAAAAAGTGGTCAAAATTTGAAGGGCGTCAGATCTTCCCCAAAACCTGATAAAATACAACGGGGTGGGTATTAATCGAGGAATTGCAGAGATTAGAAAGAATTGTCTTTGTTCCAAGGAAATTTCAGCTCCGGAGGTTACGCCGAAAACCCGAAAAAAACCACAGGCCGCGGGTTGAAAAAATGGTCAAAATTTGAAGGGCGTCAGATCTTCCCCAAAACCTGATAAAATGACAACGGGGTGGGTATTAATCGAGGAATTGCAGAGATTATAAAGAATTATCTTTGTTCCAAGGAAATTTCAGCTCCGGAGGTTACGCCGCAAACCCCAAAAAAATGACAGGCCGCGGGTTGAAAAAATGGTCAAAATTTGAAGGGCGTCAGATCTTCCCCAAAACCTGATAAAACGACAACGGGGTGGGTATTACTCGAGGAATTGCAGAGATTAGAAAGAATTATCTTTGTTCCAAGGAAATTTCAGCTCCGGAGGCTACCGAAAAAAACGACAGGCCGCGGGTTGAAAAAATGGTCAAAATTTGAAGGGCGTCAGGTCTTCCCCAAAATCTGATAAAATGACAACGGGGTGGGTATTAATCGAGGAATTGCAGAGATTAGAAAGAATTATCTTTGTTCCAAGGAAATTTCAGCTCCGGTGGTTAAGCCGAAAACCCGAAAAAAACCACAGGCCGCGGGTTGAAAAAATGGTCAAAATTTGAAGGGCGTCAGATCTTCTCCAAAACCTGATAAAATGACAACGGGGTGGGTATTAATCGAGGAATTGCAGAGATTAGAAAGAATTATCTTTGTTCCAAGGAAATTTCAGCTCCGGAGGTTACGCCGAAAACCCGAAAAAAACGACAGGCCGCGGGTTGAAAAAGTGGTCAAAATTTGAAGGGCGTCAGATCTTCCCCAAAACCTGATAAAATGACAACGGGGTGGGTATTAATCGAGGAATTGCAGAGATTAGAAAGAATTATCTTTGTTCCAAGGAAATTTCAGCTCCGGAGGCTACCGAAAAAAAAGACAGGCCGCGGGTTGAAAAAATGGTCAAAATTTGAAGGGCGTCAGATCTTCCCCAAAACCTGATAAAATGACAAGGGGGTGGGTATTAATCGAGGAATTGCAGAGATTAGAAAGAATTATCTTTGTTCCAAGGAAATTTCAGCTCCGGAGGTTGCGCCGAAAACCCGAAAAAAACGACAGGCCACGGGTTGAAAAAATGGTCAAAATTTGAAGGGCGTCAGATCTTCCCCAAAACCTGATAAAATGACAACGGGGTGGGTATTAATCGAAGAATTGCAGAGATTAGAAAGATTTATCTTTGTTCCAAGGAAATTTCAGCTCCGGAGTATAGGCCGAAAACCCGAAAAAAGCGACAGGCCGCGGGTTGAAAAAATGGTCAAAATTTGAAGGGCGTCAGATCTTCCCCAAAACCTGATAAAATGACAAGGGGGTGGGTATTAATCGAGGAATTGCAGAGATTAGAAAGAATTATCTTTGTTCCAAGGAAATTTCAGCTCCGGAGGTTACGCCGAAAACCCCCAAAAAACGACAGGCCGCGGGTTGAAAAAATGGTCAAAATTTGAAGGGCATCAGATCTTCCCCAAAACCTGATAAAATGACAACGGGGTGGGTATTACTCGAGGAATTGCAGAGATTAGAAAGAATTATCTTTGTTCCAAGGAAATTTCAGCTCCGGAGGCTACCGAAAAAAACGACAGGCCGCGGGTTGAAAAAATGGTCAAAATTTGAAGGGCGTCAGGTCTTCCCCAAAACCTGATAAAATGACAACGGGGTGGGTATTAATCGAGGAATTGCAGAGATTAGAAAGAATTATCTTTGTTCCAAGGAAATTTCAGCTCCGGTGGTTAAGCCGAAAACCCGAAAAAAACCACAGGCCGCGGGTTGAAAAAATGGTCAAAATTTGAAGGGCGTCAGATCTTCTCCAAAACCTGATAAAATGACAACGGGGTGGGTATTAATCGAGGAATTGCAGAGATTAGAAAGAATTATCTTTGTTCCAAGGAAATTTCAGCTCCGGAGGTTACGCCGAAAACCCGAAAAAAACGACAGGCCGCGGGTTGAAAAAGTTGTCAAAATTTGAAGGGCGTCAGATCTTCCCCAAAACCTGATAAAATAAAACGGGGTGTGTATTAATCGAAGAATTGCAGAGATTACAAAGAATTATCTTTGTTCCAAGGAAATTTCAGCTCCGGAGGTTACGCCGAAAACCCCAAAAAAACGACAGGCGGCGGGTTGAAAAAGTGGTCAAAATTTGAAGGGCGTCAGATCTTCCCCAAAACCTGATAAAATGACAACGGGGTGGGTATTAATCGAGGAATTGCAGAGATTAGAAAGAATTATCTTTGTTCCAAGGAAATTTCAGCTCCGGAGGCTACCGAAAAAAAAGACAGGCCGCGGGTTGAAAAAATGGTCAAAATTTGAAGGGCGTCAGATCTTCCCCAAAACCTGATAAAATGACAAGGGGGTGGGTATTAATCGAGGATTTGCAGAGATTAGAAAGAATTATCTTTGTTCCAAGGAAATTTCAGCTCCGGAGGTTACGCCGAAAACCCCCAAAAAACGACAGGCCGCGGGTTGAAAAAATGGTCAAAATTTGAAGGGCATCAGATCTTCCCCAAAACCTGATAAAATGACAACGGGGTGGGTATTACTCGAGGAATTGCAGAGATTAGAAAGAATTATCTTTGTTCCAAGGAAATTTCAGCTCCGGAGGCTACCGAAAAAAACGACAGGCCGCGGGTTGAAAAAATGGTCAAAATTTGAAGGGCGTCAGGTCTTCCCCAAAACCTGATAAAATGACAACGGGGTGGGTATTAATCGAGGAATTGCAGAGATTAGAAAGAATTATCTTTGTTCCAAGGAAATTTCAGCTCCGGTGGTTAAGCCGAAAACCCGAAAAAAACCACAGGCCGCGGGTTGAAAAAATGGTCAAAATTTGAAGGGCGTCAGATCTTCTCCAAAACCTGATAAAATGACAACGGGGTGGGTATTAATCGAGGAATTGCAGAGATTAGAAAGAATTATCTTTGTTCCAAGGAAATTTCAGCTCCGGAGGTTACGCCGAAAACCCGAAAAAAACGACAGGCCGCGGGTTGAAAAAGTTGTCAAAATTTGAAGGGCGTCAGATCTTCCCCAAAACCTGATAAAATAAAACGGGGTGTGTATTAATCGAAGAATTGCAGAGATTACAAAGAATTATCTTTGTTCCAAGGAAATTTCAGCTCCGGAGGTTACGCCGAAAACCCCAAAAAAACGACAGGCGGCGGGTTGAAAAAGTGGTCAAAATTTGAAGGGCGTCAGATCTTCCCCAAAACCTGATAAAATGACAACGGGGTGGGTATTAATCGAGGAATTGCAGAGATTAGAAAGAATTATCTTTGTTCCAAGGAAATTTCAGCTCCGGAGGCTACCGAAAAAAAAGACAGGCCGCGGGTTGAAAAAATGGTCAAAATTTGAAGGGCGTCAGATCTTCCCCAAAACCTGATAAAATGACAAGGGGGTGGGTATTAATCGAGGATTTGCAGAGATTAGAAAGAATTATCTTTGTTCCAAGGAAATTTCAGCTCCGGAGGTTGCGCCGAAAACCCGAAAAAAACGACAGGCCGCGGGTTGAAAAAATGGTCAAAATTTGAAGGGCGTCAGATCTTCCCCAAAACCTGATAAAATGACAACGGGGTGGGTATTAATCGAAGAATTGCAGAGATTAGAAAGATTTATCTTTGTTCCAAGGAAATTTCAGCTCCGGAGTATAGGCCGAAAACCCGAAAAAAGCGACAGGCCGCGGGTTGAAAAAATGGTCAAAATTTGAAGGGCGTCAGATCTTCCCCAAAACCTGATAAAATGACAACGGGGTGAGTATTAATCGAGGAATTGCAGAGATTAGAAAGAATTATCTTTGTTCCAAGGAAATTTCAGCTCCGGAGGCTACCGAAAAAAACGACAGGCCGCGGGTTGAAAAAATGGTCAAAATTTGAAGGGCGTCAGGTCTTCCCCAAAACCTGATAAAATGACAACGGGGTGGGTATTAATCGAGGAATTGCAGAGATTAGAAAGAATTATCTTTGTTCCAAGGAAATTTCAGCTCCGGTGGTTACGCCGAAAACCCGAAAAAAACCACAGGCCGCGGGTTGAAAAAATGGTCAAAATTTGAAGGGCGTCAGTTCTTCTCCAAAACCTGATAAAATGACAACGGGGTGGGTATTAATCGAGGAATTGCAGAGATTATAAAGAATTATCTTTGTTCCAAGGAAATTTCAGCTCCGGAGGTTACGCCGAAAACCCGAAAAAAACGACAGGCCGCGGGTTGAAAAAGTGGTCAAAATTTGAAGGGCGTCAGATCTTCCCCAAAACCTGATAAAATAAAACGGGGTGTGTATTAATCGAGGAATTGCAGAGATTACAAAGAATTATCTTTGTTCCAAGGAAATTTCAGCTCCGGAGGTTACGCCGAAAACCCCAAAAAAACGACAGGCCGCGGGTTGAAAAAGTGGTCAAAATTTGAAGGGCGTCAGATCTTCCCCAAAACCTGATAAAATGACAACGGGGTGGGTATTAATCGAGGAATTGCAGAGATTAGAAAGAATTATCTTTGTTCCAAGGAAATTTCGGCTCCGGAGGCTACCGAAAAAAAAGACAGGCCGCGGGTTGAAAAAATGGTCAAAATTTGAAGGGCGTCAGATCTTCCCCAAAACCTGATAAAATGACAAGGGGGTGGGTATTAATCGAAGAATTGCAGAGATTAGAAAGAATTATCTTTGTTCCAAGGAAACTTCAGCTCCGGAGGTTGGACCGAAAACCCGAAAAAAACGACATACCGCGGGTTGAAAAAATGGTCAAAATTTGAAGGGCGTCAGATCTTCTCCAAAACCTGATAAAATGACAACGGGGTGGGTATTAATCGAGGAATTGCAGAAATTAGAAAGAATTATCTTTGTTCCAAGGAAATTTCAGCTCCGGAGGTTACGCCGAAAACCCGAAAAAAACCACAGGCCGCGGGTTGAAATAGTGGTCAAAATTTGAAGGGCGTCAGATCTTCCCCAAAACCTGATAAAATACAACGGGGTGGGTATTGATCGAGGAATTGCAGAGATTATAAAGAATTATCTTTGTTCCAAGGAAATTTCAGCTCCGGAGGTTACGCCGAAAACCCGAAAAAAACCACAGGCCTCGGGTTGAAAAAATGGTCAAAATTTGAAGGGCGTCAGATCTTCCCCAAAACCTGATAAAATGACAAGGGGGTGGGTATTAATCGAGGAATTGCAGAGATTAGAAAGAATTATCTTTGTTCCAAGGAAATTTCAGCTCCGGAGGTTACGCCGAAAACCCCCAAAAAACGACAGGCCGCGGGTTGAAAAAATGGTCAAAATTTGAAGGGCATCAGATCTTCCCCAAAACCTGATAAAATGACAACGGGGTGGGTATTACTCGAGGAATTGCAGAGATTAGAAAGAATTATCTTTGTTCCAAGGAAATTTCAGCTCCGGAGGCTACCGAAAAAAAAGACAGGCCGCGGGTTGAAAAAATGGTCAAAATTTGAAGGGCGTCAGATCTTCCCCAAAACCTGATAAAATGACAAGGGGGTGGGTATTAATCGAGGAATTGCAGAGATTAGAAAGAATTATCTTTGTTCCAAGGAAATTTCAGCTCCGGAGGTTGCGCCGAAAACCCGAAAAAAACGACAGGCCGCGGGTTGAAAAAATGGTCAAAATTTGAAGGGCGTCAGATCTTCCCCAAAACCTGATAAAATGACAACGGGGTGGGTATTAATCGAAGAATTGCAGAGATTAGAAAGATTTATCTTTGTTCCAAGGAAATTTCAGCTCCGGAGTATAGGCCGAAAACCCGAAAAAAGCGACAAGCCGCGGGTTGAAAAAATGGTGAAAATTTGAAGGGCGTCAGATCTTCCCCAAAACCTGATAAAATGACAACGGGGTGAGTATTAATCGAGGAATTGCAGAGATTAGAAAGAATTATCTTTGTTCCAAGGAAATTTCAGCTCCGGAGGCTACCGAAAAAAACGACAGGCCGCGGGTTGAAAAAATGGTCAAAATTTGAAGGGCGTCAGTTCTTCTCCAAAACCTGATAAATTGACAACGGGGTGGGTATTAATCGAGGAATTGCAGAGATTATAAAGAATTATCTTTGTTCCAAGGAAATTTCAGCTCCGGAGGTTATGCCGAAAACCCGAAAAAACGACAGGCCGCGGGTTGAAAAAGTGGTCAAAATTTGAAGGGCGTCAGATCTTCCCCAAAACCTGATAAAATGACAACGGGGTGGGTATTAATCGAGGAATTGCAGAGATTAGAAAGAATTATCTTTGTTCCAAGGAAATTTCAGCTCCGGAGGCTACCGAAAAAAAAGACAGGCCGCGGGTTGAAAAAATGGTCAAAATTTGAAGGGCGTCAGATCTTCCCCAAAACCTGATAAAATGACAAGGGGGTGGGTATTAATCGAAGAATTGCAGAGATTAGAAAGAATTATCTTTGTTCCAAGGAAACTTCAGCTCCGGAGGTTAGACCGAAAACCCGAAAAAAACGACATACCGCGGGTTGAAAAAATGGTCAAAATTTGAAGGGCGTCAGATCTTCTCCAAAACCTGATAAAATGACAACGGGGTGGGTATTAATCGAGGAATTGCAGAGATTAGAAAGAATTATCTTTGTTCCAAGGAAATTTCAGCTCCGGAGGCTACCGAAAAAAACGACAGGCCGCGGGTTGAAAAAATGGTCAAAATTTGAAGGGCGTCAGGTCTTCCCCAAAACCTGATAAAATGACAACGGGGTGGGTATTAATCGAGGAATTGCAGAGATTAGAAAGAATTATCTTTGTTCCAAGGAAATTTCAGCTCCGGTGGTTAAGCCGAAAACCCGAAAAAAACCACAGGCCGCGGGTTGAAAAAATGGTCAAAATTTGAAGGGCGTCAGATCTTCTCCAAAACCTGATAAAATGACAACGGGGTGGGTATTAATCGAGGAATTGCAGAGATTAGAAAGAATTATCTTTGTTCCAAGGAAATTTCAGCTCCGGAGGTTACGCCGAAAACCCGAAAAAAACGACAGGCCGCGGGTTGAAAAAGTTGTCAAAATTTGAAGGGCGTCAGATCTTCCCCAAAACCTGATAAAATAAAACGGGGTGTGTATTAATCGAAGAATTGCAGAGATTACAAAGAATTATCTTTGTTCCAAGGAAATTTCAGCTCCGGAGGTTACGCCGAAAACCCCAAAAAAACGACAGGCAGCGGGTTGAAAAAGTGGTCAAAATTTGAAGGGCGTCAGATCTTCCCCAAAACCTGATAAAATGACAACGGGGTGGGTATTAATCGAGGAATTGCAGAGATTAGAAAGAATTATCTTTGTTCCAAGGAAATTTCAGCTCCGGAGGCTACCGAAAAAAAAGACAGGCCGCGGGTTGAAAAAATGGTCAAAATTTGAAGGGCGTCAGATCTTCCCCAAAACCTGATAAAATGACAAGGGGGTGGGTATTAATCGAGGATTTGCAGAGATTAGAAAGAATTATCTTTGTTCCAAGGAAATTTCAGCTCCGGAGGTTGCGCCGAAAACCCGAAAAAAACGACAGGCCGCGGGTTGAAAAAATGGTCAAAATTTGAAGGGCGTCAGATCTTCCCCAAAACCTGATAAAATGACAACGGGGTGGGTATTAATCGAAGAATTGCAGAGATTAGAAAGATTTATCTTTGTTCCAAGGAAATTTCAGCTCCGGAGTATAGGCCGAAAACCCGAAAAAAGCGACAGGCCGCGGGTTGAAAAAATGGTCAAAATTTGAAGGGCGTCAGATCTTCCCCAAAACCTGATAAAATGACAACGGGGTGAGTATTAATCGAGGAATTGCAGAGATTAGAAAGAATTATCTTTGTTCCAAGGAAATTTCAGCTCCGGAGGCTACCGAAAAAAACGACAGGCCGCGGGTTGAAAAAATGGTCAAAATTTGAAGGGCGTCAGGTCTTCCCCAAAACCTGATAAAATGACAACGGGGTGGGTATTAATCGAGGAATTGCAGAGATTAGAAAGAATTATCTTTGTTCCAAGGAAATTTCAGCTCCGGTGGTTACGCCGAAAACCCGAAAAAAACCACAGGCCGCGGGTTGAAAAAATGGTCAAAATTTGAAGGGCGTCAGTTCTTCTCCAAAACCTGATAAAATGACAACGGGGTGGGTATTAATCGAGGAATTGCAGAGATTATAAAGAATTATCTTTGTTCCAAGGAAATTTCAGCTCCGGAGGTTACGCCGAAAACCCGAAAAAAACGACAGGCCGCGGGTTGAAAAAGTGGTCAAAATTTGAAGGGCGTCAGATCTTCCCCAAAACCTGATAAAATAAAACGGGGTGTGTATTAATCGAGGAATTGCAGAGATTACAAAGAATTATCTTTGTTCCAAGGAAATTTCAGCTCCGGAGGTTACGCCGAAAACCCCAAAAAAACGACAGGCCGCGGGTTGAAAAAGTGGTCAAAATTTGAAGGGCGTCAGATCTTCCCCAAAACCTGATAAAATGACAACGGGGTGGGTATTAATCGAGGAATTGCAGAGATTAGAAAGAATTATCTTTGTTCCAAGGAAATTTCAGCTCCGGAGGCTACCGAAAAAAAAGACAGGCCGCGGGTTGAAAAAATGGTCAAAATTTGAAGGGCGTCAGATCTTCCCCAAAACCTGATAAAATGACAAGGGGGTGGGTATTAATCGAAGAATTGCAGAGATTAGAAAGAATTATCTTTGTTCCAAGGAAACTTCAGCTCCGGAGGTTAGACCGAAAACCCGAAAAAAACGACATACCGCGGGTTGAAAAAATGGTCAAAATTTGAAGGGCGTCAGATCTTCTCCAAAACCTGATAAAATGACAACGGGGTGGGTATTAATCGAGGAATTGCAGAAATTAGAAAGAATTATCTTTGTTCCAAGGAAATTTCAGCTCCGGAGGTTACGCCGAAAACCCGAAAAAAACCACAGGCCGCGGGTTGAAATAGTGGTCAAAATTTGAAGGGCGTCAGATCTTCCCCAAAACCTGATAAAATACAACGGGGTGGGTATTGATCGAGGAATTGCAGAGATTATAAAGAATTATCTTTGTTCCAAGGAAATTTCAGCTCCGGAGGTTACGCCGAAAACCCGAAAAAAACCACAGGCCTCGGGTTGAAAAAATGGTCAAAATTTGAAGGGCGTCAGATCTTCCCCAAAACCTGATAAAATGACAAGGGGGTGGGTATTAATCGAGGAATTGCAGAGATTAGAAAGAATTATCTTTGTTCCAAGGAAATTTCAGCTCCGGAGGTTACGCCGAAAACCCCCAAAAAACGACAGGCCGCGGGTTGAAAAAATGGTCAAAATTTGAAGGGCGTCAGATCTTCCCCAAAACCTGATAAAATGACAACAGGGTGGGTATTACTCGAGGA
Organism: Euthynnus affinis; assembly: GCA_029490765.1. NCBI lineage: Eukaryota > Metazoa > Chordata > Actinopteri > Scombriformes > Scombridae > Euthynnus > Euthynnus affinis. The sequence goes on from CM055859.1 coordinate 449,309, forward strand.
ATTGCAGGGATTAGAAAGAATTATCTTTGTTCCAAGGAAACTTCAGCTCCGGAGGTTAGACCGAAAACCCGAAAAAAACGACAGACCGCGGGTTGAAAAAGTGGTCAAAATTTGAAGGGCGTCAGATCTTCCCCAAAACCTGATAAAATACAACGGGGTGGGTATTAATCGAGGAATTGCAGAGATTAGAAAGAATTATCTTTGTTCCAAGGAAATTTCAGCTCCGGTGGTTAAGCCGAAAACGCGAAAAAAACCACAGGCCGCGGGTTGAAAAAATGGTCAAAATTTGAAGGGCGTCAGATCTTCTCCAAAACCTGATAAAATGACAACGGGGTGGGTATTAATCGAGGAATTGCAGAGATTATAAAGAATTATCTTTGTTCCAAGGAAATTTCAGCTCCGGAGGTTACGCCGAAAACCCCAAAAAAACGACAGGCCGCGGGTTGAAAAAGTGGTCAAAATTTGAAGGGCGTCAGATCTTCCCCAAAACGTGATAAAATACAACGGGGTGGGTATTAATCGAGGAATTGCAGAGATTACAAAGAATTATCTTTGTTCCAAGGAAATTTCAGCTCCGGAGGTTACGCCGAAAACCCCAAAAAAACGACAGGCCGCGGGTTGAAAAAGTGGTCAAAATTTGAAGGGCGTCAGATCTTCCCCAAAACCTGATAAAATGACAACGGGGTGGGTATTAATCGAGGAATTGCAGAGATTAGAAAGAATTATCTTTGTTCCAAGGAAATTTCAGCTCCGGAGGTTACGCCGAAAACCCGAAAAAAACCACAGGCCACGGGTTGAAAAAATGGTCAAAATTTGAAGGGCGTCAGATCTTCCCCAAAACCTGATGAAATGACAACGGGGTGGGTATTAATCGAGGAATTGCAGAGATTAGAAAGAATTATCTTTGTTCCAAGGAAATTTCAGCTCCGGAGGTTACGCCGAAAACCCGAAAAAAACCACAGGCCGCGGGTTGAAATAGTGGTCAAAATTTGAAGGGCGTCAGATCTTCCCCAAAACCTGATAAAATACAACGGGGTGGGTATTGATTGAGGAATTGCAGAGATTAGAAAGAATTATCTTTGTTCCAAGGAAATTTCAGCTCCGGAGGTTACGCCGAAAACCCCAAAAAAACGACAGGCCGCGGGTTGAAAAAGTGGTCAAAATTTGAAAGGCGTCAGATCTTCCCCAAAACCTGATAAAATGACAACGGGGTGGGTATTAATCGAGGAATTGCAGAGATTAGAAAGAATTATCTTTGTTCCAAGGAAATTTCAGCTCCGGAGGTTACGCCGAAAACCCGAAAAAAACCACAGGCCGCGGGTTGAAATAATGGTCAAAATTTGAAGGGCGTCAGATCTTCCCCAAAACCTGATAAAATGACAACGGGGTGGGTATTAATCGAGGAATTGCAGAGATTAGAAAGAATTATCTTTGTTCCAAGGAAATTTCAGCTCCGGAGGTTACGCCGAAAACTCGAAAAAAACCACAGGCCGCGGGTTGAAAAAGTGGTCAAAATTTAAAGGGCGTCAGATCTTCCCCAAAACCTGATAAAATGACAAGGGGGTGGGTATTAATCGAGGAATTGCAGAGATTAGAAAGAGTTATCTTTGTTCCAAGGAAATTTCAGCTCCGGAGGATAGGCCGAAAACCCGAAAAAAACGACAGGCCGCGGGTTGAAAAAATGGTCAAAATTTGAAGGGCGTCAGATCTTCCCCAAAACCTGATGAAATGACAACGGGGTGGGTATTAATCGAGGAATTGCAGAGATTAGAAAGAATTATCTTTGTTCTAAGGAAATTTCAGCTATAAAAAACGACACCGAAAAAACGACAGGCCGCGGGTTGAAAAAATGGTCAAAATTTGAAGGGCGTCAGATCTTCCCCAAAACCTGATAAAATACAACGGGGTGGGTATTGATTGAGGAATTGCAGAGATTAGAAAGAATTATCTTTGTTCCAAGGAAATTTCAGCTCCGGAGGTTACGCCGAAAACCCCAAAAAAACGACAGGCCGCGGGTTGAAAAAGTGGTCAAAATTTGAAAGGCGTCAGATCTTCCCCAAAACCTGATAAAATACAACGGTGTGGGTATTAATCGAGGAATTGCAGAGATTACAAAGAATTATCTTTGTTCCAAGGAAATTTCAGCTCCGGAGGTTACGCCGAAAACCCGAAAAAAACCACAGGCCGCGGGTTTGAAAAAATGGTCAAAATTTGAAGGGCATCAGATCTTCCCCAAAACCTGATAAAATGACAAGGGGGTGGGGTATTAATCGAGGAATTGCAGAGATTAGAAAGAGTTATCTCTGTTCCAAGGAAATTTCAGCTCCGGAGGATGCGCCGAAAACCCGAAAAAAACGACAGGCCGCGGGTTGAAAAAATGGTCAAAATTTGAAGGGCGTCAGATCTTCCCCAAAACCTGATGAAATGACAACGGGGTGGGTATTAATCGAGGAATTGCAGAGATTAGAAAGAATTATCTTTGTTCCAAGGAAATTTCAGCTATAAAAAACGACACCGAAAAAAACGACAGGCCGCGGGTTGAAAAAATGGTCAAAATTTGAAGGGCGTCAGATCTTCCCCAAAACCTGATAAAATGACAAGGGGGTGGGTATTAATCGAGGAATTGCAGAGATTAGAAAGAATTACCTTTGTTCCAAAGAAATTCCAGCTCTGGACGGAGGTTACGCCAAAAATCAGAATAGAACGACTGGTCGTGGGTTGAAAAAATGGTCAAAATTCACAGGGTGTCAGTTTTTCCCCAAAATCTGATAAAATGACAATAAGGTGGGCATTAATGGAGAAATTGCAGAGATTAGAAAGAATCATCTTTGTTCCAAAGAAATTCCAGCTCCGGAGGTTACGTCAAAAACTAGAAAAAAAATGAGAGGTTGCGGGTTGAAAAAATGGTCAAAATTTACAGGGCGTCAGTTATTCCCCAAATTCTGATGAAATGACAATGGGGTGGGCATTAGTCGAGAAATTGCAGAGATTAGAAAGAATTATCTTTGTTCCAAAGAAATTTCACCTCCGGAGGTTACGCCAAAAATCAGAAAAAAACGACAGGTCGCGGGTTGTAAAAATGGTCAAAATTTAAAGGGCGTCAGATCTTCCCAGGTTAGGGTTGGGGTCGGCATTAACCGCCACCAGAGCTATCGACCCAGCAGGGAATCATCAGTGATACCCCGGTCAAGCTCATCCGAGAGTGATGATCCTGAGCCACGCCACTATAGGTCAGCATCACATAGAGGTCAAACTTCACGGTCCCATGAGTCTGCTGAGGCACTTAAGAGGTATGACACACGCCACAAGCACGGCCACTCCCGTCACCGAACTCCAAGCCCAGTAGGTGGACATAAGCGGTTATACAGGGGCCCAACACCAACAATTCCCAACATGAGTCACCTGAACCCCAGAGAGTTCAACCGCCTGAGAATCGCTCCAGACAACCTTCTTCCTAGCGACACCTCAGAAAGGTTTAAATATCAAATACTGGTCGATCATCTCAAAACAGAAGAGGCTGATTGCTGACTCATACAGTAATTCTAGGTATCCATTCACTGACACTATGGCAGCCTTCAACCTGCAATATGGGCAGCCTCATCAGCTGGCTTTACAAAGGATAGCTGAACTAATGGATGGTCCCAGCATTGCCAGTGGTGACACTAGAGCCTTTAGGATGTTTGCCCTCCGTGTACGCTCCTTGGTTAGCATGTTGGGGCAACTAGGAAGAAAAGGCAACATCGAACTGGAGTGTGGCTCACATGTTTCTCGCTTGTTAGGAAAGCTCCCCCATGATCTACGCTCCAGTTTCCGACGCTTCATTCACCCCCTCAAGGTACCTGTACCTACCCTCCTTGATCTGGCAGACTGGCTAGAGTATGAGCTCCAAGTGCAGGAAGACAACATCCAGTTCAGCAGCAGCTCGTGGAGGGCGATAGATATAACAACCAAAGGGCAAAGGATTACTTCCAGGTCGACAACGGGACGCTCTACAATACTAATGAACACAGTAGCCACTTCACAGAAGGAGGCTGTTCCCAAACCAAACGCCCTGGAGACATGTAAGAAATACTGCCCCTATTGTGACAAAAGTAAACCTTCACTGAATAATTGTGCTAATTTTACGATGCTCAGCCCCACTCAAAAGCAGACTTGGATCAAGGATAACAACTGCTGCTGGCGCTGTGGCCGAGGCCATCGAGCTGCTCTCTGTAATCTGAAGATCCAGTGGAGGTCCTCCAAAAGAAAGACAGGCATCTGAGACATCTACCCCTGCAGCCATTGCACTGTGTCCGCCCAGTTTTCCTTATTGGCTCTGATCATCCCCATTTGATCACACCAATTGAGCCAGTACATCTTGGGCCCCCCGGAGGCCCAGCAGCGGTGAAGACTCACCTTGGGTGGACCCTTCAAGGCCCAGCTCAGGAATTGAGGCATTGCATTGAGCAGCAGTGCTTGTTCACATCCATTCTGTCACCACCCACCGATATCTATACCCATGTAGAGAAACTGTGGCAAATGGATGTGTTGCCATGGCACAGTGAAAAGGCCTGTACCCGCTCATGCCAGGACAGAGAAGCCCTAGCCCTTTTAGAAAGCAGGACAATAAGAGTGGATATAGAAGGTGTCCACCAATATGCTACCCCTCTCTTATGGGTTCAGAACATGCCCCCAATCAAAGCCCCGAAGGAGGCAGTCCTCCCCAAGCTCCGAGCCACCGAAAGGAGACTGTTGAGAGATCCTGAGAAAGCAGCAGCTTATAATGCTGAAATTGAAAAACTCCACATTGCCGGCTATGTCAAGAGGTTGGAACCAGGAGAGGAACACACGCCCACAAGCTGGTATATCCCACATCATATGGTGACGCATAATGGGAAGAACAGGGTTGTCTTTAACTGTTCATTTGAGTTCAGAGGGGTCTACTGGCTGTGTTATTGAGATTTCGCGAACATGCAGTTGCTATTAATAGTGACATTCGCGGCATGTTTCACCAAGTCAGACTGCTTCCGGTAGACCAGCCCCTCGTGATGAGTCACCCAGCGTTTATGAATGGAAAGTGCTTCCCTTTGGCACCACCAGATCCCCCTGCTGTGCGACATTCGCTCTCCAGAAACACATAATTGATCAGAGCTGTGAGGGTGCGGACATCAGAGAGGCCGGGTTGAAGTCATTCTATGTTGACAACTGCCTACTAAGCCAGACATCAGAAGATGAGGCAAGAGCCCTGGTAGATAAGTTGAAAGATACATTAGCCACAGGGGGGCTTTGAACTGAGACAATGGGCCAGCAACAAGCCTTCCATCATTGCACACCTCCCACCTGAGATCAGATCAGATAGTACAGAGTTGTGGATAACTCAAGGTCAGCCAAACACCTCCGAACTAGCGCTTGGACTTCTTTGGCATTGCCCATCAGACACGCTGTCCTACAAACACCACCCCCTAGAACACTCAGAAGTCACCTTGCGCAGCATACATCAGGTGCTGGCCAGCCAATATGACCCCTTAGGATTTATCATTCCCTATACCACCAGAGCCAAAGTGGTGGTGCAGCGTCTGTGGGATAAGAAGAGGGACTGGGACGACCCTTCACTTCCAGACGATCTTCTGCATGCCTGGCGGGAGTAGGAGAATGAGCTCCCCGCCCTGCAAACTATCACCTTTCCCAGGTGCTATAGCAGTTAGGAAATGGACTCTGAAGGTAGCCACCAAGAAATTCACATTTTCTGTGATGCGTCAGAGCGAGCTTATGGTTCGGTGGCATACCTCCGGACTGAGAATGCAGAGGGTAGAGTGGAGACTGCCTTTCTCACTGCTAGATCACGGGTAGCCCCAAAAAAACAACAGTCTATCCCTTGTCTCAAGTTGTGTGCAGCACTAACAGGAGCACAGATGTCGAAGGTGCTGAAAGAGGAGCTCACTCTACCCATCCATCAGATCACCTTATGGACTGACTCAACTACCGTTCTTGCCTGGCTGCATTCAGATTCCTGCGAGTTCAAGGTGTTTGTGGGGATACGCATTGCAGAGATCCAGGACCTCACAGCTAGCGAATCATGGAGATATGTCGATTCTGCCAATAACCCAGCAGATGATATCACTCGTGGGAAACACCTCCGAGATCTGACTGCAAGTAGTCGCTGGTTCCAAGGTCCTGCCTTTCTGCAATGTAGCCCAGACCAGTGGCCACAATCGCAGCACATGCCAGCCATTTCTACAGCCTGTGAGGAAATAAAGAAGGTAACTTTCTGTGGTCTCACTGTAGTACCTGCCCCCCCCCCCCCCCACTATTCCAGATGTGCAGCAGTTTGAGACCTGGAGAGAGCTGACTGCAGCCACTGCTCAGTCCATGCAGGGGGCAGCTAACACTCGACCGACTGCTGATACCTACAGAGAGGCAGAGAATCTACTACTCCAGCGAGAGCAGCAGGAATGTTTCCCTGAGGACTGGCAGCAGCTGAGAACTGGGAAACCCTTATCAAGCAACAGCCGTCTTATCACTCTCACTCCAGAGTTTGACAATGCTGCTCAGGTCATCAGAGTTGGAGGACGGCTGTGTCACACCACCGGATTGGATTTGGAGGCCATGCACCCAATCATCCTCGATCCAAAAGCATAAAATCACACAGCTTCTCATTCAGCACTATGATGCCCAGATTCACCATCTAGGAAGTGAACAAGTTTTTGCTGAACTGAGAAGAAAATATTGGATTATCTGAGGAAGGGAGGCTGTTCGACGCCATCAGCACCATTGCACGGAATGCAGGAAGTGGTGTGGGAAACCGCAAATCCCACACATGGCAGATCTCCCCTGAGCTAGGCTGCGCCTTTATAAGCCTGCTTTTTATTCGACCGGGGTTGATTGTTTTGGTCCCTACTCGATAAAGGTGGGCAGAAGAACTGAGAAGAGATGGGCGATCATCTTTAAGTGCATGACCACCAGGGCGGTCCACTTGGACGGGGTAAGCCCTTTGAGTTACTCTCTGATCAGGGCACAAACTTCAAGGGTGGAGAGCGCGAATTACAAGAGACATTCTCTTCCCTGCAGGCAGAATTACAAACCCAGCTTGCCTCTCAACAGATCAAGTTCTGCTTTAATCCGCCAAGTGCTCCCCATTTCGGTGGCTGTTGGGAGAGAAAAAAAGATGACTAAAGCAAGCACTCCAAGTTGCCATTGGCGCACAGTCCAACCCAGAAGAAGTCCTGTGGACAGTGCTTGTAGAGATAGAGGGACCCTGATCCTGTCACCCCCAACATCCTGCTGATGGGGCGGCTGGATGTATCGCTGCCTCAGGTGGTGTAGCCAGAGTCTGAACTCCTCAGTAGACGGCGGTGGCGCCATAGCCAACTGCTGGCTGATCACTTTTGGAGGAGCTTTGTCAGATTCTACTTGCCTGGTCTGCAGACATGACAGAAGTGGTATTCAGATGCAAAAAACCTTCAAGTTGGGGATACAGTGATGATTGTTGACCCTCAGCTACCTCGGGCTTCATGGCCTATAGGACTGATCACCCAGACTGTCCCTGCCCTGACGGTAGGGTAAGAACTGTGGAAATAAAAGTAGGAAGTCGCTCTTATACTAGACCGGTATCCCGGATAGTCAGCCTTCCTAAACTGCCAGACTGACCTTTTGTTTTGGTACAGATTTCCTACAGAAATCTGGGGGCGGCTGTTAAAAAGGCCAACATCAGATGGGCTATTCTGCCCCCCCCCCTCCCAGAGTGGTATGTTCCGCCTCCACTGTATAGCTCGTTAAGTCTGCTGTTCAGGAGAGTTTGTATCCTGTGTTCAAAGATTGAAGCTAATTAAGTTCAATTTTGGCTGTTGTGTGCGTCCAACGAATTGTAAGTACTCCTAATACAGTTTCATGTATACTACTTCTTTGCTAAAATAATTTGTTTTTGTTTGCTGTTACTGCTAGTCATGCTAATTATGCTCGTTTTAGTTTAAGTGATGTGTAAGGTTTTCTTAGCCTGTCTTTTTGTTCCTTTTAGAAACCACACAAACCTGTACATGTAACCCACATGCAGAGAGACCTGTGTGTTGCACCCTGTTAAGCCACTTTCCGTCAATAAAACTACAAACTTTGTGATTGAATAAGTCACTTCAGTGGTGGGCTGTAATCATCCAGAACCCAGGTGTATGAGAGAAGCCACTGTCAGCCATTCTCTTTATTTTAGGGAGTATTTGGGCTTTGGTTCATTTCTTTTTAAAAAATCATAACTTTTGATAGACATGAGCTAGAGACTCGCTTTTTTTTTGACATACTCAGAAATGTATCCCGGGCTGGATGAAATCATGAGCGTCTTGAGATTCCCTCAAGTTGTAGGGCTTTAGGGAATTTGTTTTAAGCCGAGGGCATGATGTCTGGGTCAGGTAGGATACATATGTGGTGCACTGAAATTCCATATGGGAATCAAGAGTCATGAGTCATGAACGTTCGCTGTGGGTTGGTGTTTTAAAAAAAAAAAAAAAAAAAAAAAAGGTTCATAAAGGGCTGGATGAAGGTCAGCTAGGCACCTAAAAAGGTGCCTATTTGAGTGGCTCTCCACACAGTATTGGTGGTAAATGTGGTCAGTAAATTCCTCAGGATGCCATGGTGACTAGGGAAGCTCAAGGTAATTTATTGCTTTAAGATGGACATTTTTTAAGCTGTGCTGAAAAGGCATGGGGAACAGTGAAAAACAACTGTTCTGTTTGTTTGATACCATAAATCAATTTGGATAGATAGAAATAAGGTTGAAAATTGGCAAAGTGGTCCTTTAAGCACTTAGGCAATAAACCAGGATTTTAGCCATGGGATAACCATCAGGTGTAAAAAGGAGGGCCTGAATACAAATACATAATGACAGAAAGTGGAGTCAAGGTGAACATTAATAAACTAAGATATAAACAGGAAAATGGGATGAAAAGGTTAAATCGGGAATACATGTGAAGTTCAGCATGGCCTTCAGCCTAGGCTGAAGTAGTCTGGGCTCTGCTGTAGTAGGTGGTGTTGTGACGTCATCAGTGTGTGGCATGCAATGTCCTGTGATGGACAGCAAACCCGGAAGAGCAGGAGGATTTGAGCTGCCAGAGAGAAATAATTGTAATGAGTAATATTACTAACTATTGTAACTATTGGAGCTTTTTAACAAACAATAAAATGTCACAATTGCTGTCAAGGTGCTGATCCTATGATGGTCATGATGGTTAATTGCTGTTTTTATTCTAATATTCTACATTTTTTACTCTTTTGTTATAGCCTATTTTTCTCTGTATATTTTAAAAGGTTCTATTTGATAGAATCAGAAATTCTTTCTCATTAGTGACAATGGTGGCTGTCAAGTGAGCTGCAGTCAACATCCTGTTGCTCATGCCCAGGTGCAAGTATGCAGTGGCATGAGACTATTGAAGGTGATGTCTTTTTCCCCACTCACAGGAAAGACATAATATAAAACATACCATTCTAAGATCTTTAACATTGTGTTTTATGGAGAACGCTTTAGTTATAGTTCAAATTAAAAGTCCAAGTAGAAAGATATAAAATTAAAAAAGGTTATTTTACTACACTACTAGGAATAATCAGGCCATAATTAAACTTAAAATGAAAAAAGGAAATTGAAAAAAGCAAATTGAAAATGTGAAATGATAATCTGAAAATGTTAAGTGATCAACAAAAATTAAATTTAAAATGCAAAAGTTTAAATGGAAATGCTCAAACTGAAAGCTTAAATTGTAAAGATGAAATTGAGAATGGCAATGAAAATAAGGGAAGCAAATATTAAACATAAAATCGGACATGGAAAAGCTTAAATGGAAATACTTGAAAGATTAAATAGAATTTTTTTCTCTTTTCACATTTACACTTTACCGTTTTGCATTTTAAATTTAATCTTTGCAATTTTCCATTTGAATTTAGTCTTTTCCATTTTGCATTTTCCATTTGACATTTGGCTTCCAGTTGTTCTGCTATATGTTAAGAGCTAGAACTGCAATTGGTTTCTAGCAATGGCAAAGCCAGAGCTAGCTTCACTACTGAGACAGGCACCGGAAGTTCTTGATAAAGAGGGAACTTCCAATAATATTGAGGCTTCTTTGTTGACCACCACCTTTCCCTCATCCATTTTATGAACACCGAACACAACTCCATTTCCCACTCCTGGTCCTTCATCAAAAAATGCCTTTACAGTGACCTGCTAAACTGTTGAATGTAGGACAACATAGTATGCAATGTATATTTTTCATGGTAGGAGTTTGAGGAAATTTAATTTTATTATCCAGTTTCTCCACTCAGTTTAGGCTAATTTGCTAACTTACTAGCCAACATTACGTTGTACATGTTAGGCCAAGTGTTTATTTACTGTCACAGGTAAGTTAACGTTACAAAGTTTACAACTTTCATGCTTTTGGCGTGAAACTCATCTTTAATGACACGTTTATGCACACGATATGCGCTTATGCGCAGTTACTGAACTCAGACAAAACTGAAGTTATTGTGCTTGACCCTCAACATCTAAGAGACACAGTATCTAATGATATAGCTACTCTAGATGACACTGCCCTGAACTTTATATTGAACATATCACACCCTATGCAGCAGATAACGACCGGAGTTGCTGAGATTGAAGATGCTTCAGCAGAAACAAGACTGCTTTTTTAGATGTCAGACCACGCAGCTGAATCAAGTGTCAGCACAAAGATCAAAGCAGCAAAAAGGACTTTCTGAAGTTCTATGACTGTCATTATATACATTGACAAGTGGTTTGATTTCTCATCAGAAAAACAATGAAACTGAAACTGGTCAGCCTACATGAGGAGCTCTCCTTCACTGACCTGAAACAGGTGGTGACTGCTGTCAAAAGGACAGACAATCAGTATGGACCAACTCTAAGTTTTGTGCTAGCAGAGAGCCAAATGGGAACCACAAAAATCCACCAATGAGAAGTGGGCAGTGACAGTTTTTCAAAAACAGGGAAAGCCAACTTGAACAAGTTCAGGATTGTCTTATTTGTCCTCAGTGTTCTAGTACCATTAACTGGTCAGACTGATGCAGCACAGAGCTGATCAAATTGAACTTTGAATATCTGAACTGTGACTTGCCATGTAAGGCCTTTTTCTCTGGCTGCACAAAAAGGACAAGAGACTGCTTGAATTGGTCAAGAGCAGCAAAAAAAAAAAAATAAATAAAATAAAATAAAATAAAATAAAAAATAAATCACCAAGACCATGCCATTTGAACGGTATAAAAGTTTTATTTGAATTGTCGAGAGGGTTCAGAATTGGATCAGGATAATGTATGGTGGGCTTGATTGGGGGTCAATTGCCAGGGGATGAAAGGGAGCTGGGGGTTGGTCCAGGTGGCATATGTTGGGGGGGCTGATGGCATGAGGATAACTGAAGATGGAATCACGATGAGGCCAGAATGTCTAGGAACCTGGGGGTTGAGACTAAGGGTGGGGGACATGTCTCAATGAGCTTTCTGCTTTGTCATCCCCCTGTGGTTCCAAAATAGGACAATTACTTGTGGAGATATTAACCCCAACAAGCATGTCTGATGGTTGGAGGAAACCAGAGTGCCTGGTGGAACACAGGGAGAACATGTAAACTCCGCACAGAGAGGACCTGGGATGGCTGGTGTTCGAACCAAAGACCTTCTTGCTGTGAGACAAGTGTTAAACACTGAGCCACCATGATGCCTATTGAGATGGGCGAGAGGAGAGAAAGGGGCTGGGAGGGGAAGGAACATGAGAACTGAGGCGAATAGGAGAGAAAGGGGTTAGATGCACCTATATAGGTGTTGCCAGAGGATGGGAGGAGGGGAAAAGTAGCACAACTACACGTCCTGGGGAACTGCACCCCAAGAAATACTCCGAGTACCCTTAATAGCAATAACAAGAATAGATCAGATAAGTTACAGAGAACAGGAGACAAACTTCCGACTACAAAACAAATTAATTGATTAATATACTGTGATTAAAAGATGTCACAAATAAGCAGCCTGAGCACCAAAACAACAAGGTCAGTTGTGGTATGAAATAAATTGTAGGAACAGGGCTAAGGCTTAGTTAGCAGGCAGACTAAACAAGAGAGATGGGAGCACAACGCCACTATAGTGCAAACCACTACAAACCAAACCATGTGTAACACCAAAATAAAGGAAGTGACAGGAGAACCACCACCGGGGACGCCTGCCACACACCTCACCAGCTCCTATCCGAAAAGAAAGAAAATTATAATACAGCTCACAGGGGGACACTCAGGCAGATGCAATAAATCAGTTAAAACAGGATAAATTAAAAATGCACAGTACTCAAAAAAAGAACCAATTTGTAAATAACTAATAACAAAAAATGCAAAATAAAAGAAAAGTTGAATTATAGTACAAAGGAGGCAACCCGGTCTCCTCAAAATTACGTTCACACACACACAACTGCATTCTCAATTACATTTCTACGAAAACGTATTATGTCCGTGATTACGTTTGTTTGTAACGTATCACGAATACGTTTCTATCAACATATCTATGCTTTGCTACAACGCTATTAGCTATTTTGATTCAACAACCTTTCTCTACTTTAACATTCATATTGGTGACAGGCTTACACGTTTTTCTTAACAAACCTGGATATGTCCTTTTTCAACGTGCCGGTACTCATTTTAATTAATGGATTGATTTATAATTGCTGTGTATCTTGTATCTCCACTAACATCTTATTTGCGCATTATGACCGCTTTTTAAGTAACGTAAATCGGGTGGACTGTGTCCTTAACAGCTACAGCAGACAGAAAGCAGGACTATTTTAATATACAGCAATTATGAGTAGAATATAGTGATTATGAATGCTGTCAGTCTTACCCAAGCGAAGAGAGCTTAACACCCGGCCCAATACACAACCACCACCTCACGATATAGAGGGAGAGCAGATGCCACACTCCCTAAAATCCTCCAGCTGCATACCAAAAACCATCTCTACCAACACCACTGTAAAATGGTCAAAAAGCTGATGTCACACCATAATGTCCCAAAAGAACAGGTATAAAAGCACCTATGCCTACTTACGAGTTCTTATTTGCCATGGACTTGAGCTCGCCAGACAGTCCTCACCTGATTGATGCCAAACACATCTGAATGCTCGACTGAAAGCAGGACTAGTAAACCAGGTGGCACTGCGGTGCAATCAGCTGCAGGTGAGATTAATTGAGAAATTGAAGTGGAGGTGGAGTGCTGCTCCACCTGCCACATAGGTATGCACAGATGTCTGAATTAATAAGGTGCAGGTGATTGAATTTAGTGAGAGAATGGGGCGTGATCTTGTTCCTGAACCTTGCTATAATTATAACTCCATAGAAAAAGTAGACTTGGTAAGCAGAGGCATGTCCCTCTTTTCCTCTTTTGTATTAAATGTTTCTTTGTTGTTGTTGTGAGGGTCCAAGTTGTAATTTCAAACTTATACAGCTTTACTGAATAAGAATATGAAGCATTTATCATTCACCAGTATTTGTGTACACAGAGGGTGCAACTTTTGTGAGTTTCTGCTGTTTGATTGCTCTGCAGAACTACAGCATACAGAAGCTATTGTTACTTTTAGTTGGTCACTTGTAGGATTAACAAGAAGGGGATAACTTTTTCTAACCTACAGTCACAAGTGTTTTGACTTAGACTTATAGTAAAGGTCATAAGTAACAGTTCAAATAAAGGATTGTGTTAAAGTATCTGCTGTAAATTAACAAACTATTATTAAACCTACCATATGTTACCAAGGCATGAGAGTTGTGTATAATGTCTTTAATTTGACTGTAAGAGATTGGCTATTATTATGACAAATGACTTAAAACAATACACTGTATATTCACACAACACCATACCCACACTTGCCGTGGCACACCACCTTTTGTCTCTTATTTGGTGGTGAAAAAGTTGGCAAACCTAAGTTACTGTCTGCATTGCATGGAAAGCTAAGTAACTGAAAGGGAGTGATGATGGTCATTGTTTATGATGTGTGTTGTTTAAATTGTTTATCTAGATTATATGGAAAAGGCAACACTGGAAGTTACAGAATTTTAATTTTGTGTGGCTAGGCATCCTTTGAGTGGTGCACATAACACTGTTATCTCCCTAATTAAATTAGCTGAGTTTGTCTTGACTAATTTGTAGTGAATTGTGCTATTTCATCTCCCTCTGTTGACTTTTTTCCAGATAAATATGTAGATGGTGATACAGTTGATTGTGGCCTCACAGAGAGTATGGTCATATACTATACCTATGGTCATAAAATTCAGTCAACTTGTGTGCAAGCTCAAAGAGCCAGTATTAACTGACTTTAGAGCATGTGCCTTCAGGAATGGCAGCAATGTACTTCTTCAGCAATATCTCCCTGAGTTATGTATCATCTTAGCATGAGTGACCAACGTAAGACTGTTGTTTCATATAACCAAAATCAAGGAGTATGGCTTGAATTGATATTTAGGTGAGATTTTTTGGGGTTGGGGGTGGTCCACTAGTGCCTTGATCAAAAAAATCTGTACTCTGTGTGTGTGTGTGTTTATAAGCATTTCTCTCTATCCCCCATCCTCCATTGAGGCTCACATGAATGTCTTGCATAGCCAGTCCCAGAGGATGCAACCAGACACCATCATTGTACAAGACCATATGCAGCAAATCAAAGGAGGCTGCAGAAGGCATGACTGTGGACGAAACAATTAAGTAACTTTTCTTAAGGACACCCACCAGGGTAAGTGAAAATATCTTAAAGTGATAGCTGGGATTATTACCAATATAGGGGAAGTAAAGTGGGTTGTCCACTAGTCGGAAGAATGGCCAGTCTGCATGTCGAATGGTCCTTGGGCAAGAAACTGAACCCCAAATTGCTCCTGTCAACTTGACTGCTGGCGACACTTAATATGAAAGTGGACATGAAAAAACACCTTGCCTAACATTTGATTTTTAAAAAAGTTGTTAAAACGACGTATATGACAAGTTTTCGTAAGTTCGTAATTTCTACCTAGCTATCCAGCTAGTGAGCCGCCATCTTGACGTGACGTCACTGCCTACATAACATCATTGGTTGGTTCCGTTGGCTAGTGAATTTCTGAACCGGGTTGAACGCACACTTTTTGAAAGATGGAGAATGAGGATGAAGTTGAAAGACCTGTAGGGCTGTAGTCAACCAGAGAAAATCTTGGGAGCTAACTCCCTTCACTTTTCCAGCACTTGGAGAAACAACAGATGTGACTTTTTAGCATTTATTAACTGACAGACTGTAGTCTGTGCTGTTCATTTACTGCCAGACTGACAACTCACCGCTAATCTTTTCCTCTGCTCCACTTGTATCCACCGTCAGTTTCTCTGTGTCCAACTCGCTACATAAACATACTACGCAATGACATATAACACTGTTGCTCGTTTCCCAGGCAACAACACAGCGGTTGACTCACACACTGCACAGACTCCCACACGCTAAATATTTCTGAATGAGTGGATATTTGGCGTTTATTTTAGCATTAAAAATTCTTTTTTGGCCTGTCGGGGGTTCTTGTTGATATAATCGTAGGAGAAACACTGATTCAGTAAAAGCTCAGTACATTTAGTAAACGCTCAGTAACGTGTACAGTTAGACCATGAGTTAGACCCTATTTTCATACAGTCTGTTTGGGCGAGTCCAAAGTTGTGAAAACAGTGGGGGTGTTATGAATACACCCCCGTTTTCAAAAGGTAGTTTGTTGGTCTGTCCCCCCCGCTGCAGGAAAATAATGGATTAATCCCAGAAAGCTGCTGATGTAACACTTTTCTCC
Source organism: Euthynnus affinis (assembly GCA_029490765.1). NCBI lineage: Eukaryota > Metazoa > Chordata > Actinopteri > Scombriformes > Scombridae > Euthynnus > Euthynnus affinis. The sequence continues at coordinate 465,082 of CM055859.1, forward strand.
TTATGAAAGTAGAGACAGAGATACACAGAGATTAGTCGACCAATGAGAATTTAGTCGGATGAGAGAGTATTGACCAATTAATCGACTAGTCAACCAACAGACTACAGCCCTAAAGACCTGTTGAGTCTATGACAAGTCCCATAGCATAGGCGTTTGAGCCATTAAGGTGTAGGCACCAAGAAGCAGTAGTACGAGTGGAAGAAGTCGTGGAGCCCGTGATTCGGGGTGAAGAGCGGGTTGGCAACATCACTTGGTGTCAGTGCGGCTACAGTACACCGATGCCCACAGTGCCAGAGTCCATCTGCTGTCAAGAGGTTGGTCTGGACCATCACATACGCAACCACTCCTTCATCACCATGGTGCACACATTTTATATCCTGTGTCGGGAGGTGGACGTGTTGGAGGTGGCAATGCTCTCACTGAAGGACGTGAGAGCTGAAACGCTGGAGCGTCCTGTCAACAGCAGGTAAGTCAAGCTAGCTGTAACCACGGTCGAATGAACCAATAACCTCATGCAGTATAGAAAACAAATACAAGCTACATAGCGATAGCCAGAGACAGGAAAAATGATAACAGTGCGAACAATGTTTTCACGTGCTGTTTATTTACAGTTGTTGTCTGACCGAAACATCTCTGTTTATGTTGTTTCTCTGGTATTAATTAGCTAACTCTTAGTGCTTAGCGTTAGCTCGTTGACGCTAACAGCTGTTAGCTATTAATGATGGTACCTAACGTTATTTCGCTGGTTCGCATAACTGACTATGTTACATACTGCTACTGGTGAATGAGCCATTGAGATGCAGAGCATGTCTGAGAGATGTCTTTATCATGTTGCGCAGCGCGTTATGAAACCAAAATTTGGGAAACTGCTGTTAAAACATATGGCGTAGTCAGTTTGATGTCAGATATTCAGACATTCAGACGGGTGATCTTTTGTTATGTTTTATCTTGGCAATAAACGATTAGTTTATGAACTTAAAAATGTAAAATTTTGAAAATTTGAAATTAAAGATGTATGGATACATGTGGTTATACCAAAGCTATGAAAAAAAGTAACTTCTGCACACTTACTCCAATCCACACGTGTAGTACTTTTGATCCTACTAGGATCCTCATCAGGTCACAATGTTCAAAAAATGGAAAACACACCTATATTTATACATCTTGCACACCAATAAATTGATGGCAGATGTGGTTATCCATCCAAACTGCCCAGGGTGATAAACATCCAAAAACAATTAACAATTCAATAAAGTGCATAGAGAAAAGCAAAAATATAAAAGCCGTACTTCTAAATATCAACCATACATATTATTTATATAATATCAGATTCATCATCACATATATCAGAATGTACATTATCTATGTTCAAAAATATATTTTGCCCTACTGAATCTAAACAATACATTTCTTTCAGTCTCTTTAGGTTGACTGCATATAGACAGTTTACCCTCTGGGCCAGGGGCCATCTAGGGAAGAAGAACCGGATCCCGATTCCAGCCCGTGTGGTCGGCTCCATCAGGGCTGTTTTTCCCTCCCTGGAGTACCAGGGTTTTGAATATGCCCAGATGTATGATGATTTTTAAGTGTTTGGTTTAATGTTTTTCAATTCAATTCAATTTCAATTCAATATGATTTACTATTTGTTTTAAATGAAGTGGTTAAATTCCAATTTAAATGCTGTTTAGTATTTGTGTTACTATATTACCATCAAACAAGTTATTAATAATAATAATAATAATAATAATAATAATAATATTTTAATTATCATTATTATTGTTGTTTTTATTATTACCATTATTATAATTGCTATAATTATTATTATTATTATTATTATTATTATTATTATCATCATTGTTGTTATTATTTTGTTGCAATAATGGTTTGGCGTTATTGGTTTTGATTCAATGTCCGTACCAGTTCTGGCTGTAGTGCTGATTGAATCAATAAAATCACCCTTGTTTGGTGTTTTATTGTCATAAGGTTAATGTGTGTAAACAATGTTAAACAAAATTAACATTATAATGTTAATATGACATTTCTTGTAGGAGGCAGGTTTCAGAATGTAGCAGCCAGAATTCATGTCGTAATGTCACCATTTTTTTTTTCCTCACTGACATTTTCTTTTCTCACTAGTGCCTGTTTCTCACCTGGTGAATGATACAGTTCTTCTAGTTGTTATTCTATCAAAATTATGAGTGTACAGTTATTCCTAATGTCAATGGATGGAATGTCCTGCTGATTTGTGCTAATGTATTATAGCATATTAACGTAACTGAACAGTGTACACTCAGAAAATAGTAGATTATGTCTCTATTCTATTTTGTATTTATTATAATTAAGTTAGTCTGTTTAGATGTGTATATAATTACATTTTTATTTGTATTGGTTTCATTTATCCTCATTGTTTTTGTATTTGAGTTATGTCAAGTGGCTGCTGTAATCTATCTAGAATCTATTTTTATTAATGTCTAGTCTCTTTTTGTTTTTACTAGGTGCTGTAGTAGGTAATAGTTATTAGTACTAGTTTTTAGAGACGGATGGTATCTGTCAATGCATCAATATATTATTCAGCCTGTCGCTGCGACTATTGGTTCTTGTTGTTAATTTATTTGTGTTATGGTAATGTTGGTCATGCGTAAACCAGGGGTTCTCGACCTTTTGTAGTTCAAGGCCCATTTTGGATTGTTCAAAATTTTTCGAGGACCACTTTCCCAAATAAATTAAAAAAAACACAAAACATAACCTGACAAAAAAGACAAGTCAATAGTCAAGTGTAATATTGCAATTATACATTTACTAATAATATAAAGGATATAAATAAAATTTATCCATATTGTGAGGCATTTCACTTTAAAAATAAGAGTTTTGCTTGTTATCTCCGTTTGTTATCTCCGGTCTGACTAATTCCTGGAAAACAACCACTCACGTCTGTAGAATCCTTTGTAATGAAGCCTAGTTTACTACTCCAGCAAGTAGACCAACCCATAGTAACAACCTAGCAACAGAGACGCTTTCTAGTCCCTGCTGACCTCAGCTAATGCTTCCAAACAGAATAAATTCCTCACATGTAAACACTAAACTGCTTTGCTAGCTCAATCTCGTTATAACTAAGATATCCGCTGAAGAAAATAATTTTTCCACGGACAGATTTAGCTACTACGTCTGCAAACTTCACAGACGTTTTTAAGCTAGTAACACCGGCACAGCTGATGGAGGATGCTGGAGTGGGAGGTGAGATGAACTCTCAACTGGGGGGGAAATGGCTAAGTTTCGCTGAGTATGGGAGTACCAGGTAGCGATAAAAAGTGAAGAGTTCAGGTTTTGTGTGTGTTTGAGTGACTGTGTACATGTGTGACTCGTCTCGCAGTCTCAGTTCAATCCACTCGCTAAAGGGGACGTTTTGCTTTCCCCACAATCCTTTATCATTTCAGTTCAATCCAGTTTCTCAAACATTAAAGAAAGACAACTCAAAAGTCCGTTCCGGGTTTTCACTGCAGACCCTCCACCCCCCTCCAAAAAACAAAACAAACGAAACACACTATCAAAGCAACACAGTACATAAAATTATATATCTATATCTATATATATGTGTGTGTGTGTGTGTGTGTGTGTGTGTGTGTATGTATGTATGTATGTATGTATATATATATGTATATATATATATATATATGTATGTATGTATATGTGTGTGTATATATATATATAATGTGTGTGTGTGTGTATGTGTATATATATATATTATATATATGTGTGTATGTGTGTATATATATATTATATATATATATGTATTTGTACACATACACACACACACACACACATACATACATACATACATACATACTGAATCAGTACTATGGCTTCATCAAGATATCAAAATGCTACAGAGACATTAGAGCCAGTGGTTGGTAGACGTTATTGTAATACAACTTTACATTGTCCAGCCTGCCCCAGATTTCTCATGCTTGATGAGAGTCCAGTCCTGAACACATCTAGATGTCAATATTGAGTCATAGTCATAGTGCCATCCACTGATGACTCGAAGTAAGCCTTATGTGCCAAACATACATAAGATATATAGTAACATGACATATAGGGCCCTATCTTACACCCTGCGCAGTGTGTCGCAAAGCGCAGCGCAAGGCTCATTGCTATTTTAAGACCGGCGCATGTGTCATTTTCACGCCCAGTGCCCCCTTTGTTAAAATTAGTGCGCCCATGGGCGTGTTGATTTAAAAGTAAGGTGTGGCCAGGTGCATTGTTGGCGCATTGCTATCTTGAGGAAGCAGAGAACGATTGCGCTTTGACCAACAAAAACCTGGTCTAAAGTCAATGGCGCAACGTCTCATTGTTATTTTAAGGGCGCATTATGTAATACGCAACTACACAGACGAGTGCACAACATACTCTCTGACTGTTACACACACAGGACGCACAGCAGCACACACACGCAAAAGATAACAAATAAAAGTGTTACAATGTGAAAGATTATTAGTGTGTATATTAATATAATTAAAGATGTCAGTCATAATATTTATCAGAATTAACTAATCGCAGTAATTATGGATTAAATTGTTTAATTATTTGACCAAATTGCGACAATACAAATATTTAAACAGACGGACAACAGCTGATCAGACACAGATCGACTTTCCTGCTTCATCAATACATGATGACATGAGGAACACATGAGGAAATAAATGAGATGAAAACAATTATTAAACTAACGAAGGGAATACATCTGCACAGCTTCTATATTCTTATATATATTCTTTAACATTTTTGAGATTACAGTGATCAGGTTTCCACACGTTCAGCAATAAAAACTCAGTTGATTTGACCTGTTACTCCATGACTGAACAAAACGATTTTTCAAAAACCAAACAAGGATAAAATTGCAGCAAATGAATGAACAGGATCTTAAACAGGTGGTCTGGGGCTGACCATGGGAGGGTCTCGGGGCAGCAGAGGCCAGTGTGTGCGTTATGGATCGTGCGCTTTCCCTTTGGGCACGAGCAGAGAGGCGCTCCCTTTTGGCAAATGCGCCATCATAATAGCAATCCGCCTAAGCGCAAGCGCACCTGGCTCTTAAAGGGAATGGGAGATGACACTTTGATTGGTTTATTGCATGTTATGCCGAAAACACACCCATGATTAATGAGGAGACTAAGTACAACCCCCATAGCTATGCAATAGCAATGGAGCGTAGTGACTCGGGCAAACACAAACGCACCAACACACACACGCACATGTACGAGGACGCACACATGCACGGGTTGCCATGGGGAGCAGAGTAAATCTCTGTGTATGTGTGAGGGGTTGCGTGTGGGTGGGCGTGCGTGTGAGTGCCCCAGTGTGTGCGAAGCTATGTGCATGTGCGCCCTAGCTAATCTGCCTGAATCAGAGGGCGCTGCACCAACCACAAAGTCAACAGTCATCTGATTGAGGTAAGTGAATATTTTTCTCTTCAACTTTGATATCTTAGTAGCATTAGCCTACATTATTCTTGAATCTAGACATTATTCTCTCATATTTTTGGGAATAAATTATTAATATGTACAAAAAGTATACAGTCGGTGCTGAGCAAGAACACTATACATAGTAGCACTATACATAGTAGCACACGTATAGTGTTCTTGCTCAGCACCGACTGTATACTGAGTCACACTTTAGTCACACTTTCACAGTTTAGCTATAATATAGCTAAACTGACTCAGTGTGCTGTCAACGTCCATTAAAGTGCTGTGTTTGCTTCTGTCACGTTCAGAGTGATGTTAAAAGTGTTTGAGGACATCATTAATATGATTTGTATCGAGATAGACCGTCTCTGTTGAAAAGTAAAGTCCGTTTTGTTTACGTTAACCGAAAATAGCCGCGCTATATAGCAGCGCCAGACTCCTTTGAAAAAAAAACACACATTTAAGATGGTAAGGTAACAGGAGGTGCTGCTGTAGCGCAGCTAGCTGCTTAGTCTGTGTGTGTGACTGGGTGAGTGTCAGCGGTTGAAGAAGTTATCAGATCCCTTCGTGAAGTAAAGTATCTCACATTAACGCCAAAAAAGAGACTGTGTGGTAGATCTGTGCTCTGCTAAGTAAATTTAGTCTTTCTGTCAAAGGAGTCTGGTGTATTTGAACGGCAGTGAGGCTCACTGGCCAAACAGATTGATGATATCACAGATTAAAACTGACCTTCGTGCTGTAAATACTGTTAGTGTAGTAATGTAATGCTGTTGGTTGAAGAAGTATTTTATTACAAGTAAAAGTCCGCTATGAGAAATCCTTTTCGGTGAGTTAAAAAGAAAACATCAACCTTCTTTTACTGTTCATATAAACACCCGACTTAAAATTACACACCCGGAGAACTACGTATATATTGCTTCACATCAATATTATACTATCTATTGGACTATATACATACAGTCAAGCCTGAAATGATTCATACCCCTTGCAGCAAATTTTGTCTTAAAGTTACTTTTATTCAAGCATATTATTTTGACTGGAAAATAAAAGCTGAGAAATATTTATTTCCACAATGATGCCCTTTTGACATCCTCTTATTATCTTCTGATAGATGCCTGTGTCATTTCACATCAAGAAAAAATTGCTGGTTGGTATATATATATATATATATATAGACAAGTAAGGAGCATTTATAAATGTATCCATGTGGATGAGTTTAATTTGAGTTAATTCATGCTACCATAATGTTGTCTGTCTTACTGACTTCTTTGTTTTTGTGTATTTCCGGAGAACATGCAAGACGATCACCCTGCAGCCAAATTTCCCTCCTCTGTCTGTCCTGTAAGAGACATCCCACTTCTGCTGCTCCTCCTAAAGTTTCTTTCATTTTGTCCATGTAAAAGATTTTTATGGGGCAGTTTCTTTAATCACATTTGAGGGTGAAGGGGCAGATTGTCATAAATAAACACATGAAAAACAACTGTTGGTCTAAGGTGTGCTCTGTTTCAATATTTGAAATGTATTAAGAAATGTATTCATAATGTACAGATGTGCTCCTGATGATGTAGAAAACCCATAAATTATATTTATTATGTACATGTTGTGACTCCACATCATGACTTAAAAGTCAATGTAATATATAGTATTGTTAGAATAATACGCGTTTATATATATTTTCATGTTTCAAACACACTAAGTGTAATTATTGATCAGCACTAATAATTAACGGCCATACCGCTGCCTGAAATCATAACAGAGCATCAATGACACAAATACCATCAGCTCCTCCCTGATAAGTGTTCCCCATCAGCTGCTGGAGCTCCCTCACACATGACCCACCGGCACCGGCCCGTGTCACTCTCAAAATTTCTGCTGCAGGAATTTTCTAGTTATTATTGTTATTCTCCCATGCCATTGCATTTTTGAGGGACTTGGAATGCTTGAAAACTCATTATATTTGGCACATACATCAGAAACCGTGAAAATCGCAAAATTCTGTAGTGATTGGACTTGGGCGTGGCCAGTGGACTCCATAGCCCCCCAAACGCATGTACACATGTATTTCCATGTGAGTTGCTCTCTGGCAATACTTAATACAGCTGTATTAATATTTAACTTATGCACTGTTGTGTAGGGCAACAAAAACAGCTAAATGACACATTGATTGAGTTGATTGATTTATTTATTGACTGGGACAGTGTGCAGTTTGAAACATTAGGACGCACTGCACCAGAGTTAGCTTGAAGCTCATTGCATCCGTAGACCCCGACAAAAAACATACAACGCACAACAAACAGTACAAAGCAAAAAAAAACAAACAACAAAACACACACACACAGAACACACCAAACAAAATACAAAACTACACATAGCACATCACATACACCCATAATGTCAATTAGAAAAAATTTAAAGCAAGACTACTTCTACTAATGAGAAGACTATAGATGGAGTTTAGACTCAGTGGTCACATAGCTGATTGGTTCATCAAATTTATACACAATTTCTAAAGTCATCTTCAGCACCACATACTGCACACAGGAAATTATATTTTATTATTATTTATTATTTTATCTATTCACACATAATCCTGAAATTTCAAAGCCGTGTCAACCAACCTTCAGTAGCAATACTGTGGTGGGAACAATAGATATATATTCTCTTACACTATTGGCTTATTCATGTCTTTTGAGTCTCACATAGCTTTTGTATGGATTGAATAGTATGTAGTCACTTGCTATTACCAGACAAGGGAACAACCTGGTCCTTCCCAGGTCATGAACACCCAGTTAGTTAAGAGCAGGACATAAAATCAACAGCCTGTCAAACATAAGTAAATGGTGGTTGCTCTCATAACCACTATCCAAGAAATAAGGAAGGACCATGACAACACTAAGGACCAATAAAATTAATAGGAAGGGTCAAGAGATGTGTTCTGATCTATTGTATATATGACACTGTACTGTCAGTCACTTTTCAGTTGCTCTGTGCAGAATAACCATATTGTTGATTCAATTAAGATCTCATATCTTCACCTCTGTAGGTTTATTTCTACAATACCATGGCTGCTACTCCCTCAGACGCATGCGAGGTGCAAGGGCTGTTCATCACTGCTTGCAGGTTAAATTATTATTATTAATAGTAGTATTATTATTAGTAGTATTGTATTGTTAAAAGCATCAGTAGTGTCAGTCAAACAGACACACTTCAACAGAGAGCACAAATCTAAATAAAAAAACAAAAATTTAAATAACCATATCAAGTCAGATGTAATTTTGGAATCAGAGCACTTTATAACTCTTCGCACAAATCTACAGACCTTCTTACATACATACATACATACACACATGCTACACACATCAACACAACCTACCTGAATCTGAAGCAAAAAATAAATTTACTTATTGTGTCTTATAGTGTCTTATGCAGACACAGACACACATACACACTCACATCGCCCTCCTTTCGCAGCACTTATTCTTCTCTCTTAATTAGCCTGGTATAGCAGTGGGGCTGATGTGATCAGAAGTGACAGATACTGTGGACTGTTTGGACTGGATGCGATCCACTTGGCCCACTGCTGATCAAATCTCCAACAACAGACTATTAACTCCAAGCAAAGTGTGCCAAGTAGGTTAAAGGGGGGCTTGTCTGGTTTGATATCATTGATATCTCCATTTGTTGTCAGGGTGTAAAAAGGCTCATCTTGCTTAGCAGGCGCTTGATAGCAAAAGCGCATTTGTCATAGTCTCTCTCTCTCTCTATTTATCTATCTATCTCTCTATCTATCTCTATCTCTTCCACCAAGACAAATCAGCTCATTGTGTCACTTAACTTCACATTTCATGGACCAATAGACTTGCTCTAATTTTTCTCCTAAAGAAGTACATCTAGTTTTTTCTTTCTCTGTGTGAGACAACAGGTTTTCACATGTTTTCACAACTTCAAGGATGTTTTAAGATCAATTTAATGTCATTAAACTATAGCTTTTCTATCATGTGCAAGAATAAAAAGACTGGAATATACTATTATACAATTGAATATATACTACAATATAATGCATCACACAATAGTTTTGCAATGAAAACTATCTTATGAAATGTATAATGTTCAATGTTTTTTAATCATCCATGTCTTTGTGAATTTATGATGGTGTGGTTTGGAATGGTGTAGTATTTCTATTGTATTCTTATTGTATCCTGCTACAGTGGTATCTCAGACTCAAACTCTAGATTTGGCTCCTTTATACTTTTATCTGTTATAAAAAGTGCCCCTTTTCTTTTGGTATGTCATGATGAAGGTTTCTGTTTTATTCTATAACTTGCACAGATAGTAACACCAGATAAGATTTACAGTGGGAGGCCAGGATACATATGTACGAGGAGGTCAGAAAGGGTCAAGGGACAGGTCAGGAGGTTAGCTAGATTGAAGTATCTTAAGGATATCTCAATCTCAATAAATTGAGATTGAGATAATGTTTGATGGTACAGGAAGCTGTAAACGCTCAGTTGTAAGGTATATAAGTTACCTGAAAATGCTCCACAGGGAGCCGTTTCTCTGTAACCCCACTTGTGTGTTGCACTGTACAACGTTCCTTCTTGTACAAGAAAATAAATTCAACTTAAACTTTGATTCCTCAGATCTGGTCTCCATTATTTAAAGGTCATTAAGAAGAAATTTTTATGACAACTTCAAAATTATTTCACAGGTTGTGCCAAAATTTTGAGAATTTGTGCTGCCCTGTGTAACCTGCGAAGTGATATAATTCATGAAGATGCTGAGTGAGTTAAGTTTCTAGCTTACACCTAAGCACCTTTCGACCACTCAAAGCACTTTTTACACTACAAATCACATTCACCCAGTCACACACATTCATACGTTGAATGGGTACAGGGGCTACCATGCAATGTCCCAACCTGCCCATCAGAGGAATCTAATCATTCACACACTGATGGCACAACTATTTGGGAGTTAAGTATCTTGCCCAAGGACACATCGACATGTGGACTGCAGGAGCCGCGAATCAGACCACCCATCTTTCAATTAGTGGGCGACCCACTCCACCTCCTGAGCCACAGCCGCCCCCAGTTCTGCTGTTAGACCATCAAGTGGAATCCCAAGTTTTTCACTCATATATACATTTGGAATTGCTGTGTAATTCCACATTACAAATGCATGAAATCATTATCCTTTTTATCCTTTTCTCTGCCATGACCCAATTCAAAGATCGATAATCTAATCTGTATTAGATTTTTAACAATGACATACTAATGATAATGATGTTCAAGTCTTTTCCTTTTTCATCATCTCTCAAATCACCAAACATTATGGTCAAAGGGCAACTATGAAATGTTGAGAGATCCATGTTTTTATTTGAATACAATTTTTTCCCCTTTAATGCACCAAAATAGATTAAAATCTGCCTCTTCTTTCTTGTCACAGAATCTACATAAGCCACATTGTTGAATGTCACACATTTTAACCATTTTTCTAGTAGGTAAATTTAAAACCTGATCAATACATCCGTTTTCACTATGAGCTTTCCAGGTTCACAAAAGGCATCTATTCTATTAGTCATAAATAAATAAAAACTGATCTCTTCCTGTATATTCCTGGAGACTCCCTTTTGTAAAGCAAATATTTATGTTCCTATCTGGTAAAGACAATTTTTCTGGGTGTTGTCCTTCCAGCTGTTATTGCTCCATACTTATGGATCGAGCAAAAGCTTATATGGATGTTCCCTGCTGCTTTTATGCACCACTGACATCTTATGTTTGATGATGATTTTGACAGGGTGGTTGCCATGTTTGTTGCTACACAAAAGAAACTAGTGCAGTGGAGAAATCCGAGAGCAGAAATTTCGCAAGCGCACAGAAGCAGCCTGAGTGCGAGGAGACGAGTTGAAGTTTGAGTGCGAGCAACATTGTATCCGAGCGTGAGCACACAGTTTGAGCATAAGCGGAGCAAATCTGAGTGCAAGCAGAGGATGTTTGAGTGTGAGGGAAGGGTTTTAAGGGACAAATTAGAAAATTTGAACATAAAATCAATAAAGTATGCTCTCAAATTTATATATGATGCTCTTGAATAAAGATAGGGAAAAAGCTCCATAATTAACTAAAGGGCCACACCAAGGTTTTGCACCAGAAATATGGAAGAAAAGCAGCACTACTGAAAATTGTGTGTTTGGGCACATGCAATATATTTTAAGGCAGGGTTTCTCAACCATAGGGCCACGGCCCACAGGTGGGCCTCAGGGTGCCATCTAGTGGGCCGCATGGACCAGAAAGGCCAGCCAGCCAGCCCTGTAACTACGGTTGTCCATGAGTCAGTGAGTGAATAATGAAGATTGGTCAACAAACTTGCTCAAATCAGCATAACAGCATCATCAATAAAAATATCACTGCGCTATTTATTAGAACTACAGACCGTGACTAATAACAGTCGCGACGACGATGACAGACAACTGGTGGTTAATTTGAATGGTGGAGATATGTGAACTTGGCAAACTTTCTGTTTTTTTCTGTTGTCATTTTCAGCCGTAACTGCAACGTTTGAAGATATATAGTTAAACACGGTGGTCTGCCCTATTTGACATTTCTGCTGGTTTTATTTTCTGTACTGTGTTGCTTTGATAGTGTGTTTCGTTTGTTTTGTTTTTTTTGGAGGAGGGTCTGCAGTGAAAATCCGGAGCGGAGTTTTGAGTTGTGTTTCTTTAATGTTTGTGAAACTGGATTTGAACTGCACTGATTAAGGATTGTGGGGAAAACAAAACAGCCTCTTTACCAAGTCGATTGAACTCTGAGACTGCAGGACGTGTTACACGCACACACCTTCACACACAAAACCTGAACTCGTCTTCACTCTTCATCACCTGGTACTCCCATTAGAGGTAAGATTGTCATTTACACAACAAAATAACGCTGGAAAAGTTTGTTAAAGATATTTCTGTGTGTGATATTGTGCTCACATGGACGCGCCTCTCTGACAAGGAGAGGAACAGCAGCAGGAGCAGGTCTCTGGGCTTCATTGTAGATCACAAGGAAGGGCATTCTGAGATACACGGGGTAAAGCCTCCAGAGCGCAGCAGGTTCACTATAGTCTTCGTTACCAAAGTCGGAAACAAACAGACTTTAAATATCCTCCGCTGGAGAATGCGCGCACGGATGAATCCATTCATATATTTATCTTAAAAAATTAGCGAGAGAGAAGCCCGGCCCGACCCGACCCGACCCGACCCAAAGTTAATAATTGACATTTTGGGCCCGACCCGGGTCGGGCTCGGGCTTAAGATCTTACCTCTAACTCCCATACACAGCTAAACTCCGCCATCCCCCCACCCCAGTTGAGAGTTTATTTCACCTCCCACTCCAGCATCCTCCATCATTACTATGGTGCTACTAGCTTAAAAACGTCTGTGAAGTTTGCAGACGTAGTAGCTAAATCTGTCCATGGAAAAATTATTTTCTTCAGCGGATATCTTAGTTATAACGAGATTGAGCTAGCAAAGCAGTTTTGTGTTTATATGCGGGGTATTTATTCCATTTGGGAAATGCTGCGATCTCCAGAAAGCATTAGCTGAAGTCAGCAGGGACTAGAAAGCGTCTCTGTTGCTAGGTCGTTACTAAGGGTCAGTCTACTTGCTGGAGTAGTAAACTAGGCTTCATTTCATTGGAGTTTACTGGCGTGAATGATTATTTTCCAGGAATTAGTCATACCCCATGTATTTCCATGGAAACAGAGATAAACAAAACTTATTTTTAAAGGGAACTGCCTCACGATATGGATACATTTTGTTTATATCCTTTATATTGGATACCATTATATGGTAAATGTTGTATAATCGCAATATTACACTTGAATATTGCCTTGTCTTTTTTGCATCTTCGTTTTGTTTTGTGTATTTTTTCATTTATTTGGGAAGGTGGTCCGCGAAAATTTTTAACACTCAGCCTTGAGCTACAAAAGGTTGAGAACCACTGTTTTAAGGCATTCCTGTTTAGAGGCACAAAATGTGGGGTCAGGGAATGGAAATGCACACAAATACCCATAGCACCTGATTTATCACAGCAGACTGACCACTGCAGCAGGAAACTCAGGGCATCTGAAATTTAATCTGAGAGCAAGTGTGCAGCACTATTTTACCAGACACAGGGAAAGAGTCTAAGACTGGATTGTCCCAACAATTAATTTAATCTACGATTAGTTCTAATCATTTTAAAACTAGGTTTAAAACACAAACAGCTTTATGAAGACAATTCATCACAGTGATGGAAGATTATCTCTTAGGTTAGACGTGTTTGCTGTATCTTTTGCATGACTATAAGAGAAGAAAGGTAAAAGACAAAAAGGTATGTCAAAATAACTGAAAAAGGGTAAACTCAAAGCTCTAACACTTTCTTTTACAGTTATCCCGTATTTGAATGTGACAGAAGAAAATGTTCTTAATGACATCCTCTCAGGTTTGAAGACAGAGTTTACATTCACCAGATTGGTGCTGTGGGAGCCTCTTTCAAAACGAGCATCAGCTCTATACTATATCATGGTGAATGCCACAATTAGCCGCAGAGCTGCTGTCAGGTATAACTGACCTCTGCAGTGAGAAATTAGACTAAACTACCAAATAAATGGACATGAGTCATGTGCTCCCATGTAGGTCTGTGTATGTCCCACCCATCCCTTCCTTCCTCATTGCCTCCACTTTCTTTCTCTCACCTTGTCCTATCCTTTCCTACACTTCCCTTCACCTCTCACTCACCTCATTTGCCTCCCCTTTAACTCCCTGCTGCCTCCAGATGACCTCCTATATGCTCTCCCTTTGTCTCCCCCATTGCGCTCCTTTGACCGGCCTAACCGACCAGTGTCTACTCCTCAGTTATTGGATAATTTGGCTTTCTCCCATGTGTGTCTCAGCTAATTAAATGTGGTGTACACTGTCTAGAGAATGTCACAATTGATTTTTCTTTCTACAAGGAAGTGGGGATCCATTTAATTTGAGATAGGGCCCACCCCTCATCCCCCCAAAACACATATACACACCAACAGATAAACACTCAATCACATACACGTCCTTATGCTTCTATCCTAAGAGAATCCTCCACACTATATTAACTCTGTATCAACTCTAACTTGATATCAGGTCCAACCTTCTACTTCTCTACAACTATCCCTGAACCAGGCTGGTGTCACAGTATTCTGTCACAGTTAATCATGGTTAGTATTATCCGGGGTAGAGGTGCCCTACATAAATCCATCCATTTATGTGTCATTAAAATACAAGGTATGTGAAATGGCCAAAAAAAAAGCGAAAATTTACCAGTTTTTCCAAGATGTCCGACTTCCTGTTGGACTTACAATATGACTCCAAGAGGCTTTTTTGTGTGTCTGACATGATAAATATGCCCCATGAGTTTTATTTTTTTTACGTTAACCTGGATGGCAGGGCTTCAATTTTTAAATTTCCAAGGGGGCGCTGTTGAGCTATATTGCCACATCCAGTCAAATTAACTACATAGGATTTTAACTAGTGTCCCTCCAGACATGTGTGTCAAGTCACGTGACTGTAGAACCATCCCTTCTCCCTGAAAAACAGCAACGTATTTCATGGCGAAGGGTGGTAACAGCATTTGATTATGGGTCATGACCTGCCGAATGTAGCGGTCAAATTTACTAGGAGTACAACACATGATACTCCCTGTTGCCAGTAGGTACCATTATGACTCAGATCCAGTATTGACACATGGATGTGTTCAGGGCGGGACTCTTTTCAAGCACAAAAGGTTTGGGTCTCTTTGGATCATGTATGCCATAATTATGGCCGTTTCAATTTTCATGGCGAAGGATCGAATTTCGCCACCCAGCCACACCCCCCAGGAATGTCGCACACGTTTTAATAACTTTTAATCTCCAAAGTCTTTAGATGATACTGACTGAATTTCAAGTTGCTGAGGTCAAATCTCTAGGAGGAGTTTGTTAAAGTATGCAGGCTGGAAATGGCAGAAATCACAACTTTGATACAAAATGGCTGACTTCCTGTTGGACTTAGGGTATGTGTCCCAGAGACTTTTTGGTGCGTCTGATCATGATACATAAGCACACCGAATTTTGTTCTTCTACAACAATCTGTATCGATTCCTGATTGTCTAGGGGGCGCTGTCGAGCCGTTTTGTCCTGCCTTTTTGCAAGACCCTGAGTTTTTGAGCACATTTAGGCCCTCAAAAACAATTAATCATAGATAATAATAATAATTCCTTCAGATACAATAGGGCCTTTGCACTGGTCGGTGCTCGGGCCCTAAAAACAAACAAACAGAAGAATAAAAAATAAACTAGACCAAGTAGGGTACACAGCCAGTCCTGGGGCAAATTCTGTGTTTAAAGTGTTTAATTGGTTAAATAAATAAAAAAAGGTATGAACAAATAATCATATGAATGAAGTTTGTAATGAATGAAATGTATAAATGAACCAGCAATTAAACCTTGTTGAGCCCTCACACAGCTTGGCATCACAGGGAAATCGAAAACAAGGGCAAGTCTATCCATCACTGAAGCCACAAAGCCACCATGCTGCTTGGAATCAAGAAGGAAGGTCCAGGGCGAGGGTGTCTGACCTTTTTTTTTTTTTTTCATTAATAATTTTTTCTTATTTCCTAATTTTTTCAGATATAATCATTTCTTTATAGATATTTCTTCATAACTCACTTTTTATTACTTTTCAAGAAATAGAAACATCTTACAAAACAACATATAACAACATAAACTGAAAAGATAATAAAACTTCAAAAGCAGGTAAAAAGACATGAAAAAAGAAAAGAAAAAAAATTAAGTAAATTTACACACAGAGTAAGCTTTGGCATCACCCATCATAATGCGATCACTCACATAGCACTGTGACAGTAATATAAATGGTGTTGGGACTACACGTAGGCCACAGTTTACCACGTTTCAAGACCCCAACAAACCTGAGCCCTGGGGGTTCACATACAAAGTGTGAAGCCCCACCCACGGATCCAGGTTATCAAAACTAGAGTTTCCCCTCTTATCTTCCCTCAGCCTTCTCAGCCTGACTCATCCACAGATTCACTGGCCAAGAAGCAACACGCCACAAAGCATCTCTTTCCTTCATGGACTGATTAACAACTGGGCATAGCCTAGCGACACAGTGAAGCATAGCATGGCTAAGCAAGAATGTTTAACTTAATCAATGTACAGCACATGTATTGATTTGGCTAAGGTTATGCATTGAACTGTTGTTGTGATGTCCTTGTTGTTCACAGTCAGGTTACGGCATAGCTACACCGCAAGGTTAATGTTAGCATGTTTAATACAGGTTACATCCAGTAACTAGGCCTTGCATGCAACTAACCTCTTCCTAACCTGGCACCTTTTGCGTCCACCAATTGGCTTTGAATAGAGAACCACACAGTTATAAGGTTAAAAACCTGGTTTTGCAAACTTTGGTTCAGGCAGCACATGTGGTTTACAACACCATATGGTCTGGTCTTTTATCCCTGTAGTTCCCTTTATCCCTTTATTTAGGGTGGTGCTCCATTATTATTAATTCTTATTAATAATTGTATTGATTTTAATAATTAATAATTTGATAATCATTAATTGCTTCTGATAGCCAAACTTGTAACCAAGCCCCAACAATGGTAAGTATCATGTAAGACTATCACACCTATATCAAAATGCTTACAGGGCCAATATTACTGGACACATGCTACTGACATGTCTAAAATGTCTAACATCACATTACATAGTTGCCATTCCTATTTAATAAGTATGGCCATCTATCCCATAAACTAATTACACCTTATTTCGGTGGGTAAGATTGTCTCATAAAATTATAAAATCTAGGTGTTCTGCCCTTAGTCAACCAGTTGCTCTGAAATATTTCCTGTACCACAGTTTGAGGAATTAGGGAGTTTTCTTCTTGTAGACATTATATGGCTCCTCAATTGAAGACATGTCCAAAAATCTTTTTGGGGGATTTTATATTTATTTTATATTTATAAATGACATAAAGTGGTCACCCTCTAAAACATCTTTAATAAAGATAATTCCCACCTCAGCAAATGTCTTCCAGCAAAGACTATTTTTGCCCACCTTCAATAATTTGTTGTGCCAAAATGATGACTTTTTAGTGAAGGAAGGCTTTGAAGGAAGGCCCTGTGACCTGTTGTGATACTCTCCAAGCTTCCCTCACAAATGCCAGCAGTGGGTTCCTAAATGGCCCATGTTTGTGATATGAAAGCTTGAATGGGGAACAGTTCTATAAGTTCCTATAGAGAAAAAGCATAGTGGTACCAGGCCACTCTTGGTCCCCCATCCTCATTAGCAGCACATAATTTTGTTCTTTTAAAATAAGGTATTTTGCCTGCCATAGAAAATAATTTGCAGCCTTAGTAAACTTTGTTAGTGATAGGAATGGCAGCTTAATGTCACACCATGATGAGATTTAGTTGAGTTTTTGTCCTGTCCATGTTTTGTCTTCTCATTTCCTGTTTTATTATGAAAAGTAAATCCTCCCGGGCTTCATATTTGTACTTCACCACAATGACTCTGATGGTGTGGACATGTATGATTTTTTTCACTCCGTCCACAAAGAGGATCCTATGTTGGCCAAAATGCTGATGGCGGGCCGCTGGGAGTCTGTGTAGTGTGAAGCTCAGCTTTCTGTTGGCCCCAGTAGCCTCCCAGCTCCCAAGCCCTTGCCCCAGCCGTTGCCTCACTGCTAGCCTCCAGAAGCATCTCGCCTTTGCCGCCGGTCCTCTGCCCGATCTTGTCTGTTTTGGCCTCTCCCCCCACAATCTGTACTGTGTTTTTGTGATATATAGAGATGTCTGGGTTTTGTCCCTTGAGGGGGCATTTCTATCACACCGCAGTGAGGGTTAGTTGGGTTTTTGTCCTGTCCATGTTTTGTCTTGTCATTTCCTGTTTTATTTTGAAAAGTAAATCCCCTCTTTTCAGGTCACTTGCCCTTCCTTATGTGTCAGTTCGATTACCCTGAGTGTGTCCACCTCAAGCCCCCAGGGACAGTGCCGAGCGGTGATGCAAATTTGACATAGCGGCCAAACTGTGGTATGACAATGTCACGTGACACTACTGGGCCCAAAAAGACTTTTTCCCATAGACTTACATTGTGAAAGAGACGTTTCACTGTCGGAATTTGATCAGTTCAGTCCGATCACATTTCAAAAGCCTAAAAGAGTCGCACGATTGAATTGTTATATCCCTATTCAAGTTAGCCGGAGGGCTAAACCAGAAGTAGCCGACTCGACCAGCGGAAGTTACCAGTGCGCATGTTCCACGGGCCCAGTGATCCTGGATAATCCGGGTACTCTCAGACCCGGAAGTCGATTTTTTTGGTATCATGCGCCACTGAGCAACTTTCATAGGAATGAACGAGGCCCCGCCTCCGACACTGTATCCAGTTCTCTTAATACATCCATGGTCCACCTGTTCCCCATTCCCTCGTCAGTTATGTCTGTGTATTTAAGTCCTGGTTTTCTGTTCTCTCCCATGTTCATGTTAGATCACGTTCATGTCAAGTTTTGCCTTTGCCTTGCCTACAGCACAAGGGGACTGGAACTTTATAGCTTGTTGGACCTCCTCTAGTATGATAGTTCACCTAATTAGGGCCCCAGCACCGACTGGTGCAAAGGCCCATTTGGAATCATGGGATCACAGGATTTTCTAAAATTCATTTTTGAGGGCCTAAATGTGCGCGAAAAGTTGTTAAACTTTGCACATACATCAGAAGTGGTGTAAAAATTTTATATTTTATGGGTCTCGCAAAAAGGCAGGACAAAATGGCTCGATAGCACCCCCTAGAAAATTAGGAAAATTGAGCCGCTTGATACAGATTGTCGTAGGAGAACGAAATTTGGTGTGCATATGTATCATGACCAGATGCACCAAAAAGTCTCATGGACACATACCCTAACTCCAACAGGAAGTCGTCCATTTTGTGTCAAAGTTGCGATTTTGACACCGATTTGGTCATTTCCAGCCTGCATACCTTAACAAACTCCTCCTAGAGATTTGACCTCAGCCACTTCAAATTCAGTCTGTATCATCTACAGGCATAGGAAATGAAAAGTTATCGACATTGACAAGGGGGTGTGGCCAAGGGGTGAATTTTGATCCTTCGCCATGAAAGTTGAAACGGCCATAACTCCGGCATACATGATCCTAAGAAAGCCAAACTTTTTGTGCTTGATAAGAGTCCCGCCCTGAACACATCCATGTGACAATACTGGATCTGAGTCATGGCGCCACCTACTGGCAACAGGAAGTAACATGTTTTACACATGTTTGACGCCCTCTAGGAAGCACGGTGGTCGGATCTATCTCAAATTTACTCAGAATAGCCTCAAGACCTTGGAGATTATAGGTTGTGATGCTGGTGACTTTTCATCGAAAGCTGTTGCCATGGGGACGCGGCAAATTTCGATGTCTCGCCATGAAAATCAAAGCCTTATAACTTGACTGCACATGGTCTGAATGGGATGAATTTGAATGGCCGTGGCAAAATGGTTCAATAGCGCCCCCTTGAAAATTTCTAAATTTAAGCCCCATCTACCAGATTAACGTAGAAAAATGAAATTCACAAGGCACATGTATAATGTCAAGACACACAAAAAAGCCTCTTGGAGCTAAGTCCAACAGGAAGTCCGTCATCTTGAAAAAACTAGTCAATTTTCGCCTTTTTTGGCTATTTCGCATAGCTTGTATTTTAACAAACTCCTCCTACAGAAGTCATTGTAACGACTTCAAAATCAGTGTGTCTCATCTAGACTACTGTATGATCAAAAGTTATCAAAAGATTTAGTTTACATCAAAGTGTTTGGCCGTTGTGTGGCGTTGAGTCTTAATATTTCGCCATTACAGAGGAAATTGCTATAACTTTAGTGTACATGGTCGGATCTGCCTGAAACTTTACAGGTTTGATAACAGTCCAGGCCTGAGCACGTCTACATTACAATATTCAATCAGTGATGCAAACTGGTTCCATAGCGCCCCCTACAGCATTTCAATGCAGCAGCCCCAGCAACTGGCAAAATAGCGGAAAAGGAAGTGATGTTTATCTCCTTACTCTGAAAATAGCATGGCTGTGAAACATCTATATGCCTGTGACAAAGGCCCCAATGTGTGCCAGGGTGCAAGGGCCTGATCATTGCTGCTTGCAGCTTTAATTTCTTTTTATATTTCCTCAGACAGAGATGGCAGGTTAATCTGAGACAGAAACTTATCCTCTTGGTCTTTAATACACTGTGATGTATACAATGTTTAGTATAATATCCGAAATGATTGTGTGATTATTAGCTTTTTTCCGCTCAGATTTACATTAAAATCACCCATAAGTAATAATTCTTTGAGATTGCACTCTTTCAAAACTTCTGAGTTATCACAGAAAGCATCATCTACGGAAGGGGGCCTATAGACACCTATGATCTTAAAAGACATTGGAGATAACATTACTGTTATCCCAACATATTCTAAGTTGTTACCCACATTGTAAATCAGACATTCACAATCGATGATGTCTCTCACAAAAAAGTAGCCCTCCTCCTTTTCCGTCAGGTCTGTCTCTTCTGAAATATTGGTATCTGGGCACTGTGAATACACTCACAGGAGTTGTTTGTCTCAACCACTTTTCAGTTAGACAAGGAATGTCCAGATTTGAGTCAGACACAAGATGAGTTAGCCGATTGCCCTTTGCAGTAATGCTTCTGATGTTAAAATGTTCTCCAAATAACTCCCTCAGTTTTAGCTTTGGGTCCCATAAGACTTTTGCATGATTGACAGTTTAGAAGGTTTTGAATAACCTCTGCATCCTCCTTGCAGGGTTTCAACACACAGTCATGTCAGCAGCAGGTTTTGTGAGAGAGACACTGGACCTATCAAGCTCTCCTCAGCCCAGTAGCAAAAAGTTATTCATCATGCCTGGTGTTTAAGTTTAGTCTGTTACACAGCTGAATATCTCTGGAGAGCAGGAGCAACATGAAGAGGAGACCTACTATTCTCCAAAATGGGGTGGCAGATGACCCATCCACTGGACTGGTGATTCACTGTAGTACCTGGGCTCATCCACGCCGCAGGACAGAGGAATAGAATGCAAAATAAGTTATGATGAAAACTCACTGTAAGAGGGTCAACTAGCCATAAGCTAGTATTTGTCCCAAACTAAATCACTTGATCTCCCAGCTGTTTTCCATCCATTTATTGCTCTAAAACAAACAGACACATACAGGAAATACAGCATGAGTACTAGTGATGCACGATATTGGATTTTTTGTCTATATCCGATATGCCGATATTTCCAACTCATTGTAGCCGATTGCCTATGCCAATACCGATATATGCACATATTTTTTTCCAGCTGACTGAGGAGACTATTATGCATGCAAGCATACATTGTGCTAAGTATGATCAAGAAAGACAATATATGAAGGAAGAATTCAGGAAGGCTGGAGTTCAGGAGCTCAGCATTAAAACTTTAATGAACTGGGGCAGTAGAGTTTTCATTGAGTTTATTAGACAGACAGTATTAATGTGTAGGGTTTTATCTCTGGTCCTCACTCCAGAGCAGAAGTTGGCAGTAATGTACCTAAAATGGTGGTTACCAACTGCTGTTATAAACCAAAAAGAAGCTTTTTTTCCAAACAGAGTGGTACATCCTGTCAGCCAAATTGTGCCTTATCTGTGCAGCCGAACACAGCAGCTTCTCCATGGACTGTTTCACCCTAACAACTCCGGTGCTTCCTCCGCGGGCTCCACTTCACTCAGCTGCCTGTCAGACCCTCTGCCTCTTTCTGCTTTAACCTGAATAACAAACCGGGGCTCAGTGCTCCAGTTGGATCTACACAGAGGGCTGGAGCTAACGTTAGCTGAGAGGCTAGAGGTGCGTTAGCACCAGCATGACCGGAAAGAAGCACAGCCAGCTAGCTTCTGCTAACCTCTCAGCTAATGCTAGCCATGGCTCTCCATGCAGAGCACTGAGTCCCAGTTTGTTATTCGGGCTAAAGTGGGAAGAAGCAGCAGGTCTGACAAGCAGCTGAGTGAAGTGGAGCCTGCAGAGGAAGCACCGGAACCGTCAGGGAGAAACAGTCAGTTGAGGGAAACACAGTGGGGGAGGAGATGGAAACATATCGGCTGCTCATAATCGACAGAAAATGCCAATGCCAATATTTCATTTTAGAGCTTATATCGGCCAATACCGATATCGTGCTGATAGTATTGTGCATCCCTAATGAGTACCAACAGTAGTCCACAAAGCACTCCATGAAACACAGCCCAGGTCCTTCTGCTTATGAACCACTTTTTTGAGCTTGACAGGCATGCACTGTGGTACAAGAAATGGCCTCAGAGGACAGTCCTATGTAGCAATCCCATCCAGGATCCCAGTGGCCCGAGGTTGTTGTTTCTTCTCTTTTTTTTGTTCTGGAATAATTGAGTTTTTCCATAATTATTTCTCCTGTTACCTGTTAAGACATAATTTTCCAATCACGCTTATCTATGTTTTCTAGTTCACAGATATCAATATTGGTGATGCGGATGTCTGTCAGTTTTTTGTTTCACAGGAAATTATCCAGTCACTGTGGCTATTGCTTTCTTAACCATTGCTTGGATCACTGGAAACACACAGCATGCTCCTGGCCATCTATGTCATTACCTTGGATTAGTGTGTCCAGCCCTGCTGCTGAAAAGATTTATTCTGTAACATGCTTTCCTGCTACATGTATAAACAGAGCTTTAATATCACCAAGGGCCAACTTGAATTCTGCTTTACTTTCCTCCAGGGTCAGTATCCACTGGTTGGCACCTGCTGTAAGTTCCGGAGGTCTCCCTGCTAGTCCCACCATGTCCATGAATGTCTATCACTCATAGTGATCACAACCCCATCTTGTCATTAAAGGACACATCGAGTTCGAGTTCTCTTCATCGTTATAGAGTGCTACCAAGTCATTCACACTCTGACTACGAATAGGTAATGTATATCAGTCTGAGTTTTGTACAATACTCTATATGCTGAGCCACGGCTAAGACAGTTTTCTGCCACAACAGACAATAAAGTTTGCTGACTCTGTGCACTTCTTTTATGACTTTTTAATTCCATACAATGCTTTCATGTTGGGTATACATCACTCTCTTCCTGTGTTCTTCATTCTATATGCTTCTGTAATTTTTGAAATTTCCTTTGCACTCGTTCTTTGCTTAACAGCATTCTTTTTATGGTCTCAATATTCTCTTTTCATGAGGCCTCTGTATGTAGTCATGACTCCGGTAATATCTCACCATTCTTATCTGCCAGTCTTCTTGATTTGTCCATATCTTCTTTTTTTCTTGCTATGTCTTTTTGGCTTGTTTCTTGCCCTCCATTTTTAGTGTGCCATGTACCAACCTTTCAGTGAAACTCTCGTTATCACCACTATTGCCATAAATCTCACTGCTACTCTTCTTTACACTGTCAGTGCTGTCACTACTATTGTCTGTCTCATTATATGTTATATGTATATTTCTTTTTTCTTTCCCTCTTGTAGTATGCGTGGGTAAGATGTAGATTTATGTTGGTCTCTCCTTGCTACTTGGGCCTGGGCTTTCCCTTTCCCTTTCTTTCCCTTTCCAACCAATGTTCCTTAGCTAAACCTCTATTCTTTTTCTGGCAGTGACTGCCATTGCCATTGCATGAACTCATGCCATTGCTTCTGATCTATTTCTCTTTCCACTGCCTTAGCTTCTTCTCCTAGTTTGGTGTATGGTGATGAGTGTTGTTTACATGCTACCTGCTCTTCTCTGGCATACATTTCAGGTGCTGGCAGTCTGCATGCTCTGCTTTTTAGTTTAAATTGTCCCTGTAGTTCTCCCTGAATGTCTATCACACATCCTTCATGGCCCTCTTCTTCCCTCACTATGTAGAGGGCCTGCTCTGAATGGGTTCAAATCAGCTGGATATAGTGAGGCACGCATTGGCTCCAATGTCATGCTATCCATCTGTTTTTCACCTATTTTATCTGCTTCTTTTACTTCATCTTTTGCTTCTTTTACCTTTTCTTTTGCTTCTGCACTCACGGTTTCTTTTATTGACTGCCTGACTACCTTTTTCCTACTCTTTTGTTACTAGTATCTGAGGCTTTGCGATGTTTAATATTGGCTTTTACCTCAGTGCAGCAGGCAATATCAAAAGGTTCCCTCTACTTTTGTTTAATTTGTTCAAGCATTTTAGAAATAGTTCTGAAGTTGATGTTCTTTAAATAGAAATTGGCTTGGGGTGGTCTTAACATCAGTTAAGATTAACGGTGGGATGCCGAGATACATATGTACAAGGAGGTCAGAAAGGGTCGAGGGACAGGTCAGGTGGAAGTTAGCTAGATTGAAGAATTTTTTAGGGTGGCCGTAAATTGACAAAATGTTTTACCTGTGGAATGTGTTTGAAAGCATCAAAAGAAAGCACAGGTATATAAGCTTCCTGTGAATGTTCCTCAGGGAGCCTTTTCTCTGTAACCCCACTTGTGTGTTGCATTGTAAAACATTCCTTCTTGTACAAGAAAATAAATTAAACTTAAACTCTGGTTCTTCGGATCCAGTATCCATCATTAAAGGCCATTAAGAAAAAATTCTAATGACAATATCTCAGTCTTACAGCTGGATTCTGCCCTAACACAGCAGTATCTCCGATTTAGTTGCTATCCTCTTTAGGCACCCTAGCAACTTCCTCCACTCAGGGCCCTATTTTAACAATCTAAAGCACATGGTGCAAGTGCATTAAGGATGTGTTCAAATCCAATTTTGCTAGTTTAATGGCCTAGAAATGGATGCAGCACCAGGTGCATAGTTCAATAAGGTTGTCCTAAGTCTCTTAAAGGTATAATATGTAATTATTCCACATTGAAATGTTTAAAAATAACTAGACCTATGTTATATATGTTGTTGAGTTGTGTACTTACATTATCCCAAACGTTTCCAACAATTTTCAAACCCAGAGAAATGTATAATTTAATAAAAGTAACGGACCGTTTCAGATAAACAAATGTTAGCAACAGCTCGGCTAACAGCCCCTCCAGGAAACAAACAACTGCAGAAATATTGATTTTTTAGGTGAAACAGCTTTTAATGCAATTTTTTAAAACTATTTTAATCTGCGTGTACGTTTGATTTTGGAGAAGAGGAGACTTCTGTGGATAATTCGGCTCCCAGCAGAAACCGGACAAACATCTGGAACTTATGTTATATGAGAAAAAAACCATAGGAAAAAGCCGAACAAGTGTTAGCAGCAGCTCGACTAACAGCCGTCTGGTGTTCACCAAACATTGTTGGATAAACACTGGTTTTTATGGTAAAACAGCTTAAATTAATATTTGAACGATTTTATTCTGCGTGTACGTTTGTTTTTGGAGAAGAGGAGACTTCTGCGGATAATTCGGCTGCCGGGAGAAACCCGGATGAACATCTGAATGTAAAGTTATACGAGATATAAACCGCCAAAGTGTTAGCAGCAGCTCAACTAACAGCCTATATCTGACGTCCGTGGTTCGCCGTACATCATCGGAGAAACACCGACCTCTTAGATGAAACTGCTTTATTCAGTGTTTTTACCGGTAATCAGCGGGTCCGTTTGTTCTGGAGAGGAGGAGACCTCTGCGGATAATTCGGCTCCTGGTAAAAACACCCTGAACCATGAATTTCGGAGTAATCATATCCCGGTGAAGCTGATTATTTAACAATGAAGACAAGAACTCCCATGATCCCTTGCTACTTCACACCGTCATCACACACTGTCTTTTGTTATTGTTTTGATTGACAGACCCCTCGCGGCTGAAATTACATATTGTGCGTTTAAAGTGTTGTGTTTGCTTCTGTCACGTTCAGAGTGATGTTAAAAGTGTTTGAGGACATCATTAATATGATTTGTATCGAGATAGACCGTCTCTGTTTAAAAGTAAGGTCCGTTTTGTTTACGTTAACCGAAAATAGCCGCCCTATATAGCAGCGCCAGACTCCTTTGAAACAAACACACATTTAAGATGGTAAGGTAACGGGAGGTGCTGCTGCAGTGCAGCTAGCTGCTTAGTCTGTGTGTGTGACTGGGTGAGACATCCCACTTCTGCTGCTCCTCCTAAAGTTTCTTTCATTTTGTCCATGTAAAAGGTTTTTATGGGGCAGTTTCTCTTATCACATTTGAGGGTGAAAAGGCAGATTGTCATATAAATAAACACATGAAAAACAACTGTTGGTCTAAGGTGTGTTCTGTTTCAATATTTGAAATGTATTAAGAAATGTATTCATAATGTACAGATGTGCTCCTGGTGATGTAGAAAACCCGTAAATTATATTTATTATGTACATATTGTGACTCCACATCATGACTTAAAAGTCAATGTAATATATAGTATTAATAGAATTATATATATGTTTATATATATTTTCATGTTTCAAACACACTAAGTGTAATTATTGATCAGCACTAATAATTAACGGCCATAACGCTGCCTGAAATCATAACAGAGCATCAATGACACAAATACCATCAGCTCCTCCCTGATAACTGTTCCCCATCAGCTGCTGGGGCTCCTCACACAAAACCCACCGGCACCGGCCCGTGTCACTCTCAAAATTTCTGCTGCAGGAATTTTCTAGTTTATACAATTATTTTATTATATTACTACTCGTTCTACACGACACTTAACATACCACTACAACACAGTGGTATTTACATAGCAGCTTTCGGCTTTACTTTACTGTAGTCTGTATAGTTTGACGTGTTATAGCAGTGTAATGTGAGTCAGTAGCCCCCTTTTACAGCCTGTTCAAAGCGGGAATACTGCGCCTGTAATCTGCCTCACTGATCTGTTAAGTCCGTATTCAGACCACATCAGGCGGTGCATAGTATAGCTGCTGGGTTGAGGAGGTGTGTGGGTGTGTTTGTGTTTTAGAAGCTAACACTGTAAAACAATTAGAAAATAACGTTTATTGAGCTGATTCACCGATTTCTTCACCAACAGCTCAGCCTCTGGCTCACTCAGCTGCTCTCTCTCTTTATCTCATCTTTTTTTTATTATGAGTCAGAAAGTAAGTCTTACTTCACTTTTTACGTCATCATACGAAGAGAATTGTTCTCCCCTCGGATTTACAGCTATAATGCGGGTTCTCTGTATAAAAGAGGCTACTGAAAACATCAGCAGCACCAACATTACTGAATGATTATATAAATACTATACAAGAACACTAATGAGCAGCAATATTTTGAATTTTTAAAAATCATGTTGTAGACTTGTTTGGGAACACTGGACAGCCAACAATCCATACTCTGCACTACCATCACCATATTTCCAACATATCATGAAACTTATAACTTACTAAGCCTTATCTGTGTTTTTCCTGTTTTCATTTTTTCAGACTTCTTGAAGAAATGATCTTGGAGGAGAACAGCAGCTCACCAGTGAACTGCTTCAGAGGCAGCCGGGGTTCATTTGTTCAATTTAAATGTGCAAGTTTACCAAATAAAAGATATTAATCAGATGTGCTGTAATAATTGCTTTGATAAACAATGACAGTACTTCCCTGCAGTGTCAGTATATTGTCATTACCACTTCCACTATTGATTTATATTTTCGTTATTTATATATTATAAAGCAACATGAAACAGTAGTGAAGTTTGAATACCACTGATCCTCAGAACAGGACATTGTAGAACATGTTATGGATTCATTCTCATCACTTCAGGTTATTTACTACTTTGAACAACAAAATAAAAATGAAAAACAACACTAAGAATAATAATATTTATGATATAAATATCTTTTATTTAACAGAAACATTTTTGGACAACTTTTTCAATCTTTTACTGTTCAAACAAACATTTTGACAGTTTATTCTGTTTTCTTCAGAGTTGACTGATAAAGACTTAATAAACTGTCAAATCACTATTCTGTTTGAACACTAAAAGCAGTGTGATTAAACTTATCTGATCACCTTCCAGCAGTCACATTTCTGCACATATAATAGCAGACAAGGGTCAAACCAAAACCACACCAAAGGTATTCAGTTTACTGCTCTGGATGAAGATGCTCTCATGGCAGGAACGACAGCCATGATTCACTGACACTGCTGTTCATCTGCTCCAGGAGCTGTGTGTAGAGCAGCAGCTGCAGGGACGCATAGAGTTCATTTACTATTTCATACATTTTATACAGTTGAACGTGTGAAAATAACTATTTAACCAAGAGTAGGACTTACAGGTAAGTTAATATGCTACATAGGAAAACAGATGTGTATCACTTACCAAGACCTCTCCTGACTTGGTCTGCAATACTTCTGATATGACGGGTGTGAATGTCACAGACATGGTGAATAATTCTGGCCCATAGTGCCTGAGAAAAGTATAAATGAATGAACTTACTATTATAAATGAGCTATCTATCTATCTATCTATCTATCTATCTATCTATCTATCTATCTATCTATCTATCTAATGTGTTCATCACAAACTGCTGATTTTCATCCCAACAACAGACTAGATCAGATTATTTCATTAACACACTTTCAGTCAGAGACAAGTAGCTATTCAGTGAAATCAACTTCTGTTGTCTTTTGTTGTAATGAAAACCTACATACTCCCAGCCATTAATGGCACATGGTGAAATACTCCTGACATATTATGAAGATAAAGACAACACTATGAATCTATACTGCAGGAGCTCTCACAGCTGCAGAAACAGCAGCAACGTCAAGAAAATAAGAGTTACGTGACACAGTCACATAACCTGTAATACATTATGTAGCATAATGTGTCCTAAAATGCTGGGAGCCTAGGCTGGCCTGGATAAACATAGCAAAATATATAACAGAAACTATACTTCTGACTGACAAATGTGAAATTAAAGCTGTAGTAGCAATTAACGTTACATGTTTTCAAACATTGGAACGGGAAACGTTAACGTACTTGTGTTGGACTATAAGCTAACTTTACACCGTGTGTACATGTGCTACTAAATGACAGATTAGCAACAAACAATGATATTATGGAGCACTGAAAAATATTCACAGACTGTATTAACTGGGTGATGAGCAGATGTCTCCTCAGTTTATCTTTCACACTAACTAATTACTCTAGCTTACCGTCTTTAGCTCATCAGCAGCACTAAATGCCTTAGTTGCCGGTCCGTGTGTCGTCTTACTGTCACAGAAAATGAATAAATCCATGGATTATTAACACCACGTCACCTCCCTGTTCTCTCTTAACAGACCAGCAGCTCTAAGAGAGGCTCAAACTGAAGCTACAGTCTGCTAATATGGCTAATATGTAATGCTACGTAACGTTGGCGGTGTTTCTATCCAGGGAAACGTATCTACAGCTAATAAACACTGTACATCATCTAGGTTATGAAAAATTACCAGTGGAGTGAAATAAATATACATTACACTCTTACCTGTCCAGCAGAAAACAGGAAACTTCAGCATGAGTCTGCAAACACTTCTCTCATCACGGATCCGCGTTTATCCTCTTTATGCAGTTGCTTGTCCCGATGTCGTTCAGCTTCTTCTGTTTTCGTTTCAATGACGATGACAATTTACACTCCTGTGTTTTTCTAAAGAAGTATGATCCTCCATTTATCAGATTTTGATTCCAAATATTCTCACGATACAAAGTGTTTGGTTCGTTCTTATTTTTTTCCGTTTCCCGGTGCATTTCCAGTTCTCGCCCACTGAATCTAAAACGCGTTTGTGTTAGTTTTTTTTCATTCAGGGTACTGTAGAAACATGGCGATCCAACATGGCGGCTCTTACGGAGGGCGAACCGCTCATATGTAGATATAAATGCTTTATTTCTAAAGTAACAAAAGCATCACAGTTATTATTTTCAGATGATTAGACACTAATTAAAATGTACTTTTAAATGATATATTCCATTTTTACCAAGTCTGTTCTTTTAGATGTTTCTAAATATTACACACTGGACCTTTAATAGTTGGGATGTGGCAATCCAAACTCCACCTCTCTCTTAACGCATCACGTCACATGCAGTGCTGCTTAAAAGTTTGTGAACCCTTTAGAATTTTCCTATTTCTGCGACAAAAACCTCACATTTGTTTATTTATTGAGGACAATTGTCCAATGCTACATATTTGTGCATGGCAAAATTATGTGAATCTCTAGGATTATCAAGTGTGAGTCTGGGAGGCCCTGCCGTATTTAAAGAAGAGAAATCTGGGTCTTCACTACCAAAGTCTGAGCTTCATAACACAGGTTTGTGGAAGTGTTTCATGGCTCAAACAAAGGAGATTTCTGAGGTCCTCAGAAGAAGAGTTGCTGATACTCACCAGGCTGGAAAGGGTTACAAAACCATTTATAAAGAGTTTGAACTCCACCAATCAACTGTCAGAAAATGTCTGTGAACTGAAACTCAACAGAAAGTGGGTCATGCAGTAAGACAACAACTTTAAGCACACAAGTAAAGAATGGTTAAAGTAGAAGAAAGGTAATGTTTTGGAATGGCCAAGTCAGAGTCCTGACCTGAATCCTATAGAAATGCTGTGTAAGGCCCTGAAGTTCATGCAAAGAGACCCACTAACATCCGTGAGTTGAGATTGTTCTGTAAGGAGGATTGGGCTAAAATTCCTCTAAGCCGATATGCAGGACTGATAAACAATTACTAGACAAGTTTGGTTATAGTTATTCACGCAAAAGTGGGTCACGCCAGTTACTGAAAACAAGGTTTCACATACTTTTGTTTCACACAAATATGTAAGATTGGATAATTTTCCACAATAAATAAATGAAAAAGTCTAATGGTTTTGTCTCCTTTATTTAACTGGGTTCTCTTTATCTAGTTTTAGGACAATCCACCCCTACAAACTTTAAGAGGACAGCCTTCAACATTGGATGAATCGATTCAATTCAATTTTATTTATATGGCGCCAAATTGCAACAAAAGTTATCTCAGAGAACTTTTCACATGGAGCAGGTTGATGTCATACTCCTTAATTACAGAGAGAGACCCCCAACAATTCCCCAATCAACCAATATCCTGGTTTTAATCCCTTAATTTATCTCAAAATTCTATTAGAATAAACTTTCAGAGTCAAACTAGCCACTTAAAAACCAAAAACTCAAGTAGGTCTGGAAGCTCTAAACTTCCTCCATTACTTCATTGTCCATCAACTACAATACATACACAAATGAACCAATCCCAATCAATGTGACAACTCATGGATAGACATAGAACAAACATTATGCAAAACCATATTTCAGATCTGCCATTCAGAACCCGTTCCATTACACACCACCTTTGTTTCACAAACCCGATGATAGCTACAACTCTGACAGCCTGGTGGGAGTTTCACCAAATAACTAACACCACCATTGAACCTACCATACACACTCCCATCTGGAACATCCATGATGCGTCTCAAACATATCTTTGATAATAATGCTCTGATTACATTCCCTCATTTGGTCCAGAAGTACAGCATTGGGGAGAATCACTTTCTAGAATTTCTACAGGTCAAGTCCTCCATTCAAACCAAGATCAATATCAAATCAGCTAATGTTGAATTACCACCATTATCATCAAATCTAATCAATATCACAACTAAAAAAAAAAAACTAATTCCAACAACATTTCCAAGATCAACCTAAACAGTGCATCCAGTAGAATACTCTCCATGGCCTTAACCATCACCAAGAAAACTATCTTCATGAACTGGTAATCAAGGGTCACAATAAATATAATTTGGAAAAATCTACTTATTGAACACACATCAATGGAAAATTTATCTGCCTCCATCAAAACAAAAACAATGATTTTGACATAATCTAGAATCATGTCATCAATAGTCCTAATTCTTAATCGCCACACAAATTATACTCCTAACCTCCTTTTGCCTGTCAGTCATCCACAATAAATGGTCATGCCATCATTGCCCAAACACATATCTGTCATTCACATGCACCCAACAAACATACCAAAAACACACACATTTAGGCCCTGGTCTCATACAACACACATATAGAAACACATCTATGTACTCGATTCACACACATGTCCGCATGTGTTTATGTGCAATGGACTACTCCAGCTTCTACACCCAGACAGCAGTTAAAATATTGTGGCAGCAGGTTGCTCTCACTTTGATTGTACATATATGTAACAGCTATAAAACACTTTGATAAATGTTTTAGCCCATCTCTGTCTGTCAGTGAGCCCTTTACTACTTTACTTAATAACAACTAAATCTAATACCAAGTAGACCAACTTGTTTGTGTATGTGTGTGTGAAAAATTATTTTGTTTTTATTTTTTGCTTCCTCACCACTCCCTTATGCTGTACATACTTGCATACTTTCTCTCTCTCACTCTTTCTCTCTCTCTCTCTCTCTCTCCCTCACACACACACACACACACAAACATACACACACACACAAACATGAACACACATCACAATACCTGTCTAAGCTGCTACACCAGTCGGGCAAATCACTCAGCAGTAAACCACATCCAAACAACTCGACACACCCAGCTCTTTCCCTCTCTCTGTGTCTCTGTGTCGATTTCTCGTGTGATCATGAGCTGAGCAAACATCTAAAATCCAGGACAACACAAAAAAGAGAAAGAAGAAAAGGAGAAAATTTCAGGAGTAGAGAAGAGGAGCATTTCAGCAGGTACTGATGACAGTAACAGTAGCATGCTGTTGATCAGCTTTACTGTAATGACTAGAATTTCTTTGCCTGTTCTGTGCCAGCCAAACCTGCATTTGTTAAGTAGTTTCAGCACTAACTGCAAATCTGCTGCAAAAACTTTGGTTTTTGATTTCAAAATACCACAGACTTGTTCTTTCATAGTGGGATGTCAGTGTGTGGCCACAAAAAAAGAATATATATATATATATATATATATATATATATATATATACATACATATATATATATATATATAGCCATTGTATCATCACCACCATCTATCTTACTGTAATACTTACTGAACAACGTCTATCTTGATATTCAAGGAGTTCAAATCTAGTAAAACACAGGCCCCCATCAACACTGAGTCAGACCATCAGATTTGATTAATCTTGATCTTTTATTGATTATTGTCTTCAGCTGTCTTTGTAATTTGTGGCAGCTAACCACATACTGACTCCACAGCTCCCTGTGTTAGCAGCTTGACAAATTAGATTTCTGCTCTCACCCACAGTGACTTTGGTTCCCTAGTTTTACAGGTATAGTATAGGGTTAATACTAAATATATATAATACATTAAGGATGGTAACTGGAGGATGTTGTCAAATTACAACAGTTTGCAGTAGTTAACAGATAAATACCCAGTGATCTAGTTGTAGTTTAAACGTACTGTAACTGGACTTGCTGTGGAGTTTTGAGGATGCTTGGCCTTTACCTGCAGTGTCTATGAAGTGCAATGCAACAAATGATATATGCAACAACTAATGTTGGGGTGGAAACAACTGCTGGCACCATGCAATGCCCACCATTCAATGCCAGCAGTCTTTTTACATGTAAATAACAGGGGACACTCCTCTGTGGACAGTTGAAGAGGTGTGATATTAAGATCAAGAAAGAGAGGGGTGGGGTGGGTGGTACAACAATTCACATGTATTCACAAGACTCTAAACAACTCTCTGTCATGTGACCTTATGACCCTTGTGTCATGTCGGGATGTGAATCACCGTAACCACAAGATCAAAATCACCAACAGTCGGTAGAGCAGATAAACCCTCCTGTCTCAGTGGAGACAGATTTTCAAGACAAAGATAACAAACTACTGCTACACATCCTGAAACAAAATGCTGTCAGACTCAAACTGTTCTAAATATAGCAAATTAAAATGTCTGTCTTAAAAAGATAAAACATATAAAACAACCTGCTTGGGGGCCCAGGGAAGAAATCTTTTTCCCACTCTGTACATTGTGTACAGATTTTCTATTCCAGAATACTCCACCAGACTGCACCAGATTTGCTGTGTAAAAAATTTGATTAAAGACACTATTTCAAGAATGAGTAACATATAAGCACAAAACATAAACAATGTAAAGAAAGTATTGACGCTAGATTTTGACAGGGACGCTCAAGATCATGATAACATAATATATTCCTGGAGTTATGTCCAGTAATTTCCCCAGGAGGTGCGTCTGACTTTCCCCAGCAGTACTCAACGATTAGGTGTTACACCTCCAGGGTGCTACCTCCAAGGTTGGGGGACTCTCAAGAGACAGACTAGAGAATTTGAAATATCCTGACTTGGCCTAATTTTAGTCCCTCCAAAATGCTCAGTGTAAGGTTATTTTTTTCCAGCCATAGACATTCCATTTTTACAGCATTCCTATTACTAACCATGACTAGTAAACTGACCTCTATGAATAAAGTATTGGTAGAGTGCTCCTTTAAAGCTCTGCAATCTACTGTAGATATAAACCCACTAACAATCTTTTTGTGGATGTCCTCTGCAGTCAGTCAGTGTTATTGATCTTTGTGTGTGGCTTGTCTCCTGTTTCCCAGTATGGGCTCTGGCCAGAGCAGCGAAAAGCTCCACTGTAACCGCTATCTGAATGGACAGGGTCCTCCACCACTACTACAGCAAGGTCCCCACCACATTACGCACATACACACCTCTTTCACTGTGTCTGTCAAGCTTTCCATACTCATCTTCTATCCATCTCTGGATAATTTGACTAAAACTGGCCTGCTGTCTGTGCAGCTAATGAACGGGTAAATGGGATGTACAAAGAACAGAATGGCTGTCAGCCAGAGGGCCAGATGACCTGGGTGATCCTCCACAGAGACCTGCCAGGATTCCCTGATAGCAACACACTGCAGATCAACTACATCTTCCAGGATGGAATACAGACAGTAAGCATGGCTAAAACTACACATTACATCTATTTAAAGTCTGATATCTCATTATGTAAATATCTATATTTAATGTACAGCAATAGCTCAAGTTTGACATATTAATTATTAATATTATATTACTTTATTATTTAGCATAGAAAGAAAAACACTGTTCAAGGTTTATGTGAATGATCACATTTTTGTCTGACAGAAAATTGGATTTTGGTGTATAAAATAATACAGCTAGCCAGATAGGCTTTATTTGGAGGACATAGATATGTTGAATATATCAACAACAGAACTGTTAAAAATCTATTAATCTCTGTCTAATTCAAAAAGCTCTCTTTGGAGTGCCTCTTCTTGTGTATTGAACCCTGTTTTATGTGTGTGTCTGTTTAATGTTCAGGAATAGTGTATATTTATTTGTTTGGTGCATTATGTATTAAAATGCATTATTTTTATTGAAACTATTTTTATTTCTTAGAGTCTAACAATCTGGTCAGTCTACTTCAGCTGATCAACATTGGGATGGGAATGTAAAAATGCTTAACACTTACGAAAGTGTAGATTTCACGTTCTGTGTTTGCTGCAGGAGGAGATTTGATAGGCAGTGTTTCCCTTATATTTATTCTGCAGCTGCGCAGTGCTGCTGCAAAATTATGAGTGCTGCTGCTAAAATTTCACACTTGCATTAATATCAATGACAATAAATTATTTTCACTCATACACTGTGTGAGCACGATAACACCTTATGTTACCTTGGAATTGTTTGAATCATCCTCTCTCTCTTCATTCTTCAAAGGACATCTACATCAAAGATACTGTTATAAGAGTAGCATAGCTCCTTTGAGGAATAGAGCAATGAGTAATATATACATGTAGCAAGTGTGTATCTGAGCGAGTGCAGAAGTGAGTGGCAGAAAAGTGACAATGAATGCAAGTGGAGCAGAGGAACAGGTTAGCACTGAGCTGTGAGTATGGCAGTAAATGTACAGTACAGGCTACAACAGTGTGTCAGTTTATAAATGCTGCAGCTTCTCAAGACCAAGAAAAGACTTGTCTATTGAAGAGAGTTACCCCCGAAATTAGTGCCAATGCGTTAGTCTAACCTGACCAGGCTCAATTAAGGTGGACTGACCTTTAAGGTGGACAGGCAGTTCTCATTTTAGTGTCGATCTCAGCCACTCTTAAACAGAGAACAGAGGAATATCTGGCTGCTTAATGTCTATCAGCTAACAAATTGGTTTGATTGTTTCTGATAGATTTCTGCTTTAGAATGAAAAGACATGAAACGATTAGAAAATAACATTTTATTTCTCTGATTTACTGACTTTGTTCTCGCTATGCTCGCTCTAGTTGACTTGACTACCGCTGCTCACTCGCGCTCTCTTTTTCTTTCTCACTTTTTAAAACAAGCCAAAAAACTGACAACAGTTTAACATTAACAAACTAAGAGAAACCTCCACTCCTCGTCCTCACCATAAATGTGTAAAGAGAACATTGGAGATGGGACCCTGTTCATTCCTATGAAAGATACTAGAGTAAGGTAAGGTAAGGCAATTCTATTTGT
Organism: Euthynnus affinis; assembly: GCA_029490765.1. NCBI lineage: Eukaryota > Metazoa > Chordata > Actinopteri > Scombriformes > Scombridae > Euthynnus > Euthynnus affinis. The sequence continues at coordinate 501,956 of CM055859.1, forward strand.
ATAGCACATTTCAACAAGGGAATTGAAAATACTTTACATAGAGCATAAATGGCATTAAGGAAGAATATAAAAGCAACTCAAGGCAATAGAAAAAGATATTTACATACAATTAAAAGTGTTAAATTGTAAATAAAAAGAAACTAAAATAGAATAAGATGGATAAAACAGGAGAATAAAAGTTACTTTGCAGAAAAACATGAAAACTGAACGCTGCTTCTTCATGCTTCATTTTGACTCTGGGAAAAGAAAGCAGACCTGTCCCAGATGACCTGCAAGGTCTGGATGGTTCATAATGTAGCAACAGATCAGACATGTATTTTGGCCATAAACCACTCAGTGCTTAATAAACAGCTGTATTTTAAAATCAATTCTTTTGACAGACAGGAAAGGAAAGGACGCCAATTCTGAATCACCTGTAGCTGTCCGATCGATTTTTTAGGGAAACTTATGAAAACAACCTATATAACAATATTTGAGTCTACTGAAGATAAATGCATGGACAAGTTTTTCTAAATCCTGCTGAGACATAAGTCCTTTAATTCTCGATTTATTCTCTAAGTGATAGTAGGCTTTTGACTTTGTATTGTCTTAATTAGGGACTAGCAGTGTGAAAGCCTTATTTTATCTGAAGGAATCATTAGTTTAGATTGTGAGTTTTCATTAAACTCCTTTGCCATGGCAGCACAGCCAATTTCAATGTTTCACCATGAAAGAACATATTGTGGTAACACAACTCCACATGGTCACATCTTTCCTAAAGTTCACTTGATTGACAAGAGTCCCTGTCTGAAGACATGTACAGGCCAATATTGAATCATAGTAATAGCGCAACCTACTGACAGCAGGAAGTTATATGCCCCATACTTTTACTAACTACTCCTCGCAGGTTAACCAGATCCATCTTAAATTTGGTCAGCTAAGTTGTGAGATGTTGATGATGCTAAATGATTAAACTTTTTAGTTTTCATTAAAAGTTGCTGCCATGGCGATGCATTATTCGCCATGAAACAGGAAGCTGTATCTAGGGGTGTATTTAGTTGTCTGATAAGGGTCCCCGGCTTGGGTGTAGCAAAATGACTTGAAAGCGCCCCCTAGAAAATTTCAAACTCAAAGCTCTTGCCTTTAAATTTGTCGTAGATGAATGAAATTTAGTAGGCAAATGCATACTGTCCAGATATACAAAAAAGCCTCTTAAAGCCATACCCTCAGCCAACTTCAGATTTGGTCAGTGTCATCTTTAGACCTTTGTAATAAAAAGTTATCAAAATCTTGACTTTTCACTGAACTGCATTGCCATGGTGGTTCAGAAAACTTCAATGTTTCACCATAGAACAGGAAGTAACTTACATGTGCATTGTCCAACCTGCATCAAATATCTCATGTTTGATAAGGATCCTGACCTGAACACATCTACATGTCAATAATGAGTCATATTCATAGCACCATCTATTGACAACAAGAAGTTTGCCCTATATGACAAACATCATCCGATTGACATGGAATTCACATGGTGAGGTCCACACGTTATACAACAACATGTTGTATATTTAGTGTTTGTTCTCTAGCGCCACATAGTGTATACAGGAAGTGATATTTATCTCCTTCATGCAGTGTCTGTCCAAGCCTGAACACATCTACATACCTGCAATAAAACCCTTTGGCTGCAGCGCAACCAGATATGTACAAAGCTGCGAGGGTTTGATCATCGCTGCTTGCAACTTTAATTAAGGTCAAAGCACCTAGTGGTGTGAAGGCCCTATTGAAACTGAAGGAATTCTTCTTCTTCTTCGTCTTCTTCTTCTTCTTTTTTTCTTCTTCTTCTCCTTCTTCTTCTTCCATAAGAAATACATTTTTGAGGACCTAAATGTGCTCAAAAACTTTGCACATGCATCAGAAGTGATGAAAAATTCTATATTTTAGTGATCTTGGGAATGGGCGTGACAAAATGACTTAAGAGCACCCCCTACAATATTTCAAATTAGTAACCACCCTTAAAGTTGATGATAGGTAGATGAACAAAATTTGGTATGCTCATGTCCAGACACACAAAATAGCTCCTTAGAACCATACCCTAAGTCGAACAGGAGGTCAGCCTTTTTGAATTTACTGTGCAACTTTGGGGCAGTTTTCGCCATTTCCAGGGGTTGTATTTTTACAAACTTCTCCTAGAGCTTTAACCCAACTAACTTCAAATTGGTCAGTGTCATCTAAAGACCTTTGTGATGAAAAGCTATCAAAATTTTGAGTTTTCACTGAAAGCTTTTGCTGTGGCAACGCAGCAAACTTTGATGTTTTGCCATGAAAAAGGAAGTTGTAATAATTTTAATGTACATGGCCCAATCTGATCCAAATTTCTCATGCCTGAGAAGGTCCAGGCCTGAATGCATCCATATGTCAATATACATTGAGTGTATATTGTCCAATCTGCACCAGAATTTTGATGCTTAATAAGAGTCCCGGCCTGAACACATATACATGTCAATATTGAGTCATAGTCATAGCACTGCTTAATGAGAACAGGAGTTCTGCCTTATGTGACAAACATCATTTGATTCATGTGAAATTTAGATTTTGTCCACTGTTGATATACAGTAACATGATATATAATTAATGGGTGTTGTCTAGCACCATATAGTGGACACAAGAAATGTCATTTAACTCCTTCATGCAATGTTTGATAAGAGGCCAGTCCTGAACACATCTGCATGCATGCAATAAAAACCCTTCAACTGCAGCACACTCCGCCATGTGCGAGGGCGCAAGGGCCCAATCATCACAGCTTTAATGTGACTGTTAAAATTCAAGTGTTCAAGACTACACCAAGGTTTCTGGCTTGGTTTGTGGATTTTAACATTATTGATTGACGCTGTGTGCTGACTTTTAATCATTCTTCTTTGGCTCCAAAAACAATTACTTCAGTTGTATCTTTGTTTAATTAGAATAGAAATAGAGTAAAAAAATCTGTCACATCCAGTTGTTGATTTGTTCAATTCACTTAGTCAGCTTGTATTGGACCATAGTCCCCTGGTAATATGGTTATGTAAATTTGTGTGTCGTCTGCATAACTGTGGTAACATATTTTGTTGTTTTCCATAATCTGAGCCACTGAGACAGTGCACACAGGAGAGGCCGCAGAATGGAGCCTTGGGGAACATATAATTTTTGTCTGCTCAGATGTGTAATTACCTATAGACACAAAATAGTCCCTGTCCTTAAATGATTCAAACCAGTTTAGTGCTATGTCAGAAAGAGTACTTCCTTGTTTTTGAATGAAACGGTACACAACTTGAAGCAGCCAGTGTCTGTGTTTGAGCAATCAGTGGCAATCCCTGTAAACTCCACCCCCAAAGTTCCTGCACTTTTGGATAGAAGAAATTTTATATATCTCTTGGTGATTGTCTACGAAGCCTGAACTGCAAACTGAACTTTTTCCTTTGGTCCTTATGTATTGGATGTGTATTGTCCTAAAATTGGCAGACTATATAAAAAGGTGGTTGGAGTTACTTCACTGTCCATCCAGTATGGATGTGAGTACAGTCAACCTACTTAAAGCAAAGTCAACACTTTAATCTCAGATGTTCTTTCATTTCAAATCAAATGTGCTGGACTCAGAGCCAAAACAACTAAAGTGCGCAGAGGACAGCTGCTAGTTTCACCCTGGCTATTTCCAAGTCATAGTCAAGTCATAGATAAGCTTTTCGTCCATGTTGTTGATGATGATTGTCATGGTGGGTTTTATTGGCCTACCCATGTAGGACCTATATCTGTCTAAATAGGGACATATGACATTTATTGAATTATTATTACATTTCTTTAAACCGTAATCTGAATCCACATACATTATGCTGGTAATATACATATTGGGCCTGGTATTAATAATTCATAATTATCAGAGATAGCTATGGATCATAATATAGATAGATAAGAAACTATTAATATTAATTAATAATATGGGGCACCAACTGCTAAAGAGCCTCACAGGGGGACACAACTGTTAGATCTGTGAGGAGCATGGTTGGTTATTAGCAATAATTGATCATTTTCAGAGAATATCGTTAATTACAAAAATTAATACAATAATTAATAAACTAGGACCAATAACCAAACAATAAAGTAGTCTCATAAAGGAGATCACCAAGAATGTTAATATCTGAGGGATATCAATATTCACAGGTGAACAAACAACATATGAATTTGAGCTCTGACTCCCTCAATCAGCCATTTTTCACAATACATAAGCACAGTAATGACAAATGACTTTTCTTTAAAGATATAAATGTTTATTAACCTTAGCAGAATTAACAATATTAAAAAATGCTGTCCAATAAACCACTGTCATAAAAACTGATTCTACCTAAGCAAACACATAAACAACAGCTATGTACAGTGTTGAACACATGCAGGTCAATGCATGTATGTGTGTGTCTGTGTGTGAGATGGGTAGGTGTGTGTCTGTGTGTGGGCAAGACAGTGACCGTGATCACGTGAGATGACGTTGCACGAGATTAAAGGTTAGAGGACGTGAAGTCATGTGATAAACAAACAGAAGTGACTGCTGTATCAATCAATCAATCAATGCAATCAATTTTTATTTATATAGCACCAAATCACAACAGTCATCTCAGGGCTCTTTTCACATAGAGCATGTCGAGACCGTACTCTTTAATATACAGAGACCCAACAATGCCCGCATGCGCAAGCACTTGGCGATAGTGGTAAGGAAAAATTCCCCTTTAATGGCCAGAAACCTCAAGTAGAACTTGGCTCTTGGTGGAGGGGCATTAGCTTTGACCAGTTGGATTGAGAGAGAGAAAGAAAGAGGGGGGAAGTGCAACTGTCTTGGTCTGACGGTAGCAAGATAGTGCCACATGGGTTAAGGTTAGGGTTAGGGTTAGGGTCGGTGTCTTGTACTCACCCAATTCTGTGTAAAACACAGCGTCTAATGGCGGATAACAAGAGACTGTATCCCACACTACCTGACCGTTAGATGTGTAAGAAGATGTCGATGCATGTGTATGTGTGTGCGCACGCATGTCTGTGTTAGTAGTGAGAGGAAAGAAAGTAGTCAGAGGAAATAAAGAAGTGGTTGCTTTGTCCACAGAGAGCATGCGTACCGATAGTGGTTTGTAATACATGTTGTCTGGTTTTCCGATCAACAAAGCAACTTGCTTTCTCACTCATGGTGGCACAAACACAGCAGTCCTGAGTGGGACGAACACAAAACAGTCTAGCCTGGTAAACACAACTAAACAGTCAGCAAACTTTAAATACTCCTCGGAGTAAAACAGCACAAAGGGACTCTGCAGTCTGTCAATTCACACAACAAAACAAAGCTTAAAAGCTAAACACAACAGCACTGAAGCTGAAAATACACAATCTAATACTGCCTCTGCCCTGTCTTAAACCTCTTATTTGGTCACGTCAGAAAGTGAGCAGAGTGTGTAGTTTAGTCTGTCTTTCAGTCTGGTTAGGTTCCTCAGCTTGGATGCTGACGTGAGGGCTGTCCTTGCGCTCTGTCGGTGGGTTTCACAGCAAGCTGAACCTCGGCAGTGTGGCAGAGAAAACAGCAGTATCGACTTAGCTGAATAAGAATGGGGCAGAGAAGTTATCTGCGTCTCCCTGAAGAAATCCTTTTCTTCCTTCTGCAGGCAGTGAGAGTGCTGTGTTGCAGTGACAGCGGTCTCCCTCAGATCCGGTGATTGTGTTAAGTTTAGCATGGGTTGAAGTTTCACTTCGTTCAGCGAGGGGAAAAACTTCAAGTCGGTGGGGAAAAAGCATGTGCACCGGGTTACCTCCTTCAGTAAACTGGCTCATGAAGAACCTCTCCCCAGCTCAGTTACCATGCAGTGCAATAATTTCCCCTCAGTTACCCTCAGTTCTTAAAGGGGCGGTGATGTCACAGATGTGTCCCTGTGACTTCTTTTGGATTTGGAGCATCTATGCCAATGAGATGAAAGTTTCTGGTTTAACACCTAGGTGTGAAATGAGCAGTGCATGTTGGGAGATGGAATTCAACTTGCATGCAGGCCTGTCTTTGTCTCATGCACACGGAGTATGAGGCCCATCATACACGTTTGTGAACACAGACCTAACACTAGAGCTTAATTAAACAAAAGGGTATGTCAAAACTCCCCTACTCCTTACATTTGGAATGAAGTGGGTCAGACTTTGCAAGGCTTAACAGCCTCTAGAGTCTAGCCAGTACAGCTCTGGCCTTAACAGCTAGGTAAAATGAACTTCTTCCATTAATGTAGACATTTCATACAGATTAGCAAATGCAAATACAGAACAGCTGACAGTAATAAGAAATAAGAAATATTAGCATACAGCATCTCTTTAAAACAGTTAACCAAATAGTGGTGGCTATCTTCTCTAGCTATCAGTTTGCTGCACTGTTGGGTAGGAAAAATATTTAAATGTGGTTTGATTGGGCAGACAAACATTTCTAGTCTTCCAACCACTCAGTGCATGTCAACATTAACCCACTGATGGCAGAGGTTGCCATGCAAGGTGCCATCCTGCTCATCAGGATATAATTCAATGCACATTCACACACACACACTCAGACATCACTGGTGCAGCAATTTTGGGTTCAGTATCTTATCTAAGGACACTTAAACATGTGGTCTGGAGGAGCCAAGAATCAAACCACTGATTTTCAAATTAGTGAACGACCAACTCTACCTCCTGAGCCACAATCACCCACGTCTTTTGCAACACAATAAAAAGGCAGAACACAGGCAGGCCCAACCATCCATCCTGATATCATCCCTAAGATATAAATACTTCTGTATTGGAGCAAAGCATTGCTTATTAACCTAACTAGGAAACAATTATGTTTCCTTCAAATTAATTAGCCAAAGCAAATTAATTGCATATATATACAGTATGTACAGTAGTGTTATTTACTCTGAAGCTTAACTTGCCTGTTTGCAGGAGAAACACCCCCACCCTGGCCAGCCTTATGCAGGACTACGGCTCTGTGCTTATCTGCCTGACAACCGTGAGGGCAGAAAGATTCTCAGGGGGCTGGACAAGGCCTTCAACCAGCAGCTCCTGTTTACTGTTGCCACCAATAAAGACGAAGAGGATATAGTCACCACAGCATCCATTCCCCTAAAAACACAACCAGATGGAGGGAATAAGGCGTGAGTACACATTACAGCCCCTGTTGGTCACTGGGAAATGTCCAATATTGTATAAATACAATTTAACATACAGTAAATTCTACAATTTGATAGGTGTCCCATTTAATTAACCACTTTTGGTGGGCTGAAGGCGAGTAGAATAAACCTTAAAGTGGACATGTCATCTTTTTGTGATTTTCTGTGATTTGAAGTTATGAAGTTGAGTGATAAACAAGTTTATGAACTGTTGTTTCAGTTTAGCACATGATGGTCAGTATAGCAAGTTAATGGTCACTGCCATGTTGCTATCATGGATCTCTATCAGTTTATCACTGAATTGTCATTTTACATTGGCATAGAAACATCTAGTAATAGTGAATAAACAAGTCCTCAAGTACTGTTTTTGGTCTCTGCCCTCCAGAAAGACACATAGAAGCCTTTTCTGATCTGACGCCCAATCAAGACATTTCTTAAAAAATAAAAAAACATTTTATGGTTAGGCGCAAAGATGAATTCAGTAGGTTTAGGGATATATTGTAGTTTGGGTTAAATTACTACTGGTTAAGGTTAGGGGACCTTCCTCAACATTTTTACATTTTTACAATTTACTTGGTTACACTTAGAAACAACTGCAGTTAATGTTGAGCATCGGTAGGAAATGGGAAATGAACAGCAGTCTCCCTTCTCAAATTCAGTTGTTTTGTTGAACCTACCATCCACTCAGAACTCATCCCTCTGCAGACTTTGTTGATCTATAATAACGTCACACTGTTTCCTCCTTTGCTTTAGTCCCAGCAGACGTGAGTCATAAGTCCTGAACATGAAACACATAATAGATCGATGACTTGAAGGCTTAAAAGATTCCAAAACACTGCACAGCTGCTTATAATAGAGACAGTATTTTATGACTGAATGTACATTTGTGATTGGCCAACATCACCTTGCGTTGAGGCAGAAGCTGAGGCCAGCTTCAACTTTTTTCCTGGGCGGTTCAGTTGAGTTCAGTCATAACTGAACTCAACTGAACTCACTGCAGTGTGAGAGCCTGTTTTTTGTTTTTGCTAATTTTCCTGATAATTGGTGATAAAAAATTAATATGATATGATAAGAAATGCATGTTTTTTTTCTGTTTCAAAGGGGGCATGACAGAATACTTTGAGAAACATTGCTGTAAATGTAATAAGGGAATAGTCTGTGTAATTTGTGTTCTTTCAGTGATGGATACCCAGATCCTGACTACCTGAAGACTGTGAGAAAGTTACTGAAGCACAAAGGCATTGAATAACATACAACACACACTGCTGGACAGATGACGTCTTCAAACTGCAGTCTGAATGACCAGAGACCCTGTGCCATAAATAACTAGAAAATTACTCTTTTAAAATATTATCTGATGGATGTTTTTATCAATGTGTAATTTTGAGTGTATTATTGAATTTGATTTAGCTTTATTATCAGAATATTGTCTTGTGTAATAAGGTATACACTGTTTCACATACACCACATAACTGAACACAACATTTAACTAGATAACAAAACAAACCCTATAAAATTATATCAGATCAGACATTATTACGTTTCTACAGTTTAGAAATTATTTTAGTTGTATGATCACAAAAATGACCTTTTAAACAGAATGTTAAGTCATATTTTTGTATTTCAGGGCAATATGGATGGGCCATATCCCTGTATGAGTTATTTCTGTATGAGTAACATCTTTTTATCAGGATCAGCTCCACTCACCGAACAGAAAGATTCATTTTGCAATACATTTGTTGTATAACATTTAATTTTGTATAATACACTCTATGTTTAAAGTCATAAATAGGGTGAAAGTATCGCATTCTATTAAATGATTATTTTAGTTAATAGTAATGTTGCCCCCCCCCCAGACTTTTGTTTAATAGATCAAAATCAGATAAATTAGGGGTGGACTAAAAAATGATTTGCAATATAGAGTGAGAAGTCTCAAGTATCAATGTTTTATTAAACATATAAGAACTGATGGACATGTGCTGCTTTCTAGTTGAGCAAACATCTCTTGCTGGAGTCCCGCCCCATGAGGCATTAAGTAATATTTTTACAGTTCCATTTTGTGCTTTGCTCCATCCCTTATGAAAACAATTGCCAAAATGTCTTGGCACTGCAAGTTCTTCTCAATCAGAGTTTTAAGCTAGAACTCCATGCCAAAACTAAACGGTGTGGAGGGCTATGATACATTTTTCAGTTATATATGCACCTCTGGAGACATAATAAGCAAACAGCCTGTTCTTAACAGGCACATTTTGAACAGGTGCTGTACTAGTTATTATTAAGACAGAATACTATTAGCAATATTGCACAATTTATAAGACTATTATTATTAATATATTGAATATTATCGGTCAATCAAGACTGGGGATGATGGTGATGGTTACTATTTGGCTTAAAAAAATATTGAACACACTGATTATTTGAAATAGTATGATAATGTTTATTTTTATACAGATGATGATGATATTATGACTATTATGACAGACAACACACACAACAGCACACAGACATCTTCACTCACGGGCTGTAAACTGCATTTTACTTGCTGATTTATTTGATTTGCTGACTATATTTTTCCTCCATTTTTTAAAAAATTTTGGTTTTCATCATCGTTATTATTATTATTTATTCATCTTCCTTTTTTATTTTTTTTCCTTATTTATTTATTCACTTACTTGTTTTATTTACTAACTGGTTTGCATACTTATTTATCTGTCTTCTGTCAAGTTTCATTTCCTCAAACCAAAAGATGGCTCTGCATAATGAGACTATCTCATACTGGGTCCGGGTGGCTGAGGGGGCTTGGCTAACTGGTTTGGACAGCTTGGTGTCTGAGGGCCTATGCCCTGTTAAAACCCCTTCAAATAGAAATGACCCAAATGAATAGACCCCTCTTGTAGGGATGGGGGCTGTTCTAGAGGGTATCTGACCTGCACCAGGCCATCAAACCCCTATGGATATGGGTGCAGCCTAAAACAGGAGAGAGCAATGAGAGCAATAAAGGGGGAGGAGGAAAGGACAAACTATAAAAAGAAGTGGTTGGTAGGAGTGGAAAGGCAGAGAGAGAAAAATTAATACAATGCTGTCCTGACTCATCCTGGTTTCACCCTGGCACTAGGGATGAACAATATTATCGGCACGATATCGGCTGATGTAAGCTCTAAATTGAAATATCAGCATTTTCTGCTGATTATGAGTAGCCGATATGTTTCCATCTCCTCCCCTGCCTGACTGTGTTTCCCTCAATGGACTGTTTCTCCCTGTTGGTCCCGGTGCTTCCTCTGCAGGCTCCACTTCACTCAGCTGTCTGTCAGACCCGCTGCTTCTTCCCACTTTAACCCAAATAAGAACAACTTCAAATCTGACTACAGCTTGACACATATTAGGGGGGCACTATGGAGCCTCATAAGAGCAGTTTGTAAAAGTATGGGACCTGTAACTTCCTTTTAGCAGGCGGTGGTGTTATGACTATGATTCAATATTGGCCTGTACATGTCTTCACACCCGGAAATACATAGAGATGGAGAAGAGGAGAGAGAAGCTCAGTGCATCAGTGGAAGTCCCCCGGCAGTCTAGGCCTATAGCAGCATAGCTAAGGGCTGATCCAAGGCGAGTCAGATCAGACCTAACTATAAGCTTTATCAAAGAGGAAGGTTTTAAGCCTACTCTTAAACATAGACAGGGTGTCCCCCGGACCGAATCTGGGAGATGGTTCCACAAGAGAGGAGCCTGATAGCTGAAGGCTCTGCCTCCCATTCTACTTTTAAATACTGTAGGAACCACCAGTGAGCCTGCATTCTAGGAGTGCAGTGCTCTAGTGGGATAATATGGTACTATGAGTTCTTTCAGATAAGATGGTGCCTGACCGTTAAGAGCTTTGTACGTAAGAAGAAGGATTTTAAATTCTATTCTGGATTTTACTGGAAGCCAATGCGGTGAAGCTAAGATAGGCAATATATGATCTCTTTTTCTAGTTTTAGTTAGAACACGAGCAGCTGTATTCTGGACCAGCTGCAGAGTCTTTATAGACCTATTTGGACAGCCTGATAATAAAGAGTTGCGATTATTTTTTCTGCATCACGATATGTCTGACTTTTGTGATATTACGAAGGTGAAAAAAGGCAATCCTAGAAATTTGTTTTATGTGGGAGTTAAAGGACATATCCTGATTAAAGATTACTGCTGGGCCCAGAAAGGGATTGGTAGTAATATCAGGGGTGCTAAGCACCAGCTACTGGTTGACAGAGCTGTCACTCAAGACTGCAAGACCAGACAGACCAACCTGTGCACAGCCTGGATCGACTACAAGAAAGCCTATGACTCAATGCCACACACATGGATACTGGAATGCTTGGAGATGTACAACATCAACAGGACACTAAGAGTCTTCATCAAGAACTCAATGGGGCTGTGGAAAACAACTCAAAGGCAATCGCACAAGTTACCATCAAGTGCGGCATATACCAAGGTGATGCACTATCCCCACTGCTGTTCTGCATAGGCCTGAACCCCCTCAGCCAGATCATCTCAAAGAGTGGTTACGGGTACCGGATGACATCAAGCTGTATGCCAGGAATGAGCGAGACATTGACTCACTGATCCACTTCACCAGGATCTACAGCAACGACATTGGAATGTCATTCGGACTAGATAAGTGTTGTCGAACGGTATCAAAGAGAGGGAAGATGATCAGAACAGAAGGGGTTGAATTACCAGAAGGCAGCATTGCAGATGTTCAGGACAGCTACAAGTACCTTGGGATCCCACAGGCAAATGGGAACCTTGATGAGGCCGCAAGGAAGTCAGCCAAATACCTCCACAGAGTACGGCAAGTCCTGAAGAGTCGGCTGAATGGGAAGAACAAGATACGGGCCATCAACACATACGCCCGGCCAGTCATCAGATACCCCGCTGGTGTAGTAAGCTGGCCAAAGGAGGAGGTAGAGGCCACTGATATCAAGACAAGGAAGCTCCTCACAATGCATGGAGGGTTCCATCCTAAGTCCAGCACCCTGAGACTGTACACTAAACGAGGGAGGCCGAGGACTGGTGAGCATCAGAGCCACTGTCCGGGATGAAACAACCAATTTCCAGGAATACGTCAGGAAGATGGCCCCCAAAGACGAATACCTCAGGCAGCAGAAACCTGATGATACAGAGGAAGAGGAGGAACCATCATGGAAGGACAAGCCCCTACATGGCATGTACCATTGACAGATAGAAGAAGTGGCTGATATCAAGAAATCCTACCAGTGGCTGGAAAAGGCTGGACTGAGGGACAGCACAGAAGCACTGATCATGGCAGCACAAGAGCAGGCACTCAGCACAAGCTCAATAGAGGCAGGGATCTACCACACCAGGCAGGATCCCAGGTGCAGGCTGTGCAAAGATGCTCCTGAGACAGTTCAGCACATAATAGCAGGGTGTAAGATGCAGGCAGGAACAGCGTACATGGAACACCATAACAAAGTGGCTGGCATACCATACAGGAACATCTGCACTGAGTATGGGTTGGAGGTCCCGAGGTCACAATGGAAGACACCTCCTAAGGTGGTTGAGAATGACCAAGCCAAGATCCTGTGGGACTTCCAGATCCAGACTGACAAGCTGGTGATGGCTAACCAACCGGACATTGTGTTGATCGACAAACAACAGAAGAAGGCAGTAGTGATAGACATAGCGATCCCAAGCAACAGCAACATCAGGAAGAAGGAACACGAAAAGATCGAGAAATACCAAGGGTTGAAAGAGGAGCTAGAGAAGATATGGGGAGTAAAGGCAACAGTCGTGCCAGTGGTAATTGGAGCACTGGGGGCTGTAACCCACAAACTGGGAGAATGGCTCCAGCAGATCCCAGGTGCAACTTCGGAGGTCTCTGTCCAGAAGAGTGCAGTCCTAGGAACAGCTAAGATACTGCGCAGAACCCTCAAACTCCCAGGCCTCTGTTAGAGGACCCGAGCTTGAGGAAGACACACCACCACCCCCCACGGGGAGGGGGGTGAGAGAGAGATTTTTATATATATATATAACCAGTAAGGTTTTTCATGATGTGAAATGACACAGGCATTTACCAGAAGATAAGAAATTGAAATCGATTCATTGCTTGATACTACTTTAATAATTCCGAAGGGAAATTCATTGTGGAAATAAATATTTATCAGCTTTTATTTTCCAGTCAAAAAAAAATGCTTGAATAAAAGTAACTTTAACTGTATGTATATAGTCCAATAGATAGTATATTATAGATATGAAACAATATATACGTAGTTCTCCGGGTGTGTAACATACAGTCGGGTGTTTATATGAACAGTAAAACAAGGTTTTTTTTTTATCTCACCCAAATAGGATTTCTCATAGTGGGCTTTTACTTGTAAGAAAAGAATCTGAATACTTCTTCAACCAACAGCATTATGTTACTACATTAACAGTATTTACAGAACGAAGGTCAGTTTTAATCTGTGATATCTCATCTACCTGTTTGGCCAGTGAGCCTCACAACCGTTCAAATACACCAGACTCCTTTGACAGAAAGACTAAATTTACTTAGCAGGACACAGATCTACCATAACCTCACACTGTCTCTTTTTTATGTTAATGTGAGATACTTTGCTCCACGAAGGGATCTGATTACTTCTTCAACCGCGGAAACTCACCCAGTCACACACACAGACTAAGCAGCTAGCTGCACTACAGCAGCACCTCCCGTTACGTTACCATCTTAAATGTGTGTTTTTTTTCAACGGAGTCTGGCGCTGCTATATAGCGCGGCTATTTCTGGTTAACGTAAACAAAACAGACCTTATCTCGATACAAATCATATTAATGATGTCCTCAAACACTTTTGTACGTGACAGAAGCAAACATGAGCACTTTAATGTAAGTTGACAGCTGTAACATTTCTGTTTAATTACACTGAGTCAGTTTCATGCCATATGTATACTGTTCTTGCTCAGTAGAATTTTTTTTGCCCATATTAATCAATTATGCCCTAAAATATGAGACAATGATATCTAGATTCAAGAATAATGTAGACTAATGCTACTAAGACAAAAAACATTCACTTAACTTACATCAATCAAATGACTGATGACGTTGTGGTTGACATGCAGCACCCTCTGATTTAGGCCGATTAGCCAGGGCTCACATTGCTTCGCACACGCCAGATATATATGTAGCCCGAACGTGCCGGTGCCTCTCAGCAGCCCGGGGGGGACTCTGCGTTGTGTTTGACGGTATGGGTGGGGTGCGGAGAGAAGGAGACACGTCACACGGGGGTTCTGGATTGTGGTTGAGACCCGGGGACACTTTATTGGCTCACACAACAACAGCTTTCATCTCTCACTGGTCCGCTGTATTGACCGCTGGCTCCATGACCTTATGAAGTAGTGAAAATAAACTTTTTATTTTATTTTATTTTTAAACCATATGTCCTAGTGCCAGAATAAATAGCACAAAGCAATAACCCGACTCAGACAATAACACATTACAGCTAAATTAAATAAAACAATTTTAGCATAAGATTTTAGTGTAGCAATAGGTTCAATGGCATGAGTGAAAACAGAGAATAAACGAAAAGCTAATGCTAAGTGCTACACTCATGCACAGCAAGCTAGCCAACATTACAGCCCATATTTAAATAAGAAACACTCCCGCTTACGTCTCAAAAAACCACACTTACATCTAAATCAACATCTTAATAACCACAATGAATGAACAAATTGAGTGGACGGGTGTTTTTCGCTGAGATATTTTAAAAAGATGTGGGATGCCATTAACACTGCTCACCTTATGAAGTAGTGAAAATAAACTTTTAAAAAAAATGGCGTCCCGCAGGGAATGAATCGGCAAACTACGGTGCCCCGCAAGGGACAAACAGCGGTAATTGCTATATTCCCAGGAGAATATACAGCGCAACAATGACACCCAGTGACTGATTTAGGCTACTACCTTACATATACATGCACGCCAGCAGGCACACCCACTTGCAAACCCATACACACACACAGAAACTTACTCTACTCCCCATGGCAACCCGTGCATGATTGCGCAAGTGTATGCGTGCATGTGTGTTGGTGTGTAAATTTACACACCAACACACAAATTTGTCAAAGCAGAGTGAAAATGTGAGCTCCACAAGCCTCTCAAAAAAGGCATTTTTGTGAAAGAACCTGTTAAGAGATGTAATGTTGAGTATTCACCACAGTGTGTCACTGTACACAGATGCCATTAGGTTTTATTTGAGACACACCCTGATTCCTTGTTTCAGCCTGTCAGTGCGTGCGTGTGGGTACCATGTTCGTTAAGGAAGGTCCTACCAAGTGAAGTCTCAGAAATAAATATGCCAGAAGGGCTAAAGAAATATCGTCTCAATAAGTTTTCTCCCCGAGTTCAACGCAAGCAAGGCTGCGAAGCTCAACAGGTTATGGGCCCAGGAGCAACTCCGGGAAGAGTTTTTCTGATGTTTTATCGCCGGTAGAAGGTTGCGACGGACAGTGTGCTAACAGCTAACAGATAGCATCATGGATCCACGAGGGACAAGCAGGTTGCCTTGACTCATGTTTGATGGAGACGAAATCAAGTATGAACTGTGGCAGACTAAGGTACTTGGACATTTGCATTTATTGGGACTCAAGAATACGGTTTTGAGAGAACCCAATGGTGAAAATGAGATAGCAGCAGACGGTAAGAAAAATGCTGATGCATATGCTGAGTTAATTCAACTTTTGGATGATAAGAGCCTCTCTTTAATTATGAGAGATGCACCGGACAATGCCAGAAAAGCATTTAAAATATTGAGAGAGTACTATGCAGGGAAGGGGAAGCCCCGCATTATTAACTTGTACACAACGCTGACGTCGCTGCAGAAAATGAGCAGCGAGACTGTTACGGACTATATCATCAGGGCAGAGACCGCCATCACAGCGCTGCGGAACGCGGGTGAAACATTAGGAGACGGCTTACTGATTGCTATGGTCTTAAAGGGGTTGCCTGAAAGCTTTAAGCCATTTGCAATACATGTAACACATAACGAGGACAATATCACATTCGCGGAGTTCAAAACAAGACTACGCAGCTTTGCAGCCACAGAAAAGCTAACCTCAGCAGAGTCCAGTGACAATGTGATGAAAACGGCGGCGAGAGCCGGGCGGAGGCCCACCAAGTCAAGTGCATGGGACAGGACCAACGAGGATGCGGAAATTGTGTGTTTTAAGTGTGGCATGAAAGGTCACCGAGCGAAAGCATGTCGGCGAAAGACATGGTGCAGTCATTGTAAAAGTGACACCCACAACGATGTCAGCGGTAGACGTAAAAATATAAAGGATGGAGCGAGGAAAATCGCAGATGAGAGCGGCAACGGATCTGCAGCAGCAGCAGCCGATTACGCCTTCAGGATCAGGGACGCAGACACCGGGGCTCAGCAGCAGCAACCAACACGCAGCATCAACGAAAAGGGCCTGATGGTTGACACCGGAGCTACATCCCACATCGTTACCGATATAGCCAAGTTTAAAAGCTTCGACGACACATTCAAGCCGGAGACGCACTGTGTGGAGTTGGCAGACGGCACCCTGTGCAGAGGCGTCGCTCAACGCAAGGGGAATGCAGAGGTGTTCCTGGTAGACAGCACGGGACGACGATGCAGAGCAACGCTGAGAGGCGCGTTGTTTATACCGTCTTACCCCCAGGATATTTTCTCGGTAAAGTCAGCAACTGCTTCTGGAGCAACAGTCACTTTTAAACAAGGACAGGATGTGTTGACACATAAAGATGGTACCAGGTTTAACATTCATGTGTATAACAAATTGTATTATTTGCACACTGAGGTTGATGATAGTGATAAGTGTAGTACTTGTCATGACATGCAAACATGGCACGAAATATTAGGCCATTATAACTATGAGGATGTACTTAGACTGCAAAATGTTGTCAGTGGTATGCAGATCAACGGCAAGGCTACTAAGCCTGATCAAGAGTGTGAGGTATGTATCCAGGGAAAGTTTGCACAAACCTGTAGTAGAGACCCTGATACAAGAGCAAAGGCTCCCTTACAAATACAAGTGCACACAGACTTAGCAGGTCCAGTAGCTAATGAATCTATAGATGGGTACAAATATGTGCAGTCATTTACCGATGATTATTCAAATGCAATGTTTTTATACTTTCTTAAGTCCAAGAGTGACACGGTGCAGGCAACTGAAAAGTTCCTTGCAGATACTGCCCCCTACGGGAAGGTTAAATGTATAAGGTCTGACAGCGGCACTGAGTTCATGTGTAAAGACTTTAAAACCCTGTTAAGGAAAAATTGCATTAAGCATGAGACATCAGCTCCATATTCACCTCATCAGAATGGTACCGCCGAGAGGGGCTGACGTACTCTTTTTGAGATGGGCAGATGCATGCTAATTGAAAGTCAGCTACCCATATTTCTCTGGAACTATGCTGTTCAGACAGCAGCCATAGTACGCAACAGATGCTTTAATAAGCGAACAGGGAAGACCCCTTACCAGATGTTAACTGATAAAATACCAAATCTGTCCAAAATGCAGAAGTTTGGATCTGTATGTTACACATACAAACAGAACAGGGGAAAGCTTGATTCCAGATGTGATCAGGGATATTTTGTCGGTTACGACAAAAATAGTCCGGCTTATTTGGTTTATCATCCTGACACTGAAAAGGTGCAGAAATACAGACTTGTGAAATTTGTGAACAAGGTAAATGTGGAAAAGCAAACACAGACAGTCGAGATAGAACCAAATAATGATGAGGATAAGAGACAAAAATCCACAAGGTGGTACATCAAGTGAGGGTGACCAAGGAGAGTCAAGTGAGACAAGTAGTGAAACTGCCAGCAGGAGGTATCCTACAAGAGAGAGGAAGACACCAGGTTACTTAAAGGATTTTGTAACTAGTGACAGTGATAGGGATGGGATTCATACTACTATTGATTACTGTTACAGAGCAATGTGTGGTGTCCCACATACATTTAAATAAGCTATGGAGTCAGTTAGCTCAACAGTGGATTAAAGCAATGGATGAAGAAATCCAGTCATTAAAGGAAAACAACACATTTACTCTGACTACTCTGCCAAAGGGCAAGAAAACAGTGGGGGGTAAATGGGTTTATTCTTTGAAGAGTGACATTGAAGGTAAAGACAAGTACAAAGCAAGGTTTGTGGCAAAGGGTTACAGTCAGAAGATGGGGATTGATTATGGTGAAACTTTCTCCCCAACAGCAAACTTGACAAGTGTAAGAGTAATGTTACAGAAAGCAGCACAAGAGAACCTGTTGCTTCATCAAATGGACGTAAAAACTGCTTATTTACATGCTCCGATTGATTATGAGATCTACACAGACCAACGAGAAGGTTACGAGGAAAGTGAAGGTCTGGTATGTAAGCTGGAGAAATCTTTGTACGGCTTAAATCAGTCTGGCTGAAACTGGAATAAGACTCTACATGACTGTTTAACTGAAAAAGGATTCACACAAAACCCAGCAGACCATTGTGTCTATGTCTATGCAGAAAAATTCAAAATGAAATACTTAGGTAGGCTTAAGCATTTTCTTGGCATCAACTTTACTCAGTCTGATGGATGTGTAAAAATGTCACAGGAAACTTATGTCCACAAGATTTTGGAGAGGTTTAACATGCAGGACTGCAAACCTAGAGAGACTCCATGTGATCAAAAACTATGTTACACAGAAGACGCTGTTAAAATGTGTGCTGTTAGGATGTATAGGGAGGCTGTAGGCAGCCTTATATATTTGACAACCTGTACTCGTCCAGATTTAAGTTTTGTGGTAAGCAAGCTATCACAATATTTTTGCAAGCCAACAGAAGAACAATGGATAACTGTGAAACATGTACTAAGGTATCTGAGAGGTACTGCAGACAGAGAGTTGTGTTTCAGAAAAAATGACAAGAAGGAGTTAGGGCTAGTGGCCTATAGTGATGCTGACTGGGCGGCAGATACCGCAGACAGACACAGCACTACAGGTTACTGTGTGAGCCTTAGTGAGAACAGTTCTCTAGTTTCTTGGAAAACAAAGAAACAGCCTACGGTAGCACTCTCAACCTGTGAGGCAGAATATATGGCCCTGGCTTCCACTATGCAAGAGTGTATATATTTGGAACAACTGCTAAAAAGCATTGATGATTACAAATACACACAGATGTAAACACGTGGACATTAAATATCACTTCATAAGGTGAATGAGGGAAAAATGAATCTGATTTATTGTAATACTGAGGAGATGGTTGCAGATGTTATGACTAAGCCCGTCACCAAAGTCAAACTGAAAAAGTTCGCAGGTATTATGTTTGGTATCTAAAGAGTGGAAAAGGTCCACATCTGCACTGTATTTTACTGTGTGATTTTCTTTAAGTTTTGAATTTCCACAACCTGAGTACAAGTGGGGGTGTTAAGAGATGTAATTTGATGTACTCAGTTGTTGTTTGTAATGTGTGAATGTATGGCTGTTGAATAAGGTGTAATGTTGAGTATTCACCACAGTGTGTCGCTGTACACAGATGCCATTAGGTTTTATTTGAGACACACCCCGATTCCTTGTTTCAGCCTGTCAGTGCGTGCGTGTGGGTACCATGTTCGTTAAGGAAGGTCCTACCAAGTGAAGTGAAGAATAAATATGCCAGAAGGGCTAAAGTGGGCTAAAGAAATATCGTCTCAATAAGTTTTCTCCCTGAGTTCAACGCAAGCAAGGCTGCGAAGCTCAACAGAACCATAGGTCCTATCAGAAATCTGAGCAGACCAGGACCACTGCAAGATCTTTCTGCACAATATTGGTGATCTTCAAATTCCTAGACCCAAAAATGTGGACGGGAGAGCGAGAGAAAAAAGGATGTTGGTTCAGCTCTCCTCCTGAAATCTGGGAGTCTATGGGACAGTTGGCCGGTAACCCCTTCACAAAAGGGCTGACAGTTCAAATTCTGTTAGTGTCTGAGCTACAGTTGGTGGTTTAAATGACAGAGCACAAGTGTGCCTACTACTGTGGAAAAAATATTTGTGTAGTGTTGAAGTCATTTGAAGCAAACTTCCCCAGGTTGGTTGAAGCAAGCAAAGAATGTCACAGGTGAGCGAAGTCTTCACAGCCACAAAGTTTTATTGAACAAAGATCTTTGGAGAACACTTTACAGAAATGATCTGTACTTAGCCAAACGCCCTTGTGTTCTGAAGAAACCCAAGGAATCATGCTGTTTATATAGGTTTAACTCCTCCTTTACTTCTGTCTCGGTAATTTTCCCACTTCTCCACATGTTGCTATTCAGTTACTCAGCTGATGTGTGACCCTGACAACATGACAGCTGTAGCCCTTCCTATGAAATGTCATGAATGAACTATTGTTTTTGTACCTGCACACTGACCAATTCTGTGTACCTCATGATGTCCTTTACAATGACTGCGCTAATTCTATATCACACAATTTGCCTTTATCTATTGTTTCTTTATTATCAGGCCTTGTTGATGGGGGTTTCCCACAACAAATCCCCATTCATGTGTGGTCAAGGAATATTAAGGTCTACTAGAGAATGTGACTGACACAACCTTGGTATTAACTCTAATAGATGCTGACCACCATCCCCGTGGTCCGCCTCAGAACACAGTGCACTTTTACATATCTTCTTGCTTCACAACACATCAATCATCATATAGAAATAGGAGCAAACAAAGAATTAATACCAGGCTGAATTAAACAATAAACATGTGATCTGTTCAGAGCAGAATATATCACAGTAGACCAAAATATGTGTATATTTTTCTTTCACTCTTTCACTCTAGCGATGATGTCACTCACTTTAGCTCTGAACATTCCGCCAATACACACTCATGTTAAACTCAAAATTTGTCCAAAATTGGGCATGAAACTTTAAAAGTCACAGATCAAAAAGTATAAAAGATATCAAAAAGTTGAATACAACTTTAATATCCGACAACCTTGTGAACATTTTAAAGTTTGAATGCCAAAGTATGGCAAAGTAGTTGAAGCTTGAAATTGCTCCTAAAATGTGGATGTTTTTGGGCTGATAAACAGTAACCAGAAACGTTTGGTTGACGTTATTGCTGCAAAAGGGGGCCACACCGGTTACTGAATGCTAGGGTTCACATACTTTGGCCTCCTCTGCAATAACTAAATTAAAAAAGCATTTTTGTCTGACTTGTTTAATTAGGTTCACTTCATCCAGTGTTAGGACTTCTGTCAATATCTGATCATGTTTTAAGTCAAAATTCTAAAGGATTCACAAACTTTCAAGTAGCACTGTAAGGACCAAATGGCTCACAGCAACAGCCCCAGCATCCCCAGCATTCTCACAGTACTGCCCACACTGAGGGACATGGTCATAAGCATTCTCAAAGTCCACAAAGCACATGTTGACTGGATGTTCAAACTCCCATGACCCCTCAAGTATCCTAGCAAGGGTGAAGAGCTAGTTCACTGTTCCACAACCAGGATGGAATCCATATTGTTCCTCTTCAAACTGAGGTTCGCAGTCGGCTGGAGCCTCCACTCCAGAGCCAGCCAGAGATGTGCCAGAGCCTTCAGCATCTCAGGGCAAATCTCATCCACACCTGGCGCCTTGCCACTAAGGAGCTTTTGACTACCTCAGAGACCTCTGCCAGGGATATGAGTTAGGCTTCCCTGAGTCATCCAGCTCTGCCTCATCCACAGACAGCATGTGGGTCTGGCATAGACTGTAAAAAGTAATGGATGTAATTACAGTGAATTCACACATTATTTTGTGAAGTCCTGTTTTGAAGGGTGGAGTTGAGCCTAATGCCAGCTAGCTTGGTTAGCAAGGTGCATTTACAGTGTGAGTGGTTGACTGTGATAATGCTAATGTTAATTTTTGTCAGTGAAAAACAGGTGTAAAACCATTAAAATAAAATGTACTTAATGAGAAAAACTGAACATCAAACTCCTTATAAGGTCTTCTAGTACAACCAAACACTGAACAAGACTTTAAGTGACCAAAATATTACAATTAACTTTCATTAACTATTAATATTAACTATAACTACACCTATATTCTGTGAATATAGGGTTACACCATGGTGACGTTACCTTACCAATATTGTCCCCGTGGTAACTACTTGCCCTTGATGGCACCCACCTGTCACTCAAAGCAGTCACACACTTAATCAAATTTAAAAGGGCAAATTATATAAATATTTATGCCCCACACAGTTGTCATGAATGGGGAAATAATAGATTAGCTGTAGAGACCAATAAAAGTTTTTAGTACCAGGCTTTGTGTGCTGTTTATTTCTTCTGTAAAGTTGGTTATTTTAACATGGGGGTCTATGGGGATTGACTTTTGGAGCCAGTCTCAAGTCATGTTAGGTCATTCAAGGAACTGCAGTTTTTGGCACTTTGCATTGGCTTCATCTTGTAGCCGAGACGAGACTCAGCATCTCCAAATTTGAGGCCATAGTGCTCTGGTGGAAAAAGGTGGACTACTCCCTCTGGGTTATGAAAGAGCTGTTGCTCCAAGTGAAGGAGTTCACATATCTCAGGGTTTTGTTCACAAGTAAGGTTAAGATGGAGCATGAGGTTGTCAGGCAGATTAGTGCAGGATCAGCAGTAATTTGTGTGTTCTTCAGCATTATAGTGAAGAAAGAGCTGAGCCAGAAGGCAAAGGTCTCAATTTACCAGTCGATCTATGTCCCAATCCTCATCTGTGTTCATGAGCTTTGGGTAGTGGCTGAGAGAATGAGAACATGGATATACATGGTCAGAATGAGTTTTCTCTGTTCCGTGTGAGTTTTGCTACAGTGTCAAATAAAAACAGTGGATTATTTTTGTTGACGTTGATCAGGGAGGAGAAATATGCTGTCCGAGCAGCTGAAAGTGCTTGTTTATATTTTTTGAAACTCACAGCCCAGGCAAGGTGATCATTCCTTTGTTTGGATACACGCCATTTACACTCAAGTCTTCTGCAGGCCTGTTTTAGTGAACGGGTATCACCTGAGAACCATGGTGCTGATGTAATCCGGGTACGTTTTCTGGTTTTGAGAGGGGCAACAGTGTCAAGGGTTGTGAGCAGGGTGCTATTCAGATTGTCTATGAGATGGTTGAGTGAATCAGAGTTTGCAGTCCAGGAGTGAAGTAGATCATGAAGACGCTCAACCAGCATGGATTTAGCAGTGGTGTCGATTCAGCGATAAGTAATTGTGTCAGGCTGTAAATCCTTAGTTGGAGTGGAGAGAGAGACTTTGCAAAAGACACAGAAGTGATCAGAGACTGGCACCTG
This sequence comes from Euthynnus affinis, assembly GCA_029490765.1. Classification (NCBI taxonomy): domain Eukaryota; kingdom Metazoa; phylum Chordata; class Actinopteri; order Scombriformes; family Scombridae; genus Euthynnus; species Euthynnus affinis. The sequence goes on from CM055859.1 coordinate 525,387, forward strand.
TAAAGTGGATGAAACATCAACATCAATGTTCTTTGAAAAGATGAGGTCCAGTGTGTTTCCATGGATGTGAGTGGCATTTCTCACTTGTGTAAAGTCCAGACTGCTAACCAGGTCCATAAATTCCATTGTGTCACGTGCCAGAGGTGTGGAGGAACCGGTGGACCCAAATGCAGAGAGCCGAAACAGGCAAAATCTGATGCAGACCGTTTATTCTAACAAATAAATTACAAAACACAAGGGCTATGCGCGATAACAGGGAAAACAGACGACTCGACAAGGACTGAACTGAAAACAGGACTATAAAAATTCATACAGATAATTTGGATTATGTTTAGGAGGTCTATAAATGGTTAATGCAAGAACGTGTTGTTTAGTTGTAATGGTCATGGCTAGATATTCGAAAGTTGAAAAATCTCTGAAATTGCGTTCAGTGCATTTCACCAAGTCTGAAAAGATGGCTGCTATGCCACCCCCTTTCTTGCCTTGTCTAGCGGTAAATAAAAAGTTATACCCTGGGGGAGAAGCCTCAATAAGTGTTGCTGAGGCCGTGGAAGACAACTAACATTCAGTGAGGAATAAAAAATGCAGACCATATTGGGAAATAAAATCACTAATATAAAAACACTTATTTGACAGTGATCTAATATTTAATAGTGCAAATTTAAAACTTTGATCTGAGGAGATCATAGAGGGTGCAGGGTCCAGCTTTCTCAAGGCGATTTGTACCAGGTTGTTAGTTCTTGGTTTTTTTCTGTGATGTAGAGTGTATGCATGAGCTCGGGTTGCGTTACATAGGACAGGTATATTATATATGACAGGAGATGATGAATTATTAGGAAGGTCAGTGGGTCCAACTCCGGTGAAGAAAGTGTCACAGTTGGATGTGGAACCAAGGCAATAGTGACTTGGACCTGGGGGACATCAATCCCTGACGGACTGGTCAGGTGTAGAGTTGCGGTCAGTAGGTGCAGTGTAATGGGCGTGCAGTAAACCGTATGAGATGTTGGCGGTGAGCCGACGGCTACCAGCTTTGTTTAAGTGGAGCCCATCTGCTCCGAAAAGATGGCTCCTGTCCCATAAGACATTGAAGTTGTCAATAAAGCTCATGCCGTGGGAGTTACAGACCGATGAGAGCCAGGTGTTGAGGTTGAGTAACCTGCTGAAACGCCCCATCCCCCGGCCACAGGTGGGGGTTGGGCCGGAGATGAGGACACTGCAGTGAAACTGCTTAACTGTGTTAAAAAGATGCAAGAAGTCCTGTTTTAGTACCTCAGACTGTTGTTTCGGGATGTCATTGGTACCTGCGTGGATAATTATTTTATGAACCTCAGGATGGGATTTTATGATGTTCGGAAGTTTGTCCAAGATATCCAGAACAGTGGCGCCTGGAAACGACAGTGTGTGAGTCATAGAAAACACTTAATATTGCTTATCATATGTAGATAGCTGTACTGTGTGTTTATGGGCAAAATATCACAGTTATTTACTATGAGATTTTGTAAACCTTTGCAGTCATTGTTTCCAATATGATTTGATAATATTTCAAAGTCTTTGGTAATCTGTGCATTGGTCTTTCCCACAGATCCCACTGCTGTGTGGTTAAGACACAGGGGGAATAAGAGAGGTTCCATTGCACAACTGTTCCAGCTGGAGGTGGTGGACAGAACTCTGCCATTTATTGGCCTTATTTTTCTCTTCCACCTTACCCGCCTTACCTACAGCCCTGCCACTTCCTTATTGGTCCAAATTGCCAAGTGTGAACTTTCCCAGTTTAATGCAAGGCTGATGTTCTCTTCAAACTGAATTACAGCCTGGGCCTTGCTCTCACAATAAAGTATAATGTCATTTGGGAGGCCTCTGTCATCCAGGAGCCTCTTAAACCACTTTCTTGTGGATGCTCACACACACACACCCATCTGTCCACTACTGGCAGGTCACACAGCCTGTCAAATCTGTCTTCACTGCAACACACACACACACACACACACACACACACACACACACACACACACACACACACACACACACACACACATCTGGGATGCACAAGGCAATGGTATTGTTTGGAGCTCCAGGGGAGAGGAGGCTCCCAATTTTTTATTTGCTGTGTCAGAATTACATGTTTCCTTCCAGTCAGCTTTGAAAACAAAAAAGTGGATTTTAAAAGGGTAAATTGTGACTGAAGTTGAACCAAAGAAAGCATTTAGCAACACTACATAGATATTTTTATCTGTTGGCATTCTCCTTCCTCCTGTCATCACTGTCCTTTTGTTAGAGGTGATAAATAGTCCACAGCAGTGTTTCATTAAGCTCTTTAATTTGGCCCACAATTAGAGGCTATCCCTTTTGGAAGACAAAGCAGATTGTGTGCCTGGTAATTGCAAGGCTTCAGGATGGTGGGTGCCTGAGATACATGTAATCTAGATATCCATCTTTTGTTCACAAAGAAAGCCAAAATGCAGTTTATATATCAATCTATAAATGATAGATAGACAGAATAGCAACAGAAAAGATTAAAGAAAGCCGATATTGAGACTGTGGTCTTGAGAAAAAGGACAGCATCAGTGGCTTGTTCACATGCTTAATATGACCATTGCTTATACGTACCTGACAAAGTCCTTGAGTCGCTGTGTGAACAATGCCTGATTTGCCTGACGCAAAGGTGGAAGTAGTGTGACGTTACAGTGTGCAGTGTCACAACAAAGCATGTGACTTTGACAGTCAACTTGGTTTCCTTTAAACCAAACAACACTTCCTTTAAGCCAAACACTATCACAGCAGTGGGAGATCAGTCAGTCACATGAATCATTTTTGTAACAATCAAATGCATTTTGGAAGGCACTGACAAACAATGTGGCAATGATGGGGAACCATTATTATAATATGCTGAAATGGGTCACTCGGGAAAGCGATAATAAGTGGTATTTTGTCATTTATTTTACAGTATTTGCCTTCAAAAGGCATATTTTAGGGGTTCCCTGGTGGCCTTGGGTGGCCTTCTTTTTTTCAAAAGAAACAGCCAAAGTGTCTTCTGTGGTTCCCACACAGTCTGATAATGTGCCCACTAAGGTGCCCCCACAGTATGATACAATGCCTGCTAAGGTACCACATAAAGGGAAAAAATACCAGTTATGTAATAGATAGATTGGGTGCTCTCTCAAAGAAAAAAGGGTGCCCTGTATGAGAGAAAAACATTGTGAAGTGGGGGCTCATTGAATGTGCCCTTTATATTTTTTTACTGTTGCCCCTGAGACAGCCTGAGTCCACCTCTGATGCTGACCATGTAATCATAACGTCCCCAGTTCATGTTTGGCCAAGGACCTTTGTTGGATGTCATCTCTCCTCTTGCCTCATTTCCCATTATCTCTACTGTCTTTTGTCAAGCCACCACTCCTGCCCCCTCCAAAAAAAAAAAAATAAAAAAAAAAAAGCATTAGTTAAACCAATACAGCTCTGCATCTTTGATATCTGAAAACCTTTAGAATCAATCAGATAACTACCAAAGGGATTTCAAGGCTCGTAAACCTTTAGAGGGATATGCTTTCAAAAAGTCAGCATAAAACTTATTTTACATTCATCTTCTCACTCTTTATCCTTCAATAAGCAGCCCTCTCCAGCCCTGCCCACTCGCTCATCACAATGCTATCAGAGCTCAGGCCACAGCCAGGCTGCTAGACACTCACCATCCCCTGTGCTCTCACTTTATCCCTTCACAAAGACTCAACAATGGGCTACGTAGACATATTGTACAACAAAGTTAGTCCCAGCCATGCTAAGTGAAACTGTGTATGAGGCCTTATAGAGCAGACTCCCTGAACTCTACCAGATCTTCTGTTACATGATAGAATCTTTATCCTTCCGTCTTTCCTTTTTTGCTCAAGCATTCTCATGACTGAAGATGGAGGGGTGTGATAGTATATACATAAGAGAATGTGTTAATGTCTGTACCTTCCATCATCTTACTCCCTATTCAGAAAGCAGTAAAGGAGTCTTAGAAAGCTGATTCCCCATGGACACACCATTCATTCTGGGTGAGGTGGAGGTGAATTTGGTCTTTGTGGATAAGGGTAGGAGAAAGCAGGCTTTTGAATGTTTAAAAAAAAGCGTCCTGAGTCTGAATGTGGTTAAGAGTGAGAGAATGAGAGAGAGGTGTTGACCACAATGAAAGTACAGGTGTAAAGAAGGGTAGTCACACACTCATAGTCATCATGTGAAAAATATATTTTAATTAATTATCCATGTTTCAATATCACACTCTTCTTCAGGGTACAACAACATGTTCCCCTCCATAGGAGGTCCCCTAGTTTCCAGTACCAGAACAACCTTACTACCATCAGTGAGACAGTAGTGAAGACCTTTGCAGCCTTGTATGATGTCTCAAAGGATGGTCATTTGAAGGCACGGTGACATTTTGTGTAAATAAGGTGAAATTTGATCTAAATAATAGACTCAGCACTTTTTTGTTCTCCACAGATATATGACAAAAGGCTTGACCCATTCTCTTGATGTTGATAATTATTGTCACCGTCGGGCAGAAATCTAGTAAAACTAAATATGGAGTAATGAGGTTTCCACCGAATAGCAGCATTATCAAATCAGAATGAATTAAAAGTTGTTTCCAAGAAAATTCATGTTTTATTTGGGAGGATATATTATGGCACGTAGTCGTCATCAAATTTTTAAGTGATAGGGGGTTTCCTTTCTAGGGAGATAATTAATTTTTGGGATCCCCATACAATGGTAATTACCTGGGAATCCTGGAGCTACTTGTTAAGTTTGATCCATTTTTAATGGAATATTTTCAGAAGTATGGTGAGAAGGGCCGTGGCAAGACTTGTTGTTAACATTTTGTGGGTAATTTATTGGCCTGAAAGAAAGCGTGAGAAAGGGAAAGTAGTTGAGCAATTCATTGCATTTGACTCCATTCAAGTCTGGCTGACTGCGTGATGAAGATGGTCAACGATTTGGGGCTGGATTTCTCCAACTGCTCTGGCCAGGAAAATGACAATGCATCAAATATATCAGGGAATATAATGGGTTGCAAGCTCAACTCATGAAAAACAACCCACTCATTCTTTACATTTCATGTGGGGCACATTCATTGAATTTGGTTGTTGTGATCTGTGTCAAAAAGGGTGTTGTTTTTGGAATTACTACATACTTATGTTGCATCACTCCAAGGGCAATTTGCTGACTTTGAGATATCTGCCTGGCTTGTCACAGATGTCGGTTAGGAGCTTGAGTGCCCAGGGGCCCCTGGGGGTACTGATCCAGCCTTGCTTACTGTAGCTATATTAGCCCTTTTCTATACATATGTTTCACTTGGGACATTAGCCCAGTGCAGCAGGGATTTACCTCCGTTACAACAGGGCTACCCACTTGAGGGTGTATCTTTAACTGATGATGCACTTGTCCTGAGATGATGACTTTTAAAAGCACCCTCTTTAGTACTGTTTAATCAAGCCCTCAGGAAGTATGCCAGGTTGTGAATCGTGGTCAAAGGGGTAGCTGTAAAACAGTGGACAGCTTTTTCTGAGCATCACAACCCCCACAAAATGACTTGTTTCACTAACAGAATTTGATCTATTCGGCCCAATAACATTGACAAAGAAAGAGCCACACGATTTAATCATTTTATCCCCATTCAAGTTAGTTGAAGGCTAAAAGAAGTTAGCCAGCTTATCCCTGAATGATGCCCATCAGATGTTACTGCAACCTGCTTGGAGGCAGGTTGGGTGCATTCTGACCTGACTTTGGAGATGGACTATCTTGAGTGGTAATGGAAATGCAAATCGTTGTGGCATGGTTTGACTCAGCATGGCCAAAAGTGCCAATGGAAAAAGGCCATATTTTCTCACTGAGGTAGCTATAACTCTGCACTCGACTTGACTGCCAATACTAAACACATCCTGTATGCTGATTTACTGTCCATTCATGTCCCAGAGTCACATCTTGTCACAGTCACAGTTTGTTAGCTTGTTGGCCTGGTAAAAGTCAGACTCAGTGCTTGTTAGTCTGTTAGCTTGTTAGCCTGTATATACACACACTGTACACCCCAAGTCCCCTAAAAGACCAGTGTGTAGGATTTTGCGGCATTTAACGGTGAGGTTGCAGACTGCAACCAACTGAATACCTATCCCCTCACCCTCCCCTTCCGAGCATGTAGGAGAACCTAATGTGGCCATTAAAATTCACAAAAAGCATGAGTGGTTTGTCTATTTTGGGCTACTGTAGAAATATGGCAGGCTCAGTGTAAGGGGACCCACTCCCTTTGTTGATATAAAGGGCTCATTCTAAGGTAACGAAAACACAACAATTCTTAGTTTTAGATGATTATACACTAATTTAAACATACCTATGAATATTATATTCCATTTTTGCCAAGTCCATAGATGCCACTAAATTCTACACAATGGACCTTTAAATTCCATTTTTCCCTGACTTGTGTCTTTATCTTAAGGCTAATTTATGGCAGGTTGCTCCACACTTTTGATACTCTTAAAGATGTCTTATGGTCTTAAATTATTTGTAATATTGTGTACTTTTATGGAAGGACGGTATTGAATGAGTAGCCTAATAACATGAGAACAAACTCCTTAATAAATGTGCACTTTTATTTTTCTTCTGAAAAGATGCTTATATTTACATGTAAAATAGAGAGTGAGACATCTAGTGAAAATGTTAGATTTTGTTTCTGTGGATATTAATTTGATTCATGGATTATTTTTGTTTTTGTTTTTACTGTAACTACTTATTTCAAATATACGTGTAACCACTATAAGCGCATACATTCTTTCAGTGTGCACATATTTGATTTATAGCAGTTTTTAGTTATACTGTGATAGGTCCCACTATTAAGTGGCCGAGACAAACTCTACCCTAACCTACCTTTAAAATAATTCTCTAAAAAGTATATTCAAAATGGGCAGTTAGCTAACACAGGAAACATTCTGTTGCACTCAGTTTGACACTAGACTTTGCCATCTTGCTATTGTCTAACCAATACACCGCTGCCACCTCTGCCATTCCGTTCTCGTGTGACGTGACATATCCCATAGTCACGTCCATGTCTAATCCTTCAACATCATCAAACCAGATCATGTTGCCTTGACACACACACACACATTCACCTGCATGTGTTCAACACTGGACATAGCCATTTGTGCTGTTCTGGCTTCTGGAGAACCTCGCTGGTGCAGCACAATCAGTGAAACTTCACATTGTCTTTCCTGTTTGTTTCACTGACAGGTGTGCAGACTGAAAACAGGAGTCTTTATCCATTTGTGGATAATTGTGGGAGTGGGATCTATACCTAGTTCCACAATAACTGAGATTTATAAAACAGAACCATGTGTACGCGAAGGTTTATAAATATGATTAAAAGAATGTGTATGCATATTTCTCGCTCTGTGCTTACGCACAGTTTTAGTCATTAATCTACACAGTATCTGGATCCTTATCAAAAATGTTCATGAGGATCATTAATAATCCTGCTACCTCTGATGCTGAACCTTGTGGAGCCAGATAAATGATGTATATGTATGTACAGTGTGTATGCATAAACAATGTGTATGCACAAAACCCACAAATACACAATTTCCCACATAAACTGGTACCTATAAAAAAACAGAATGTGCAATATGCACAGTATGTCACACATACTTAATTCAGACCAGGCTTAAAAGTTTTTACAGAGCCAGCTGTGGGTTATAAGGTGATGAAAAAAGGTGAGAGGTGGAAGCTAAATATAATAAAACATTGTTTAGGTTGTTTGATAACCACTAATTATATGATTTTATGTGGTCTACACAGAGATCTGCACAACACACCCCATAAAGTCAGTTTTGATAGTACCCTATTAGAACACTGTGCTCCCAGAATGTAGTTTACTTGTGGCTCCTACAGTCTCAAGATTGGCAGAGCCAATACTTTTGGAGACCTTTAGCTATCAGGCCCCTCTCCTGTGGAACCATCTTCCAGATTCGGTCTGGGGGGCAGACACCCTAAGTAGGCTTAAAATTTCCCTTTTTGATAAATCTTATAGTTGGGGCCAACCAGGCTCACGTTAGATCAGCCTTTAGTTATGCTGCTATATGCATAGACTGTCGAGGGACATCCTGTGATGCACTGACCTCTCCTCCTCCTCTCCATCTGAATGGATTCAAGTACCATTAATGCAATTTACTAACATGGCTTCTCCCACAGAGTTTTTGTGCTTTCTTGTCCCACAGGAAACTCCCAAGTCTGAACTATGGGCCATTACAGGAACAGTGGTGTGGTCCTGTGACTGTGCTGCCTTGACACCTTCTCCAGATATTAATACTATTATTATTACCGGTCATATCTCTATTATTATTATTATTATTATCATTATTATTAGAGTTGTTATTATTATTGTTGTTGTGCTTCTCTGTGTCTCTCTACCCCCTCTCCTCCTCTTTCTCTCTCAACCCAACCACTCAAGGCAGATGGCCACCCACCTATAGCCCGCTTCTGCCTGAGAGTTCTTCCCGTTAAAGGGGAGTTTTTCCTTGCCGCTGTTGTCAAGTGCTTGCTCATGGGGAAATTGTCTTGACCTGCTCTATGTGAAAAGTGCCCTGAGATAATGTCTGTTTATGATTTAAATCAAATTAAATTGAATTGATTACAATTCTGACATTTAGAAATCTACTATCACTGCTGGTGATGGTTTACGTGTGATGTATGAATGATATGGATGGTGGAAATAGCCACATAGCCATGCATAATGGTCATTTGTAATCTATGATCTGATTCCAACTGGCTTTTGAAGATCCTTGCCAGTGCAACACAATCAATGAAACTGCACATCTTGTTTGCTGTTTGCTTCATTGACAGGTGTAAAGACAAGATGGCATAGGTGGAGTATAAAATGAAAACAGCTATACATCGCCATTATTAGCCATAAATGTCTTTGTACATTTATGGCTAATTCTGGGGGTGGAATTGAGTCTTGCATCCTATGCTGCAATATAGTCTTGTCTACATACACAGTTGTACAGTTTCTTCACTGAAACTGGTCCAAAACTGTGGTCCTTGATACCCAAAACAAATCAATGAAAATCTTCTTGTCGGTTCTCTTGGGTACTGGACTCCAAAAACAAAAAGGCTTATGACATATGTATGCTGCATTCCTCAGTCAAAACTTGTATACCATCCAAGTATAGGGTTATTGTTGTGAACGGGTAGGAGTGCGTGTGGTTATTAGCTGTAAAGAAAAGACTGTCAATGTCGATCAATAATTCTGGCATCAACGGTTAAAGCATCTCACAGGGGGTGAGAAGCACAGTTGATTGAGGGCAATAATTAGTAATTATCAAGGATAATAAATTAATTATAAAAAAATTGATAGAATTATTAATATGAATTAACAATTACGCGGCACCACCTGGAAACCGGGACCAATAACTAAACAAGGTAGTCTCATAAAGAGTTCACCTGGAATATCAATATCTGAAAGATATCAATATTCACAGATAAACAAAGAAGGGTGAAGTCGAGCTCTGACTCCTTCAATCAGCCACCTTTTAACAATATGTTGCACAATAATCACAGAAGGACTTCTCTTTAAAGATAAATCAGTGTTTATTAAACTAAATAAAATCAACAAAGTTAATGAATGCTACAGTCAATAAACCACTAGTCTACATCTAATCTACCAAGCAAAACACAAACAGCTATATACAGGTGTAAACACATGTATGAGAATGCGTGATGATGTCAGCGGTCTGCGACGTGGACGTGACTATGGGAGGAAGTCACGTCATGTCACACGAGAACAGGATGGCGGAAAGATGGTGGTAAGATGGTGGTGTTTTGGTCAACACTAGCAAGAGAGCGCCACTGGGTGGTCGGCGTCTTGCAGTCACCCAATTCCGTAAAAATACACGTGTCTGATGGAGGATAAGTCATGCTTTGTCCAACGTTATCTGACTATCAGATATGCCAACGAGGTGTCGGTGCTTGTATATGTGTGTGCGCGCGTGTGTGAGTGTGTTAGTCGCGAGAGAAAAGGGAAAGAGAGAAAGCGATCGTGAGGAGCAAGAAGCGGTTCCTTTGTCCACAGAGAGTGTGTGTACAGACTGCCATCTGGTTTCTGACCGACAAAGCAACTTTCTTTCACTCACGGTGGCACAAACACAGAAATAGTCCCGAGCGGGACAAACACAAAACAACAGTCTAGCGTGGTGAACATTACTAAACAGGCAGCAAACTTAACATACTCCTAAGAGTAGGCAGGACAAAAGGACACAGTCTGTTAAGTCACAAGAATTATAGCTATGAAGCTGAAAAGCTTTATGCTACACGACAGCACTGTTGCTGTCGAACACACACAACTAACACTGCCTCTGCCCAGACTTATGCCTCTTACGTGGTGGCTGTGGAGAGCGAGCTGGCGGGGATGCTGACGGCGCCGGACTCACGCTGTGGGCGATTCTCTCGGCGGGCTGATCCTCGGCGGCGTGGCGGAGGAAGCAGCAAAGTCGACTCGGTCAGTAGTCCACGGGGCAGAGAAGTCTGCGTCTTCCCAAGAAACTCCATTTCTTACTTCTGCAGGTCGTGCTGAGCAGTCGCTGTGTTGCAGCACAGGCGACTCTCACGGATCCGGGACGTGTTCTGGTGAACACGGTGAAGTCTTGTCTAGTCTGGCGAGGGGAGTCTTCGGTGAGGGGGAAATCACATGCACGTGGGTACCTCCTTTAGTCTGGCTGACTCACCGGAGGACGCTATCACTCCAAAACTCACCGAGACAGGAAGGTGCTGGTTGTGGGCTGTGCAAGGATATTTAAAAGGGCAGTGATGTCATAGCTGCATCAACAGGACCCTCCGCTGTGAAGGAAGGTCTCTGCCAATGAGCAGCGGTCCCCTGCTGAGGTGTGAAAACCGTGAAGCTTGCTGGGAAATGTAGTCTGCAGTGGACTCCCATTGTCTTAAGCAGCATTTGGCGCTGTTCCTTTGTCTCAGGGGGACAAAGGAAACGTGGTCAGGCTTTTCACATTACATGTAGGCCCTCTCTGTGTGACCCTATGCTGGTGGCCCCAACAGTTATCCTGTGTGCCTGTAAAGGGACACAGTAGGCACATTTGGCTCCTAGGAAACAAAAACAGAAATGTATCAGTAAGTAAAACAAAGTAGAACTTGCTGTGAATACAGCAAAACGATAACAGCAATGTTCATGCACATCAGCGTTAGCATACTGTGGATAATACCTATTCCTAGACAACACAGCAAAAAATAAAAGCTCAAATTTTTGAGTTGAAGTATTTACCTCCCATACAGTGTAAAGAAAGGATGAGTCCTCTGAAAATGGAAGTGAGCAGTAAAATTGTTCATTCATCGAGAATGAGACCTGGGAAATAATATTTTTTGGACTGATGTTTTGGTGTTTCCCAAAATACAGATTATGGCTTTGTGATAAACATATAGATACCTTATTGAATCATCCAGGCAGTCACTGCGTGCCCTTTTTGGGTCACCCAGTGATCCTCTTTGAACAGTCTTTGTTGCCATTTGATTCATCTCTGTGACCATTTTGCGATCAGCATCTACAAAGAATTGCTCCTTCATCTCCCACAGAAGCTGAAAGGAGGACAAAAAGTATTAGCTCTAAATACCTGATCATCATACATGCAATAATACACATACACACATCAAATATGACTAATTCAGTGCTTGAAGATACCAACTATTTTAGGAAGCTTCAGTGCTGGAAACTCTTGTTGATTTCCTCAGCCTTAGCATTCACCATGGAGGTTTTTTAATATGCATGTCAGTCCCTGTCTCTTCTTTAAAGATTTCACGTCTGGGTGTACCTTAAGCATATCTGTACACATACCAGTAGTTTTTAATAAGAATTATTCAAGTAACCTATATTGTTTGGTTGGTGAGGGTGTCATAACAGTGCTTGGATCAGAACCAATTTTATTTTGGTGCTCCAAGGGGCCAAAAGCTCTGGCCCCTTTTCCTCAAGTGCAATGCAATCCTTTAATGATTTGGGGAAAACAAACCCACCCAGTGAAGCAGACCACTGTGTGCTCATTATGTGGTCTTTGTATTTTGGGAAAATGCAAGAATGTGTTAGAATGAGGTCTGTGGAATAATACTGACTGGGACAAGACTGAAACAACGTTTTCCCTCAAAATTACCAGAATTGTAGTATCATCACAGCATATACTTTACCTGTTCTTATTTGTTGTTAACAATAACGATAATGATGATGAAGACTTCAAGTGCTCAAAACACTTGAGGAATTGTGCTTTTTTTATTGATTGGATTAATCTCTCTGTCTTCCTCTCAGCAGGAAGTTCAAGGGTTGCTCCATCAATGTCATTCTCTTCAAATAAAGGAAATAGTTATTTTTTGAAAGAAAAAACCAAATGGCTCTTCTGATATATTGATATGTATAACTCACGCTGTATCAGTGTACTCTGACACCATGTTCCATTGGCTTGTGGTATAGAGTGATGAACAGGTTATTATTATCATCTGCATATACATCTAAAGGATGGAAATCTGCTTCATGCCCTGGCTTGAAGGCAACCCACCTCTTTTGTGTCTTGGACTTCTTGTCATTCTGGCCAAAGCAAATTTCTGTTAATGTTTAACAGGTGGAGGTTTATAGTTTTTTCATCATGAAACTGTTGCAATATCAACTTAATTATGTGTAGAATGCTGCCTTCCAGAATATTATGCATGACATCTGGGGAGAACTTATTAGAAATCAAAAGGGCACGGTCCTGTCACACCATACAAAGCCTTTCTGTCAGGGTGGTCCAAATGACATTTTATAATGACAGCAACATGGATGTTCTGTATTTGTGATCTATACTGTGGGTGTAGATGTACAACAACAACCGACTCCAAACAATTCAAAACCTCAAATACATCAGTATACAATTGTATTTGCCATTGTTTTCTGAGAAACTGAAAAAAAGGTGATTCTTGAAAATGGATCCATTATAAAAGTCGGTTGGAAAGCCTCCTGTAGATACCCTAGTCCGCTTAAAACAAAACTTTCAGGATTGGAATAAATTGGAAAGATTCATTATTGTCATGGGAATCATGTCCAAGCAGAAACTCAGTTGGCTCTACAAGTCCAAATTGATTATCATTGATACAGTACTGGTAGAATTTAAACTCACTATTGCATCAGTCAAAACACATGTCAAATATAATGTCCTCAAAAAGGATAGATGTTTTGATCTGTCTTTTCCTCCAGACAGATTTTTAGCAGATCTTGATATTGCTCACTGAAATTATGACATTTCTGAAGCTAAAGAAAAAAGGTAAGGTAATTTATTTTCATTTGTGCTACTTTCTCTAAAAAAAGAGGGAACAGTCTCTCTTTGGAATGACTCTGAGTCAAGCTTGCTGAAATAAGATATTAGATTTAGCTTTTCTTGATTCTCTGAAGTTTCTGATCTTCTGCCACTTCAATCCAGTTTCTAGTGTCAGTTCATACACAGGTGATCACACAATGTATGAACAGTAATCACTACTGATATGTCACAACTGTTTTGTAGAGAAGGGCAGACCATCTGGTGCAGTGTGTAAGGACCAGTTCTCAGCTCCCACATACCAACCCCAACATGCCAGTCAGCTCCCAGGCTCCACACACTAAACCCCAGCCTTTCTCGTGTGGGACTGGGGTTCAATTCTTGGCTCCAACACCCCTCCATCCCACTCACCATCCATAATAAAGGAGGAATAGATAAATAGGGTCAACTGACCACTCTTCAAAAAGAAAATAAATTTAGGCATTTTTTTTTTGGCTCATGAGCACCTCTTTCTATAGATTATAGTTACAGTGGTCAAAAGAAAACTAACATGGTGGCTCAGTATTTAAGTGTTAATCAAACAAAGCCATGAGAACAAGAATACCTATCTCTTCAAAATGAAAAAGAAAAGCAGAACATAAGTAAAGAACAAAAAAGGAAAAAGTAAACTGCTACAACAGTGGGCACACTTGGCCTGCTATCAAAGTAAATTACCAAGTCATCCAAATATGAATAATAGAAAATGAGAATAGAAGGAGAGGAGAGGTTAGGTAGGATTTATAGGATTGCTGCAAGTAGCGTAGTTGAGGTGTGGTCATGATCCCGAAACTTTGCTTAATAGCTTTGATTCACTAGCAAGGACCACACCATCAACAAAATACGTTTGAATGATTTGTTGAGGAAAACAATTGATGTGCATAGCTCTTGTGGTTGCTAGCTGATTTGAGGGGAAGCTTATGGGGAATCCATAGCACTTGGGCAACAGCAGACCCCCCAAAACCTCCACTTACTTAGGATAAAATTGAGCATATCTGAGATCCTTGAGATCTGAATTGGTGTAGCGATGGTACGTTTGGGAGGAACAATGGCCATGAATTGTATGAAGGCTGAAGTGGTCCAAAACTGGCAGAAAGAACAACATCTCTGTAGGTCTGATGTGGTCTGGGGCATGTCTGCCATGATCATTGGAAGTGGGCAGCAAGGGGTGCTGGCATCCTGGTGTCAGATGCCCCGCCTAAAGCTGGCTGCTGCAGTTCCTAGAGGTGGGCGGCAGGGGGCACCTGCATCTCAGTACCAGATGCTCCAACTATAGCCAGCTGCTGAGGTTGCTGGAAGTTGGTAGAAGAGGTGCTGCCATCCCATTGTCAGATGCCCTGACCATGGCCGGCTGCTGAGATTACTGGAAGTTGGTGGAGAGGTTGTTGGCATCCCGGTGCCAGGTTCCACTGATAAGGCTGGCTGTTGAGATTGCTGCAGCTGGATGGTGGGGGGTGCTGACATCCTGGTGTTGTTCACCTTGGATGATGTAGGCTGCTGATGTTTGTGTTTATAAACTTGCTACCTGGTGCTTATAACGGCAGATATTACTCAAGTGACTTTTTTTTATCAGTTTTATTAGTAATTGGCAACCAAGTGTGTATAACAATGGAAGTTACAAAAGTGCCATTAGATTATTGCTATTACTAACTTGCAATGCAGCACATATAACAGCAGGCCAGCTACTGCAGAGGATGGAGGCAGCGGGGGGTGCCGAAATCCCTGTGCCAGGGACCCCTGTCCGGCAAGCTGCTGTTGCTGGAGAATGGAGGCAGCAGGGGGCGGCGGCATACTGGTGCCAGGAACTCCCGCCAAGGTGAGCTACTGCAAATGGAAGATGGAGACGACAGGGGACACTGGTATCCCAGTGCCAGAGCCCCCCGCCAAGGTCAGGTGCTGTTGATGGTGGTGCTAGAGCCCCCAGCCTGGGCATGCTGCCGTGGTTTCTTGGGCGTAAACGGCAGAGGCTGCCAGCATTCTGGTGCCAGGTTCCCCTGCAATTATAGTCTGTTGTGAAGGTTTGCACTGATTGGAGTGGGTTATTGTGGCACTTGCAACCCAGCGCATGCAACAGATATTATCGAAGTGACATTTTTTTTACCATTGGTAATTTGCAACCCGGTGCACATGACGGTATATGTTACTGATATAATGTTAGAGTAGTTGTAGTACTTGGCAATCTGGTGCATATAACAGCAGACCTCACTGAAGTCATGTTTGATTTAGTTGTATTATTAATTTGCAACCTGGTGCACGAAATGATAGGTGTTACTGATATGTCGTTAGAGTAGTTATAATAGAATTTGAAAACCTGGTGCTCGTAACAGCAGACTTCACTGTAGCTTGCAACATGATGCATGTAATAGCAGACGTTACTGAAAAGGCATTAGATTATTTGTATTTGCAACAACAGACATTACTGAAGTGACGTTTGATTTAATATTAGTAACTTGCAACCCGGTGCACATAATAATATATGTTACTGATAAAATGATACAGTAGTTGTAGCGTTTGGCTATCAGGCCAAGACATAACTGTCTTGAAGCATTCTGTCTTTAGGTTATGTTTTGTTTGTTCTCTCCCATATAGTTCTGCATTTCCTGTTTTATTTTGGTTTCTAACTCTCCTCTCGTTTCAGATCCACTTCCTGCCCTTGTGTGTTTCCCGCTCCTGTCCTCATCATCCCCTAATTTCCTCCACTTATGTCTTATTACCCTCACTCCCCTTGTGTATTTAGTCTATGTGATCCCTGCTCCCTGTGCCAGTTCATCTTAGCCCTTTGCTGCAAGCGTTCCAGCGTCCCGGATCTGCCTTTTTTGACTCTGCCTATGCCTAGCCCTTTTTGTTCTTGTTGTCTTCTCTGACTGCCTGCCTGTGTACAGAACCTGCTATTAAAGACTTTGTTTTTTTGGAACTGCTGTTTTGAGTCGTGTGTTTGGGTCTAGCCCTGGTGTACCAGACAACCTTGTCAGTAACAGTAGACGATACTGAAGGGACGGTAGATAAGTTGTAGTGTTAACTTGCAACCTGGTGCATGTAATGATGGATGTTACTGATATGATGTTAGAGTAGTTATAATAGTATTTGGCGACCTGGTGCACATAACGGCAGATGTTACTGAAGTGACGTAAATTAGCAACTGGCTACCTGGTGCCAGTAATTATGTCATTAACTGACATTATGGTAACCTGGAGCATGCATCAACCTACAGCAGGTATTGGATACAATGGTGCCGGCAGAGCCAACTGATTTGGCTTCCCAGCAACCTGACACATGTCATGACTTACATATACTGCACCACATCCCTTTTCAGGCCAGGCCAGAAGAAATGGCTCAACACCCGATTATAGATCTTATTCACACAAAGATGGCAAGCAAGCTGATGATCATGAGCCAAGCTCAAGATGTCACAGCGATATTTTACCGGAACTACCACCTGTGTTACCATACTCCAGTCATCATCCAGTGACATGTAAAGTAGTGTCCATTTGCACATGAGCACCCTGTGCTTATCAACGTACCCCTGAGGCACAGACACACTCTCCTCTGCTGACACAGCAATTTCAAAAAGAGTCAGTCCTCCCTGGTAGATCCCCCCCCCCCAGTCCTCCCTGGTAGACCTCCCCTCTGCAGTACTAGGCACACTGGATCTAGAGGCACTCAGACTTTACTTAAAACTCTCACTACTGACCCGCGCTTGTGGACCAGACTTCGTAATAGATTAGACAACTTTACAGCTTTCTGCTCATTCAGATAAGTGGCAACCCAGGCAGACAGCTCTTAAACTTCTCTAAAAGCACCAATGTCCTAACGCCTTCCAAGGTTTTAACTCTTACAGCCAAACACCACCTATCAAATAACATCTCCTTCTCACAAACAAATTCAATATATGTCTGAGACTCCTGCCTTTTACATCCACGAAACTTCTGGTGGTAAGCTTCTAGCACAAGCTCATTACAACAAAGTAACATGCACAGTAACCTTAGAGGACACACAAACTCAAGCCCAAGTCCATTTGATGAGCCCCCAAATATGTTACGGCCACAACTAAGAAAACATTTAGCTCAACATATAGAGCACACCAGAACACCAGCCTGAGGTTCAATCGTACAGCAAACACTTTTTATTTGAAAAGAATATTAATGAAATAAACCACTTAGGATTTAACCAAAACTATGGGAGTCGGGAGGTCTGGCCAAACAAAACATAAAGGTGAAGGAAGTCTGGGACATGCACCTAAACTGCAAAATAAAGTTGTGAGAACAAGACTACCAGACCTCTGTCCTCAAAAAGCAATATATAAGTAAAGAACAAAAAAGGGAAAAAAGTAAACTGCTGCAACACTGGCTGGCTGCTAGTCAGGGGAGAACAAAAATAAGCCGCATTCTCTTCCAATCTCTCTTAAATATCGGGCAGGGCCAATTAGTACTCATCTGATGAGGAACACCTGAGAGCAAGAGAGAAAGAAAACAGAGGGAGAAAAACACAAGAAGGGAGGGGGAGCGTAAAAATGCTTTCAACAATCCTTGAAGAACTCTTTCTTCCAAAAAGAGTTCTTTGGATCAAAGGATTCTTACTAGAACCTTTTCTTCAAAAAGGGGGTTTTCATAAGTAAATTGCTTTGTGTAGAACCTCAGCCCTTCAAGAAGAACCCTTTTAGAACCCTGTACTTCTAAGAGTGCACCAACAGTCTCCTGCATTGATTTAATGCAGCTTTAGAATGCTTTCCACAGCACAAGGGAAGAATCTCTTTAGAAATATTCTGAATTTGCCACTGTCACCAAGATCCCCACGTTAGATTATCTAGGAAGTGGACTCACAGGTGCTTGGAGCTGCTCATCATCTCCACAAATTTTCCATTAATTCTCAGGGGTGTGAAGTTCCTCTGCTGTTTCCCAAAATCCACAACCAGCTTCTTGGTATTTCTTATGTTCAGTAAGAGGTTAGCTATGCATCATAGGGACAGGCTCACCTCTTTCAGGTAGGTCTTCTCATCATTGTTGATAATCTGGCCTATCACATCTGCGTGATCCACATACTTGCTGATGAAGTTGGCATTGTTCCTGACCACATATCAGGCGTGTACAAGACGTACAGTAGGGGGCTAAGTACACAACTCGGGTTTAAATTAAATTGAATTAGGATAGTTAAGTAGATCAATAGTTTGATAGATGTATGTGGGTGTTCAAGTAGTTGCTCTGAAGGCCAAAACTTGTGATCCAGATGTTTGATAGTCCATCAGTCCACTGTGTTTTTAGCATGGGGGTTACAATTTTTAGCTTCACAAGCTTTGTATCCATCTGGAGGCTGGTTCCCCACCTTGGCCTTGAACTTGTTCCTCAGGGTCAGCATGTGGTGTCTGGATGTAGGTATAGATGGATGGGTGGCCATGCTCTGCATCTAAGCAGCACTCCTCTGCCCTCCTGGTCAGTGATTAATGGTCTTTTACTTGACAAATCACCCCTGAGGCTCAGAGAAAGGCAGACAATGACTGCTAGACAATCAATTCCACAAGGTTTCTCTTTCACCCATTTTGAGTCAGAGCTGGAGTTTTCCCACTGCCTAGTTGTTTCACTTTCATTCATTTTCATTTCTATATCTTCTTGACATCAATTAGACTGTACCCCAAAATATCTGAATAAACAGAATAATACTTAACTTTCAATTAAAATAAACAATTACAATTATACTGAGGGTCTAACAGTAGATCTTGTTGAACAGGTTTGATAGCCATTACTGTTATAACTTGTTGTATAACAGTAATGGCTTACAACATGTGGTACTGTGGCATAACCTTTGATATAGATGACACGCCTAGATGCTAGCTTGCAGGCAGACTTCAGAAAATGGTAAAAGCCCAGCCTTGACAGTGGAATTTTATTTTCACATCCCTATCCCTATTGTGAACTGATTTAGGACTGTAACCCCTTGAGTCCTGATTTTTTTCAAAAGTTATACTTGACCTTGTATGAAAATTGACCATGTGAGAAGTTAATGCAGGATTTAATATGTTTTACAATGCATAAGGGCACATATTCAGAGATAAAAGTGGCCGATTTGAGCAAAGCTCCTAAGCCCACTACTATCTACTGTGGTAGATAGTATTGAGTTTGAGTGGTCATGTTATAGTGAGTTGGTCTGTTTTCAGTAGTTATACATTGCATTTATCATCATCATCATGGTAAATTGTGTTTGTACTGGTTGCACAAACTCCAACCTGTCAGGACATCGGGTCCACCGTTATCCTAACAGGAAAAAGGAGCGGAGCTAGCTTTCATGCCTGGGTGAAGAGGCGGACTTCACTTCGGCTTTTGTTACAAAAAAACGCTGTTGTACCTGGAGCTCATTTTAGATCGGAGGATTATCATCTCAGTGATATGATGGAGTTCAAGATGGGATGTCGATGCCGGGAGCTGGTGAGACTTAATGCTGCCGCAGTCAATTCAGTTCACACAGCGGCTTTATCAGGCCCATCATCAGCAGCAGCTCCTGGTTCTGCCACTGGTGGGAAAAATGGTCACAGATCCATCAGAGATTCAGCTCGACGTAAACGTCAACTGTGCACTGTAAGTATTTTTTTCTAATGTTTGTTAACTTCCAAATTAGTCAAATTAATGATTTTAAATAATGAGACATATGTGTTAATTGTTGTAGGTAACTTAGCTAGCTTGACACCCCTCAGCTAATAAGGCATACTGGCTAAAATTAGCTAGCATTAGCAATGGATTTACTAATATACTGTACGGTTTACATATGAGAAGGCATAATTGGTAACTTAAGCTTGTTAACATTACAACTCTGAAGTCTAGTTACAACTTGGTGACTTTGTTTGCACATCTAATAAATTTGCAATTTATTTTAATGTGGTGTAATGTTGATGTGTTATAAGATCTGGGAGATACTACAGATGAACTTAGAGCCTTTGCTGCAGTGCACATAGACCCAGACTACATGCACATATCAGTATGGCTCCTCCACTGGTTCCTCAACCATCTGTGCTTCACTTTGGCTCAAAGTGTAAATTCAAGCCTTCTCATCGTTCATCAGGTTGTGTAACATTACTCTTAGATCTAGAGTTAGCTGTTCATGCCACATTAAGTTGTACAGGTGTCCCTCTTAAAGTAGCCACTGAATGTATGATGTTGCACATTTATATAAGGTATACCTCTTTATTTTATTTTATCCTAGCAAGATGGTCAGTGTGGCGACTCTGACAGAAATGTTTTAGAAACAAACATCAACTCCACTGGCCAGTCCTGTACACAGCAATGATGAATCCTCCTCTGTTTTCATGGATGAAGCTGGTGATGTCCTTGTTTAACGTTTGCCCTGCCTGTTGTGGAGAAACCCAAGGACACATAGAGCAGCAGGAGGGAACTTACGTAAAAATAAAGCAAATAAGAGGATATTTGTGAATTCTGATAGAAATAGGAAGTTTATACCTTGTATGTTAATTTGGATTGATTTTGTTTTGAACTATTTATATACTTTATTATTTTTATGGTATAGGCTGTTAATTTCTTCCCTTTCATATACTTCTCTTAGCTCTGTGCAACATGTGGGCATGACCACAGCATTGGCAGAACCAGCCAATGCTGCACCAAAACATGCCTGCCTGCAACATCTTCATGAGTTATGGAGATTATTCCCTATCTTTATTCAAGAGCGTAGTATATAAATTCGAGAGCAAACTTTTTTGATTTTACGTTCAAATTTTGTAATTTGTCCCTCAAAACCCTCCCCTCGCACTCAAAAAGTCTCTGCTTGCGCTCAGATTTGCTCCGCTTGTGCTCAAACTGTGTGCTCGCACTCGGATACAATGTTGCTCGCGCTCAAACTTCAACTCCTCGCACTCAGGTTAATTCTGCGCGCTCGCCAAGTTTCTGCTCACGGATTTCTCCTCTGCGCGCTCGGATTTTTTTGTGTGGCAACAAGCATAGCAACCACCCTGTCAGAATCATCCAATCAATAGAAGACCCATTTTGGGTTGACCAATGAAATGGAGCCTGCCTCCTTGCGGACGCGCTCGCTTTTGTTTTAGAGTGTCCCGCACGGGCGGATACCGGGTTCACCCACTCCCGCTCTACTGGCAACGGTAGTTGTTGTAGTTGTTAACTGTAGTTCATTTTGAAGAGTTACTTCATATTTTGGTTTAGTTATAAAACCACGTCACCATCCAGCCAACATGGACATCATAACGGGAAAGAAAATGTTAACAAAAAGTAAAACGAGCCAAATAGGAAACAACGAATGTGTAAACAGCTGTTTTGTGCTTCATCACTCATTAAAATTCAGTAAACAACGGAGCTGTCCGTTTTATTATTTTATATACAAATCATGAATTTAAAAATGTCGATTAACGCTAACGTTGACCTACTTTTCACAATTCCTACTGAAATGTAGGCATAACGTTATGTGTTAACGTTTCAGTCCAACGCCGATCGTAACTAGTAACGTTATGTGTCTCAAGTGTTTCTGCATAACGTTAACGTCATATACATTAATTTTCAAACTTCACACAGACGCCTTGGGTTTAAGATATTATCTCTTAAGTAACGTTACCTGAGTCCTAACAGGTATGTTAGATAATGCATCCTGATTTGTAATTGTGGCGTTTTACTCGGAAGGTTAACCGTTAGCTGGCTAGTTAGCTAGTTGACAGGCTAGGTATGGTGACCACAGACAATATGTGCAGACCGCAGACACCGATACCCGCAAGGGTAAACACCATTTGTTTACCTAATGAAAACAATTTTAACATACACACACGACATGTTACACCAGTTGCGTTTTTTAAATAGCAGCAGCGCTCACAGCTAAACACTAGCTAAAGCTAATCATATTGTCATGGATGTATCTGAAGGAAGTAATAGCAGCATAAAAAAAACTTACTTGAGATCCTTGACTTTGACGGTCCATGTTGGCTGGATGGTGACGTGGTTTTATAACTAAACCAAAATATGAAGTAACTCTTCAAAATGAACTACAGTTAACAACTACAACAACTACCGTTGCCAGTAGAGCGGGAGTGGGTGAACCCGGTATCCGCCCGTGCGGGACACTCTAAAACAAAAGCGAGCGCGTCCGCAAGGAGGCAGGCTCCATTTCATTGGTCAACCCAAAATGGGTCTTCTATTGATTGGATGATTCTGACAGGGTGGTTGCTATGCTTGTTGCCACACAAAAAAAATCCAAGCGCGCAGAGGAGAAATCTGTGAGCAGAAACTTGGCGAGCGCGCAGAATTAACCTGAGTGCGAGGAGTTGAAGTTTGAGCGCGAGCAACATTGTATCCGAGTGCGAGCACACAGTTTGAGCACAAGCGGAGCAAATCTGAGCGCAAGCAGAGACTTTTTGAGTGCGAGGGGAGGGTTTTGAGGGACAAATTACAAAATTTGAACGTAAAATCAATAAAGTTTGCTCTCGAATTTATATACTACGCTCTTGAATAAAGATAGGGAATAATCTCCATACATGAGTGGTGCCATCCACTTTTCGGGTTGCATGGCTACCAAGACTATAGGAATGCTGAAGCGGTTTGGGCTTCAGTGCACCTTCTTCCGCCATCAGCGACTTTACACAATTCTGACCATTGTGCAGGCTTGGCGAAATGAACAGGAAGGGATCATCAGAGATCTGAATGAGATGGGGGGGGTGGGCTAATCCTATCTGGTGACTGCAGGTAGTACACTTCAGCTTGTATCATTGATATAGAAAACAGGTCAAAACAATATGATATAGTTTAATGTATCACTTTTGTGCTTTAATGTCTGACCACAGATGTAAATTATCAATATAGCGTACTCTGGCCCAACATTTGTATTGTGCCTGGCCCCTGTTAAACAAACTAATTTAACTGTTTTTGACATTGGGTGACATCAGACTCTCCTGGCCACTGTGCCAAATATGGCACCTACTCTTTGATTGAGGACAGAATTAAGAAGGTTTTGGATCTTCAACTTGTCCAGGTAAGTTAAAATTATCAGACACAAATAAGTTGTCTGCTATCACAGTTAGTACCCAAGTAGTATATATATATATATATATATATATATATATATATATATATATATATAGATAGATAGATAGATAGATAGATAGATAGATAGGGCAGGACATGTTTGTTACTAGCCTTAGGTTGCTGTGCCTCCAGACATAGTAATTAATGTACAGCTCTGTTTGATATATATCTGATCTAAATTTCATAAAAAGTTATATATAGTAAGACACTTTGTGATTTTTTTTTATTGATTGTCACCCAAATTAGGCCATTCAAAGCCTTTGTATATCTCTCCTTCCACCGGAAACTGTCTTCTGATGGCAGAAACAACACAGGAAGGTAAGGGCTTTCTTATGTGCCTGCCCAGAATGCCATAGGCCTGGACTACTTGCCTGTAGGCTGTATAGCGGTATTGGGGATAGGGATACAATATCAACATTGTTGTCTTATTATTAATGTGTTATTAAATGTGTAATACAGGTAGTGATGACCTCAGTATGGGCAACTTGTAATAGAGAAACAAAATTATTCAGATTGTTTTAATATTGTCTCCAATTTGCTATTCATGTACATATAAATACTTAGCTGTACTATTTACTACTACTATTGTTGCATTTCAAATGTGTATATATATGTAATAAAGTCAGTTTAACATAAAAGGTCAAGTATATGATTTAAAATCAATAATTTCTTGATTAAGAAATATGCTTAACACTCAGCATCAATATCTACATTATCTTGGTCCAAAAGGCTTTTAGTCTAATTGTTTATAGAAAATAGGACAATTTAATGAACTCAGAGTAATAGATATTTTTTGTCCTAAACATACTCATGTCTGCTGGTCTGGAGAGAGCTATGCTCCTGTCTGAAGCTCGTGTAGGCTATCTGAAGCACAAATGGATTCAGACAGCTTGCTTCAAAGCCAGGGTGCAGTGTCATGCATGATATATCGGGTCTGGGAGTGAGACTCTCCACCAGGGCTCAGAAGGCCTCCACCTCCCTGCAGCACATGCTCTCCTCAGCTGAGGCCATTGGCTGACATTTTCCACACAAGCACCTATCAAACAAAGCATTTATCAAGAAACTGTTTATCTCTCTCTCGCTCCCTCTCTCTCTCCTGTGGTAACGGTAAAGCATTATACAACGTAGTACAGGGTTATATTAGGCAGTACGAAATACGACTGATAGGAGCTCATTAGTTTCAGTAATGGGTAAGTATCAGTACTCTGCTGGTATTAGACGATCATTACTAGTTATAGCCTGATATGTGATAGCAAACTTTCCAATTTTGTGATGTGATCACAGTGTTAGATAACGCTAGCTATTGTTAACATTCATAGATGTATGCGTATGTATACATATCTACAAGCTAACTCTGGTCACTGACCAAGACACCTGCCCAGTCCTCCACTGGTTCTCCTCGCACCGCAACTGAATCTCTCTCCTCTGACTGTTATTTCTTCTGACCCTGGTCTGTTCCTGGTCTCGCATAACAGGTTCGTAATTATAAGTCTGTGGCCCACCATATTGATATGAATACACATTCATTCACAATCTCTGTGTTGCAACTAACATTAATATCCATTATTTTTCCTATTGTTCAAATTGACCATGCTCCCTCCTGCTACGTCACTTCCGGTTCAGCTTTTTCAGATGCGGAAGTAAAATTCTCTCACAAAACAACTCCCGAGGTCACTGTAGTATATATTTATGCGTATTTCAATTTCCCACACATTGATTGACAGGGGTCTCCAACCTTCAATCTGCTCTTCAATCTTAAATATCTGTGAAGTCACCTTAACAACTCTTAGTTGTGACTCTGATGTTTACACTGGAATTCCATGTTATGGTTACATCATTACATCAATTTGTTTCTAGTTGTCTCATATCATTTTATACACATTACTTCATGATATATGGCATCTTTGAAAACTTTTCGATCCAGAGTTTTATGTTAGAAGTTACAGTTTCATAAAAACACATTTTCTTACTTCTAGTGGTATTTGACAGTGCAGATAGTTTCAGCTTTATGAGTTCAGATTTTAAGATATCTGTCTCTCAAACAGTTTATATTTTATAAGCCCTGAAAGTTGAAGTGCCACATTACAATGTAAACCAATGGGGAGGCAATACATGGCTACATAGCAATATTACCAATGACGAAATTAAAATTGATAACTTTGTTCTGTACAGAGCTGATAGGGGTTCTAGAGGTGGTGAGGCCACATATGTTGCTTCAAATCTTCACTCACTCATCATCTCATTCCTAATGTAGAGACAGTTAACTTTGTTAATGTCTTTTTGACAATATTATTCTTCATGATAGCAAACATTTAACCATTGGCAACATCTACAGACCTCCCTCTGCTTCGACTGACTCCACTAAGTGTATTTTGTCAACTATTAATTCTCTTGAGAGTCATACTGAAATGATAATCTTGGGTGACTTCAACAGTAACTGGCTTGATTGCTCCTCAGCTGATCATAGGAATTTAATAAATAGTGTAAAGCTCACTCAGTTAATTAAGAAACCTACAAGAGTTGACTATCGGTCATCATCTTTGTTGGACTGGATACTTGTCACTAATCTTGAAAGAATAGTTAAATCTGGTGTTATGTCTGACTGTTTAAGTAATCACTCTGTTTTGTGTCTGGAAAAGTAAAAATTCCAAGTGAACCTCCTAAATATATTAGACTGAGACAATGCAAGAATATTAAATTATTATATTATTAGTTTTATTCAAGATATAATTTCCATTAATTGGGACAGATTTCAGTTAATTCCTTTTGTTGACGATGCATGGAACTTTTTTTACTCTGAAATTGCAAACATAATTGATAAACATGCCCACATAAGAACAATTAGAGTTAAAGGTACTATAAAGACAGCTTCTTACAGGTTTTCCGTAATCCTAGACAGTTCTGATCCTCTACTTATCTCTCAAGCTTTCAGTCGTCATTTCTCATTTTTCTTTGGTTTCCAACACTTTCATTCTTATGCTATGGCTGGCTCTTTAAACTGCACTACCTCCAATGATTCTTTTTTCTGCCTAGTAATGACTTTTATGTTATAAATGCGTTAAAAGAAAATAGTAGTGCTGTTTCAGATAGTTTGGAAACTAAATTAAAAGTTATACTTGCAGCTCATGTTCTAATGAGCTGATTTATTTAACATGTCTATATCTACTTGTGCAATTGCTTACCTCTCTTTTCAAAGGAGGAGGTCCACTAGATGTAAACAACTACAGACTAATCTCCATTATCTGTACCATTACCAAAATTATTTTTAATCAGTTATATCAGTACATTAATCTGTGCAATATTCTATCCCCAACCTAATCTGGCTTCAGACCTAATTTCTCCACCACAACAGCTCTGCTAAAATTCACTAATGATGTGTTCTCTTTCTTTGATAAAGGTTTACTTACAGGTGCAATTTTTTTGAATCTTTCTGAAGCTTTTGATTTAGTTAATCACTGCCTCGTCCTTGATAAGCTCTATTCTATTGGTATATCTCAAAGTGCTCTCCTTTGGTTTAATGCCTATCTTCCTAATAGGCACCAGTGTGTTATTTTTCAAAGTTTATTTAATTATTTAATTGTTGATGAGGGTGTTCCACAAGGCTCCATTCTGGATCACTTCTTCTTTCTATCTTTATTAATGACTTACCACAAACATGCTTGAATTGTCTTGTTCATCTATAAACCAATGATACTGTTATAACCACCTCTAACTCTGATATTTTACAGATCCAAAACTCTTTACAATCTAACTTTAATTTGGTTCAAAAATGGCTTCATAATAACAAACTCATATTGATTAAAAGAAGAAGACGCTCACATCCCTGTGGCTTTCATATTAATTTAAGTGATGGATCTCCCCTTGAGAGAGTTAACTCCTTCAAATATCTTGGACTTTGGATTGACACTGAACTCTGCTTTATGCCCCATATTGATTTTATTATGAAATGAACATTTGGTTGTCTGTGCTCACTCTACCGCTCAATTAATTGTTTTTCTTTCCATATCAGAAAATTAATTATCTCAGTTAATTTTACCTATAACTGATTATGCTGACATTGTCTATCTGAACATCTCTGATACTTATCTTAGACTGCTAAATACATTGTATAACTCTCTGTGTATTTATTTTGAGGTGCCCATATAGAACTCATCATTGTTTTATATATGAATCACTTAATTGATTGCAGCCTAAAGCTAGAAGACAATTACACTGGATTCAGTTAATCTTTAAGTGTGTTTACTTTAATTGTCCTTCTTATTTGAAACAGTTTTTAGTTCCATTTAGATCTTCCTATTCACTTAGACATATGCAATATCCCTTCTTTTCTGCCCCCAGAATTTTTAAAGAAGTTGGACGCAGGTCTTTTCAGTACAAAGCTCCAGCCGACTGGATCAATCTTCCTCTTGCTCTTAGATCTATTAGCTCTTTTCACTGCTACAGGACGTCTTTATTCTGTCATCTTAAAACAATCTGTTCATGCTTTTCATTTGTGTGTATTTGCATTTGGAAGATGAATTGCTTCAAGTACTCTTGGTAATGATGACACTGATCTGTTTTTTACAGGTGTTTTCTCTTTTCTTGTATCTAGCTTCTTGTATAATTGCTGAGGGTGTGGGGTGTGGGTGGGTGACAGTGAGAGATTTGTCTGTATCTGTGTCTCTGTAGTCTATGTTTGTTATGTAACGTCACTGTAATTTATGTTGTGTTATGTTATGTTATACTCTGTACTTTGTGTTCTTAGGAATCTTAGAAACAGTTTAGACTGTTTTTCTCCAATTGACTTTCCTGAACTAACTTCATTGATTTTTTCATCTAAACCATCAACCTGTCTCTTAGTTCCCATTCCAACTAGGCTCCTTAAGTAAGTCTTACCCTTAGTTAGCACTTCTTAACTAGATCAATCTGTCTTTAGTAACAGGCTATGTACCACAGTTATTTAAAATAGCTGTGATGAAACGCATACTCTTGACTCAGATTCAGGTTTTAGCCAAATATAGACCTATATGTAACCTTCCCTTTCTGTCTAAGATCCTTGAGAAAGCAGTCACCAATCAGTTGTGTGACTTTCTACATAACAATAGTTTATTTGTGGATTTTCAGTCTGCATTGAGAGTGCATCGTAGCATAGAGACAGCACTGGTGCAAGTTGCAAATGACCTCCTAATTGCATCAAAGGACTTATCTCTGTACTTGTCTTGTTAGATCTTAGTGCTGCATTTGACACCATTGACCATCACATCCTATTACAGAAACTGGAACATTTTATTGGCATTTAATGACCTGCATTAAGCTGGTTTAAATCCTATTCATCAGATCAGTTTCAGATTGTACACATTAATGATGAATCCTCCATGCATGCAAAAGTTAGACACAGAGTTCCACAAGGTCCTGTGTTTGGACCAATACTATTCACTGTGCTTCATTTAGGTAATATTATTTGGAAACAGTTTTCAGTGTAATGCAGATGATACCCAATTATATTTATCAATGAAGCCAAATGAATCCAATCAGTTAATCAAACTCCAAGCATGTCTTAAGGACATGTAGACCTGGATGACCTGCAGTTTTCTGCTACTAAACTCAGACAAAACTGAAGTTATTATGCTTGGCCCTAAACACCTTAGAAACACATTATCTCATGATATTGCTACTCTGGATGAACCTGGATTACCCTGGCCAGCACCACCATAAGGAATCTGGGATTTATCTTTGATCAGGATATGTCCTTCAACTCCCACATAAGACAAATTTTAAGGACTGCCTATGTAATATTTCAAAAATCATGCACGCCCTGTCTCAAAAAATGCAGAAAAACTAGTCCATGCATTTCTTACCTCTAGGCTGGATTAAAGTAAATGGTAAATGGACCGTACTTGTATTGCGCTTTTCTAGTCTTGTGACCACTCAAAGCGCTTTTACACTACAAATCACTATCACCCATTCACACACATTCATACACTGAATGGGTACAGGGGCTACCATGCAAGATCCCAACCTGCCCATCAGAGGAAAGCTAACCATTCATACACATTCACACACTGATGGCACATCAGGAGCAATTTGGGGTTAAGTGTCTTGCGCAAGGACACATTGACATGCGGACTGGAAGAGCCAGGTATCAAACTGCCAATCTTCCGATTAGAGGACGACCAGCTCTAACAAGTCTCTAAAGATTCTCCAGCTAGTCCAGAATGCTGTTGCACATGTACTGGCAATCATATTTCTCCAATTTTAGCTTTGCTGCATTGGCTCCCTGTAAAGTCCAGAATTGAATTTAAAATCCTTCTCTTCACTTACAAAGTCGTTAATAGTTAGGTACTATCATATCTTAAAGACCTCATGTCCTATTATCCCACTAGAACTCTGTGCTCCCAGAATGCAGGCTTACCTGTGGTTCCTAGACTCTCTAAAAATAGAATGGGAGGCAGAGACTTCAGATATCAGATCCCTTTCCTGTGGAATCATCTTCCTGATTCAATCTGGGGGGCAGACACCTTCTCTACATTTAAGAGTAGGCTTAAACTTTACTTTTTGATCAAGCTTATAGTAAGGGCCAGCCAGGCTTGCTTTGGATCAGCCCTTAGTTATGTTGCTATAGGTCTGGGCTGCAGGGGGACTTCCCATGATGCATTAAGCTCCTCTCTCCTCCTCCTCTCTATCTATATACAGTCATGTACCATTAATGCATGTTTCTAACTTTGAGTTTTTTTGCTTTCTCATCTCACAGAACGAGGGACTTTTCAAATTGATCCCATGTGAACAGTATTCAATTACATCATGTCTGCAGGAACTCTTAGAGCAGCTCCAAGTGGAGCTCACTATCTGTGAGACTGAGAGTGAGTGCAGCCATGGAATAAGTAATAAAACACACATTTTCTGACTGAAGCATCTCACATGGAGGCTCTGACACTGAGATCACCAGCAAACCCTGTTAATGTCACTTTATTAAGTTGTAGTATTTTTTCAGGAGAAAGTAACCATTTAGATTCCCAATATGAAGTCAGCTTATCCAAATAAAGCCTATTTGTTTCTTGCAACATTTACATGAGAAAAGGATCTGTGCATGGTCTTACTGTCAATTTCCACTCATTATACATGTCTAGTGTAAAGCACTCCTGTGTTCATACTAAATAAAATGAAAGTGATATAACAATATAAAACACACTGTCTTGGGTTCATTTACACTTAACTCAACCCTTGTTACAACAGCACCATATAGTTGCCCCAAAATCTGATGCAATGTATTTTAAGTATTTGTCCTATTTTTCTTTTGTACCTTTTTGCACATTGAGTTACAAAAAGGGCTAAACAAATAAATAACTAACATCTTGAAAAATGCTGATGATGTCCATGTCTAATGGCAACCAGGTAACATACAAATTAACAAGCCTCTAGCATTTCATACACAGTCCAGCCACATACTAGATTTTGACCTCATCTTGTTAAGTAACACAATGTAAATTCTGTTTAAAAGTGAATTTTAAATGGGTACACAATTTTTGGCAGAGACAATAGAAAGCAAAAACAAAAGACATATGTACCATTAAAATCACAAACACACACACACACACACACACACGCTGCACTAAGCATAAAGGTCAAATTCTGGAGAAGATTAGTTCTTCCATAATGAATAATAAATGTGATCACCCTCTCTGTGAGAGCGTGTTTAAGGTTAAACAAACATGGTGAGTCGATTACTCTGAGACTAACAA
Organism: Euthynnus affinis; assembly: GCA_029490765.1. Taxonomy (NCBI): domain Eukaryota; kingdom Metazoa; phylum Chordata; class Actinopteri; order Scombriformes; family Scombridae; genus Euthynnus; species Euthynnus affinis. The sequence continues at coordinate 556,455 of CM055859.1, forward strand.
TACCAATGACCATCGTGATTTCGGACACCTCTGTGTTTGGCACTTCAAAATGGGGCCTGGGAAGTGCCACACCACAGGGGGGCTGCAGTTATTGAAGTACAAAGCAGCTCTAGGTTATATTCATACACATTTCATAACCATCCCAAAATATGCAACAGTCTCATATAGATTAATCGTTGCCACCTGTCATCTAAACACATGGATTGTGTCTTGATTTAACCACAAAATGTTTAAAATATTGAAATGTTGAAAATGCTAAACACAACAAACCTGGGATAGTAAGTGTTTACAATGCTACAGATAAAGATGGTATATTGACTAAACATGCAACTAGCATGGTTATAGTAATGAGATATGTAAAGGTGTAAATGGGGACAAAGATTTATTCTCACCCACTTTGTCACAGTTGGTTAGCCCAGGGTTCCCAGAATCAGAAAAAGTAACCCAGAGGCAAAAACTCAGTTGTTGGAGGGGTTTTGGGAAGCCATGAAGAATGATGTAAATGACCTCAAAGAGTTTCTAGCAAATGGTTTGACAACTCAGGAAGGGGAGGCAGAGCTTAACCTAGGCTATTTTCAGTAGGGGATGACTGCTGATCTTTACTAGGGATATATTGGTGGAAGGAACATTTTGAAAAAGCTCGTACACAAAACGGAATCTGTAGAAAAGGCATAGCTGGAGGACTTAAAAAGCCTTATCCTTTCCCAAATTAAATAGCTCCACAGCAGCAAGTTAAGGGGTGGGTGGGATTTTGCTGAGATACGGAAGGCTCTGGATATCATTGGTTTGTCTAAGGTGAAATGCCTCCTCAAAGTTGTATAGAATTTGGGAAAGTGACTTTGGACTGGCAGACAAGGTGGTGTACCCACTTTTAAAAAAAAAGGGCTAACCTAACTGCTTACCTGACTACACTGTTATGGTCAGTACACCTGCCTGTCCTGAGTGTACAGCATGATTTCTCCATGAATGATTTCAAGCACTTAAAACCCCATCCTCAGAGGAAAATATGACCAAGCTGTTTAAATAAAGAAACATAAAGAAAACATAACATTTATTTATGTTATTTGTTACTTGTTTCATTTCAGCTCAGTGTGAATCTCAACTCTGTTTTGCTGTCCTTTATGTTCATGCTAGTTTCTCTCCCTTTGTTCTGTGTGCTACAGTCCCTTACCTGTGGTTGGCCTGGGTGTGCATCACTCAGCCAATCAAAAGAGGGGCCTTGAGTAGATACAAAACAGCCCATTTCAGGCTGAATGAGACATAGGGGCTGCATTCATGGTGTTTACAGCTGTAATAGGTACTTTTGACCATAAAACATGCAAATATTTGCAAATACACCACAGAAATTAAATATTAAACTCGGAAAGAGGCATTATATGACCTCTTTAGGGAGGATGGAAAGTGATTGCAAGGACAGCAACACTGAGGTGAAATAATGGATACCATGGTCAAGTCCAGTTCTCTCCCCTATTCTTTCATGAGAGAGGAATTATGCCTCACCCATAATAGCTGATAGATATCTACCTTTTCTATTCTGCCTGGTGGAGAGATGAGGAGAAGAGAAAGATGAGGCTAGGAGAAGGAAGGAAACATTTGAGGGATATTCTGGAGCAGCTGGTCTGCCTTCATTATGATAGAGGTCTCACATTAACGTCAGAAATGTAGAGTTCCTACTGGCTCACCTTTATCTTTTTGTGTCTTCTTCTCTCATCCTTTCCACCCATTTGCTATTCTTTTCTCCTCCTCTCATAGTTTTCTCTCAATCTGCACATTCCATTCTCTGGGCTCCAGTAAATGTCACACTGCATCATTCACATTGACCAGCGGCTAATTCCAAAACCAGACGACCCAAACATAAGAACCCATCCATCCTACCAAACCTCCTAGTTTTCACCATGGTCTCTGTCCACTGCATTCCCTCATTCTTTCTTTTCCATGTTCCATACATCATTTTATTTCATTCTATTTCATTCATCATTCTATTTATTTCTTTGTTGACTGTCTCCCTGTCTGTCTCCCTTACACTGTCTTAGTACTACATATTATTTTTCCATTGTTACCGCTTGCAGTGTCGGTGCTTTACAAATAATGTAGAAATGTTCTTCTTTTGTTGAGCGTGGTGATAGGTGGACATTGGACATTTGACTGAAGTTCCATCAAATGCTACAGACTTGTATGCCCATGTGTACAACTTGGCTGAATTTGGTTATCATGGAATATTACATTAAAGAGATATGGCAGTTAATAAGTAGTGTGGTTTTGTTTCACTAATGTCCATAAATGGGGGCTATTGTTGCCATGCTTCAATGTACTGTGCAAATTGTCATGGAGAACTTTTGTAACAAGTTTCATTTTTATTGAAGACAACAGAATCATAAAAGTATCACGTAATAACATTACAGTAGCACATCCTGTGAGTAGAACTGTATCAAATGTTACACACTGGCTGTATGAAAAAAACAAACTCATATTAATTTTATTTATTCATCTAAATTTGGTGAAGATGTGATATGTGCCAACAGAGACAAAAATAAAGTGCTTGTCAAAAAATCCCAAAAAACTGCAAATGGGTGTGGCTCAGATCTGTCATATTGGTATCATCCAAGGAACACACTGTACAAATATTGTTTTGATACACCTTGTGGTTCATGAATTATTAGCCAATATCTAACCACATAATGGTGCTATTGGTACAATAGAATTCCAGAGGAGTGGCTGCACTGGGAGTGAGTTCCTGATTACATATCAGACTTGCACCTAAAAAAGTGGAACATTTTGCAAAATAACCTTCAAATAATCTCCAGAAAATACTTTTAAGAAGAGGTAACATCATTAATCAGCAAGAACAGAAGAGGAAATATCACCTTTGGATATATGTTTTAAATAAAAAAAATAGCTAGCTGTTAACTGCTATCCACCACTAACCTTTACATCAATAAGAGACAGTTCCCAAGGGAATTTGGAAGGGGATGATCAGTAATGTCACATTTCGATTCTCTGTGTGCAATGACTGAGGGCCACAAGGCCATGTGTATTGTGAGAAATGCAGAAGATGCCAGCTACAATTGATACATGTTAGAGACGTTTAAGACACCTTTTTTTAAGATGAGTCATGTCTGGATTATTACCAAAGCGTTAAGGTCAAGCGAAGTGGAGGTTAGGAAATAAGCCACATTAGGAGGGGTTATGAGAGGTATTTAATTTAATATTTTATGAGTTTGCATTAAGTTCTTTATCCCGGGATCAAGGCCTCAGTTTGCTTTGTATTGCACTTTATGCAGAGTAAACCTATTCGCATGGAATTCTGCCAGCTTCCAGTGTATTTCTTTTAGTCTTTCTCTTATAAGTTTTGAGTTTAATACTAGTTTGTGGGTGACCTGAAGATTTATTGGCTGATTTGAAGATTTTACCACAACAAACCCTCCAAAGAAGAAACTGCAGCAAAGAAGCTAAAAGAAGAGTTATTTTGTGTGAAAATAGGAAGAGAAATGAAGGGGTGCTTGTTGGTGCCATTCTCTCCATCTCCCTCTCTCTTTCTCTGTCTCTCCATAATAATAAATACAAATTAAACAATTAAAAATAAGTCAGTACAGAGTTATGTTTCTCAGGTTCCACTGGCGGTCCTCAGCTCATGACATGAGGTGATAAATTTCACTACTTCTACAAGTAAATATAAGAGTTATGTCTGTTATATTTTCAAATTCAGGGTGTATTTTTTTATTACACTGTAAAAATGTTCATTTCTCAGAACCTGGTATTTGAGGCATGAGGTGAGGAAGTGTAGTTCTGACTCTGCCTCTTGTTTGCAAAACTGGGAGCAGAGTCTGTCCTCCTCCTCTGACCTTTCTCTATAGCTAGGCTGTGCTCACTGAGTCTACACATAGTCAAGGCTTTTCTCAATTTAGGTCAGATAATTTGCTAATTTGAAGTCTCATTTTGGGGTCAGATAATATTTTGATTTATTCTGTGTTTTAGTTCTTTCCTTCCAATATGTGAAATTGTTTTCTTTTTGTTGGTTGATAATTTGGTTTGGTGTGATTGGGTTGGTCCTGAGGCTGACATTTTTGGTTGTCTGGACCAGGCTTCAGGACCAGCTGGCTGGGGGAGTCCTCTCTGGCTACTCTCTTCTCTCTGCTCTCCTGCCCTCTCTTCTCCTCTGCCTCTCTCTGCAACCTCCATGTCTTCCTTCATGAGTGGAAGAAGCTTATCCTCTATCCCTCTCTTTCTTCTCCTCATCCTCCTGGTCATCCACTGCTATACCTGGCCCTGATGTGTTCTCATGAGGGTGAACTAAGGCTAAGTTGCAGTAGTGGGTTTCCAAATCACACCCACTCACTGTTAAAGAGAAACACTCATTAATCATGCTGACACAGGGATGCAAATGTAAGAAGGCTGGAAAAGGTGACGAAGCAGGACAGACAAAAAATCCCCCAGAAATCTACTTGGATGTGTTGGAGCTTGGAGGGGAACGGCTGGTTATTAGCAATATATATATATATATATATATATATATATATATATATATATATTTTTTTTTTTTTTTTAAAATTAATACAATTATTAATATGATTGAACAGTAATGGGGCACCACCTGTAAGCCGGGCCAGTAACCAGTCAGTGAGGTAGTCTCATAAAATTGTGAAATTAAGTCATTTCCATTCTGCATTTACTTGGTCTTCGACAAGATATATACTGCATATTTTAAAAAGACACTGAACTTTCTCCAGAGGTGCATCAGAAACATCACTGAGGATGGAGACAAACCCCCACCGGTCTCATGTCTGGACTGTATTAATGCTCAAAAGAGGACCTTTACTAACTGTAACTATATTCTCCTAATTGTCTTTTTTTCTTCTTTTTATTTCCAAAATGGGTTAGGGTTAATTGTATTTAAATGTGTTTACTTGTGCTGCTTTTATATTCTATCTTGATGCCTTTTGTGCTCTATGTAAAGCACTTTGAAATTCCTTGTTGATGAAATGTGCAATACAAATAAACTTGCCTTAGGAAACTGATTCAGCATACTGGACTTGTACATGCCCATGAGCTTCATTTATGTTATTTTATACATGGACATGGATACATTCTATGTGTAACTATATTTGCAATGAATTAAATAAATGCTGTCATATTTATTTGAAAGATGACCTTCTCATTGATGACAATAGACAGTAAAGAAGCAATTGTCTCTCAAAAGGGTCCCCCTCCCCTCCCAGTGACAAGCATTTATACCCTTACAGGTATATACTGGTAACCCAATTTTGGATTTTGATTTATTTTTCATCCTTTTTATTTTCCAGCAACTGGACATTAGGCAGAGGTAGACTGGGTAGAGGAATAGCCTTAGGTCCAAGCTGGGTTAGCTTAGCTCTGATCCCGGCTCTCCTCCCTCTCTTCCTGGGGTGATCACAGTGCTTGCGGTGATGTTTGGTCCGACTGATCTGGCTGGGTGTTTGTTGACAATGATCACTTCAAGGTCTGCTGTTGATTGTATGATTGTATGTCTGTCATAAGCGATACATGCATCAGTAATAAAGGCAAAAAATAGCAAATAAAAACAAAAATGTAGCAAAGTTTTAGGAGGTACTGGCCAATGCATCTGCATGCACCGCCATTGCCATGGCGAAAAAAGTAATCTAGTTTAGAAAGTGCATTATCTGAATAATGTGTGAAAGCAACACAAAATAAATTTTATGAATTTGTCTAAATGCATTTAACATACAGTCCTCTATCCTCTGCTAACAAGTAGCCACATCCTTGCAGAGACCAAGCACACACAAACACACACACCACACACGCACGCGCGCACACACACACACACACACACACACACACACACACACACACACAGTTCAGTCTTCACCTTCCTCCACACCAGCAGATGGTGTAGGCCTAAAATCCAGCCCTCTTTCATGTGAAAAGGAATTACAATAATTTGTCATCGTAATCTGCAGGGTCACAGGGATGGGGGGCTTTTGGATGGGGAGGCAATCAAATAGGGAGAGAGAATCTGGAAAGAGAACAAGTGAAGGAGTTTGATTCATTGCTCTGTCTCAACAACAGAGATTAATATTTCAGTGTAATTATTACTTTCCTGGCTATTACTGACCACACCAAATTAAATTGTCTGTGTAAGAGAGACAGAGGAAGACAAAGGTATTTCATTAAAGCTTCAACAGAACTGGTGGAGGTGGCATCACTTACTGGCCAAATGAAAGAATGATTGGATATGTTGAGCAGGTGAGGATGAGGAAGTACTGGGCATCCTAATGAGGACAAATATCATTATCTTTAGCAGGTGCTCTGTCTGTGATTCATTTGGCCACTCTGCTGTCATTTGGCTAACATCAAATGAGCCATAGGGTAACAGCAAAGTCGAAGATTGTTTTGTGTGATTGAATTGGATTTCATACAATCACCTGAATCCCTTTCCAAAGCTCAAAACAAATCACAATGATGAGAAAGTGAAAATGTGTCAGTTAATACTGATGACAAAAAGCACAAAGCTCTTTTTTGATTCAATCCCAGTCATTGTCAGTGTGTTGAGGTCTATTTTCGGTCTTTGTAGATAGAGAATTTTCCATACCCCACATCCTTCTGGTTAGTTATTTAGTTCAGAACAGTCTCTACTGGAGGATTGAACACCATTCTTTCAAAACATATTCCCTCATTTGATGTTTTGATGTAAGTAAGTAAAACTTTATTTATATAGCACATTTTTAACACAGGTTACAAAGTACTTTACAGTGACATTGGGACACAAAGAAAATAGAACACAAAAACCATGAAAGACACATTCAAGAACATACAGACATCTCACACATATGAAAACAGCAAGCATACAGTCATCACCCGGAGCACTCACTTGAATTTATCAAATGTTATGAGAAAGCCATTCTAAACAAGTTTTTTAGGTGTTTTTTGAAACGGTCAATAGGTTCAGCTGATCTGATGGAAGTGGGGAGATTTGCCTTTGGTTTTTAGTTTGGCATGTGGTATGGGCAACAGGTTTTGGTTGGAAGTTACCGTGTGGTAGTATATGGGCTTAGTAGCTAGTGGGATATATATGCAGGAGCTAATCCATGTAAGGCCTTATAAGTGATTAAGAGAATCTTGAAATCAATCCTTAATTTCCCTGGCAGCCAATGCAGTGAGGCTAAAACAGGAGTGATGTGAGATCTGCGGTCAGTCCCAGTTAATAGCCTTGCTGCTGCATTTTGTACAAACTGAAGACGTGACACGTCAGTTTGGCTAAGGCAAGTGATAAGGGAGTAACAGTAATCAAGACGGGAAAAAACTGAAGGCTTGAATGATATGTTCTAGGTCAGGGGCTGACAGTAATGGTCTGATTTTTACAATGTTCCCAAGTTGAAAAAAGCAGGATTGAACCATTTTACTGACATGGTGTTTAAATTTCAATTTAGGGTAAAATATAACACCAAGGTGCTGGCGTTAGTTTTGGCATGGGGGCAAGTGGGCCAATATGCTGAGTGATGCCTTTAGCAGTATTTTCAGGGCCAAAAATGAGAAGCTCAGTTTTATCAGAATTTAACTGAAGAAAGTCGACAGACATCCAGTCCAGCTGTGGTGTTTAGGTTGTTAAAATCATTTGCTTTTAACATCCTAAGACATTTATGATTGGAGACAAGATCGATCAATGAGAGGGAGTTAATCGTCAAGCAAAGAGTGAAAACAAGGTCAAGAGTGTGGCCTCGGTTATGTGTTGAACCAGAAACATGCTGCACCAGATTGAAAGAATAAATAATGTTTAGGAATTCAGTAGCAAAATGCTTGGATGTATCATCAACATCAATATTGAAATCTCCTAGAAGAATAATTCTATCATGGTTGAGAACAATGAAGGATAGGAATTAAGTGATCTGCAGTAGCCTTTTAGCCAGATGTGCAGATTGAGTAAATGTCTGAACGTTATGTCTCCCTAGCAAGGAGAGGGCATAGGGCCAAAGATAACACGCTAGAGTCCAGAAGAGTGCCGATGAGACTCATAAAGTCCTTCTTCAGTTTTTCTGACTTTGTGCTTTAATGTCATTGGAGCCAACGTGGAGAATGACAGTTTAGGCTGAAGGGTATTGATCTAAAAGTGAAGGGAGCTTCACTTTAGTGTCCAGAACATGAGCACCAAGGAAACATAGGGTTTAGGCTTTAGGGAGAATCACGTCGCACCCATAGACTGTAATAAGATATGGACGTAGTCACCGTGACATCACCTGTTGTTTTCTGAGGAGCGGGTTTGAAGCTCAGAATTGGCGGTTCTGGGGGTCGCCATCTTGTCAGTGCCTGACTCCGCCCAACTCCTGGCCAATCAAAATTAGGCAAAGAGGCGGGCCAAATGATGCCTGTTTGCTAAAACACGCCCATCTCGGTCAAGCTGCTAAGTTAGCTCAGGCTAACAAGCTAGGTTACTTTGCCTTGAGGTATCAACTGCTCTTGAGTCACATGTGATGTTTAACATTTAGCGGTAACAGTTAACGTTAAATGTTAGTGTTCTTTCTTACCATGAATGTTTTAGTGATATTAAACAAGAAATTCGAGTTAGTAACGTTAGTTGGACACACAGTGTGCAAACCAGTTGACATGAAAGATTATAGCCTTGTAATGCTTCCACCCCGCTACTGCAAGCAGCACACATATTTATGATTTATTTATTGTCATAGTCTGCAGAGGACTTAAATTTTCGTGTAACGTTAACATTACTGTTACGTACATTACTGTGTAATAATATTACCTATAAGATGATAAAGAAATGTAGAAAATGTGAAAGAAAGGTAGTGGTTTACTAATTACAATATGTTCGTTTCTTTCAGTAACTCAGTAAACAACTGACTAAGGCTGCTTGTGACGACTCCACCACGCCTGCTACACAAAGCAGAAATTCTAAGTACGTTACCAGTTTTGGCTACTTGACTTTTTAATACAGTCTATGCTTTAGACAGCTAATATTTCACAGTCTTCACGGGACAAAAAGAAAGCCAAATTCTTTCTTTCATCTCTATTTTGAGGTGTTGCTCCCTGTTGTATTCTATCCTACAGATGTGACATAATAGTATTGTCAACAAAGAGTTGGTTCTCCTTTTATAATTAATGTTATGTTTTTCATTACCTGAAGCATTTATTATGTTCATTTCACTTTCATGCATGGTGTGGATCATTGGGGTTATGCTATGTCCGGCATGGTTCCGAGAGCTGCAGAGACCCTGGGAAGCAACCTCAGCCTACCAGGTGCCCATGTCCCCTGGTTTGGCTGGGTTGGGCTGCAGTGGAAAGGCCTTCAGCCCTTCTTCTTTGACAACGTCACAAATAAATGATAGCTCCTATGGGGCTTAAAACTATTCAGTGTGCAGATAATTCCTTGTTTTTTTTTCACAAAAGGAGTACAGTTTGTGTTTAAGAAACACTCTAACAAAACCAGCACATAAAATCAGCTTTTCATTTTTTAACATTCTGCTAAGATAAATGCAAAGTTGGGTAAATGTTAAGACATAAATGAAACATTAAGATACCATTAGTAACTATTAACTATCATATTTTGTTAAAAGTGTAGATCACCACTATATTTCCAATAAAAAAGTGTTCACTGCACAGACGGGATGCTTTGGTTGGAGCCCAGTTCTGTCTTCTCATGTTGAGTATCCACAGGTCCAGTCTGTCTGGGTCACCTAGAGGAAAACTTTACACAGACAAATAAATATTCAAAGTAATATATGTGTTACAAACTTCACAGACCCCTTTACATACTACACTTAAAAATTATTTTTCATGTGACAGTCAAATGTATAATTTTTTCATGCCATAATAACTTCTGAGAGGATAAGATGTTCTGTAAGTGTTATAATTTACTGGGTTTCACCATCACTGCTCGCTCTTCTCATCGACTTACTAGCTCACTTGATCACTGCTTCTCTCTTTTGGTTATCTTTCTCATAATGACTCCGTCAGCAAAGCCTAACTTTACTTTTAACATTATCAAACAAAGACAAATGTCCTCCCCTCTGCCTAGTTATGTTTTTGTCTTGCCTCATGTCAGGGTTATACAGCGTTACAGGTCGAGTTTCTCCAAAAGTTGATTCTGGTTTTTGCTGCGGTGGAGACCTGAGGCTGGCGACACGTACACATTGAAATAATGATGGGAAAGAAAATGTAAACAAAAAGTAAAACGAGCCAATGAGATGTAGCAGCGAAACAGCTGTTTTGTGTTTCATCAGTCATTAAAATTCAGTAAACAGCGGAGCTGTCTGTTTTATTATTTTATATATAAGTCATAAATTTAAAAATGTCAATTAACGCTAATGTTGACCTACTTTTCACAATTCCTACTGAAATGCAGGCATAACTTTATGTGTTAACGTTTCAGCCCAAAGCCGATCGTAATTAGTATGTGTCTCAAGTGTTTCTGCATAATGTTAACGTCATATACATTAATTTTCAAACTTCACACAGACGCCTTGAGTTCAAGATATTATCTCCCTAGTACCTGAGTCCTAACACATATGTTAGATATGACTTCGATGCACCCTGGATTAGTAATTGTGGCGTTTTATTCTAAGGTTAGCCGTTAGCTGGCTAGTTAGCTAGTTAACTAGCTGACAGGCTAGGTATGGTGACCACAGACAATATGCTCGGACCAGACACCGATACCCGCTAATTAGTAGTAATTAGTGCAAACATATAAATCAAATATTAGAAATTCTGAATTTTACTCACTGAAAAAACTGGAGCACAGACTTCTTGGACGGTCGGTTGGTACAATTAGTCGAACAGCAAGCCATATTATGACAATATTTGTTTGACAAAAAGCAGAAACAGGCTGAGAGGTCAGGTTCAATGAACATGAACGTGAATTAGCTGTGAAGGGACTAGCAGAGAGCCAACGGCTAGTTAGCCACCCGTGATGGCGCCACCTGTCACTCAAAGTGGCCACACCCTAATTTATGCACAACTTTAAGCCTCAATAAAATTTAAATGGATGAGTTATAAAAAAAATTCACTCCCGTACAGTTGTCATGAAAGGGGAAATTAGCCATAGAGACCAAAACCGTTTTTTGTACCAGGCTGTAAACATGTTTATTTCTGCTGTAAAGTTGGGCATTTTAACATGGGGGTCTATGGGGAATGACTCACTTCTGGAGTCTGCCTCTAGTCGCCATTTGAGGAACTGCAGTTTTTGGCACTTCCGCATCGGTTACATTTTACACCCCTGGGGGCCACCAATTGGCTCGGGAGCAGAGGCCCAGGCAGGAGGTGGATGGTTGGCCAGCTATAGACTCATGGGAGAGAGCGGTCCATCCCCACTGTTCAGGGCTTGGAATTTATTACACAGTTGGAGAGTATCAGATGCGCAAGGTTGGAGGGAGCACCTAACCTGACCCATGCTTCTCCTCACCAGGACTTGGGCTTGGGACTTAGGTTTAGCCCCAAGGATGGGCCAGATGTCATCATTCAGGGCCAGGGTGTTAGTTGAAATAACTCCAGGGGTGACAGAGCCAGACCAGGGAAGAGTGGCTTCACCAGGCACAACTGTAGCTGAGCACTCTCTAAGCAAGCCGGCACAGCAGGAGGAGCCCACCATGGAGAGATGTTTGGCCTGAGCAGCAGCCACGGAGGCCAGGAAGAGCCCAGGATTAACTCATCTTTGCTTCTGAGTTCCTGTTTCGGCTGTGCGATGTCTTCTAGTAACAGTGAGTCAGCCGGCAGGCAATTTCCACACATCACCATCATGTATCCAGGACCCACTAGCAATAGCAAAAACAAACCTTGCTATGCTAACTAGCCTGTGTAGTCTCTCGCACAAAAAAACAAAACAAACAAAGCCCATACCGTTACAGGAGCAGCTTCAGATTAAAACCTTCAACCCAGTTGTGACATCAGGCCACAAGCGGAAAGACTCTGTTCACTGCTCTGATGATGGTGGTCCAAAATCTCCCATAAATGTTCAATTGGTATGAAATTTGGTGACTGTAAAGGCCATAGCATATGATTCACATCATTTTCATTCTCATCAAACCATTCATTGACCCCTTGTGCCCTATGAGTTGGGGCATTGTCATCCTGGAAGAGACCACTCTCATCAGGATAGAAATGTTTCATCATAGATGATCATAGGTAATCGCTCAGAACAAACTTTGTATAGATTTGCACTGAAGAACTAAAGATGAGGATCATGAATCCCAGTTCATCTGAGTTGGATTTGGTTTTAGAGTCATGTTTCCCACATGGTGGATGAGTACATGATGACCTGGCTGATGTGCTGACATGCTGCGGTAAGTGTGATTTTTCTCACTAATCCCACAGTTGTTTGTTATTTTAGCTCAGCAGTTAGGTTAGCATCTAACTTAAGCTAAGCAGTCAGTGATGGTGTCTCTCTCTCCCTCTTGCTCTCCTGCTCTCTCTTGCGCAGTGTGTTATATGTTTAGCCATTCCTCTGCCTCCTTTAGTGATAATAGTACATGTAATAACCACTTGCAGCACAGTGGACAACCAATCATTAACTAATATAGTTAGCCAGCCCTCAGTAGCTGGTGCAGGCTGAACTAGCATAGCTCCTACTCCCCCAGTAGTTCCCGAGCAGTCAGGAAGCCAGGGTAGTTGGGTGACTGTCCACATAACCTTAAGCAGAAGCCCATAGCTCACCACCAACCATTTTGCATTTCAAACTGGTTGGAAAGAAACAAACTTAGACTATTATTTTAATAATAGTGTTGCCCCTGGTTAATGTTATGAGACTCTTGTTTGTCATTCTGACAGGGTAACCCACATTACCTTAGCTAAGCCATGTGTACCCATGCGCATGCAAGTGGTGCGCTGCCAAAATGTTCCAGGTGGAACTCATACTCTAGAATTATTGTTCCTCACATCGGAGTAAGCATATTATTAAACTATTTTGACAGTAACTATTTGGGTATTTGGGTCACAGATCATATTCTTTGTATGACTGCCTCCAAATTTGGCATTGGAAATTAACCTTGCTACAGATGAAGACAATGGTTTTGATTTTGCATTTGACAACAACAATTCAATGTTCCTTGGTGGAGTTTGTGAGAGTGGTGTGTTACAGATGGTCAGAAAGTTTAAGTAAAAAAAAGAGAAAATATGATGAGCCCATTTAATGAAGAGGAGGTAATACAGTGTCCTATGATGCTGTGTAATGAGCTGAGCTGGAGGTTCTGTATGCCCTTCTAGTGAACAAAAAAAAGAAAGAAAAAGTGCAATTTAGGGTTCCCCTAAGGCTAACATTCTGAAGTGCAGAATTGGGTACCTTTCAATGAAAAAGATGCCCAACAGGGTGTACTGTATGGGAGAAAAACAAAACACAGTGAAGTGGGGGCCCATTAAATGTATCAGGTGCCCTTTATATCTTTTCATCCCCACCTCTGAGAAAACCTGAGTCCACCACTGACCATGAATATGGGTTTAGGAGCAAACGATCAACATCTTAAGTGGGGATGGATTTTGTAGAAAACAAAACAAAACAAACAAGACACTATAGGTGTATTTATTGATTTATGTAAAGCGTTTGACACAATCAGTCATTTCTTACTTCCGCAGAAATTGTAACACTATAGTAGGTGGAGGTGTCACACAACATTGGTTAAGAAGTTATTTAAATAATAGGTTTCAATGTGTAAATATCAGCAATACTGAATCACATTTTTGAAGAGTAACCAGTGGTGTTCCACAAGGTTCAGTCATGGGAAAGGGAATTGATAATGTTTTTAAAAAATGGTTTGATATTAATAAGTTCATCACCAAGTGAAAATTGAGAAATAAAACTGAATTTAAATGAGGAGTATATGAGACAAAATTTTTGGGAGTGATTATAGATCATGAAATTTGTTGGAAGCCACATATAGAATATATCATACAGAAATGATCTAAGTCTATTGCTATTCTTTACAAAACAAGGGGTCTGTTAAATAAGAAATGTCTGCATATATTGTATTGTTCACTTATAATGCCATATGTGTTATACTGTGTTGCGGTCTGAAGAAATGTATATAAAACAAATACAGGCCCCATAAGTAAACTCTGGAAAAGGGCTATTAGAATAATAAATAAAGCTTGTTAGTGTGAATCTATGAATCCATTATCATAGGGTCCTGCATGTTACATTTTTTTAAAAATATTGTTTATTTAAAAACAACAGAAATACTTTTTTTAGTTAGGAATAAAGGCCTTTCCATTTGTATTCAACAATTTTTAAAACAAGAGGAGTATTCTTTTTCCTTTCTTTTGTACTTCTGATATTCAAGGTTATCTTATGCATTGTATAGGATAGGCAAAAATGAGCCTTGGGCTTCTGCCTATTAATTTTTCGGTCATTGCTTGTGTGAATTCATGCACCAACTTGTAATGTCCATACTGTGATGGTTCTGGGTGAATACACGTACACCCCTACTCATTTTGATAGTTGATCATTTGTTTGGAAATAGATAAAAGCGGAAGTAGGCAAAAGCTTTTGTCAGTGTTGGACTCAGAGCACAAGGCTGTGGCCATTTCCCGAAGCAATATGTAAAGAGTGTGCCAAATAAAAACAAGTCCAGTACAAAAGCACTACTCAGCTGCCTCTTACTGAAATGGGTAAACCTTTTTCACTGCTCACTCACTCAGAACACTTCCACATATCTGAGCTCTTCACTCCATTTTTAAAATCAGTCCCACAGAGAACAAACTGATATAAGGGTCAGTAAGCCATTCAGTTATCTCAGTAACCAGTACAACACAATTGTCATTCAAGAACTTGCACAAACACTTTTGGCATCCACCATGCTGCTGTGAACACAAAGTCACTAGGTCATAGTGGAACTCCATCCATCTGATGATCTGATCCCTCTTCTCTTGCCCTCCTTGGCTGAGCTCATGTTCTGTCAGGATTAATGAGCTTGGTGATAGTTGAGTGATGGATCAGAGCAGAGCTGCAGGGAGCCTGTTGGATCCAGTTCCACTGCCTAAGTAAAGGACTTCTTAATAATGAACAGATACTCACATACCTGCCAACACTTCAGATTTTCGTGGGAGTTTCTTTATATTTAACCCTTTCTCCTGCTGTGCTCCCCATTGGTAATTACTCTCTTTAATCTCCCAATTTCAAAGTTTTCCTTTTCGTTATCACAACCCATTTCTGGCACTGTACAGCATGTGTACGCAGCTGCTCTCTGCACAGGCAGTCCTTCATCATATCCTCTGTCCTGCTCCCTCTGCTGCTGATGTTGTTCACTGCTTGCAGGTACCGCTGGTAGAGAGAAGAGGCACTGGTTTGTCTGAGCCAGTAAAGTTTACAAGAATTACAAATTACAAATCTCAGGCCACTGAACCTTTTACTTTTAAGTGTGGAAAAAATGTGCCTGCAAAGTAGCATTCTTAAAGGGGACTTTTAGTGATTTTCTGTCATTTATATATTGTTACAATATTGAATGTCCATGTTGAACATGGTCAAAGTTTCAGAACTGAGGTGAAAATATGTAAAAAAATACTCCCTGAAAGACAAAAGCCCAGATTTCAGCCTGCCCTGAATGCTTTGTTTGCAATGGAGGTTGTTTGCGTTGACCATTCTAATATTCTGAAACTGATTCAGGCTTGAACATGTTCGGATGTTTGCCATTTTGAGTAAAGATGAGAAAAATATACTACATATATATATACTCTACTATAATTTGTTAATGTAGCTAACAGACGATTGCCGAATCAGAACAGAGTGGGCTCATTGGGAGATGGCTATAACTGCCTGTTTCAGCCAGAGGCTTAACTGGGGCTGTATAAAGGGCCAATATAGGTTAAATAAGTTTACAGTTACAGTTTTTAACTATAAGTCATGTAGTAGACGATAAAAATATGGAATAGGAAATGGGCATAATATGTCTTCTTTTTTTCAAAAATATTTGTCACAAATCCCTGTGCTTCAGTTATGTCAACAAAACATTGTTGCTTAAAGGCATTTGAAGAATATATATGTGATAACCATCTAATCATAGTGATTTGTTTGGGTTTTCTATGTTTTTCTGATTTTGTATGTGTTTCTTCTTCTTAAACCAGGCACTATCTTTGTCTCCCCATATCCAACAAGTCAATTTCTATTCACTTTCCCGGGGCTGATTTATGGCCTGCTATTGTTGTTGCTCTATGATATTGTTGAATACTGCAGACTGTGATTGCCTCTTCAGACCCCTTGCCACTCCGTACCCTATACTGTCACTGCAGGGCCCCCCTGAGGACCTTACATACACTCTAATTGGTTTGGGAAGGATTTGGCAGCCTTTGAACTACAGAAAGACAAAGAGAAAGAGGAGAGTGAGGCGGAGAGATGGAAAAAAAGAGACAGAGCATGAGAAGCAGGAGAGGTGGAGACAGTGTTTGTGTGGATGGGTGTGTATTTTCTTGGCAGTTCTTTGTCGTCATCCTTTCAAAAAACAAACAAAAAAAAAAAAATTAAGCGATAACACTGACATATTAAAACAGTACGTATTTTATTCTTGAATAACAATATCGAAATACACAGTAATGCACATCGCATGTAAAGTAGCCCACAAATTGGACAGATTCAAGTGGAGTGAAATGCATTCACATGCGAACACAGAGGGGGCAGATAAAACGTGTCAGCCAGACAGAAAACTGTCAATTAAAAGTGATCTCTGAAAGCTGTGGCTATTTTGAAGTCAGACCTACCACTCCCCTCTCCCATTTTAAGTCTGATGAGCAGAGTTAGTTATGAGAGAGAAATCAATGTTTTATCACTGGAACCTTTTAAAGTAATATAGAGTAACAGCACAATCAAGAAATTTATCAAACTCAGTTAAATGACAGCCTTTTACCGTGTAAAGAAGACTTCTAAATATGAATAAAATTTCAAGGACGTCAACTGATATGTTCAGGAACAAGTTTGGTAAAGTGCCACCTCTTCTCATCTCACACACAGTCATGGTCACTCTCGGTATGTCTCAGACTGCTCCCTGCCTCAGTGCACAGTGAACTGACTGATCCAATACCAAAATTATTGTGGATGTTCAGCCTCTGAAAGAATTCCAAGAATGCAGTTAGAAGTGAACCAACAGACCCCTATCCAGAAGTATAATCAGTCACAAAAAGTCACATGACTTTACTAATTACTCATTATGAACAGTAATTAGTTACTTTAATCAAACACCACATTTATCTGCACCTTTAAGTCCTTTGTTTGCTCTTGTTCATTCATTTCACTGAGAATGACTCTCTGCAGGCCATTTGTGCAGGAACATACAGTACAGCCACAGTCTGATCTGACCACTGAGCAGCTCTACTGGAGAAGTTAGGGATAAGGGCCTTGCTCAATGAAGGGGAATGTACTGCTTTTCACTTTCATCCATCCAGATTTATCTTGCTGGTCCAGGGATTGACTCAGCAACCAGTCACAAGGTTGCTTATCTAAATTTTAGGTCATCACTGCCCCATTTGTAGCCAACTTCTCTGCACTCACACACTAAGCTAAGGATCTACTGTTCATAGTCCCTAACTTAAACAACAATTGTATCAGATGAGGAGAAGCTTCTGAAACTTCTTGTCAGATGGTATGGTGATCCAGACATCCTTTTCCCCAGCTATTTCCTCCAGCTCCTCTTGGGGGGATCCCTCCAGCGTGTTCTGGGTCCTCTACCAGTTGGACATGCACAGAACACCTCCAAAGGGAGGCATCCTAGCCACACACTAAAACCATCTGAGCTGGCTCCTTTTTGATATGAAGGAGCAGCGGCTCTACTTGGAGCTCCCTCCAGATGTCCAAGCTCCACCCCTATCTCTAAGGGTGAATTCAGACACTTTACGGTGGAAAATCATTTTGGCTGCTTATATCCATAATCTTCTTCTTTCAGTCACTAGTGAAAGTTTACCAAAGGTGAAGGTTGAAATGTAGACTGTCTAGTAAATTGAGAGTATTACTTTCCAGCTCAGCTCCCTCTTCAGTGAAACGGTCCAATACAATGTCCTCATTACTGCTGATCGTGCACTAATCCACCTGTCAAATTCACATTCCATCTTATCCTCACTTGTGAACGACACCCCAAAATACTTGGAACTCTTCAGCTCTGTGATCCCCTGAAAATGGGAGCACACCCTCCAGTCCCCCTTTTTTTTTTTTTTTTTTTTTTTAAAAAAAAAGGAACCAACATTTCCATGCAATGCTGTGGTGTACCAGCCTAGACAACCCAACAATGGCCAGAGTTTTCAGCATCTAAGGGCTCATCCACAACCAGTGATTTGCCAGTGCAGAGCTCCTGTACTACCTCCGAGCCCTCTGCCAGAGACATGGGTAAGGCTTCCCCTGATTCATCAAACTCTGCGGAGGGCATGCTCATTGGGTTTAGGCTTTCTTCAAGTGATTTTTTCCATTGCCCAACAATGTCCCCAGTCACGATCAGCAGTTTCTCCCCCTTGCCGTGTGGCTGGTACTGTATGGAGTCACCAGGCTGCACTTCACCCAGGGGCCCACCCAAAGAATCCAAGAAGGCCAAATGCATTGAACTGCCATTCAGTTCAACAACAATCAGAGCCTCACTCCCAACGACACATAGTTACAAGGTAGCCAGAAGTCCCACAGTGTGGCACTCAGCCGGGGGCTCCTGGGTATCCCTGCACCTGCTGACTTTGGTATATCTAGTTGGTACTGCTCCACCTCCTGCACTATTTCTGGCTCCTTCACACTCCTTCCACATAGGTGATATCACACATCCCTAGAACCACTTTACAGCACCTGGGGTCAGTGTGCCTAGGTCCCCCTCTGACTTTCCTGTTTGGCAATACACCTGACTCCAACGCCTATCCCTGCAGATGGTGGACCCACAGAGAGGCAGCCCCATACCACTCCTTTGGGCTGTGGTATATCGGACCCCATGGGCCAAGTGCCAGCTACCAGAAGCTTGCAGGCAAGTTCCCATCGCAGCCCTAGTTCCATGAGGGTGCCCTGGTCTCCCTCTTGAGGTTCCTGCACACCAAAAATGTTACTTATTTTTATTGGAGTTTCAACTTCATATAACTGGCAGCTGCAAGCACTGCAGATAAAATACAATTTTATCTTTTTTTCATGTTGTACAATTACTACTTTGTTTATCATTTGAACCACCTTTTATTAATTTACTATAGACCTAAACTATTCTCCCTCTCATGAAGGATCCGGATCCTATATTAAAATTTGTTTTATATAGGCCTACCTTCCCAATGACATCTGCAAGGCCAGCTCTCATTCTTGAGAGTCTTTAATGTAAGCCAGTAATAAGATGCCATAACAAGTTATCTCCTTGTGAGATTTTCTTCAGCATCCTTCAAACCAGATTGCCACCTCAGCAGCAGATTAAGAAGAGAGGAGGAAGAAAGAAGAGAGAAACACAGAGGAACACAGTTAACAGTTATCACCATGAGGAGACTTGAAGCACCTTCAACCACCATGTTGTCTGTCCCATTGTGACATGACAAATATCTAGTCACCAGGACTGTAAAAACATCAATCACCAATTTAATCTCTGGGGCAATGAGTTCAAAAAGGTCAGTGGATTGAGGTCACTACAGATGACTACAGGTGTAGTGCAACCACCATACACATCAAAATGTTTTCAAGGACAGGACCAGAGCAGGAGAGCATTTTAACTAGGGATGCATGTTAATGGATTTTGTTGCTGATATCTGATATGCCAATGTTTCCAACTCATTGTGGCCGATTGCCGATACTGATATATTCACATATTGTTTTCTAGCTGGCTGAGGAGACTGTTATGCATGCAAGCATAGTTTGTATGTAAGTATGATCAAGGAAGACAATATATGAAGGAATTTAGGAAGACTGGATTTCAGGACCTCAGCATTAAAACTTTAATGACTCGCCAAATGGGTAGAGCAGTAGAGTTTTCATTGAGTATATTAGACAGACAGTATTAATGTGTAGGGGCTCAGTGCTCCACTTGGATCCACATGGAATATCGGGGATAACATTAGCTGAGAGGCTAGCGGAGCGTTACTGTATTACATAATCACATTTAGCTTTTGCTAGTGAGACTTAAGAATCAAAGGAGCTTTATTCAAAATCTGTGTACATGAAGCAGACAGCTGTCAATTCAAATATCATTTATAGAGAAAAATGAACTAATGTAACTTAGGCTTATCAGATAACATACAGTTACTCTATTGCGTATTTGTTGTGAACATGAATATTACATGTATGCATACCACTTAAGTACGAATCTGAATCAAGCCCATAATAAATATATAATGTTTAGAAGTTCTACAAAAATTACATCATTAACTTTTTGACGATTATGTGGGGTTGAAATGTGAGCAGAATACAAGTCATGCATAGACTAAACACACCTTTCCTTTTTTTCCTTTTATGTGGTTGTTGACCCTACTTACGTGGCTGCATAACTTGCACCTGGTGTGCTGGTTCCTGGATGGATGAAGCCTTTTGTTGTGATGTGTGGATGGATGAAGCCTGGTGTGCTGGTTCGTGGAGGGATGAAGCCTGGTTTGGTGGTGGTGGTTCCTGCTGTAGTGGCTGGGTGATAAGTGTTGGTTCACATAGCACCAAATGTAAGACAAAGCTCTCCACTTCTTGAGGTAGTTGGTTGGGAGGGTCTTGGGGTGGTGTGTGTGTGTGTGTTGTTGTTCTTGTTCTATAGTCTAGAACATGCACAGCATAGCCAGATAGCTCTTTACTTTTTACTTGATTTATTTTTGTTGCATTTTTTTGTTTTGTTTTTTGTGTCAATTGAGGATGCATACTGCTGTGGGGAGAAGAGTTATTTACTTCAGAGAGGAACTTCTGTCATTTGATGTGAACAGGTCTGGAGGATACCATCCAATTCCAGCTGAGATAATGAGGCGTTTTTGTGGTTGCTGTGCTGGTGCAAAGGTGAAGGCCAGGAAATAAAGATACATGCCCTCTCTGCCATCGCTCATTATGGGAAATGTCAACTCCCTGTCCAACAAAAGTGATGAGCTGGAGATTTGGTGAAGACTCAGAAAACATACCGTGAGTGCAGCCTCATGTGTTTTACTGAAACCTGGTTGAATCAAAACATCTCTGATTCCTTTGTGGAACTACTTGGCTTCACGCTCATACGGATGGACAGAGACAATAAAGGGGGAGGACTGGCCTTATTTGTGAATCAGAGTTGGTGTAATCCTTCACATATTACTGTCAAGGAGAGGATTTGCTGTCCAGATATTGAATTGTGTTGCTGTAATGAGACAGAGTGCACAGTGAACTCAGCAGTCTCTATTTCTCTGTTTTGCGTCTTCAGGTTAGGCTAACCCATCATTGCTAACTTTGGAGCTAACTCCCTTCACTCGGGGAAACGACAGACATGACTTTTTAGCATTTAACTGACACATTGTAGTCTGTACTGTACTTTACTGCCAGACTGACAACTTACCGCTAACCTTTTCCTCTGCTCCACTCGTATCCTCGCTAGGCAAACATACTAGGCAATGCAGTATAACTTAACAGAGTTGCTCGTTTCCCAGGCAACGACACACAGACTCCCAAACGCTAAACATTTCTGAACGAGTGGATATTTGGCATTAATTCTGGCATTAAAAAATATTTATTGGTCTAGCGGGGTTCTCGTTGATATAATTGTAGGGAGTAGTTTGGGCGAGTCCAAAGTTGTGAAAACAGTGGGGGTGTTTTGAATACACCCCTGTTTTCACAGGTAGTTTGTTAGTCTGTCCCCCTACCGCAGGAAATAATGGATTAATCCCAAAAAGGTGCTTATGTAGCACTTTTCTCCTTATGGAAGTAACAGAGATTAGTCGACCAATTGGAATTTAATCGGACAAGAGCGTATCGACCAATTAATCGAACAAATCAAATTAATCGACTAGTCGACCAGCAGACTACAGCCCTACTAAACATGCTGAGGAACTTGTATTAATATCTGGAGATTTCAATCATGTGAGACTGTCTTCCGACCTGACTGGATTTACACAGTTTAATTGTCCTACCAGAGAAAGTAAAACACTTGATCTGCTATATGCCAATGTCAAAGACGCTTACAGAGCTACTGCCTTACCACCACTGGGCCGGTCAGATCACAGACATGCTACAAGCCCTGTGTGATGAGTCAGCCTACAACTTCCCTCACAGTCAGGGAATGGACACCTGAAGCTAGTGAGGCTCTAAGGGAATGCTTTGAATGCACAGATTGGGATGTGCTGCTGGAAACAGTCAGAGACAGTATGGACATTGACAGTCAGGTTGACTGTTTTACTGAGTATATCAACTGACTGTAGAGATACAGTCATACCAACAAAGACTGTACGATGTTTCCCCAATAACAAACCCAGGATCACAAGTGACATAAAAGCAATCCTCAACCAGAAAAGGGAAGCTTTTAGAAACAGTGACAAAGAACTGCTCAAACAGGTGCAACATAAGTTGAAGAGGAGACTGAAGATGGCAAAGGTGGAATACAAAAAGAAAATTGAAAGAAATTTACAACACAGCAACATCCGGGAGTTATGGAGAGGAATCAACACCATCTCTGGCGACAACAAAAAGAAAAGTCAATAGTGGGTGATGTGGATAGAGCCAATGAACTTAACCAGTTATTCAACATATTAGACACTGTGCTCTTCTCCTCTTCATGGATGCATCTCCAACCGTGGCTTCTTCTTCTCCTCCACGTGTGTTTCTCCAACACAGCTCCTTCTCATCCTCCTCCTCCTCCCGCTCCTCCACCTACTTATTTGTCCATCTCCATTGCTGCAACTACCCCCGTTGTCTAACCCTAACCCTTGTCTGTCACTGAAATGGGAGTGAAGTTGGAGCTTGGGAGACTTTGCTCTGGGAAGGCAGCAGGCCCAGATGGTGTGTGCCCAAGTCTGCTTAAAGACGGTGCTGCCCAACTGTGTCTACCTCTACAGAAGATCTTCAACCTGAGTCTGCAGTTGGGGTGGGTACCAGCTATATGGAAAACATCTTGTATTGTACCGATACCAAAAATAAAATTTCCAGCTGAACTCAATGACTACAGACTAGTGGCCCTTACTTCACACATCATGAAAACCCTGGAGCATCTGCTTCTACGTCTACTGAAGCTAGAGGTCAATGACAAACCTGATCCCCTGCAATTTGCATACAGAGAACACATTGGAGTTCTCCCTCTCTTATCTGGAGGAATCAGGCACTTATGTAAGAATCATGTTCTTTGATTTTTCAAGTGCATTCTATTCTCCATTCAACCCACCATACTCTGAGCAAAGACAAGCTCAGAGATTTGGAGTGGATCCCTCCCTTGTTTCCTGGATCACAGATTACCTGACAGAAAGGCCACAGTTTGTCAGGTTGGGGAACTGTGTTTCAGGGACAGTAATGAGCAGCATGGGGGCTCCACAGGGGAGTGTACTGGGTCCATTCCTGTTCACATTGTGTACTTGGACTTCAAATACAGCTCTGAGTCCTGCCACATCCAGAAATACTCAGATGACACCGCTATTGTGGCGTGTATCAAGAATGGAAAGGAATCTGAATACAGGGATCTAATAACAGCCTTCAGTGAATGGAGTCGACAAAACTGCCTTCAATTTAACATCTCAAAATGAAGGAAATAATCTACTACTAATGATGAATGATGATTAATAAAATATCGGTCAATCAATCAATCAATCAATCAAACAATCAATCTATATACTATGCAATTAGGCCAAAGTGCAAAAACAGGCGATCCCCATTCAACCCAAGCGGGAAGCTCTTGGACTTGAAAGTGAAGTCAATGCGGAGTGACTTAAACCTGCATTCTCTCTAATGTCCAGCAGGGGGCAACTCCACTGGGTCCAAAAAGAAGTCCAACTGTACGGAAGTCTATGAGAAAATGACACAGCATACAGCATACCCTGCTTTTTGTCAGTTAGTCTTTCACTCATCCGCACAACATGCTTTCGGGTATGGTTGTGATTTACAAGTTGTTACCACTGTGGTGCGTGAAGTGCTGTAGTTGGATCCTGCAGAGCTCCTCCCCAGCTCCATGTTCTCCAGGGTTTCCACCAGTGTATTGCAAGCACAGTAGACCGCTGAACCTGAATTGAACCCCCAAGCCTAAGCATCGTGGACTTTTTATATCTTAAAAAGTATTTGAAGACATTTTCTAAACTAAAATGTGTTATACAAGTGGCGTGGCTCCTTCAAGGAATAGCTTGGTGCATAGTGAGCGTGCAATAGAGAGAGAGAGAGAGAGGGAGTGTGCCATATTCAGACCAAATCAGGCGGTGCAGTGAAAAGCTGCCGTGGCCAATCAAAGCCAGATGCCAGTCAGATTGATTAGAGCTGTAACCCTGCTGTGAGGGAGGACAAAGACAAAGACTAGGAGGTGGGGAGGAAATTTCTCTTCATCTGATAACGTTAAAAGTAAAGTTAGACTTAGACTAGACTTGATGTCGGCTTCCCTACTCATTTTTAATAAAATAAGAGAAACGAGAGATAGAGCTGAGAACACCAGAAAGCAAGAGAGAGAGCAGCTTTGGTCAAGTAGGCTAGAGAATGAAGAATTGTAATGGTGGTAGTGAGAAAGCCGGTGAATTGGATCAATGAAATGTCTGACTAAGTATTGATAACATGCTTAGTACTTTACAAATTAAAGTTCTTTTTATCTAATTAATGTGCGTACTGATGTGTGAAAATGGTGTTTATTTCTACAAAAAAGGCGAAACGATGGACAAAGTAATGTTATCAGTGTCTCACTGGTAACACCTTTACACAGGGTAACATGTTTTCCTGCCACTGTCGCTTCTCATTATTTCTGAATCTAACAAACCAAGATTGAGATGGTGAAAATGCCAGACTCGAAAAATCCAAAACGGGAGTCCAAGTTGCCATGCTGCCAACTTTGTGAATTTTTCGCTAGATTTATTTCTTTAGTGACTTTTTCCTCAAAAAAGCGGCTAGTGACATATCTAGAAACAGACCATAACTCCTCTTCTTGAAGCAAGTCACCAGTATTTCTCAGTGAACGAGTGCTAATGTGATTATCTGGACTGAGTGTTGAGTGGAAAGGACAGAGCACCAGCTCATTCAATTGACCAATCATCAGTCAGACCGTCATGAATGAGCTGTGGATGTGTGTAATGTGGGTTAACAATAGTGAATTTATTCCAGTGCATGATCTCTCTCTATTCAGATCAAGACTTCAGATAGACTTCATACAACAGCTTGCATAAAACAGTTTTTTAATATAAAATAATTTAATATTAGAGGAAGATTTAGACGCACATTAAAGAGCTGCTTGAAAAGACAAATAGGTAATGGCATAATTAGACACAGTCAATTTAATTTAACTTATTTTTTAAAAATCTTATATGTAATTATGTCATGACATTGTAGATACACAAATTCTTGACATCCTTTAGTGAAATCTAGCAACTTTTCTTGCAAGCTTTAGTTACTTATTCACCAGAGGAAGTAATTGGGGAAAAAAGTACAATTCAATGTGGTAGTAATCAGCATTCTAAAATCATATTACGAAAAAAGATACAGTGGTCGCCTCACTTAAATGATGGATCACTTTGGTCAATGCATGAGTATCTCTCAGATAGCCGTAACGATTGTATTTTTGAAAACAATGTGAATCCATGACTTATGGGAGGTTGGGTAAATGTAGTAGTAGGTAGGAGCAGGTGGGTTTACAGTCTTCTTCAACTGTAAAAAATAAAATTACATTGGTTCCCCTGAATGGGAAAATTGGGACTAGTAAATCAGATTAGTAGTGTGTACCCACGCTAAAAATGATTGTACTTAACTGTTAGATTACCATAAAAGATATGGTATTATTTTTTGATTCACTTCACCAAAAGTTGTTTGGATTTCTCTAAATCCATCTTTCCTTATAGCCCAAATTCCCCTCCATTCTCCAGCAGGCTGTTTCTTGGCATTACTGTGAGGACCCTACTTTGCTTCAGGAAGGGATCTGAATACTTCTTAAACCACCAATACTTATCATCATCATCATCATCACACACATGGACTGCGGAACCAGGGAGGCCAGGGGGGCCATGGCCC
Source organism: Euthynnus affinis (assembly GCA_029490765.1). Lineage (NCBI taxonomy): Eukaryota > Metazoa > Chordata > Actinopteri > Scombriformes > Scombridae > Euthynnus > Euthynnus affinis. Next base: position 582,478 of record CM055859.1, read on the forward strand.
GGGTAACTTTTGTACTCTGACAAAATCTCTCATATGAGTAAAAGCTGCTGTAAAAAGTTGTGTGTCATTACGAGACAACAACTTCACCCACTCTCATCACTGCTGCCGATAAAAAAACTGCCACTCACTGCTGCATTTTGATTGGAAATTAGTGTGCCTATCAAGTGCATTGTTTACCAGTACGTCATGTATGAGCGTTGCGAGCTAAAGGCGGGCACCTGTCAAACCCGCTAGCTACATAAAAATGAAGAGACTTTTTTCAGATAAATAGAAAAAACGAAATAATCCGGCTCCAGCTTCCACTGTGCCCCGGCCTCAACAACAGACCTGGAGTGTCCCTCTTCATGTTGCCCTAACTTGAGTCCACCGCGGACTTCAGCAAGTCAGTTTTATAACTCACTTCTTGCTGTGTTGGTTATTTGGTTTTTGTGTGCAGCTCTGCACAACAGGTATGAGTGCTGACTAGTTATGAGAATGATGTTGATTTAGATTGAAGACAGCAAGATGAGTTTTGCCCCCCCCCCCCCATACACACACACACACTCGAAATTAAGGCCCCCCCGGTTCAGATGTGTTCCGCGGTCCATGATCACACACACAGACTCAGCAGCTAGCTGCGCTATAACAGCACCTCCCGTACCCCGCCATCTTAAATTTGTGGGGTTTTTTTTCAAAGGAGTGTGGTCGGCTATATAGCACGGTTATTTCTGGTTAATGTAAACAAAACGGACCATACTTTTCAACAGAGACGGTCTATCTTGATACAAGTCATATTTATGTCCTCAAACACTTTTAACATCACTCTGAACATGACAGAAGCAAACATGAGCACTTTAATGGATGTTGACAACTGTACCATTTAATTACACTGAGCCACAGTTTCACGCCATATGTATACTGTTCTTGCTCAGTAGTATGTTTTTGTCCATATTAATCATTTATGCCCTAAAACATGAGAGAATAATGTCTAGATTCAAGAATAATGTAGGCTGATGCTACTAAGATAAAGTTGAAGACAAAAAATATTCATTTACCTCAATCAGATGACTGATGACGTTGTGGTTGGTATGCAGTGCCCTTTGATTTAGGCAAATTAGCCCACACAGCTTTGCATACCCCGGATACACACACACACACCTGCAGGCATGCTCACACACAAAACCACAGACTCAAGGCCTTTACACACTGGACGTGACGCAAATAAACAATGCGAAATTGCGAAATAATCGCCTGCGAATAGTTCGCATCAAAACTATTCACACCGGCAGCAATGCGAATTTGCGACAGAAACACAGAAACGCGAATTTGCATCAGCTCATTCTGCTGTCAGTCAGCCTGCTGAGGGCAGTTTGTCCAGCGGCTGCTTCTGTGGACAGAATCACTGAATGAAAGTCGGAGCCCGTGTGTATTGAACGGATATAGCGCTCCCCTCTTCTTTTGTCGAGTGAGGAGAAGGACAAGATCATCATTACTGGAGGATCTCCGACCTGCATTCAAGGTCTCTGTTCACAGAAGCAGCTGCCTGTCAGCTGCAGCTCCTGCAGAGCTGAGAGGACAAACTCTCTTCAATAAGCTGACAAATAGCAGGAAGTCACTGAACCAGTTTGCATGTCAGCTCCATGGGAAGGAATCTACAGTGTTTGTGTTCATAAATACATGGTGATGATACATAATATAACCATTAATTAATTGAATTAATTAATTAATTAATTGCACTTACATGTCCGCCCCATGTAGTGAGTGAATCTACCTGTCTGCCTGCAGTGCTCACAGACAGACTGGGAGCTGTTAAATCAATGTATATACAGTATATAAGTTCAAAATACATACAGTGGGATGCTCAACACCCCACGTGGGCCGTCGCAAGAAACAGCTGTCTGTGCACATTGCGCTTTGTGATTGGTTGATGCTTTTATTCACTGTGTGAAAACTCAGAGAAATCGACCCGGGTCTGAAAAAAAATCACATCGCTTTTTCGCCTCGTAATATTCACGTTCTGTCTGAAAGTACCCATAACACAAACAACAGTTCGAAAAAATATATTGACGTGCGAATTAATCGCACGAAAAAATCGCGTCCAGTGTGTAAAGGCCTTCACTCTGCTCCCCATGGCAAGTGGGGTGCAAGTGCATACAGTGTCACAGCAGAGTGAAAATGTGAGCTCAGTGAACCTTTCAAAAAAGGCATTTTGCCGTAAGTAATGTGGACAGGAGAGTGAGAGGAAAAAAGGGTGTTGGTTCAGCTCTCCTCCTGAAACCTCCTTAATTAATATGGGAGTCTATGGGACAGTTGGGCGATAACCCCTTCACAAAAGGGCTGACAGTTCAAGTCAGACAGTTTGGAGGTTTAAATGACAGAGCACAAGTGTGCCTACTACTGTGGAAAAAAATATTTGTGTAGACCAAAATATGTGGCTCAAAGGGTGATTTATCCAGACATTTTTCAGAAAAATTTAAACAGCCTGTCTACTCTAGTGATGATGTCACCCACTCTAGCTCTGAACATTCCGTGCAATACACAGTCATATTAAACTCAAAATTTGTCTAAAATTGGGCATGAAACTTTGAAAGTCACAGATCAAAAAGTATAAAAGATATCAAGAAGTTGAATACAAATTTAATAGCTGATGGTTTTCTCTGTTTTTTTCAAAGCTGCAGGATTAGTTACACAACAAAATTTTGTACGGAAGAGGAATAACATGAGGTGGAAGAAACATCACGAATAACAATATGCTCCATTGCTATTGCATAGCTATGGAGCATAGCTATTATTACTATTACTATGAAAGGATATACATTTGAAAAATATTTATCAGCCTTGCAACCATGTACATACAACCGCAAAAATTTATTTTATACAGATGATGTTGGAGCTCTAGTATTCACATGATTTCAAATCATATTGAACAGAATTATATGCAAATTCACAGTAAAGCAAAAGGTCAAATTAACCACAGGTGAGTATATATTTGCCATTTTAATTACGTAAGGGGAACAGTTCATCTTCTAATAACTAAAACTAGATCATTACATCAAAATATTATATCATACACAATTCAATGTTTTTAGAGAGATCAAAACTAATGCACTAAAATAAATTCAGTCAAATGATGATAAAAATAGCGATAAAATAAACATTAACCAACGCCCATTGCATGACATTGTTAAACCAGGGAATTCATGCGTCCACCACAACAAAGGATCCTAACTGACTTAACATTGACATTGTTTTCGTGGTACCTGCATGTAATATTAACCCATTACATGCTGCCACCATGGAATGAGGTTGTGGTCAGAAATTCACACAGTCATCCTGGTTTATAAGGCCCATATTTGATACAGTCATAAAAAGCATGAGGAGGGTTATAATAGTCAAATAGCAAAATTAATTAATAATACCAGTGAGGCAGTAATCATAATGCTTTAAATTATTATTATTCAATAATTATAAGAATTTAAATTTAGATACATTTAGAGTTATGAGACCATTAAAAATGGTCTTGTAACCCAACTGGTCTTGTAAAGCTGGTATGTAACCTGAAAACTGGTCTGATGACAGACTGTTCCTCCATTCTATGATGCTATGATACTAATGGGCTTTATAGCCATGTGCATGAGACGCAAAGCCTGATAACAAAGAAATGCACAAAGTGAAACAAAAGGACTCCAAATAGACATCACCTCCTATCATGCTCTGCTGAACTCAACTTAGGTGTGAAATCCGGCAGAGTCAAATTCTCGGCTCCCACTGGAGGAGACTTGCCGGGACTTCCTGGCTGTGACTTCACCAAGGGTATAAACACTCCACTCTCCCCTTGGAAAACACTTCTCAGCTGCTCTCCAGCTAACATAAGGAAGCACTTACATACATGCCTGTAGACCACTGTGCAACCCAGCGCTCTTCTACTGTTCCTTCAGAGGAGAGTGAAGGACATCTTCTATGCCCTACTCCTCCTTCACTGAGTCAACTCAGTCGACTCACTTTCTTGGCAACTCCGCCAATGTTCAGCAGAGTGCAAGGACAGCCCTGTCAACATAAGAGCCCGAGGAACTGAACCGGACCAGAAAGATGTACTAAACACCCTACTTGCTTCCTTTAGTGACACAAGTAAGAGGTTTAACTCTGGGCAGAGTTAGGATATCAAAGTGTTATTTTCAGATATATTGCTGCTGCTTGTTAGGATGTTAATGGACTGTGAGTCTTTGCTGCTTTGGTATTGTTTATCACAATTGCTGAGATATTTTGTTCTTTGGTGTTTTCACTCTCTTTTCTCTCCTATCTTTACTTGCATGTACACACACAAACATTTTGACTTTCACACACAATACTCTTTTGTCAGACACATGTTACTAACCAACAGAGACGTTCCGCTTTGCTCGACGCTATTGTAGTGATAAGAGGACGTATTTGTTGTCTGGTGGTCGCCATTAAATCACAGGCTCTGTTCAAATCTCACGGTCACATCCACCATCTTGATCCTCCTCCTTCCTCTCTCACACCATCCTCCACACACACGCAAACACACACACACACACACACACACACACACACACACACACAGACATATACACATTGTTGCTTGTGTTTGAGATGTATGGTAGATTTTTAATAATTGTAGCATTATTGATTTATGAATAATGTTGCCAAATTCAAACCTTCACTCTTCACCTTTATAAATGTTATTGTTTTTCAGATATTGACATTTTTAAAGTGAACGCCCCTTTTTCAGACTGCTTTCACTGTTTGGTTATTGATCCCTGGATTTTTAATATTTGACTATTATCTCCAGTAATTATTAATTACTGTCAATAACCAAACCTGCTCCTACTGAGTTCCGACGATACAGTGGAGGATGCTCAGAATGTTACAGGTGCCTGTCAGTCATTTGCTCAGCCCAGAAATAAGAAACCACAGTCCACCATGCACCAACCATAGTGTGAAGGGAGGCTGGACCTAGTGATGGATAGCAAAGCCCAGCTGAGCATATTGCTTCCTCAATAAAAGCTGCCCTGCAATCCACATGCAGCTAAGGATGTATTTTCTCTTTGTTGCTCCCTCCTCCCTCTTCACTCCACCATCATTTTTAAGAGCGAAAACTGGTTTAGATGTCAGAAAGAATGATGCCCCTCGTCAGACTGTGACTCACCTCTGAGTGGTGCCCACAGCTATATTCACACCAACTGTCTCTCTGTTGGTGTGCACTGTTTTCCTGTCTGTTCTTGGTTTTTTTTTTTTTTTTTTTTTTTTTTTTTACCAAGGGCTCAGAACAACAAGAAAGACAGAGGACACCATCAAACCATCACATGGTGAATTCAGACCCCACATTATGTTTAAGTCTGTAGCCACAGCCCTAACTGTGAAATATTATATACATGATGAGTTGATGGTTATGAGTTAGGAATATTCATAATCATATATAAATACAGAAACTGGGTCCTGTTCTTTAGATTGTGGATATGTGAGTAATAGTTTGATTTGATTGTTGATGATCTGACATTAACCTGGATTTTTCACTTCTTAATAACTGGTTAAAAATTTATCTGGAGTGCTTGTCATAGCAACAAATATTTAAAGTCATACCTGCAAAGATGTAACACACAAAGTGATTTTCAAATATGAATGACATTTCTACTTAGACAGAAAGTTGAAAAATATTGATATAGTTATGCCTTTTGTTTAGAAAGTTATGAATAAATCAACAAGGTGTTTTGATTTAATTAGCACAATTTATTTTACATAAGAAAAGTTAAATATAGTACCAGTACACAATACAACAGGATTTAAACTATAAGCAAGAGAGATACATTTAATATAATTGGACTGTTATCAAAGTAATGGGGCCAGCAACCATGTACTTGTAAATGCACTTGTGTCATAAGTATATAATGTACATTTGATATTGAAATGAAACAATCACTATTAGCTATAAATGAGTCAGTTTCTAAGGAAATTCATTTAAGGAAGATTGATTCCTTAGTTTGAGACTACAACTACTTACTAATAACTACAAATGCAATTTTGTAGAAACGTTACTGAGAATGCATTTCAGTTGTGTGTGAATGTAATTTTGAGGAGACCGGGTTGCCTCCTTCACAAACCACGTCTTCTTAGGTTTCTGTTTTGATGGTGGGCGGGGCTCCATCAGCATTGGCTCACTGAAATAAATGGGTGATAACAGCCTCCCGAATCTACTAGTAGGTTGGTAGGCCCCTAGTAGCCCATAAGTTTGGGACTGATGTGTGCTGATAACACCCATTCAATAGGATGATAACAGTCAAATCGGATGAAAGGTAAGAATACCACAAGAACATCCATAGGATTAGTACTCTTTTGGGTCAGCCCTAACAAGATTACTGTTATCCGAAACTTGACATAATAGATGTGGTGGAAATATTTTTGCCGTGAATTCGGTGTATTGGTGTAAAAATATTGCTTTTCATAGAATTAGATATGAAAATATGCATTTTTTGTATGAACTAAATGTGAGCATAAAACCTGTTCAGACTAAACTGAACAATGTTTCAATGTATTCATCCCACATTTATTGCTACTGTCATGCTATTGTCATTGGTTTTATACAACCTGAGAGTGCATATTTTTGGTCATATACACAAAAATAAATTGTCTATTTATTGATTGATTGATTGACACACTATGGTCTCCATTCATCCTCAGTCAGTAGTCAGGTCAGTAGACAGTGCAGTTAGCAGAGGAGCGTTGGGTACACAGGAAGTCACTAGTGACCTCTTTATAACCTCTAGCTTCAGTTAGACCACTTCCTGTTGAACAAATGACAGGATAAACAGGTATGATGAGTGTCTGTCCACAGAAACAAGAACAGGAAAAACTGTCACAAGAATGGCATCATATGTTTAAATGGAGGTAAATATTGTGTTGGTAATAAAGCAAAAGGGAAGTTTCCTATTCACTAACAAATATATCCAATAAAACATGGATCAGAGAGATTTAGGTTGAAGACTGAATATGATTGTCAATTGTGAGTGTTGTGCAATCTTACCTTCCATGAGGTTGTAGAGGTTGCAGTAGTTTGTGCCATGGTCTTTGATGGCATACCAGGTCTCGGAGATGGACATGGCCTAGAGATAGAGGCAGAGAGGAAACAGAGAGAGGAAGGAGGGAGTGAGATGTGGAGGACAAGGACTCAGACTGAGAGGTCAGAGGTTGAATGATGGCTAGTTTGGTTTTCCAGAGATTGTCAGATAAGAATTTAGAGGAGAGTGAAAACCTACCGAAACATGACAGAAAGTGAAGAAATTATGGGAGACCAGTCGGAAGTTGATGTCATCCACATAGCTTTTAAAGGGAGTAGTGTGTTTGGCAGCTATAAAGTGGACAGAGGCAGACTGCAGCTGCAAAGACACAAAATCATGCTTGATTAAAAGCCAATGATATAAACCCAACAATTCAGAGCATCCCAACTTTGCTGGTGGAATTTATGAACTTGAATGCCATAACTGGATTTTATCTTAAACATAAGACTTGTGTTGTATCATGAAATTGAACAAACATTATGTTAAAATGCAGGCAGAAATTTCAGGCCCTCATCATTTCAGTCGTTATGGTGCCTTAGTGCATAATACCCAACTCATTTACAATGAATCAAATTACCACAGAGTAATTGCTACATAGGCAATGTGCAACAATTGTCCAGTTGGTAAACCAGCCTTGAGTAAAACAAAAAAACCTGTTTAGCTTCTAGTGAGTGACATTTTGTTGGCAGTTTGAGTGTGATAGTGTTATGTGGATGGGGCACATACACACCTTGTACAGGCACTTTTGTCCTCCCATGGCGCAGCCAGCCATGGTTCCCCATTTCTTAATCTGTGAAACCAGTGATTCATAAACCACTTGACAGGGTATCCCAAAGTACCTGCATGAGAAAAACAACCACTGAATATGCATTAAGGTCCACGTGAGTCCCAAGGTTGTCCTAAAACACTTACATTACAAAATAGTTGGGAAGGTCTCAGTGGCCATTTTAAATAAAATGGTACCATCTACTGGACATTACCTGTAGCTGCTATTCTTTGACTACATGACAGTTTCCTGTTTTCTTTACGATGGAGCTGACTTTACTACTTTTATTACAGCAGTATTTTAGTGGAATAATAACTTACTGCTAACTTTTGGGCTAAATACATTTTCTCCATTGTTAATTTTACTTTTTACTATATAATTTTATGGAACTCAAAGAATAAATGAAGATCAAATTCAAGAAGAACATTTTTATCTCTTAAGAGCTTAAGAGCTTGGTCTGTGTTTTTCTCACTTAAGCATGGAGTCATGGAGGCCCAGCTTAGGTTTTTATTCTGGCCACAGAGGGTCTTACAAGAAAAAAATCCAATCAAATATATAGTCTGGGTATGCAAGACCCCAAAACTGACAAAATAAAAAAATGGAAGTGATGATTTAAGTTCCAGCTCCCTAACATCTTTAAAATGTCGTGTTGATGTTTGGTACCCCTATTCTTCCATATGAACAGCATGAAGCCATACTTCAAAACATGAGAAGCCTTTCTGTGCATGTATGAATGTTATTTTCTTATTTAATGTAAGAAGTATCATGTAAAGCCAAGAAAATGGTGGTCAGACTGGTCAACTGACTGTTTAGGTTTAGGTGAATTCAGCTAGAGGAGAACAAAGACTGAGTGAGTGAATTTAAAAAGATCATGTCAAGATGGCCTGAGCCAAATAAAACATAATGAGACTGAAGCTCTTCATCGTGAGGGATATTGTCTCAGGCCAGTCCATTCAGCTGTATCTCAGTTGAAGTAGAGCATTTAATTCACCATAGAAATGGCATCTCAGTAGCCTGCTCTCTGATTTGAGTGCCAGTTAAATTGATTACAGCTAACGAGATGGTCACGTTGTTTACCTAAAATACTCTCAAATCCACATAGAGTTGTTTTGATTGTAAAGACATTGTACATGAGTAATATATAATGCAGTCAAATACATTAGTACTGCATAAACAAACAAAGAAGCAAACAACAACCAGGAAAAAATTTGGAATGTGCTGGTGGAAATGTTGTCAGGCTCTCTCTTGTTAGGCTCTCTTTCTCAGTACTGATGAGGTTGCTTGCTTGCCTGGTACAGTGTGTGAAATCATGTAATCCATGTGTGTGTCTACCTACATAAGTAATTATTATAAAGCAACTTATAGAGCAACTAGCTCCAGCCTTAGGTCAGTTGCTCAAATGATAAGATTTACTGACCATATTCATGATCATCGACCCCTTTCCTCTAGTGCAATGATGTTTGCTGATATACTGTACTTCCTTACTTCAGATGACCGCATAGCCTTTCCTATAGTGCCATCTGCTGGACAGACTTCACGTTTTTATTCCCACATTGTGATTAGGTCTGGTCTTCACTTTGGTATTTGGAGTGTGATGGCTTCCCCTTGGGCTTTACTCTTTTGCATATTGTGTTTCTGTTATTGTAATTGTGACAACAAGTACAAAGGCAGCAATGCAAGTACATCAAAAGTAAATTTAACACAAGTTTGTAAGACCGACAGTCATTTCATCTGACAATAAGTTACTGTCCACATGTCTAAAGTATCAACATCAAAAATAATGACAGCATCTGCCAAATAAAGTGAAACATGCAGACCCTAATCAACATTGAAGGGATGATGCATAACAGAATGGTTGATCACTACAACCTGAAATATCACCTCTGACTCTCATTAAATACTCAACATGTTCAGCTTGACAAAGATAGAATTTACAGGGCAAGTATTCCTGTTAATGTAAATTGACAAGAATGCCTTAGAATGGCTTCCTGTAAATATAAACTGAACAACTTGGCAGTATCTTTTCAAACTGAAATATAAAGATAGTACTAAACATGCCATTTGTGCTACTTCAGTACATTTAATATATAATTGTTTTACTTGTACTATGGTTAGTTCTAAGCTTTTCCTAGATAGTGATATTGTGCTGATGGCAAGGAAAGAAATCTTGAACTTTTGTTATGAAAATCAAATATAATAGAAAGTATCTATCAATGCATCTAAAAAGAAATAAACCATACATACCATTCTACTTTGCATTGGGCATGGAGAGGTCCGGCACAACAAAGCTCAGACATGCCAACTGCCAGTATCACTGCAAGGAACCAGGCATGCATCACGCTCAAAACTGTGTCAAAAAAGTTCAGTCTGTATGAGCTTAATACTCACACTGACAACAGGTCCAGTTTCTGTGAGACTTAAAAAAGGCAAAGAATCACGGGATGATCATGTGCTTTTCTGAAAAGGAAACAGACTCAATTCAATTTACTTCAGAGGAATAGATAATGAGGAAATGCTGCTGTGATATTTGGTTTACAGAGACACCTAGAGGCAGTCTGAGATAGATACACACAGCAGTGTGTTTTTCCTCTGCTCTGTCTGTCCCACCACTGCTACTAAAGGGACCTGCTGCGAGCAGGATTTCATGACAATTTATATAAAGGCTTTGATCTGTATCTTTCTTATCATAAATTGAGTGGTGTGCAAAGGTGGACACACCTTTAACCTTGTTACTTTAAGAAGTCACGATGGATAAAGATAGTGGTATCCAAGCAGAACTAGAATCAGAATCAGGTTATTGCCAGGAAAGTGAGTGCAGCACCAGTTTGTCCATATAATGTTGAAGTCCTGAAAAAAGCCTTAACAGACTTTATGGGATGGAAGACAAACATCGTCTCAGTATGACTGAACACTGTACGCCCATGGATTTTCTATAAGGCCCTAGATTTGAAAAAAAAGTGCAAAATTCTTAAATGAGTGATATTGAGGGTCTAATAAACCCTTTTTTTGCACTCATATGGTATCAAGGCTATCTGATGGCTAACACATACCCTTTTGGTCCGATGAAAATGACCAATATATATTGCCACACCTTGTTTAATTCATAATATCTTCTTGTCCATTAGGGGAAGAGACCTGAAATGAAGGCACAGAATGAATAAAAGATTGTATTTGCAAGAAAAGGAATTGATTGATTTGAAATTGATATCGATAATATCAATTGATTGATAATTGGAAATTGATATCATATTGGTGCAAAAATGTGGGTTTGTAGTACCCTAAATATCACTGTCATTTAGGAATTTTCCACTTTTTTCCAAATGTATTGCCTAAATAAAATAGCATACAGTCTTTTAATGGTTTTGGTGTACAGAACACATTTGTCTTCCATCCTACAAAGTTTGGTGAGGCCCAAACATGGCTTCCCAGATAAGGCGTTTTTGAGGCTATAAAAATAAAATAATATCAAGCGCTGAAAAAATATGAAAACATAGGATTTAAATGAAATAGAAATACTTTACAGTCCTTGGTTTTGGGACCCATTCATGGCATAGACCAGATTTGAACAAAATCTGAGATGGTGCTGCAGCAATCTTTCTGATTTGATATGGAATGATCCAAGTAGGTTTGCATGTAAAAGGAATATTCTTTGGTGTTGTGGTGCATAACAAAACAGAAGGTAAGAGAAAAAACAAATACTTATTCAGAGTAAGAAAAATACACAAGACAATAAATATATGAATTAAATTTCACAATAAAAACTAAGTAAATATATACTATGTTAAAATGAGTTTAAAAAATAATGTAATTACTGGCAATGTTCACAGTATAAACAGTACATGTAATATGCAAGTGACAAGTCCTTTGTCTGAAGCAGTCAGGAGGTCATTTGTGACTTTAACCAGTGCTGTCTCTGTGCTATGATGCACTCTAAATCCTGACTCTCAAATCTCAAATAAGTTATTTATCTAGAAAGTCACATAACTGATTAGCGACTGCTTTCTCAAGAATCTTAGACAGAAAAGGAAGGTTAGATATGGGTCTATAACTGGCTAAGACGTCTGAATCGAGAGTAGGCTTCTTAAGGAGAGGTTTAATTACAGCTACTTTAAAGGACTGCGGTACATAGCCAGTTACCAAAGACATATTGATTATATTTAGTAGGGAGGTGCTAATTAAGGGTACGACATCCTTAAAGAGTTTAGTTGGGATGGGATCTAAGAGACATTTCGAAGGTTTTGATGACGAAATTATAGAAGTTAATTCAGGAAGGTCAATCTGAGCGAAACAGTCCAAACTTAGCATCAGGTTTTGTGGCTGTTTCTAGGGAACTTGATAAATCTGTGCCTTTTGCTTTTTGAGACTGTTGAATTTTATCTCTAATTGTTAGAATTTTATCATCAAAAAAGCTCATGAAGTCATTACTACTGAGAGCCATTGGAATACTCAGATCAATAGTGTTATGACTCTTTGTCAGCCTGGACAAGGTGCTGAAAGCCTTCTTCTTATAGGTTTTAAGGTTTTCAAGCCAGACTATGCGAGATTCTTCTAATTTAGTGGAACGCCAAATCCTTTCAGATTTACCAGATAGTTGCTTTAATTTGCGGGTTTCAGAGTTATACCACGGAGCTAATCTCTTATGCTTAATTATCTTTCTTTTTAAAGGAGCAATGGAGTTGAGCGTTTGCTGTAGAGTGCCTACAGCAGTGTCAACAAAATGATCAATTTGGGAAGGACTAAAATTATCATAAGAATCCTTTGTGGTATTGATAGAAGGAATTGAATTCAGCGCTAATGGAAGTGTTTCCTTAAATTTAGCTACAGCACATTTAGCTACATCAGTACGACATCTAGTGAAAACATTTTTGTCTAATGGTGTGTAATCTACCAATAAAAATTCAAAAGTTATCAAATGGTGGTCTGATAAAATGGGATTTTGAGGAAAAACTATCAAATGTTCAATTTCTATGCCATAAGTCAGCACAAGATCCAGGGTGTGATTATGACAGTGAGTGGGTTTATTTACACACTGAGAGAAGCCAATTGAGTCTAATAATGAGATGAAGGCAGTGCAGAGACTATCATTATCCACGTCCACATGAATATTAAAGTCACCTGCTATAATTACTTTATCTGTATTAGTGTAGAATTCAGATAAGAATTCAGAGTACGGGCCAGGAGGACGGTACACTATAACAAATAGAACTGGCTGTACAGTTTTCCAGGTTGGGTGGGAAATATAAAGAACAAGGCATTCAAAAGAATTATAATTAAATTTAAATTTAAGTCTAGGGCTGACAATAAGGCTGGAGTTGAAAATGGCTGCAACTCCACCTCCTCGGCCAGTATCTCGAGGGATGTGAGTATTAATATGGCTGGGAGGAGTGGATTCATTAAGGCTCACATATTCATCATGACATAGCCAGGTTTCTGTAAGACAAAATAGGTCAATATGCTGATCTGAGATTAGCTCATTTACTAATAAGGCTTTAGAAGATAGTGATCTAGGGCCCTATCTTACGCCTGGCGCAGTGTGTCGCTAAGCGCAGCGCAAGTCTCTTTGCTATTTTAAGACCGGCGCATTTGTTAATTTCACGTTCAGCGCCCGCGTTGTTAAAATAGCAATAACACATGCGCCTATTAGTGCGCCCATGGGCGTGTTCGTTCAAAAATAAGGTGTGGTCAGGCGTATTGTTGGCGCATTGCTATCTTGAGGAAGCAGAGAACGATTGCGCTTTTGACCAACAAAAACCTGGTCTAAAGTCAATGGCGCAACGTCTCATTGTTATTTTAAGGGCGCATTATGTAATACGCAACTACACAGGCAGGTGCATAACATACACTCTGCCTGTTACACACACTGGATGCACAGAAGCGCACACATTAATATAATTAAAGAAATTACATGTCAGTCATAATATTTATCAGAATTAACTAATCGCAGTAATTATGGATTAAATTGTTTAATTATTTGACCAAATTGTGACACATAGGGATTTAAACAGACGGACAACAGCTGATCAGACACATCAATACATGATGGCATGAGGAAATAAATGAGGTGAAACAATTACTAAACTAACGATGGGAATAAATCTGCACTGCTTCTATATTCTTATACATATTCTTCAACATTTTTGAGACTACAGTGATCAGGTTTCCACACGTTCAGCAATTTAAACCCTGCTGATTTGACTTGTTACTCCATGACTGAACAAAACGATTTTTCTAAAACCAAACGAGGATAAAATTGCAGCAAATGGATGAACAGGATCTTAAACTGGTGGTCTGCGGCTGGCCACGGGAGGGTCTCGGGGCAGCAGGGGCCAGTGTGTGCGTTATGGATCGTGCGCTTTCCCTTTGGGCACGAGCAGAGAAGCGCTCCCTGTGCCGTCATAATAGCAATCCGCCTAAGACCAAGCGCACCTGGCTCTTAAAGGGAATAGGAGATGACATTGTGATTGGTTTATTGCATGTTACGCCGAAAACACATCCATGATTAATGAGGAGACTAAGTACAACCCCTTTGAACCATGCGCCTGGCGCATCGACTAAGGTGGGTTTGGACACATCCTAAATACAATTGCGCTATGCGCTTTAGACCCTGCGCTTTAGATCGTTAAAATAGGGCCCCTAATGTTTAAGAGACCGCATTTAATTTTTTTTTATTTTGCTGAACAGTTTCAGACTTAATGTTAAATTAAATGGACTCATTCACACACATTCATACACTGAATGGGTACAGGGGCTACCATGCAAGGTCCCAGCCTGCCCATCAGAGGAAATCTAATCATTCATACACATTCACACACTGATGGCACAGCCATAATAAGGTATGGTAATAAGGTCCTCCAAACATGAAGCACAGACTGTGACAGGTGCACACCTATACACCTGTACAAATATGTTGGCTGTTACTAGCCACACAGCTGTGAATGAGCCAGAGATTGTGAAGCATATTGGTAACAGCAGATGTTGACAACAGATGCCAATGTAATGTGAATAATTTCCATCATCAAAAGACAACATAAGAGATCAGTTTTTTAACTGATCTCTTATGTTGTCTGTGTTTGATTAACACAGTGTTGTGTGTGTCTTGAAGTCCTTAAATTATGGCCCTCCATCCATCCTCTGTCCATCCATCCATGTATTCATCAATTCATTATCTAAGCCTGCTTAACCTGCTTAACCTCCTTTGATGTCGACAGACAAAGTAATCCAGCAAAATGTAGGTTTTCAAACATATTTTAAACATATTTGCCAACTGTTTTTCTACAGGAAATTTACTGTAATGCCAAAAACTATACGTTGTTGAGAGTTGTCTTTACCATGGATTGAGAGAATTGTAATCAGATCTTTGAACATAAACATTAACACAGTCCAGAGCTGCCTGTAATGGAAACACATATCTAAAGATATATGTTGGGAATGAAAGGAGACAGATAGTTGGAAATATGGTGACTTCTGTGGAGAGATGAAGGGAGGGAGCAAGGCATGCAGACAGGAGGGATGAACTAGGAGGATGCAGGGGAGGAGACTAATCAACTGACTTTAGCATAGAAGTGAGGAGGGTCTCACTTAGCAGACTACAGTGGAGAGAGATACATATCTGTGAATACTTGGGGGGGGGGGGCTTCCTCCTGAACATGACTTCTGAAAGCTTTGTTGCACCTCCAACCTCCAGTGGGACTACAAGCACTGCCAGGGTTACAGCCACTCAGGGGGAAAAAGCCTCTGAGTTCACTCCTCTCCTTGGAAAAAGTGCCTGATCTCCACCCCTCCACTGACAGACAGAGAACAGAGGAGTGCACATCAAGAGGCACAATGACAGAAGCAACATCTAAAAAGCAGGGATTTAAAAAATGTTTGAGTGCAACTTTCAGCATTGATGGCTTTAGCTTCACCATCGGTAAGAGACTAACAGTGTGGTATGACGTGTATGCATGTGTGTGTGTGTGTGTGAGAGAGAGAGAGGCAGAGAGAGAAAGAGAGAAAGAGGCTTTGCGTAGTGCTATTGTGTTTCTGAACAGATGGTGTTTACTACTTTACTTAAGGTTTATTATATTTGAATTGTAGATGCTGACTCTTCTGGTACATTCTCCTCCAACAGCAACAGTAGCATGTCCTTCTTCTTTTCTTCAACAGAAAAAGACAACTGACAATATGTTACAAAATTGCTGTGTTCTGTTCTGACAACTTTAACATGGTATATGGTTGCATTTTATATAGCGCTTTTGTCCAAAACAAACAAACAAACTTTACAGTGTTTTTGCTGCTCATTTACTCATTCACACACTCACTCACACGACAACAGCAGCAAGCAATTTCGGGTTCTTGCCCATGGACACTTCATTATGCAGGCAGGAGGAAGTGGGGATTGAACCACCAAATCAACTCTCTCTACCCCCTGAGCCACAGATGCCCATGACATGTCTATGCCTATTAATGTTCCTGCTGCATTCAATCTAATTTGTCATTATCTGGGTCAATCTCTGCATGCCCATTTATTTTTGACCGTGTAATTAAATTAGTACATAGCACAGGACTTCTGGTTGGAGGGTTGGATCCTGGATGACAGCCCTCTTCCAAGATGGTTGCTAGAGCAGGAGGTGTTCCAGTCCTCAGGCTGGGCTTGGTGGAGACTGCCAAGTTGAATAAACATCTGTTCAAGGAGTTTTGACAGTAGTGATGTTCCATCAGACTTGTTTTGGTCAGTTTCTTTTGATGCAACATTTTGATGAGGCAGTACAGTATTCTGGAGAAACTGACCAGTTGGAAATACTTTACAGTCCCTAATGAAAAAGAGGTTTACTGAGATACTGCACATCGTCTCTCAGGATAATCCTGCTGTTTTTCTGGCTCTGCCTCCATTCACAAGATAAGAACAGTGCTTATTAATGCCATGTTTAAATGCAAAGGCCTGTGATCAGATTTCATAATCAAATTGCCAATTGTATGTTACTAATAGACTCAAATCTGGTCTAACTCACTTTTTCTCTCTGGCTTGTCTTTCTCCCTCTGCATGTGCCCTATACCACAGTCTGCAAGTTTTGCATCTGCTTTTCCCAGATCTTAAATCAGGCACATTTTCCTCTGGGGTATGTTCAGAACTCGGAAAAGGCCACTAACCCTTAGTACATATAAAACATGACACCATATCTAAATGACAAAATGGGTCTTTGTTGTTACAGTCCAAAATGAGCCACATGAGCATTTTTTAATCTGATGCACTGCCACTATTAGTATTAACATGTGACTGCAATGCTAGCAAATTGTTATGGTGATCATATGTAATCAAAAGGGTGCCTGCATACAACAAATAATGTAATCTTGGTGTTCCTTCATGCAGCAATCATGTAAGTGCTGCACTCATTGCACACCTTTGGACTGACAAGCATATTTATCCAAGAGCTGTTCTGTTTTTATTGTCTCATGAATACATTTTGTGCAATTTATAACAGCTGAAATGATGATAACAGTATTGAAAATTATTATTATCAATCAGGTATATGCCTGTATTCACATTAGCAGGACAGGAGGCAATGCAGCTGTACAGTGTGTGTGTTTGTGTGTGTCTATGTTTACTGACTACTGTCTCTATGGGAACCAGAAGAGATGGGAAATGACTGTGACATCATTGTGACTGGTGCAAATAATTGTTTGCGTGTGTGTGTGTTGTCAGTTGTTAGGGTGCTCATTATCACT